>OU015747.1:30002838-30049188 GCA_907169655.1 Acomys percivali | reverse complement strand
CACACACACACACACACACACACACACACACACACACACACACACACCCTGAGGCTGTGCCGAGCATCAATGCTGAAGTTAGAGATGACTCTAAAGAACCAACCATGGTGCTTGGCCTAGAACAATTTTCATGTGTTTTCTGATGGCTGTGTTTTCCTCATCTTTTATTGGCTGAGCTGAGCATGCTGGGATCAGCTGCTCTCTGTACAACAAGCTTCAGTTTCCTGTAATGGAGACCTGAACGTAATTGATGTGGGTCATGAGTTCTTGGGGGAACTGTTGTGAGCCTTGAGCCACCTTTATCTCTACATGAAGTTTCTTCCTGCTGTCTTAGGGACTCTGAGTTTATTTTTCCCAGCTTTGTCTCGTACTTTGGAGAGGCTGCCACTCTTTTTTGCTATTGCTAGGGACCCAAGAAGCCTGGCCTTACCCTGCTTATGCCTTGCACTCAACCCTACCCTTTACCTCCATAGATGGTACACCAACCACAGCTGCTGGGCTTCAGACACCATTTGAACAGGCTTCTGTTCTTACTGTTTCATTGGCTGATGGTGAGGAATTAGAGCACCTGCAGATGTTCAGGCCTGGGAAACCACTCCAGACATATGTCATCCCATGCCCTACCTGCCTAGGTGGCAGAGGTTCCCACACGCCTCATCCCTTAACCCAGGTAACCACACCAATGGCAGTTTTCACTTCCTGTTGAGCATCCCCTTTTCTGGGCTCTGAACCTCAGACTCTATATCCTAAGGATCAAATCTTACTTTGCTATGCTGACAAGGAAGCTCAGAAGGGCTAAGGACCTTGCATCCAAGTCCCCTGAAGGCTCCCACACCCTTCTATACTCCCAGCAGAGCCTAATTCTTTTGAGGATTAGAACCCAGATCCTAATTTCAAATCTAGGAGCATCTTTCCTTCCAAGGCCTGGGCATGGCTTCTATGTGCCCTCCCTTCCTGTATCAGGGCTGCTGTCACTCACTGTTGGTGGGGGCTGGATCACCTTCCCCTGGGTCCCTTAGTTCTGGGAGATGGGCTCAACCTAGAGGTGAGAGAGCCCAGGGGTGACCATAATTCTTCTGGCTTTGGTCCTGTGGGATGGGCTCAGGCCAGAGGTTGACAGAACTCAGGGTTGACTGTATTTCTATTTGGGGCTATGGTCCTAGGGGACGGGCTTTGTGTGGGTGTAGCAAGTGAACTTACTTCTCTCGGTTGAATATGATAAACTCCTTCCGCACTGTCTCCAAACACTGCTGCAGGTGTCCGTTCTGTCAAAGAGTACAGAGAGGGGACTAAATGGCAGAGAACTGGCCAGGAGGATGTGGCAAAGGGCACCCAGTTTATTTAAATGGGAATTGTGGCCGCTCAGGACTTAGAGACAAGCTCAGTGGCTGGGGCCAGCAGTTGTGTCTGCAGACAAATGTGTTTCTTGGTTTTCAGTGGTAAAAATCATAGAAGCCACTCACTGGAATATGCTTAAGTGCTTCCGAGTTTGGGTTCCTTCAGGCTTGCTTCAGGACACAGAGCAGGAGACGTTCAGATCAAAAAGCTAAGCCCCTCTTTTAGGATCACAATGTTATAGGGGCACCTCCTAGACACTGCATGTAGATGGCACATGATGCAAGGAAGCTTACTTCCCTCTTTGAGCCTATGGGAAGACTGGCTTGGAGCCATGGGCCTGTAATGCTTCCAGGGGCTGGTGAAATGGCTTCATTTATCTTCAAATTAGAACAATAAAATAAGCTTTTTGCATCAGAGGTTATGTTCATCTTTATAACTGCAAAAATTTAAAACCTGTATTTTATAGGAGAAGGGTCTGTTGTGGACTGAGTTGTGCCCCCAGAGTATGTCCAGTCCCTTAGCCATAGTGTCTAAATATGACCTTATCTGAGGCCAGGTCTTCAAGTTAATGTGAGGCAAGGTGGAACAACGTGCATGCTGAGGCCAATGACAGGAGTCTTTGCTTAAAGCGTCAGAGACCCAGAGAGGCCGCGGGAAGATGGAGGGAAAGGTGGAGTGATGGAGTTGGCAGCCGGGGAATCCTGAGGCAGCCAGAAGAGCTGAGACAGTGTGATAGTTAGTGACACAAGAGAAACACTGATGAAATGACTGGTTAAAAGGTCAGACTGCATGCATGAACCATTCACAGGAGCGAGAAGTAGGGGAGTTAGGAGGGTGCTATTCACCCAAGAGTAGGGTTGTAGGGTTTTGAGGTTTTATTTTGCTGTTGTTGAAATTGGTTTATTCTGCCAAACTTCAAAGAGTTACATAACTTAATGGAAAGTTGTTAAGCTTTTCAATACTAAATGTTTTTCATAAGAAAAGACAGAATTGGGTTCTAGGGGCCTTTACTTTTGGTCTTTCTACCCCTAAGATTCTGAGAACTTTAATGAGCCCTGGATTTTAATTTGGTGGGTTTTTAAAAATATAATATATTTTTTACTGATTATTGGGGAATTTCATGTCATGAACCCTGAGCACATTCAGGGTCCACTCCCAGATCTACTCCCTCACTCTGTGCCTTCCCCTGCAAGAAGAAGTAGAAGAAGAAAGAGGAGGAGGAGGAAGAGGAAGAGAGAAGAGGAAAAAGAAGGGGAAGAAGAGCAAGAGGAAGAAGAAAAGGAGGAGGAAGAAGAGGAAGAGGAAGAAGAGGAAGAAGAGAAAGAAGAGGAGGAAGAAGAGGAGGAGGAGGAGGAGGAGGAGGAAGAAGAAGCCCAATTTGTGTTGCTTATATACTCACTGGAGTATGGTCAAACTCTAGTGGCCAGCCCTTTCCAGAAAACTGAGTCCTTCCTCCCTATGCACCTCGGCCAGAAGCCATCAGTTGTGGAGAGCCACACTTCAGTATCCTTATTACAATTTTTAAGTCTTCTCTGCAATGGCTTTCTGTCTAGGCTCTTGCAATGGTGTATGTGGTGAAATTGTGCTGATTTCATTGGCTGAGAGAAAAAAAAATGAAATGTGATTCTTGGATCCTCACAGTTTTGGTTTATGTTGTTGCTGACCGTGAAGATGCCTGCCAGTGTGAGAAGGACTGAGAGCCAGTGGTGGGCTAGAACAACGTGACAGGATCTAGCATGACCCTGTAGATGAACTTACAGGCCTCCCTGTGAGAGTGCTTCTAAACTGGATTAACTAAGGTGGGGAGCCCCACTGTCAATGTGGGGACACAATCTCACGGGCTGGGGGGCTTAAAGTGAATAAAAAGGAGAAAGAGCCGAGCACCAGCATTCTCGTTCCTCCAACACTCTGCTTCCTGACTGTGGATACATGTGACCGGCTGCCTCAAGCTCATGTTGCTATGCCTTTCGCACTGGGCTGGCTTGTCACAGTGCAGCCTGGGTGGCTGTGGGGAGGGGTCCCTCCAAGATAGACCCTTCCTAAAAGGTGCACAGGAATTGGGGTGCCCTATATTGTTCCTGGGGTTCTCAGTGTGGATGGTAGGAGTGTGGGTACTTCCTCTACAGTTAGTCTTGCATAGATCTGCACTACAAGAGATCATTGAGATGCTGGTGGCCATTTCATTTACTTCAAAAACAAAACCAAACAAAGCCCAGCACAGTTAGCTCTCCGTGACCTCAGATCCAACCAACCGCTGTCCGAAAGCATTGAGAAACAAAAATTCCAGAAGGCTCCATAAAGCAAAACATAGGAATTGAAGTGCACTGAACACTGCAAAACCCACAAGAGTGACGTGACTCTCAAAGTCACCCTCCTTAGCCTCACCTGCATCACAGAGCCCCCGCTGAGGTAGTCATCCATTATATCTCACTCATGCACTTTACAGCTAGGTCGGCCCTGGTGAGCTCTGTGTTGGACAGCGATGCCCAACACCTATGTGCATAGCATTTGTGCTGTGTCAAGTAATGAGAGTGGCCCTAAGGCAATTAAAGACAGCATATGGAGGATGTGTCTGGGTTTTATATCCAGTGTTACACCATGTTATACAAGGCATGTGAGGATGCTGATGTTGGCGTCTAGTGGAGCCTAGCAGTACTCTCCCAAAGACAGAGAGGAAAGGGAAGGGTGTGGGCTCGTACCTACTTCTGAATAAGAAGGAATCTCCACATCTCCCTTCTTCTCCCCCCCCCTGCCCCGACAGTACCCTCCCCTGAGGGCTCACCAGGGGACAGCTGTCCTTCGTGCTGTCTCGGGACCGATGCTTGGCCAGCCTCTTCTTTTTTTTGTGAAGCGGCTTGGATTCTAGGATCATTTCTTCGAGTTCAAACGTGGGGTCACAGTTCAGTCTCCCTTTCTGAAGGGAAGCGGAAAGAAAAGCATGGTTTGTGGGTATCCGCTCCATCACTGGCTGTGCACCCATCCTTTGCACACAGGCAGGCATTGTCACATTCGGCAATGATGTTAGCCAGCACCCTGAGATGCCTTATGTTTCTTTCAGATGATGGACTCAATAAAGTCTCCCCACAGCCATCAGTTCAGAGATCCGTTCAGTCCCAGCTGGGGCAACCGCACCCCTGTTAACTCCCTGCGTCTAAATCAGTGGTTCCCAACCTTCCAACGCTGCCACCCTTTAATGCAATTTCTCATGATGCAGTGAATGCCAACCATAAAGTTACTTTTGTTGCCACTTCATAGCTGCAATTTTACTACTGTTAAGAATTGTAATGTAAATATCTGTGTTTTCTGACCATCTTAGATGACCCCTGTAAAAGGGTAGTTTGGCCCCCAAAAGGATCACAATCCACAGGTTGAGAAGCACTGGTCTAAATCCTGTGACTGCTTATATATGCCACTTTATTTTTACTAATTATTTTACTATAGACACACTCCCATGTCATTATTTTCCTTATTATGGTTTTCATAACTTAATTTACATTTTAATTAATGAACTTTTGAGATAGCCTTGGCTGAGACAGAGTCTTACTATGTAGCACTGGTTGGCCACAGACTCACAGAGAGCTACCTGCCTCTGTCTAAACACCATTGCTGATCAACACCTGCCCAGTTCCCTGTCCTGACTACCAGCTCCTTTCCACGGCTGGGGCTGTCTACCTTCAGGCCAGGCCCTGCTACAGGCCGGGGGCTCCACCCATCCTGAGGTATAGGCCTTGCCCTCATATCAGGGTTTCCTATCCTTGATGGCTGGCAATTGATGCCCACCTCTGAGCCACGCAGTCCTGTGACGATGGCATCAACAGCACTGCAGCCCCACAGCGAAGCCCAGTGCTGCCATTCTCTGGTCCAGGACAGGTGTCCTCACTTCCGGAGAGTCAAGGTGATGGGAAAGCCTGTCTTCCAAAAAACTTCCCCATGGTTTCTAGAAAGTACTTCAGTCCTTTCTGTTTTCCATGTCCCCAGGTCTCTGAGGTCATGGCCTGCTGTGGTCTCAGGGTCAGGCAGCTTGGCCTCTGAGCACTCACCTTCAGTTGGGCAACTATGAGTGACACATGACCTCTGTCCTGTGTCCGTCCTTGTGTGAGATGCACAGCCTCAAAAGGCTGCTAGGATTCACTGAGACAGACCCACTAAGCTTCCAGTGGTTGCCCCTTTAGGGACAGGTATGTCCTCAGCTGTGTTATTGTCCAGGTGCCACCGCAGGACTGTTAGGTTCAAACTGAAGTGACAAGCTAGGGTTTTCTGACCACACCAATTTGACCAGGCTGCTGCATTGTCTCAGAACTGGTGAGTGTTGATACAACCAGAGAGTTGGGAGGAAGATGGGGCTTTCCAGAAAAGACCCCCTCCCGCCCCGCTCTTCCACTACAAGTCACTAAAATTCTGTGAGCCTCACTTACAACTGTAAGGTGAGGCCAATGAGGCTGGCATGAGAAAATGGAGGAGGACGTTCAGGGCTACTTCCTGCTTCTCAGTGGCTCCCGTACACACAGTGATCTCTATTCTGTTTGTGAGTCCTGTGAGCCCCGGCTCCTTCTATCATCATTGACTTCTTCAACTTGGCTAAGAATCCCTTCCCTGCTGCACACATTTGACCTCAGCCCTTGCCCTCTCCCAAAGAAAAGCTGGAACTCGGGCTCAATTCTGTCCTGGGTGGCCTGTCATCCTTTCATTCATTCACTCAAATGTAGGCTATAGGTCCTGCCTGGCCTGAGTTCAAATCCCGCTGGTCTTCTCCCAGGTCATTTTGAGAAAAGTACTTAACATCACTCAGAATACTAACCAGATCCCCTCTGAGGCTGGTGTGAAGCTTCTAGGAGCTAACACATGGAAAGTCTGAAGGGTGATAGCAGTGTAGAGTGTACACTCAGCCCTGTTGGCTCTCATCACCCACACATGCACACCCACATGACAAGAGCACAGGGAAGCCCTCTAGTGCCTTCTAGAGCATCACCCTGGGCTTTTCTGAGAAGAGGCCAGTGAGAATGAGCTCTCAGGCTCCTGTGACCAATCTGCATCTGCACTAACAGCCCTTGACACCAGAGGGGCATCAGAAGGGCAGGAGCGGCCTGGGAGGCTCTGCAGTTCATAGCTCCACTGCAAGAAGCACACCTTGGATGTCAGGTCCACATACCCTGCATCTCAATGAACAGAACCTATCGGTGCCTCACTTCTGTGACTTACTTCAGAGAGTTCACCAGGTCAGTGGCAGGGCTGATGTTTAATGCCAAGTGGGGACCTATTGAAGGGGATGGCATGACTCACGTTGGGCACAAAGCCGGGCATCAGCGCCTTCTCGAACACTGCATCCCAGTTCATGTCAGCCAAGTAGGCCGTGCTCTGAATGTCACTGAGGCTGGACAGGCGGCTCTCAGGGTCCTTGGTCAGGAGCTGTGGTCAGAGGGCAAAGGTGCTTCTGTGAATGACGCATCCTGCCAGCGCGGGCATGGATTTGGAACGTGGTGTCTCGCCCACCACTTAATGCCATGTGGGGCAGTGGCTTGACACGTCTGGGTTAGCTCTAGCATGCCAAATGTACCCCTACAGCTAGGGAGGGACTTCAAGGTCAGCTCTTTTCCCTAAGGTTGTCTGGCAAGTGACTCTGGGGGAGAGACTCAGGTTTCAGCCTTCATGTCCCTCTTTGGGGCTCAGTCCTCTAATAAGCATCCCTTCTCTGGTGTTCACAAAAGCTTTGATTGGAAAGAACAGGCTGCCTGCCTCCTCAGAGGACTTCTGACTTGGCCTCATAGGGACGAAACAAAATCTTCCCCTATGAGTCACAGGGTGACCTCTGTGTCCTAACTGAGTGGCCCACTTTTTAACTTTGCTTGAAGTCCAGTTTCTGCTAACAGAGCTAGTGTGTAAAAAACAGCAAGAGAGGGGATGGAGAGACAGCTCAGTGGTTAAGAGCACTGGCTGTTCTTGCACAAGACCCCAGACTTGGTTCTCAGCACTCACATGGAGGCTCACAACTGTTGGTAACTCAGTTCCAGGAGCTCTGACACCCTCTTCTTACCTCCACAGTCATATATGTGGCACACATATATATGTTCAGACAAAACATACACCCAAAATAAATGAATACTTTAAAAAATCAGCTACAGAGCAAGACTTTGCACTGTCTCTGTGTTTGTACATGCATATATGCAGATGTGTACGTATGCATGTGTGTGCATGTGTAAGTGGAGGCCAGAGGTTGCCATGTCTTTTTCGATTGCTCTCCATCTTACTTTTGTGACAGTGTCTCTAACTGAACCTGGAGCTCATAGATTTGGCTACAATGGCTGCCAGCAAGCCTCAGGCGTCCTCCTGTCTCCACCTTCCAAGTGTGGAGACTGCTCAACCCAGACTTTTAGTTATACCCTGGGTCCTGGGACTCCAAACTCAGGCTGCCATGCTTGCAAAGCAAGCACTTTGCCAAATGAGCCATCTGCTTAGCTGTAACACTGTCTTTTAAAATACTCTAGTTTATGAGATGTAAAGGCCAGTGGAATTTATTTATGACAGAACAGAGCTTACCCCCTCGAACTGCCACCTAAAGAGAATGATAGCCAATGGCCTGGTGACCTTCTGAGACTGACCCTTGTCCTTGCCTGGGAGCAGGAGGAGTGGTGGCAGCCTCCTCACTTCTAGCACAAGGCCAGGGTGAGGCCCAACAGGGTTGGTGAGGATCAGGCATGTGCTAAAGAGGCGTGTGCCATTCCTTACCAACAAGAAGGGCAAGAAAGGGTCCCTTTCCCATCACCACTTTTCTCCCAGCTGTCAACTGTCATTGCAGAAACATCCCAACTACATTCCTTGAGTTCTCAGGATCACAGCACACGAGGGACACCTGGCAAGGACCGTGTCTGTCTATCAACATGTCCTTTGTCTAGTGGCTTCTCCAAAGCAGTGGGAACAGACTTAAACAAGCTCTGCTTAGATGGCATCTGGGAGAAAGTGTCAGGAACAACTGCCCTGAGAGCAAGCTGATACTCCCATGTGTGCCAAGGCCAGAGCTTCTGACTCCTTGGGTTTGCCTGAAGTGGGGATGGGGCCAGACACTGGCAGTATGGAAGGCTTCTAGATGCCTATAGTGATGAGTTAGGGTTAAGAACAACCAAGTCTGGGCACCCGTCTAAAGTAAATCTAAACTAAAGTAGAGCCGAAGTTAGGACAGCATGACGGTTAGTGTTGTCCATCTGACAGGATCTAGAGTCGCCAAGGGGAAAGGTCTGCAGGCATGTCTGTGAGGGAAGTTCCAGACTGGGTTAATGAGGTGGGAAATCACACCCTGACCATGGGATTTCCCATGTTCAGCACCCCATGAACTCAGGTTCTGGATGGAATAAAAAGGAGGACATGAGTCAAGCACCAGCATTCACTTCTCTCTGCTTCTTGACTGTGGACACAGTGTGACCTGCTGCCCCACATCCCTGCTGCCCTGGGTTCCTCACCATGGTGGACTGCACTCATGGACTTAAGTACCCCCTTCCTTATGTGGTTTTTGTTAGGCGTGAGAAAAATGACTCATGTGGATGTCTTGGGCACTAACCTCATCTCTGCCTTGTAACATCTCTGTGGTGTAGACTAAATCATTGTGCTTTTTCAAGTCTTGGCTTTCTTGTCTCTCCTCTAGGGGTAGTGACTCTCATCTGCTGTCACTATCAGCTTATGGGGATGAGAGGAGGGCTGTGTGTGGTCCAGGACATGCAGACCTCGCCCAAGGTTTCTGCCAGCAACATCATCTTAGTAAAAATTGCTGTGCCTGTCATAAGCAATATTCCTCTCCTTGCACCTGAGGCCTGGAGGGGAACCTCACAAGGGGACACGTGTGTCTCCTGCCTGTGCTGAACTGAAGAGGGCTCAGAGTCATGGGAAGTGGGCCAAGATAGCTGGCTGCCCAGGCCACTATGTCTCACTCAGGAAGTCTGGAATGTGCACTTCTGGCAGGCTTCCAGGTGGCAAGCGAGGATGATGCTTCGGGAGCATGGAGTGCACGGGGAGAACCAGTGCTCATCCTCCTTGTAGCAGTTTCTGCCACAGGAATTCTTTTTTTTATTGAAAAATAAAATCATTCATATTACATCTCAATTGCTATCCCATTCTGTGCATCCTCCTATTCCTCCTTCCCTTCCGCTTTCACCCCATTCCCCTTCCCTCTGACTGTGACTGATGGGGACCCCCCTCCCCTTGAATATGATGCTAGGGTATCAAGTTTCTTCTTGGTAGTCTTCTATTGTTCCTCCAAGTGCCATCGGGCCTCCCCATCAAGGGGACATGGCCAAATATGGGGCACCAGAGTTTGTGTGAAAGTCAGTCCCCAGTCTCCACTTAACTGTGGAGAATGTCCTGTCCCTTGGCTAGGTCTGGGTAGGGGTTTGAAGATGACTGCACATATTGTCCTTGGTTGGTACCATAGATGGAGCAGAACCCCGACACAGGAATTCTTAGGACCCAGCAAGCCAGCAGCTACAAGGACCTGATATTTTTTGTGTATGAGGAACTTGTAGTGAACGGGAAAGAGCCTGGGCCATGCTGTCACACACCACACTGTGCTGGGCTATTCAATCTGTGTGTCACCCCGTGGTAGCATTTATTACTGGGTGATGGTTCACTGGCCATCTTTTCCAGACAGCTCCGTGACCCCTTACCTTCTTTAGCAGGGCCACCATGCCTTCACACCACGTGGAGGAGTAGTGGACACGCTCCACCTTGAACATGTTGAGGATCTCGTCAATGGGTGTGGCCGAGTGGATTTCATATGGCCTCTGCAACAAAGGACAGTGCCAGAATCAGAGAGAATGTCTTGTGGGGAGGTGGCACCCTCTTGAATAATGTGCAATGACAGGAAATGATTCCTATTCCCTTCAAGATGCTATGGCTGTTCTCTCTCAGCAGGGCAGTGCAAGAGGGCAGGAGGTGCTTGCTGTCTTGGCCATAGGAGGCTGAGGCAATCTCGTCTGTGGGTGGAAGAGGCAAGTCTCACTCAGCAGCTTTGGTCACATGCTGGGGTGCTGACACCTGCCGTTGAGCACCACAGGGACACCTCTAGTCACACCCTACATCTGCTGGAAGAACAGCTACCACCTCTCTCTGTCTTGGCTGAACAGGTCTATGCGTGGTCAGACATGACCACCACCCTATTGGGTATGTGTTGTGTGTGTATGAGTGCTGGGAGGAAATTTCTAGAGTGCAAGCTTGTGAGAGCACGGGTGCTCTGTGGTCCCTAGAGGACATGGGGTAACAAGAACACAAAGCTATCACTTGTAGACTATTCAGGATCCTTCCTACATTTCTATCCTTTCATTAGACTTTTCCACCCACCACTGACACACACACACACACACACACACACACACACACACACACACACACACGACAAAGAATGTCAGGAAACAAGACACTCTCATTTCAATCCGTACTTTAAAAGCCAGTCAACTAAGGCTCAGAGACAGGCCTTTCCTAGAAACCGCTATTTCTCTGCTCCTTCTACAGAGCCACCAATACCATCAACCCAATAAACACAGGTGGGGAAACAGCCAGAGGTCAAAGGGAAGGCTTTTCATGTCATGGGCATCTCAGATTCTATTGTTCTGGCCACTGCTCAACTCTTACGAGTTCTGCATTCCCATCAGCGCTCCAAGGAGCTTCTCGCTGAAAGCTGAAACTCTCCCCACACATGGAGAGGGCAGACCAGACACACCAAGGCCAGGGGTCACTAGGAGAACTTTGTATGTGAATGTATATGCATGCATGTGTATACGTGTGTGTGTGTGTGTGTGTGTGTGTGTGTGTGTGTGTGTTGTGTGTAGGGCAGAGGTTGACATTGAGTGCCTTCATTCTCCCTCCACCTGGATTTTTGAGACAGAATCTCTTACCCATCCTGGAGATCACCAAATGGGTTAGACTGGTTGGCCAGAGAGCTCCCGGGGGAGCCACCAGCTTCTGCCTCCCTGGCTGTGGGTTTACAGGTGCTTGCCATTGCACCCGAGTTTCTTTTACATAGTTTCTAGGGGATCAAACTCAGGGCCTCACGCTTATGTAGTAGTGATTTCCTGATGGCGCCATGACCCATCACTAATGAGAACTTTAAGCTTCAGAGCTAGGCAGCATGTGCATTTAAGGTCATCCTGGGGCACTGCAGCTAAGATGCTCTTAGCCCCGAGACTCCAGGTTCAGCCTTCCTCAGTTTGGGTGGGCATGGAGACACAGGCCAATATTGCATCTGCTCACAGTACCATATTCCACTAATGCTTTGTTCCCATTGTCCTTAGGGCGCCCTGACTCAGAAGCCGCTGATTGCGAGGCCTGATGGCAAAAGTGGTTTCTAGCAGCAGGAAACTGGGTAGCTTACTGCAGAGTGCAGGTATGTCTTTATTCCAGGAAACACATTTTTTTAAAAAGGCAATTTGTCATGAAATCAAAGCATAAAAAGGGAGAGAATTGGTATAGGCCTGTCATTTCATCTGCTAGGGCGGGCTTGGCAAGCCATTGGATCTCACGCATGCCCCCTAATCTCTTTACTCAGGCAACTTGAAATGCCAAAGCCTGAGAATGCTTCCCCTCTGGAACTGGTGGATGAGCTCCACAGAGACCCTGAGTCTGAGAAATGATGGGAAAGCCCTAACCATCCCCAGAGTAAGCCCTGGAAAGAGCAGGATCACCTCCCGGGCTCCTGACTCTGACTCCAGGCTCTGTGGTCTGTCTGCCTCACTGAGACAAGTCAGCAGCCTCCCCCTTAGCTATCAGGGGTGCACACAGCAGTTATTGGTTCGGCACTTGATCCTATCTCTCATCTATTGATGTGGCCTCTCTGTACCCCTGTATTTTTGCTTGCTGGAGTCAAAGGCAAGAGGGAATACAGGGATGCAAGTTGTTGGTAGTGAAGCTAAGAAGGCGGCATGGTCCTGACGGGGTCTCCCAGCCTCCCTGGCAGGTGTCACTCAGTCCTCTTGATCATACAGCAGAAGTTCCCGGTCTAGAGCATTTTGCCTCCCCCCCTCGAAATACTGGGTTGTCATAAATGGATGTTGGAGATTTCTGCTGCTTGCTAGTGTGTAGAACCACATTGCAGATCACCTCATGGCCAGCTTCCACCCCAAAGGATGGCCTGGCCCAAACGCTGGCAGCTCTGGAGTTGAACCTCTTATCTAGCATCCCTGCTTTGCAGCAGAGCCCGAAGACACACAACGCCCAAGCTCATTATTTATATATGACTACTGCTCTGTCATTCCCTGCATAAGTCTGCGGTACGACCCTGTACCAACGCAGCCAGCCAAGTCCACAACTCAGGGCTCTTTATGGAAGTCCCCTGACTGCCCTGTGTCACGTGGAGGGGTTCAGTAATGGCCGAGTGGACCTCAGCCTCCCTTCTCTGCCCTGCTCACACTATTGCCAACGACAGTGTGGTTCACACGTGAGCCAGTCTAGATGTCATGGGGGAACTGCCCTCTGCTCCCCCCAGCCGTGTCCTCCATGCCCGAGCTGCATGCCAAGCTCCAGTGGAACCATGCGGCCTTCATGCAGACATTGTCATCAGTGCTCTCTCTCTTTAGCCCTAGGCTTCCAGGCTCTCTCTGGTCTACTCCACAGTGACAGTCTTCATTAGCTTCCTTTTATGAATGAGGAAGCCGGGGCTCAGACAAGTTAAGCATGAATTACAGTGCGAAGAAACGTTTCTGCTCCCACACTTGCAGCCTTAGCATCTAATAGATGCCAGCCAGGTTGGGACCAGCCTCTGTCCCTGGGGCCTGGGTAGTGAGTGTCTGAAGGGTGCTAAGCTGGGAAGGCCACAGAAGGCCTCTCTGGGTGGGAGTCTTGTTGAGGTTAGGAAGGCTGAGGCTTGTCAAATGCTGACCACCAGGTACCACACTGTGTTGTAATTTATATTACTAGGCCGTTAAGTCTCCACACATCCCTGCTGGGGAGATATAACTGTTACTCTATGACAGAGGCTGGCAGAGGATCTTAGTATTCCAACTGCTTAGGAGCCCTGCTTAAGGTCACCAGTGGGGGCCCTGATGAGCCAGTGAGGTACCGCCCAGAGTCTCTTTCCTTGTTACAAGGAGGTAGCTTTCCATTGAACAATAAGGAAAACATCCCTGTTTGTTATAGCTACCGGAAGTGACTTCTCACTGCAGGCTAGGAGTCCCCTGCATCCCAAATGTGACCATCTGTCAGGTGTCCAGGTAGGAAGGATGGAGTCTATACTCCAGGTCACTCAGTATCTTCTATGGGGATGCGGTCAGGAGGCAGAATCTCTTTACACCGTCAGCATACCAGCCAGCCTGCCTTTTCTGTTATTAAAGCTGGTACCTTCCTTCCCGAGGGAACTGTGCTCTTGAGTAGTGCTTACTTGGGTTGCTTTTTCCAAGGTAGGTTTGTAGGGATAAGAGCTGACATGCTACTCTGGGTTTCAAGAGCAGCTGTGTCTCTTCACCTCTTGCCCAGACTGTAAATAAGCTCTATTTGCTTGCATGGGAGCCCAGGTTTCTCTCTTGTCCTTGCATAGTGAGAACGCTTCATGGGAGAGACAGTTGTTTCCTGTCAGGACTGGAACATCTCTGAGGCCCTGGCCAACAAGCCACACTAGCACACCTCCCCACCTGCCTTTTCTGGAGGCCCCTCCGTCCAAGCTTCTAGGCTGCATGGTGGGAAACCCCACGGCTGCTTTCTTTTGTCTTTGGGAAGAAGCAAGGAACCTTGGTCATGTCAGGTCCGACATTGACAGGGGGAGCGAATACCAGGAAGAAGGATCCACACAGTCTGCAAGGAAGGTGAGGAACGCGAGGGGCTACTGAATTGGCCATTTGGCTAAAGTAGTGGTTTTTAGTATGAAAACCAGAAAGCGTCCTATTTCACAACTCAGTGCACCTCTGATGGACAATTCTGCTGTGCAAAGACAGCTGGGGGAAATGTTCACCCAGTTCCTAACAGGTGGTCTTCCCTGTAGTTACATCATCCCTGTACCAAAGACTCTCACTGGCCCTGTGACTCCCTCTCTTCTGTTGAAAGTGGTCTCCGAATAGAAAACCCATAAGAATGAGAACTAAGGAGCTTAATTTTGAAGAAGCAGGCTTTCTTCTATCCTTGGGGCTTCATGCCAAGCCACTCCTGGCAGCTCTTCTGGCCCTTCAGGAATAATAGCCAGCAAGCATCCTTTTAGCTGGCAGGTTTCCTCTTGCTGAGGGCCACTGTGCCACAAGGTCACCCACATGATGGATGGAAAGCCTCAGCCTCCGGGGGACAAAGCCTCCTGGTTCATCTGGGGTTGGGGAATGCTTGCTTTCCCCGATAGCTGCAGATCCAAAAAGGATGTGCCAGAAACACATGAACCCACGGAGTGCTGAGTCTTTCATTCGGTGCCCAAGGAAGGAAACAAGTTCTCCTTTTCTCTGCATTCTAAAAATGCCACGCACCATAATTAAGTTTTTGAGGACTTCATGGAAATAACAGAGTTCAAAAGCAGAGAAAAAAAATGTTGGCTGAACGAGAATGAAAATCTTTGTGCTTACGGAGGGCGGAGTTTAGTTATGGGCTGCTCTCCTCACTCATTCATCCATTCAAGAAGCATTCACTTGAGGCCAACAGGAAAAAAAAAAAAAGAAGCATTCACTCATCCCTCATTGTCCTAAAGAAGGGGTCCTCCTGCCAAAAATAAGACCCCGCTGCCCTGTGTTGTCATGAAGATCCATCCACATATTCAAATGAAGGCAAAACTGTGTTAGATGTGCAGACAGTGGGATTAACAAACTTTGTTTTGGGCGTTGGATCCACAGAGACAGTAAAGCAAGGAGAGTGTGTCCAGGGACAAATGCCTTCTAACCCAGCTCCACATAACATTATTTCTGTTACAGAGCTGAGGAAACTGTGGGCCTGGGAGGTGAGATGATATCACTTTCCAGTTTTGTTTGTGCAAAGAAAACACACTTCAAAAGTGGTTTGTGCTTAATAAAAATATAAGGATTGGTTGTCAGATGCCTACATCGCCTTCAGCAATTCAGTGCAAACCAGCCCAAAATACAAACACACACTGATGTCTCATGTCATCCTTAGAGATTCCTGAGTTATTGATTTGGGAAAGATGTGTGTGTGTGGGGGCGGGAAATGAAAGAGTCACAAGAGAGAAAACACCCAATCAAGCGGGAAAGTTGGGCTTGGATGCAATTGTGAGTGCAGAGAGTGAAGTTTGAAAGTAGGAGGGCAGGTGCTTCAACCTGGGGTCAGTCAGTCACCTTCTGTGACCTCCTACCCAGGGTGGGCAGAAGGATCTCTTTCTCTGTGGAAAGAATGAGTGGCTGGGCCAGAGTTCCCTGAGACATGGCCAGAATCCTGGTCCAGCACCCTCGTTTGGCATCTCACCAGCTTTGCAGGTTGAAGGCCCCTCTCCCCTTCTATAGAACTTACCCAGCCTCGCAGCAGCTCATAGGCCGTGACACCCAGAGACCACCAGTCCACAGGGTATGAGTACCCAGGGCCTCCATCCACATATACCTGGAAGACCTCAGGGGCTGTAATGACAAAGTAGAGAGACTATCAGTGATGCTTGGACTTCTACGTAGGGAGACAAGCCTGCTGGTTCTTACTTCACTGTCGCCAGCTCCTGCCCCTGGGAAGGCATGGCAGGCTTGGGAATGAGCAGAAAGGAGCTGAGTGTGTGGCCCCATGGTAAGAGTCAGGGCTATGCATAGGCATGAGTCACAGCAGGAGACCCTAGCATAGGCTCACACCTACTACGGTGGAAAGTAAGACCTGAGCTTGCCATTCTGCCTCTATATCAACGTGGGACAGCTATTAAGATGCTAAGCGCTCTGTGCCTGCAGCCCAGCTCAGGAATGATCTAGGCAGCAAGTTAGACAGAAAGCAGACAGAGTGAACTTCTGGTAGCAAAGACAGGAGAGGAGACAGGGCAGATGCTGTTGGGGTAATGGATTATGTCCCTGGCAGAGGCAATGCTTTTAAAAATGGGATAGAAGTGAAGGGTGCAGAGCAGTGTGGAGGCGCTTGCTATCCGCTCCAGGATGCCACAGGTCAGCGTGGCTGGTTTGATGTTATGTGAATTTTACCTTCCCACCTGTTCAAGGAAGCTACACATGTGACGGAAGCTGTCAGGGCTTCAGGTCAGGCAAAAAAGGGCAGGCTGGCTGGATTCTCCACTAGTATCTGAGCACGCTGAATTTGGAGCTTAAATCAGATGAGCAGTCAGATCCCAGCCAGCTTCTGTCTGCTTTCCTTTCGCTCTGCATTTTCATAGAGTGCCCATAAGTTTCCATTTCCTTGAGACCACACCCTCTAGAGACACACTACCATTTGACACCTTTAACAAATGAGGTTCAGAGAGAGAGAGAGAGAGAGAGAGAGAGAGAGAGAGAGAGAGAGAGAGAGAGACAGACAGAGAGAGAGAGAGAGAGAGAGAGAGAGAGAGAGAGAGAGAGAGAGAGAGAGAGAGATGAGCATGACAGAAGCCACGCAGCTAAGACAGGAAAAACTTTGGCCAAGTCCTTGTCTGACCAACATTCTCCCAGTATGGGAATATGTTCTACCACTCTAGAGAATGACAGAGTTAAGAGTTTGAGAAAGTGGCAACTGCCTGTGTTGTAAACACAGAGACATTGGGTTTGGCTGGAACAGAGTTTAACATATCACTAAGTGTCCTTACTGGTTTTGTCAAGGGTGGGTGGATAATACTAATGGTTATTCGTTGGTGTAATGATTATCTTTGTGAACTTGACACAACCTAGAATCACCTGCGAGGAGAGCTCAGTGAGGGATTGTCTTTGTCGGGATGACTCATGGGCATGTCCTATGGGGGAATTATTTTAATTAACTTAATTGATGTGGGAAGATTCTGCCAACTGTGGGTGGCACCATTCCCTAGGCAAAAAGTCCTGCACTGTATGAGTGGAGGAACTGGTCCGAGCACAAGTAAGTGAGCGCCTACACATTCATTTCTCTCTGCTCTTCTTGCCTTTGGGTGTGTGATATGACCAGCTGTCTCCAGCTCCTGCTGCTGTGACTTCCCCTCACTGATGGGCAGTAACCTGGAATTGTGAACTTGAATAAGCCCTTTATCCCCAAAGTCACTTTATGTCAGGGTGTTCTCTCATAGTAACACAAATGAAACTATAACAACTAGATGGCTGGGATGGTTCATCAGCTGCCCTACAGGACACCTCGCTCACACTGGGCATTCTGTAAGCCTAAAGCCTTATGAAGGGCAGTCTGAGTGTTACTCAAACCTCCCCTTCCTCTGTCATGCTCAGCCACCCCACCACCACTCACCCACCCAGTAACACACAACAAAGATGAGGAGTCCACCCTCCCCTGTCCTATGGTTTACCTTTCTTCAAATACTGCAGATTTTGAATTTTCAGCTTTGTTTTTGTGTGTCCTTTCTTATCCCGTCCCCAGATCAGCCAGACACTAAAGTCAGTTATCTCACTTGTTCCTTATTCAGTTCCATCATGAAAGCAGCCACTGAGCTAGATAGAACTCATGAGAATTTATTTTCCTGTACCACAATCTATCTACTTATTTGTCTTCTTCCTGTCCTGGTGGGGGGAGGGAGAAAGGGTTGTATGGTGTTTGTCTATGCAACCCCAGGGCCTGGACTCTATGTCCTAGTGACAGATTCACAGGTGTACCCATGGGTGCAGAGGGTGCCAAGTGTGCCTCAGTGCTTCTTATGGTCCCTGCCATGTCCCGAGGTCCTGAGCGCACTTCAGTGTAGACGTTGCGGGTGATGGATGCTGCCAGGCTGCTCTGAATGGTGAATGACAGATGTTTGCACGTGCAGGGCAGTCGACTCTCCCTTCTCTGCACTCTTGTGGCTGACAGCCGAACAACAGTGATGTCATAATCCCCGCACATCTGCTTTAGTGTTTCAGAATCACAGGGCTTGGATTCCAGGGGCCAGGTGGGAGTTGAGAACCTGACAACGTATGGGCATGTATTGCTTAATGAATGACAGCACTGTGGCTGACAGCTGTGTTGAAGGGTTCTATATAAATTGAATCCCTTCAACACTCAGTGAGACAGGTGCAGACGGCACTCTGTGATGACAAAGCTGAGGCAAGAGGGTCACAGTGGGCTGGTGGCAGGTCTCCAGGCACCACCCCCAGTACTTGTGAAATGCAGTCACATCTGAAATGGGGTCTTTAAAGATATAATGAAAGGTCTCAAGATAAAATCATCCTAGGTTTAGATTTGGTCCTGAATCCCATGACTAATGTTTTTATATGAGAGATGAGGGGAGGCTTAAGACACAGGATGGCTG
Organism: Acomys percivali; assembly: GCA_907169655.1. NCBI lineage: Eukaryota > Metazoa > Chordata > Mammalia > Rodentia > Muridae > Acomys > Acomys percivali. The sequence goes on along the minus strand of OU015747.1, from coordinate 30,030,578 downwards.
TGTGAAGATGGATGCAGAGTATGGAGTGAGGGACCACAAACTCAAGGCCACCTGAAGCTACCTGGGTCTGGAGAAGGTGGAAGGACCCTCCCCCAGAGCCTTCCAAGCAAGCATGGCTCTACCACACCATGCCACCTCAGTTCAAGCTTCTGGCACTTCAAGGGACAGCTTCTCCTCAGAACTTGTTCCGCAGCCTCAAGGAGACACTACAAGGTGAGGGAGGGACTTGCCAGCATCACCCATCTAGCTTGGCAGAGCTGGGATCAAGTGACTCTCAGGTTCCTGGCACCAAACCCTTTCTCCTGGTACTGAGGGCTGCTAGGAAGGACTGGGTTGCCTGCAGATCGGGACTCTGACTCTCCCCCTTTCATCTTTCCATCCGCAGTGTGTACTTTGTGCACCATGCCCACTAAGTCTCCCCTGTCTCCGTAGTGCTGCTCCACCTCAAAGATGGCTCCTGGCAGGAAGAGGCTCAGTTGTGACTCATTTCCCATCTTTGCTCATGCACTGCCTTTGTTGGGCACCATTATTGCCTCTTGTCTCCTGTCTCCTGCAGGAGATTTGCATCAAGCTCCACCCCAAAGCTTCTTGATTCCCATCTGTCCTTGAGGTTGAGTGAGTCCCACTTTCTGCCATGTAATACAGACCACAGCAACGTGCTGGCACAAGACATCTTACTGCCATGCCAACTGCTGCATCCATGGTTCCCGATGGTGCTGCCAGCTCTGGGAAGGCTAACCAATGCCCAGGAGGAAAAGATCTGCCTTAGACTGATGAAGTCCATGCATCCATTCCTGCTTGGCTTCCCAGAATCTTTTGCATGCCAGTATGATTGGGCAGTTTCAAAGGAGCCCAACTCAATTGCATGAATTGGCAGTATCTTGACAGGACCCTGGTACTGGTACTGTTTTTGTTTCTTATCTCAGTAGGGCCCTGCAGGGTACTGGTGCAGGAAACAAGTCTAGGTGGTGACTCCAATTCTTCAATCTGCTTGCAGCCTCCAGGCTGTACAGAAGGCACTGGAGGCCCGAGAACCACCAATATATGCTGTTTGTTTTCCTCCTATAAGTCAGGCCCAGTAAAAGACTAGCAGCAGTAGTGAGCGATAAAAATAGGTCACCATAATGATAGGTTGTCCCGAGAACTGTGTGAGTCTGTTCTCTCTTTCTCTCTGAAAATCTTATACTTTCTTTTTCTCCTGTCATGGTGTGAGATACATAATGAGGTGATGAGAGGTAGACAAAGTGTAGCTACCATGTCACGGTCACCACAACACAAGCACTGACATACTGTGATAGTCTAGTGATAACTTAGGTGTCTAGGCAACTGATGGGAAGAAAGTATGTGCAGCACACATATACCACACAAAGTTGATTCACCTGTCTTGGGCTGCAGAGTGTGAAAGTTCGCCATCAAAACACACAATTTAAAACTCAGGTCCATGTACCCACACATCATCAGACTATGCACATTTTTATATTCCTAAATATCTCCAGGCCAATGTGCTAAGTCCTCTGAGTGAATTTAAGTATTGGCATAATCTTTTTGTGTGTGTGTGTGTGTGCATTGTGTAAAGTTTACCCTTGGTCATTCAAAAGCTGGTTTCTCTACCCCACTATCTGGTTTCAATCAAAACACGGCATTGTGATGTTTATTCTAAGTATCTCCTGTCTCAAGTTTGTGTAAACATGCTCATCATTCGTTCTCTGCTGTGTCAATAAAAAAGCAACCAGCCAATGCTGAGCAACACAGAGACCAGGGTGCAACTTCTTGGTCCAGTGAAAGCAGGAGAAAGAGAGAGAAAGTAGAAACCGAGCCACGAGGAGAGGACTGGGAAGCATCAGAAGAAATGAACTGGACCTAGGAAATGATTAAAAATCAAGTATAGTGTGGGAAATTTGGATGGGATGAAGTTAAAATAGCTTGGAGGTTTAGGATGGAGTAATTATTGCTCAGTATTGTGCTGTAGGCTAAATAAATAAATCTTACTCTCTCTGTGTGGTTATTTTGGAAAGCAGCTGGTTAAACAGTAACTGTTTCATTACTAATGTCTATTAATTATTAATATTCATTCTACATTTGAACCCAGACCAAGATTTTGTTTTGAAATGTTTTAAATTACATCTATTTATTTACTGTGTGTGTGTGTGTGTGTGTGTGTGTGTGTGTGTGTGTGTGTGTGACAGTGCAATAGTATATATTTGGAGATCAGAGAATAACTTGTGAGAATCCATTTTTTCCTTCTACCATGTGAGTCCAGGGCATTGAACTCTAGTTGTCAGACTTGGTAGCAAGTGCCTTTACTCACTTAGCCCCCAAACCAAGATTTTCTATGAAGACCCACTGATTACATTTGAGTTATTATTTGATATTACGCTATCAAGTGCAACTAGTATCCACTCGTTACGTTAGAGTAAATTAGGCTTTCTGTATAACCTAAAACAAAAACACATGGCTTTACCATTGACATGCACATTAATAAATATTTGTCAGTGTACCCAGGCTGTATATGCTACCTTCCCATTGGTTACTGGTCAACTACATTATCAGATGAGCCATCACAATATGGCAGCATGTGTATTTAAGGGATACAGAAGAAACTCTGGGCTCTGGTCAGATTGCCAGACATACTGTGTGCTTTTTGTTGTCCCCCGGGGACCCATCACAATGCTGGGTGCATGCTGCCCACTTTGTGAACGCCTGTGAGTCTACTATGGATATGTGAGGTGGAGTTGGACACCATGGAATCTTTGGCTGCATTCCCACCATGCTCCAGTGAACTAGCAGGATCAGCCTCATCATACACTAACTACCTGGACTAGCAGCCAAACATTCCTTGCAAGGAAGGTTTTTAATTGAAGTGAGTTCCCATCAGGCCATCATAGAGTTGGCCTTCCAGAAGAGCAAGGAAACATGGAGTCTAGTGGGACACAGGGAATCTAGTGGGAGAGATTGCCTTTCTTCCCCCAGAAATGTAAATATATGCTTTGTATGATTTGTCACCCAGCCTAACCTCACAGAGTTTAAGTCCTCATTATACTGAAAATATGGAAAAATACAATCACCTCCTACATTACCCTTCCTCACTTGCTGCTCAGCATCCATGGATGCTGCTGAAGATTTTGATGTGCACTGGAGTGTGAAAAGCTATTTAGCATGTAGCCTGCCAGCTGACAGGCTGCCCGAATCTGTCTCTCCAGGTAATAATGTCCTTCTTGAATTGTGAACACAGACAGAGTCAGTGCTTTTCAGCCGGGGTTGGGAGGTGTGTCCAAGACCATTTCTCTTCTCCCCTGATTGTCCCACAGAGAAGCCAAGGCCTAGGAGTTCAGTGTCATCTTTTCCAACCATGACCAGAACATGGGCTTCCTTCCCACTCCTTGCCATGGCAGTGCGTCTCCAGCCTCACCACTAGGCACCTCCACCATGGGTCCCCAAGTCCTTCACATCAACCTACCCATCCAGACTCTGGCCTCTCAGACAGGCCTGTCTCCTGTTTCTGGATCCCAGATGATGCCAATGGTTTGCTCACCTGCACGGTCAGAAACCTGGAGTCATTGTGGACTCCACCCCCGTCTTTCAGCCTCTGTCACTGATCACTTGATCACTCCCTAAGTCTTATTACTTTTCCTTTCTAGAACTTTCTTCTCTGGCCTCCTGTAATTTCTGTGCTGACCTCTTATCATCTCTGTCTTCCTAACTTTACCTTCATGTGTCTAGAGAAATCTTTCTAAATATATGCAGTGAACAGAGAGCTCAGGTGTACAAAGTAGTCACTTGCCACCACTTAGCTTGCTCCCCACACTTACAGGCCCAATGGCCTTGAATGAGCTACTTAATCTCTTACTTATGCCTCAGTTTCCTCATCTGTCAGAAGGGATAACAATGTATTCTATGTAACATTACTGAGAAAGAAAGTGGATTTATGACGTTCACTGGACATACAGTAAGTGCTCAATAAATGTTCTTAAATATTGTCTTTGTGTTATCACTCATGTGTGAGTCACCTGCTTTAAATCATTACAAAGTTGCCTAATTACTGTACAATACAAAAATCCTTAGCACAAAAGCTTCCTCAAAGCAGGCCCCAGTCCCTGACAGCCCCCTTTTTGGCCAATGTCTACCCTGGGCTCACTGCATCAAAGGATGCACTGGGACATGGCTTTAGTCATCTGTTGATAGCCTTATACTCTTTGCAATTCTATTTTGTTTGAGATTGTTCCCAGGGCCTTGCACCTGCTGTCCAAGCTCTTTACACACAGCCCTGAAGTCTTTTCTGCTAATCTTCACCCCGTGTGTTATGCTTGCCAGCTCCTGTTCATATGTGAAGACCCAATCTAACATTTACTTTCTTTGGAGAATAGTAATCAAGTCCTTTGCTATTTCACAATTCCTTTCTTCCTGTATTTAGAAGCCCAGGGCATCAATATGGTCTGAATTCTTTCCTGAGCCTCATCTAGTCCTCACTATGATGATTTTAAATTGATACAAATAATTCTATCTTCCTCACTGTCCCTGAGCTGGCTAACATAGGGAGATGACCTGGGGCAACTCCAAACTGAGTGCTCAGTGCCTCACCGTGTCAAGGAGCTAAGTCATGGAGACCTGGCTACTGATCTCCATGTCTGCTTTCACTGCCTGGAGGGGTCATTGGTCAAGCATTTAGCCTCTGAGTAAGTCTCAGGCTCCATGGATTAATGACAGTCCCCACACCACAATTAGATAACTCAGGACTAGCTTAGCCTTTGGGACTGGTGCAAAGCAGGTTCCCAACAGATGTGAGCTGGCTTTTAATATCGCAGTCCGTCTTTGCACGGGCAATGAATGGGAATCCAGCTCACCCAGGCACACACTATACATGGTCTCCAGGTGACTCAAAGCTTGTTGGCAGTTCTTTGCACTAAAGTGAACAGAGATAAGCAGTGGGCCTGGGCACACTTGCAATTCCTCAAGGGTCATTCAAGTTTGTTTGGCTCCTAGCTAGGCAATGAACTCAGGTGTCACTCACATATTAATTTGCAATAAAATGAAACCACCACCACAGGCTATTGGTTTCTTTGGGGGGGACGGGGATAGTAGTAGCATTCATGGCAACAGGAAACTGCTTTTGTTAAAGTGTGAAACATTCTCTCAGCCATAGACCATTAGGATTTCATGGTCTGTGTGGGAAGAGGAAAGGAGAGGGGAAGTCTAATTGGCTGAGGAAGAAATACAGAAGCTCCCGATAAGAGACAGAAATGAATCATGAATAGTGCCAGAAAAGCACTCCGTGTTAAATAAGCCAGATTCTTCTAGTAGAGTGGATAAAAGGCAAACCCGGGTCCCCTGGGTGATTATTATGGGCTCTTAACCACTGAGCCATCTCTCCAGCCCCCTGGCTTGCAGTAATTCTAATAGGAAGAGCAGAATTAGAGTCAGCACATTTAATAGTTAACACGTGAAGCACAGGGCAGACTTCTAAACAGCATCCCTGCTGCAGAGGCGTTCATTTACATCTGGATGGAATATCCTGCATCCAAATATCCTGGACCAGATGTGTTTTTGGCTTCAGATTGCTTCAGACTCTGGGCTGTTTGCACATACATAATGAGGCCATCTCCAGGATAGGATACAGGTCTCAAAATTAATTTATACTGCCAGTAGCCTCATGCACATAACACAGAAGTAATTTTACGAAGTTCTAGGGCACTTGCCACTTGCCTTTTCACTGTGACCTGTCACATGAGGTCAGGTGTAGATGGCATCATGCCAGCACTTAAAACAGTTTGAATTTGGGTTTGAGATTTCTGGATTACAGATGCTCGTCCTGCAGACTGCTACTTAAGGGGTTCTGGGCTCTTTATTTGTCTAAGACAAATTGTGCTGTTTAACGTGTTCTGGTGAACTTGCTACAGAGCCCTAAATTATACCATGCAACGCAGGCACTGTGTGATCTATTCTTGCCTAACTAAGTTCATTTTCCTTTATTATTGGCTAAATCTGTTCCCTTGGGTGCTTTCTGCCGGTCAGCCCCTTGTTGCCCAAGGCTCCTGGTGAGCCCAGCTCTGTCTATCTGCAGTGCTCTGTGTGTCTCCTGCTGAACAATGTAGACTCACCTTACAGGATCCAGTTGATGTATGACTTCTCATTGAAGTTACTCTGGGCTCTTCCAGTCCCATTCCTCTGCCCCACCAATGACTTTCCCATCAGAGTTCTTACAAAGATCTGAATAGTTATGCTCTGTGTGACACCAAAGTTGGAGTGTCACGTCTAGCCTGTGACAATAAGTTTTAAAAGTCAATCTGACAGGATGCAAATATCACCTGGGAAGTGGTTTCTAGAGTAGGGTGCCTGTGGGCATGTGTGTGGGGATTTTATTAACTGAGGTAAGAAGACCTGCCCTCTGTGGGTGGCACCATTCCCTCGGGTTGTGTAAGTTTAGAGAGGTGCTGAGCACTAATAAGCATGCATTCATTCATTCTCTCTGCTCTTGACTGTGGTTGTGGCTAGCTGCTTCAAGTTTCTGCCTTGACTTGCCCATAATGATACGCTGTAACCTAGAATTGTGGGACAAATAAACCCCTTCTCCTTAAAGTTGCTTTGGCCACGGCAACAGAAACAAAACTAGGACAGATGTTAATTGGAAAAAAGCTAAACACCTTATCTGTATTAGTTACATTGCTGATCATTGTGACAAAAACATCTGACAAAAGGGACTTAAGAAAGAAGGGTTAATTCTGGTTCTCATCCTCACATCCCCATAGACACCAAGAGGTGTATTTCCATGGTAATTCTAAAGTCAATCAGATTAACAATTAAGATAAATTATCGTTGCCTCATCCTAGCTTTCCTTCAAGCCCACCAGCTCAGTCTGTTCTGCAGCAGAGACAGAGGTCTGAGTGCTGCTTGCCCTGAGTGTGCCACTGGAGGAAAACAGTCTGGAGGAAGAGGGTGAGACAGCTTCAGCTGAGGCCATGTGTGGGTACCAGTGAGAGGTCTATGGCCTGTCTAGATAAAAGTGGAGCTCATACCCACTTACTAGCTCTTCTGTATAGGTTCCATAGCTCTCAAGAAGAGGACCAAGGCAGAAAGGAGATCATGTAATTTCTTGGTGATGCAGAGGTTAGGAGAGGAGCCATTGCTTCATATGTACATGTAGACAAAGCACCCATACACATAAATGAAATTACATTAAAAAAAAGTTTTCAAAAATGATGAGTCATCAAGTCAGATAGTCAAGAAACCCAGGGAACATCAGAATAGATAGACACAAAGAAAGCAAAACACTAACATCCTGTATATCCCAGGTATAGCCTAAGGCCAATGATTGGGGGAAAGTTTCAGATGCAGCTCAATAAAGGCAGACATAGTACCTGCAGAGCACTGAAGATGGGAAGCACATCATGGCCATCAACTGAGATGCTGCAGCAGAAGAAAAGCTGTTACCTGGCACCGAGTATCCAGGATAGCTATTCAAGTTATCTTTAAAGTATAATAATTTTTCAAAACACAGAACAAAACAAAACAAAAAACCGAAAGGCCTTTTTAACTTTTTCATTTAAATGCTTTTTATTGCTGACAGATTTTTATTAAGATTGATTATAAGAATTTCTTCAAAGCATATGATATCAGATAGAAAAATGAAGCTGTACACACCCTACACACACACAGACACACACACAAATACTGGTAACAGAAAAAAGGAATATAGATAGAAAATTAATTCTTCCTTTTGATGACTATTAAATGCCATTGACAATCAGAAGCAAAGACTGGTTAATCATGTTTATAGTAAGTGAAACAGAAGAAGGGTGGAAGGATTTGGGAATATGTTTTTCTTAGGTTATTTTTTTAAAGAATTGATTTTTATTTATGTATTATGTATATGTGTTTCTCGCTATGTATAAGCACATAAGTACAGTACCTTCAGAGGCTAAAAGAGGGCATCATACCCTTTTGAGCTGGAGTTATAGGTAGTTGCAGCCTGCTTAATGTGGGTGCTGGGAACTGACTTAGGTCTTCTGGAAGAGCAGTACGCAATCTTAACCACTGAGCCATCTCTCTATTTTATGAGATTTTATGAGATTTTAAAGCCAAATTTCAAAATAGTTTCTGTTGAGTGTTGTAAAACTAGGATATTCTCCACATTTGCTTTTTCAGGTATAACCACTAGGTAAGAATGAGGTATAGGGAGTAATAAATGATGACCACCTTAGAGGCAATATAAAGGGATGGAGATATAATGGGATGAGAGGAAGAAAAGGTTAGCCAATAGCTTTAAATTGAGTCTTATCCATGGCCACGCTATACAAGATATTTGATCATTAGAGAATTAAGCTGGACATCAGCATTAGATATGTAGAGAATTGTTAATTTTTTTGTAAATGTTCATAACATAATGTGAACACAATACAACAGAAATTATGGGGCCACAGCTAAAGATGGACTTTGTTTCCTGCATGCAATACTCCTGCAAGGAAGATGAGTCTCAAGGCAGTTATCTGAAGGTCCTCTTTACACAACAATGTAACCTAAGGAAACAGAGGAAGTAATAGAGATAAGAGAAAAATGGATACACCAGAAAAGAGGAAAATAACAGAGAAAAGCAATTAAGATAAAAACTGGTACTTTAAAAAAAAAAACAAGCTTATTAGCCTGTAACCAGAATAACCAGAAAGAAAGGACAAAATACCAATTTAAGAATGAAAGAAGAGCTGTTACTGCAGAACCCTCTGCTTCCAAAGAGGGTGAGGGGATGTTACACAAGCAAAGATGTTAGACAAAATAAATACAGAAATTCTCTGAAAACTATAAACTACCATATTTTATATAATATTTGTTTATTTTTAGAAATTGAATTCATAGTTGCAAAGTATTCTTCATAGGAAATAATACTGGGCTCAATCATATATCCTCACTGGATAATTTTTATCAAATTCACAAGTGAGTAATAACAGCAATTCTACACACTCTCCTCCCCAGAAAACAGGAGAGAAAGAAAGGGGGTGAGTCTTGCCCCAGCTTATGCTGCCAGCAAAATGCATGGAGTTGTCATAAGAAAATGAAAAGATAAAGATTCCTTATAAATGAGATGCAAATATTGTAAACAACATTAGCATGCAGATTCCAGCCCTACATAAGGAAGCTAACACATCATACTAACAAGATTCCTCCTGGGAATGCCGGGCTGTTCAGCACTGTAAAATCCACCAATGTACTTTAATAGATTGTCAAAAAATATCTCAAAAGACCCAGAAAGTCTCTTTGGCAGAATTCAACATGCATTTATGATTTAAAAACCAAAACAGTTGAAATAGATGGTAATTCTTTATGCTGAAAAAGAGAAGTACGAATCCTTAGGTGGACATCACAGTGAGTGGTAGACTAGGAGACAGAACCCAGCTAAGGTCAGGGTCAAGGTAAAATTCCCCAGCTGGTGGGCACTGTGCACACTTAATATTATTTAATACTAAGTGTATGGTCCACAAGTGTGACGTGCAAAAATTGTACTTCATCACAATTTAAAACTGCTACTTTAAAAAAAGATTCTTTGGGCCTGGCAAGATGGTTCAACTGTTAAGAGCACTGGCTGCTCTCCCAGAGGACCCAGGGTCTGTTCTCACCTGTACACTCACCTATACACCTATAACCCCAGTTCCAAGAGCTATGAGGCTCTCTTCTGGCTTCTGTGATCACCAGCCATGCACATGGTCTGCAGGCAAACATGTAGCCAACACACTCACTCACATACAAAAGAAAAGAAATATCTGAAGCTACACATTTGTTTTTCAAGTGACTGTCCTCCATGAGACAAACCAGGGAGGGCAGGGTTGCTGCTTGCTTTCTGATGTGTTTTCAGTCTCTAGGGTACTGTCTGGCAGGCAGGAGAGCTCCTGGAGCGTGTGAAGGAATGGGTTCACAGGCAGGTCACAGGGAAGCTGATGGGCCTTGGTGATCTGTGCTGACTGCTGGCTCAGCAGCCTTCTTGGCCATCTTCACCATCCTTACAATTATCTTGAGAGAGTGTGGTCATTGCCATGGTAGCTTCTCACAATACCCACATTTGCTCATCAACCTTGTTGGGGACAGGAATTAATGGACATGGGAGGTAGAGAATAAGGACCAAGTGTGTGGTGGCCTGATGTCTCTCTGTGTTCTCACCAGTGATAGATGAAGATTTCTTTAGGGGGCTGCTTCTGCACTGAGTCACACTGCACCCATCAACTACCACCCCATTTTCCAGATCAGAAGTTATGACTGGCTAGCAGTTTTCCAGTTATCATTTCCTGAGGCTCATTTCAAAGGACACATGATATGCATTATGTTGGATACTCGGAGTCACTCCTTACTCATGTGGTCTGGCCCCTCAGCCCCATTCCTATTCTTTCAGCTATAATGGGATAGGCTCTCCCAGCATGCAATGCTGTTTTGCTCCTCTGTGCCTTGACACAGGATGTTCCCTCAGCCTTGTTCCTTTCCCTGTCTTTAACTAGTAGAACAGGCTCTCTGCATCACCTTCTGCAGGAAACTGTTCCCGAGGAGGCCATCTCTCCCTCCCTGAAGGAACTGATGCTTCTTCCCCTCTGCCTCTTTCTGTCAAGTTCACACAACACTTGCATCACTCTGTTCCCCCAGGCCTGAGCACTAAGGACTAAGAGGTCTGTCTTTATTTGCCACTCTATGCTTCCCTCAGAACCCCAAGCTCCCCATTCACACTCCTAAACATTTGCTGAGGGGGTGTCCTCTTTCCATTTTACCTCATATTAATGAATCAGGGAACCCTGGGTGGCAGCTGGGACATTTCTGACTTCTATTCTAATACATTTTACAGAGACTTTTTCCATCCAATGGCGAACCCCGTATGTTCTTTCAATTAATGAAAACTCAGTGCTGGGCAAATATTTCTTCTAGAAGAATCTGTGTGTATCGCCTTCTGGACCTTATTTATCTTGGAAGCCATGCTTGGAACATTCTGGGAACTTGTAATCAGGTTTTGGAAGCAAATAGCTCAAATGAGTGAAATCAACCAACCTTTCCTTGGCATTGGGAGTTCTGAGCTTTGGGAACTGTGGGGGTGAGCAACCCCAAAATGCATGGCTGCTGTTGCTTGCCCCATAGTTCCTGAAAACACCACCATTTGGAGATCATTCTCCGAAGCCCATGAACTTCTCTCCTGCGCATTTGCTCATTAATTCAGGCCCAAGGCTCCTCTAATTAGGACACCAGAAGTCCTGAATCTTACATACAGCTGTGACAGTAAGTTGACTCCTGTCTGAGAAAGAGCAACATTTTTTTTATGACTCAGCGCCCATAACCAGCTTGGTATAAAGAAGCATGGGTTTCAGACACAAAAGGCTTCAAATCCCAACTCCCACTTTAAGCAGCTGTATGAACCTCCACAGGTCCCAAGCTCTGACATTGCAATGCCAAGTGAAGGAAAGTTCCTAGAAGGCAATACACACAGGCAAGACACTGGGCTTCTCTGCACCTCAGACTCAGACTCTGCATATGTACAATGAGAGAGAGAGAGAGAGAGAGAGAGAGAGAGAGAGAGAGAGAGAGAGAGAGAGAGAGAGAGAGGTAAAAACTGCCAGTGCATACTCTGGGGATGAAGTGTAATAGTGATGTACACACAGTAGGACCACAATCATAGTGGCTGAAGGTGGGGCTGCTGGGGAGTTGTCAGCTGGTCCCCCACAGTTCTCCCTCCCTGAGGGGAAGACCCAGAGCACAGTTGCCTCACTTAAGGGAGGCAGGGACAGGAGGCAAAGCAGAGCTTGAGGAAGGCTTCTGTTTTCACCAGTATCTATTGACAACCCTTACTTAAGCTTACTATTAATAATTAATGACTCAATTGTTAGTTTCTGAGAAAAATTGAATGGGTTTGGATTCTAAAGCCCAGGATAGCTTTGAACATGCCCTGCTCCAGCATCTTCCTTCTGACTACTGAGGTTCCAGGTGAGATCTGCCAGGCTTGTCCTAGATTTCTCACATGCGTACACTATAGCTGACAGTAAATAGTGCCACCAGAAACCCTGGGTATATTTACTCCACAACTGAGTTGTCTCCACATTTCCCCAGGTCACATGGTGGGAACAACACAGCAGTCATGTTGAGACCACCATGTGGTGATTCTTCCTATAGAAGCTGCAAAGCAGGGAGCAAGGGGCCCAGACAGACAGTGACTAAGCCTTGATGTCCACTGCCTGAGAACAGCAGAAAAGGTTGGCTGCAGTTTGCCAGCTTTGGTAGGACAGAGACAAAGGAGGTGGGAGCTCCCTTCTACGGAAAATGCCCTAAAGAAAGCTATTAATGACCTCTTGCGATAAGATATCTGACCGCCACTGCCTAGAGAGGCTGGGTTTGATTTAGCTCAGCCATTGTGGGGACAGCGTGGCTGCACCCTGGTGGCAAGAGCTGCAGAAGGGGAGTGGGACAGCTTGCTGGCATCTCTGCACACCAACAATTAGAAACCAGCTCCTGCTCCTGAGGCGACCCACTCCTTGAGCTGGGCCCCAACTTCCCAGAGCTCCAAAGCCTCCCACAACAGGGCTAGGAGCTGGGGTCCAACTGTTTTAACACAGGAGCTGGTGGGGGACAATTCACGTTCATTCTGTAAGAGCAAAATGAAGAAGCTCAAAGGAGCAGGACAGAGACCTGTGGGCAAAGGGAGGACACGGTGGTCCCAGTAAAGATGGGCGCAGGTCAGCATCAGGCACTCAGGCACCCACAGCAAACATGATGCCTGCCTCTCCCCCACCCCCTCGCTCCCTTCCATCTTTTCTTTCCATTTCCCTTCTCTCTGTACTGGGACTCAGAACTAAGCATACTAAGCAAGGGTTCTAGGTTAGCCCCCACAGAGAGGCAAGGTGAGTCTGAAGTGAGGGAAGCTCTCCTGAGTCATACCATCTTCTAGTAGTTCAAGAGAACACGTTTCGCTTAAAAGAAAGTAACAAGAAATTAAAACGTCTTTTTGAAAAATATTATACATAAGGCAGAATGAGCGGGCTGAGGCTCTTACCATAAAGGTGCCCAGAAAGACCTGCCCATGAAAACTGGAGAGCAGCTGAGAGACTCTGTGGCAGGCTGGGCCATCTCTTTAACATTCCACAGTAAGGCTGGCCTCCTACTACTCATCCCATGAAGCCCTGCTCACAGGGTTGATCATGTGACTTGCTTTGCCCAATGGAAGCTTGGGAAATGAGACGCATGCCAGGACGCTCAGCATGAGGAGACTCCTGTGCCATTCAGAAACACTGCCACCAGGTGGCGAGGCTTGCCAAGACCCTTCATATCTTGATGTTGGGAGGCTACACAGGAAGGGCTGTCATCTTTATCCTGGTGATTCCCTGAGTGTGGGAAGCCCAAACTGGCAGGAGAGTTTCCTGGGCTCCCATCAGAGTTTTTGGGAACAGTGCACAGCCACTGCTGTAAAGGGGAGAATTCTGCCATGGTTTATATTGCTGAGGGCTGAGGGCTAATGCCAACATTCAGAGTTAACAAATGCACATCATAAAAGAACAACACAAATGACAATAAAAAATACCCCCAGAAACCAGGCAAGAGAAGCCAAAGGAAAGAGCCCACACCAGGAGGCACACACCACCAATAAAATGCGGGCAGGAACTTAAACAGATAGAAACCACACTCTTAAGGAAAGGCAGGGTCTGGGTGTCAAGATGGCTCTGCAGGTAAAAGCTCTTGCTGTCAAGCCTGGCGACTCAAGTTCAAACCCTGGGACTCACAAGGTAGTAGGAAAGAACTGACTGGATTGGTGAGAAAGGAACAGGAGAATGGGGAAATAGAAGGATCCAGAGGGTCCTAGATACCTACAAGTAGACCTTTAAGGCTGGCGCATCTGGACCCATGGCGGTCTTCTCAAACTACTGTACTAACCAAGGACAATGCATGCAGTAAACCTAGAACCCCCATCCAGATCTAGCCAATGGACAGTTGTGTGGAGAGCAGGGACTGACTCTGATGTGAACTCTGGTGCCCCCTATTTGACCACTTCCCCTTGGTGGGGAGGCCTAGTGGCACTCAGAGGAAGGGGAAGCAAGCTACCAGGATGAGATCTGATAGGCTGTGATCCTATGGTGTGTGTGGGGAGGGGAGGTTCCCCTCTGTCACAGACCTACAGGAGAGGAATAGGGTGAAAGAGGGAGGGGGAACAGGAGGATACAAATGAGAGGATAACAATTGAGATGTAATCTGAAAAATCATTTTTTTTTTTTTTTTAAGAACTGACTGGAAAGTTGTCCTCTGACCTCCACACACAGGCTGCGGTATAAGCACATGAGCATGCACGTGCAAATGTGTGTGTTTGCACTCATATACACCCCTACAAAATGTAGTATTTTTTTTTTAAAGAAATGCATGAGGAGGCATGAAAAAGATTTGAAAGAAAGTCACAAATACTAAAGATTAGCATAAAAGACCCCATAGGTGTTCTTCACAAAGCAACCTGAATTGATACAAAACAAAACACTTCCACAAGAAGCCCCAAGGAGGCCGGGCGGAGGCAACAACTAGAAATCAGGCAAGGGGTGACTGAGCAGGAGAGGCAACATGGAAACACCCCCTGGCTGCGGAGGGCAGAGATTCTGCTGGGGCAAGTGGAAGCCTCAATGTGATGCAGGACGAGAAAGAGGGAAACCCAGGCCCATGCCCACATGCAGGTGTAGGATGCTCACCCATGTAGGGCTTGGTGCCAGCCATAGAAGAAGCTTTCTCTGTTCCCTTCACGACCGTGGCGATGTTGAAGTCCGTGATGTGCACGTGCCCTGCAGAGAGAAGATGAAGATAACCATCACTGTGGATGTCTGTGGGATGAGAGGCTGTTGGCTGAATGGTAGACACAGGAAGCAGACCCCAGGCCTTGCATCCATCCTTAGGTAGTCTCTGTTCCTTACAGCATCTACTCTCCTTTCAGGTTCTGGAGTGTGAGTCCACTGCTGTGTGCATGCTATTTGTACGATTATGCTTGTGCTGCCAGGCTGGGTGACACGTGGATGGATATAAAGTTAGACACACTGATGGGGAGATGGAAGGGCAGTCTGGGTATCACTCAGGATGGCTGTGGGAGGCTGAGGTCAGGGAGGGGATGGCAGAAGTTCAGGGTGTGGTCTGCTGTGGTCTCTGTGCTCTTAGCTTTGACCTTGATGGACCAGAAAGGGGGAAGGGTAGCCTTTCATCCAACTTAACATGATAGCAGCAGATGGGACTTGAAAAGTCTGGGGACCCTATCATATAGATGCTTAAGAAATGAGAGAAGAGAAGAGAAGAGAAGAGAAGAGAGAGAGAGAGAGAGAGAGAGAGAGAGAGAGAGAGAGAGAGAGAGAGAGAAGGGGAGGGAAGAGGAATGTGGGATGCAGGTAAAGGGAAGGAGGAAGGAAGGGAGGGGAAAAGGGGAGGACCCTGTGGGTTCAGCACTTGTTGTCCAGGGCGTTTGGTATATGAAGAAACTAGCTCCCAGGGACTTGAGGGAAAAATCTGTGCATTGTTACATTTCTCTCAGTCACTGCACCATGAGAAATGCCTCTTTTGATGTTTTGGAATGAAACACTTAGACACAGATAAGGGCACAAGGAGAGCTGGCTCTGTGGGCACATGAAGGTCACCTGCTGGCGCAGGTGCAATGAGGCCCAGGGGACTGTGTGTATGAGAAGCATGCCCAAAGCAGTCAGCCACGGTGGACAGAAAAAGCAACAGCGGCCTCAGGCACCAGCCCAGTACCCACACCACACAGCTGTCAGCGCAGATGTGCAACAGAGCCTTGGGCACTATCACAAGCACTCCAGAACTCCCCAGGCTGAGAAACAGTACTTATCATTGGTTCTTGAGGATGAGGTTGACCTCACCAGGCAGGTCCAAGCTGGATGACGGGTGTTTGTCCTCCAGCCAAGATCAGGCAACAGTGCCACTTCTGTTTCCTCATCCCTTAACACCAATAGGCAGACAAGTTCACCTTCCTGAGTGTTCTGTGTCCTATGTGAGGAGGCACCCATCCTTTGTTGAGCCCTGACCTGAGTAGTTCCATGCACGGCATACCTGTGACCACGGAGAGGGCTCTGGAGCTTTTGAATGCAGCTTCTACTCAGATTTCTTCCATTTCTCCTGCTACTTAAAAACTTTAATATTTATATTTTTAATGCCAGCTCATTGGAATAGGTCAATAAACACAGGATGTTTGTGAGTTCCCTTTGTGGACATATATGTATATACGTGTGTTCCTTGTATGTGCTGTGTATGTATGGTGTATGTGTGTGGTATATATGCTCATGCACATGTATATGTATCTAGAGGCCAGAGGTCAACACTGGGTGCCTTGCTCCATTTCCCTCACCTTACATTTAGGCACTGCCTCCTAAGCACTGGAATTACATATGTACACTGGGGCAACCAATGTTTCTCAGGGTCCCAGGAGTCCAAATTCACCTTAGTGACTGAGCCAACCCCAAAGCCCTTGATTTATCTTTATGTGCTGCCCTGTTTCTCAGCTCACACTGGATTGACTAGCTTCTCCACTATTTCTCCCTTTGCTTGTGCAAACACGTGCTCACATAACTTGGGACTTTGGTCTGTTCTTGTAATGGTGAATTTATGTTCATAGGTCACCCTGAAAGTGACTTTTAGGTTTATCCATGTTTCACAGGCATTTTTTCCAAGTTAGAACACACAGATCCACTTAGGAGGCCCACAATCCTTTATCCTCTGCTTTAGTTTGTTCTCTGTTGCTATAACCACACAGCTGAGGCTAGGTAATTTATAAACCTATAGCTTTGGAGGCTGAAAGCCCAAGACTGGGCAGGATCTTCTCTGTGTCCCCTGGGAGGAATGCAAGCAGCTGTGGCTAGAGTCAATCATCAACATCCCTTCCCCTCACCCCCAAACCCTGTCTGTGGGAATTGAGCTTATGATCCATTTGGGATTAACAGAAATTTGGAAAAGGGGTTCCTGGAAGGTTCAGGAATAAAGTGCTTCCTTTTTTTCAGGAGGTACCACTAATGACATTCTCTGTCTTTTTCCTGTGTCACATTGGGAGCCAATTTCCCAAGACTGCAGAAGCTAGCAGCCAGTGCTAGTAGGATGAAAAAGCTGAACACGGGGAAAGCAGAACGTCGGGAAAGGCAGACAAATGCCAGATCTAACTCCTTCACCCCACTGTACTTCAGCTATCTGAGCTAAACAAGATCACCTCAAACCAAACCAAACCAAACCAAACCAAACCAAACCAACCAAACCAAACCAAACCAACTAAACCAAACCAACCAAACCAAACCAAACCAAACAAACCAAACAAAACCAAACAAACTAAACAAAACCAACCAAACCAAATCAAACCAAACTAACCAAACCAAACCAAACCAAACCAACCAAACCAAACCAAATCAACCAAACCAAAACCAAACCAAACCAACCAACCAAAGCATCCTTCACTGCTTTGGGCCTGTGGGAGTCATGTCTGTGTCACACAGGTCAGGGTTGCTGTGCAAGTTAATGCAGCTGCTGACTGGTTTGGGCAGGCCATTTACTCTCCATATGGCTCAGATTCCTTATCTGTGGAGGTGAGACAGCATTAAGCTCAGCTTGGGGTGTTGCCTTAGTTGCTTCTCTGCTCTTGTGATAAAATACCACGACCAAGCAACTCAAGGGAGTGTTTGTTTGGCTTATAGCTCCAGGGGGCTACAGTCCATAACATTGAGGGAGGCATGGCTGACCGCATCCCCACTGTGCAAGAAAGCAGGGGAGGAGAGAGGAGAGAGGGGGGGGGGAGGGCTCAACGCCCCTTATACTCCCACAGTGATGTACTTCTACCAGCAAGCCTAAAGCATTGAAAACTTCTCCAAACACCAAACACAGGGGCCAACTGTGAGAGTCCATGGGCTTACAGAGACATTTCTCATTCAAATACAGTGTGATGGCTAAGACTGACTGTCAACTTAACAGGACCCAGAATAATACAGAAGACAAGCTTCTGGGCACATTTGTGAGGCATTATCTAGATTAGGTAAGTTGAGGTGGGAAGACCCACCCTAAATGTGAGTAGTACCATTCCCTGGACTAGGGTCCTGGAAGGAAAAGAAAGGACAAAATGAGTGGTTAAGACCTCTGGAGTAAGTAAGGGTGCTGCTGGCAGAAGGAACCATGAGCTACTAGCAAGGAGGCCAGAGGGTGAATGGGAATGGTGAAACTGTCAGGATCAAAATGGAGTTGCTTCTGCCAAACTCAGAGAGAGTAGAATTGAACAGATCCTCATACTTATTGGCTTGATAAACAAAAGCCTTGGTAGTAATTCTGCTGAAATTAGATTGTCATTAAGCTCCCAAGACCCTACAAGGCCAAGACTAACCATCACCTTGGACATAGCTTTCTTAGGACACAACCTTGTACCAGGGAAGCTTCCAGAAGGACATCCCCTAGCCACAGCCAGTGCACAGCTCCCTGCCAGGGAAAGTCCTGGAGCCAATAAACTTGTCCTAGGATGGCTTGCATGCACCTCTCCTCCTAGCCTGCAGTTTTCCCTTGACTTCATATCCCTAGTTGCATCTACAACCCATATGCAGTGTTTCGGGCCACAATCACTTCCCTTTAAAGCTTTTCTTTATGTTAATGACAAGGAGAAAACCGGGAAGGGGTAGGCTGTGTTGGACCTCAGAGCTGTGAAAACAGTGGCTCTTATTCTCCCTAAGAATGTTTAGGTCTGATCTGACTGGGTTTTAAATGTCACCTTGGGTCCCTGCCATGAGTGGATTATGGGGCCAGAACAAAAGCACGGGAAGTGGGAAATATTATGAACGTGCGGTTCCATTTCAGTGTAAGCTATACAGGTCCACAACAACTGCTGAACAGAGCCCAGAGCACATGCTTATCCTCAAGCCTCTTGGGAGGAGGGCATTAATAGCTCTTGTGTTTTAGTTTTAAAATATTTATAATTACCATTATCACTGTGTGTGTATAATGGCACATGTATGCAACAGTGCACATGTAGAGGTCAGAAAACAACTATGTGGAGTTGTTCCCTCCTTCCACCTTTACATGGATGCCTGGGATCAAATCTAGGTCAACAGGCTTGCATGCAAGCATCTTTACTGAAGTGACATCTTGCTTCCCCTCCATTTTCTTTTTCAAAAGAACGATGCATGTGTAAGTGGAATGGAGCTCTACACTGCTATTCTCCCACCACCACCTCAGAGCCCAGTCATCTGGACCTGATCTACCTCTTTCTGGACCCTGGTTGGAGGACTCAGGGCAGCCTGCAGACAGATGCCTGGCAGCTTGTGCACCTGGGCAACACACAGCCGACTTCCACTTCTGCTGTCCTAGTGTGCTAAATGATGAATCGTGACTTCCTGTTGTGCATCCTCTGATGGTCGAGTTTAGATGTGAAAATTAGTGTTGAGCAAGTTTTCCTAGGAGGCCCTGTATGGTGACAGTGCACAGATGAACTGAACGCTAGGCTTCTTGTTTCCGTAACACCCAGAAACTCCCAGAAAACACGCAGAACGCCAAGGAGAACAGAGTTCCAACAAGGCACTCCAATGAGGCTATTATCAACCAATGATCAATCCTCCCAGCCTTATTTGCACATCCTATATTCTGACAAACCTCTCTCCCTTCTCTAAAAATGCAGAGAACCAGCTCACCTTCCAGCTTTTGACATCACTTGGAAGGAGCTGTTTCCTCCTCTGCCTGGATGACTTCCTACTCCTCCCTTCTCTGTCTGGATGACTTCCCTTCCCATGGGTTCTATTATTGACAGACTTGAGTTCAGCAGAAAACTCACTAACCCAGGGGCTACTTTCTCCATGACTTGGTCTGTTTGCTCTACTATAACAGAATTTCAGGAACTGCATGTCTTAAGTGTGTATACTTCCCATATTTCTGGACGTCTGAGGCCAATTGCCAGCATGGTTGGGTTGTGGGTAAGGGCTCCTGGTATGGCTTACATGCTTGTGCCTCTGTGTCTTGGTTATTTTTCTTGTTGCTATGACCAAATGCCTGACAAGAAGGTTTTATTTTGGCTCCCACTTTAATAAGAATACTGGGTGAGCAGAAGACACCCAGTTGTAGCCCCAGCCTCACTGCCCAGGGTGGGCAGGTGCCATTTTGATAACCAAATATGTGATGGAGAGATGGGAAAGATAGAAAAACTGAATGGTGTGTGTGCAATGGAGAGAGGCAGAACAAGAGGCTGCATGGCAGTGACAGGTGAGAGAAGGGGCTGGTGGACACTCTGCCATTGCTCAGTAGGGTTGGTGGGATGGTGTACAACAGCCTGGAGCTTAAGCAGACACAGACTCAGACTTCAAACCTGCCACCTGGTCACAGGATCCCCCTGAATCTGGCCAATGATGGAAGCCCAAGATGAAGAAAGTTTCACTTTCTGGATTAGAGCTCCTTGAAGGACCATCATGGTCTGTGAGGCCACCAGAAGCCATATTGGCATTTGTGGTTTATGCTGCTGCCCCAGAACACGATGAAGACATGTGGATATATGAGGTCTGTGCTGATGATTGATGACTTGGTGGTATCCTCTGGCTTTGCTGTCTTGGGGGGCCTTTTTGATATGAGCAGCATGTGTAATCACCTGATATCACACTGAGGCTTGTGGCCCATGTAGCTCCTGAGGGCTCTGAGTGGGTCAGTGGCCTTATATGGCCAAGGACCCTGTGTATGTCTTCAGCTTGTGTTACATTGAAGCCCATGTGGATGTCCATGGTCTTGGCTGCCGCCTCAAGCCAAGCTAATGTTGATTGGTGAGGGAGAACTGGCCCTGGCCCTTGCAGAAGAGCTGGACCCACACACCTCATGGCTTGACCCACCACAGTGCTCTTCTCAGTTGATGACTTTTGGTGCTGATGCTGATGTGGGTAGAGAAAGACTCATCCTCGGGATGAGGTGGGGGCAGGACACTAGGCATTTGACCATTCTCCAGTGAGTATTTAGAAGACACAAAATGGACCTATCTTTTGCTTTTTTCTTTGGGTGTGTGTGTCTGAGTGGGGAGTATACACGGGAAGACTGGGAGGTGAGAGCAATCAGGGTGTATGATGTGAGATTCCCAAATAATCAATAAAAAAGAAGAAGAATATGCTTCATTGTGGTGGGGATGGTATGGTGGAAGAAGGCAGGAGGCTAGGACTGGTCACAGAGCATCCATGGTCAGAGCAGAGAGAAAACAGGAAGTGGAGTCAGGCTTTAAACCTCTAGGCCTGCTTTCAGGGACATGCTTCCTCTTATAATTCTCCACCCCATAAAGGTTCCACAGCCTTCCCGAAGGGCAGTGCCACCTGGGAACCAAGAGCTCAAATGCTTGAGCCTGTAGAAGACATACCATGTTCACATCACTTTCCAAAATTAAGTGTTGAAATGCAGTCACTAGTAAGTAGTTGAGGCAGGACCTTTAAGGATGTTTGGGATAAAGGCAGCCCTTGTGAGTAGTCTCAGTGTCATTATAAAAGGGTCACCACAGTAGTCACCCCTGTTTCCCTTCCTCTTCCTGCTGTTGTGGGGTTGTGACAATGAGGTACCATCTTGGGAGCATCCTTTTTTAGGCACTGCACCTCCTGCTTCGATCGTGAGCTTCCAGCCTCCAGAGCTGTGGTGATTTTCTATCATTCATAAACTACTCAGGCTAAGGGATGGTGTTATAGTAGCAGAAGCAGGCTAAAACAGCCCCTTTCTTGATTTACGGATAGTTCCTTGTTTGCTTTGGGTGGACACAGAGAGAACTCCAGTCTCTCCATTCCCTTATATTGATATCAGACCCACCATAGAGTTTTGTTTTAGTCAGTGTACTATTGCTGGGAAGAGACACCACTGACCACAGCAACTTCCATAAGAGAAATCATTTAATTGGTGACTTGCTTACAGTTTCAGAGACTTAGTTCATTATTATCATGGCTGGGGACTTGGTGGCAAGCAGGCAGGCATGGTCCTGGAGAAGTTGAGAGTTACATCCTTATCCATAGGCAAAGAGAGGGACTGGGCCCAGCATGCATTTTTTTGAAGCCTCAAAGCCAACCTCCAGTGACACACTTCTTCCAACAAATCCGCACCTCCTAATCCTTTGCAAGTGGTGCCAGTCCCTGATGACTAAGCATTGAAATCTGTGAGCCTATAGGGGCCATTTTCATTCAAACCACTACAGGTGTTACCTCCATGATGTCATCTGAACCCAGTCATCTTTGAAAGTCCCGACCTTCAAATGTCATGCCATCTACGACCAGACCCTGACCACATGAACCAGTGGATCAGTCCACTCACTTAAGTACAGTTTGGGCTAGGTATCTCTTATGGACACCCATGTTCCCTCCATTGCTATCTCAACTTCCTGCCCACTACTCTGTTTCTCTCCTTGAGTCCAGAAATCCTGTCCTGTTCACTTCCATTCCCAGGGCCTTAGCATTGGCCTGGAGTAAAAAAGACTTGCTAGAGGTTACCGAATAGCTTAGTACCAGGCTCAGCAAGCACATCCTGTTGCTTGTCTTTGTTGTGCTTGCAAAGACAGCATAGCTGTCAGATGGGCAGTGTTAATCTCACCCATGGGTTCATAACAAGGATTCTTCTAAACCTGCCTGTAGAGCCCATGTTGGTGAGCGCTGCACCTCCAGGGAGCCCCTGGGAGAGGTGCTGAGACAGAAATGCTGGAGGAGGCCAGATGTTAGGACGAAAGGATTGCACCCATAGCCACCTCCTTCCACAGTCATCCCTGTCATCAAATTCGAATTTGGTGCATGCCACTACTAAATATCTCTATCACCTCAGCTGGCTCTCAGAGTCTACCCTCCCATGTCCAAGTCAAAGCTCAATGATGCTATTTAGATGAAGCAACTAAAAATCCAGAGAGGTAAGAACCAGAGGCAGCTGGCTTGCCCATGGCTCTGGCTGCCCCTGCTCCCCCATGCTCACTGCTAAAAATAACTGTACTTTAAGGCTCTCTGCATGGGCTGTGCAGCGAGGGGATGGCTGTTGATCTTCCCCACAGATCTGATATCTTGGGTGCTGCACACAAATCATGTGTTGTGGCCGCTTATCTATATGGAGATCACAGAGACTTACCACAGGAATGAAAGAAAGCCAATCAAAGTCCATGCACACGCTTATCAAAGCTTTTTTTTTTTTTTTTTTTTTTTTTTGGCTCCTGGTGAAAGAAGCTTGTTCTTAGAGCGTGGCTTTGCCTGATAGAGAGAGACTGGGTTCTTGGAGCACCTTCTATTCTGTGGGATTGGGCTTCCTCCCACCACACAGTCATGAAGAAGGAATGCAGGGCTTTTAAAGAGAACCCATCTGCTGCAGGGTGCTGCTGTGTGTGGGACAGGCATGAAACCCAAGCTAGTTAAAGAAATGATATCCACTGAGATAGTGTCAGTGTGACCTGGACATGCCTGGGTTCAGCCCTCCTTGGCCTTGCTTCTCCAGTGGCCATGAGAAGGCCATGGGGAAGGAGCTGGCCAGAGTTTGAGCCAGAGAAGCAAGCCCAAGTCACTCAGATAGCCAGCCAACCAAAGCTACTATGGGTCAGCCAACAGCCAGAGAGTCTCAGTCCTAGAAGCAACCAGCCACCTTCAAGGTTAGCCCTGCCTAGCCTGTAGCATTTTCATGCCCCAAGACCCGTCAGTCAACTGACTGGTCCTTGGTTATGCTTTTGTAGTGATGTGGTAGGCTGGTACTCAAGTTGATTGTACAATGGAACATAGACATAACCCTTTCTCTTTGCTCCACATCTGCCAAGTCCCCACTGCTAGGAGCTCTTAGTCATTAAGCGAGGTCACCAACTATCACGTTTTCTTGCTAGATGTCTGTTCTCCTTTAGCTGTCCCCTACCCTTCATGGCTGTTCTACTTGGCTACTGGCTCAGAATCCAAATCTCAGCATCATCAATAAAATATTCACGTGTGTATATCCACTGATGTTTTTATCTCATTGAAATGCAGCTCTCTTGTCTCCAAGGTGGTGCCTAATGAGATGAATAGTAGCATAGGGTTCCATGTTCCACAAATTGCTTCCTAATGCGATTTTCAGAAGAGGTGGGTGGGTGTTGTCAGAATGTGCCATGTGCACATTCTTAATGTGCCACTTAGGTATATGGAGGGTCTTGCCCCTGGTTATGTTCACACTGAGTGGCACCTGCTCAATAGAAAAGCTTTACAAGATGTAATATACACACAAACTCATGAGATGAATGATCAAAGCTACAGAAAATTAAATTTCTGCCCCAATGTCTATCAAAGGTGTGACATGCCCTGAGGAGTCTAGTGAGAGGAAAGAACATCACTGTGGGTTTCCGAGGCTTCAGAATCCATTTGCCATGAGGCCACAGGAAATTGATGTAAACTATGGAGAGACGCGTGCGCGCGCGCGCGCGCGTGTGTGTGTGTGTGTGTGTGTGTGTGTGTGTGCAGGTGAACATGTATGCACAGGTGTGTGCAGGTGTGTGTGTGCATGTGTATTTGTATAAATGAAGAGGCCAGAGGAAAACCTCAGGGCCCATCCACTTTGTGTTTTTTACACACAGACACACACCGGGTCTAGCCTATTAGCCTAGGCTGGCCGTGCAGCAACCCCCAGGGGTCCACCTTTCTTTAGCTTACAGTGCCAAGATTGCAATTATGCACCACATCTCCCAGCATTTTATGTGGGTGCTGGAGGTGGAAACCTTGTTTTTGCCTGGCAAGAGTTTTATCTCCTAAGCCATTTTCCCAGTCCCTCGTGTGGTTCTAAATTGCAGATTCAGGCTTGAGAACTAATCCAGAGCTTTGCGTAGGAATAGTAAAATTGTCAATCAAAGCTGCCTCCTAATTCACTCGTGGCTTCTTATAGATCCACACAGTATCCTGGGAACCTTGCACATCACACTCTCCCTTAACTAGAACAATCTTCCCTTGTCTCTGCCCTATGATAGTTATGAAGAACTGAGAGTCCCTAGAAAATTGCCTCTGAATCCTGGGAGCTGGATGAGCCCCACAGTTCAGGTACTTTCAGCCTCTAAAAGTGATGGAACCAGTGACTTAGGGCTACCTGCTGGCACTGGGGCTCTCATGCCCATTGCTTGTATAACGTGATGAACTGAATGGTGTACCTAAAGCTCATATGCTAAATTTCAAGTCCTGTAGTTGAAGACAAAGTGGATTTGGAAATTTAATGTTTAAAGAGATAAAAATGAGGCCAGTCGGGGTGGGTCCTACTCCAGACTGCCTGGTGTCCTCATGAGAACGGGACACAGACATGCGCAGAGGGAAGAGTGAATACCCATGAAGAAGGTGATGTCTGCATCTGCTGACCATCTCAGACGTCTGTGATTGAAGCTCCCAGATCCCTGTGTGTAGTTACAGCAACCCATCAAGCCAGGACCCCTTGCTGCTCATATTGGGTCCCCATAGGGCTAATCTGCTCCCACTGGTCCGTTTTCTGTACAGTATCTGTAGCGCTTCTCCAATCCCACTTGGAACTTAATACTTCAGTGGCTCTCATGTTCTTCTTGATGAACGCCAAACCACTGAGTTGGGGAAGGAGGCCCAGAGAGACCCGACCACATTCAGGTAGGACTCTGGGATAAAGCTCTCTTCTCGCTAGCTGTTCCCCAGAGTGCTTCCTAGTGTATCCTCATCTGTCATCATCATCCCACCTACACTATAGTGACTCCCCTTGGCTCTCCCACACGTGCCTCCTAGCTCTCAGTAGCTTATCCAATGCACAGGACAAGACTGTGAGGCCCACAGGGTTGGGACCACAACCTGTCCACCTAGGTGCTCTTGTGTAGCAGTGTTGAGAGGACTGATGATGGCTGTAGGATCACAGCAGGCCATGCAACAATGGTCCTGGGCTTCCCTGTTGGCTTTCTAAGGCGGTTCTCATAAATGAAAAGGTTAGGGAGTTCCATGAGTTGGCTGGTATTCCTGCCTGGATTCTGCGTCGGGACAGCTGTCCACAGCTGGAACGTATCTGCTCAGAAGTCCTCTCCATCAGGGTATCAATGGATGCTGCTCAGCACCAGCCTTGTGGACCTCACTTCCCTGAAGTCTGTGCTTCCCTGGGAATCCTACAAGAGGCACTTGCACCTCTTTTCAGCTTCATTTCACATGCTTTCTATGACCTGAACTTGAGTGTGCCTGAACAGAGCACAGGGGCAGGTGAGAGGATGGGTACTGCCCTCAGACCTTCTGCACCCTCACATAGAGCTAGGGCATTACAGTAATCCCACGTTCTTTGGTCCTCACTGTTCCCTGTCATCCTCAAGCTAGTACACAAATAGCAATGGCTTCAGAGGTGATGCCTGCCAATAGTTCAACTCAACTGACGGGACATTGCCCAGAAACAACACATGTCACTGTCAGGACTGGAATAGCATGAATGTTTCCTTGAGCACCTAAGATCCACTCCCCGACCCCTCATTGGTCTCCCATGCCCCACACTGCACTGGAGCCCTAGAGAAGGGAAAAGAGACAACTCACCATGCTCGTCCAGCAGGATGTTATCTGGCTTGATGTCTCTGCAAGAAAAACACAGGCAGGGATGTGAGTCCTAAGCCAGCCCAAGTACTACAAGCACTACGGTCTCAGGCTCTGGGAGGGACTCTAGGCTGCTGTCCTTCCCCTGGAGCGAGGCTTCAGAGCACTGAGGTAAGTGTGAGGACGGAACCCATGAGAAGTCAGAACTTCCTCCTCTTTCTGGACCCTTGAGTAGATTGCCTGGCTGGTTTTTTTTTGGGGGGGGGGTGTCATTCTTAATGTTGGGCCTTTCAACACTGGCAGTAATGTTCAGGAGAAATTGTCACCCTGTGTGTTGAAATTGTTATTTTCCTTGTCATAATAGAAGTGGTAGATTGAATATGAAGCATGTGTCAGCAAGTGAAAGCACTTTCCCTCCAGTCCTGCAATCCTTCAGCCTTCATGCCTGGAGAGCCCCCTGTGTCACTTTGTAGGCACAAGAGGCGACTCAGGATAAAACACTGTAAAAACAACCCAAAGGGGATGGGGAGATGCCTGTAAATTTGAACCCTTAGCACCTACATAAAAGCCAAGTTCACTGCATATGTCTGTAAGCCCTGGACTAGGGGGTGTGGACACAGGCAGATCTTGGAGCTCAGTGGCCAGTCTAACTGAATTGAGGAGCTCCAGGTTAGGGAGAAATCCTTTATCAAAAAGGTATAGAGTGATCAAGGGAGACATTTGACACCAACCTCTGGCATCCACACATATTCACAGGTATGCATGCACACCCACAGACAGACTCACAGGCACACATGCACACTCAGGCACAGACACACATTTATATACACACAGAGAAAAACACATACACACACATTTATACACAAAGAAACACACACACAGACACACATGCATACACAAAAAATGTGTACAGGCAGACACAGAGACACATGCACAAACACACACATGTATATACACAGATACCCACATGTATACATGCACACTAAGACACACACACAGACACACACACATTTATATACATACAGAGAGAAACACATACACACAGACACATACATTTATACACACAGAAACACACATGTATATATATATATATATACACACACACACATACACACACATGCATACATACAAAATGTGTACAGGCAGACACAGAAACACACACACATGCATATACACAGATATCCACATGCATAATGCACACTAAGACACAGACACACACAGACATACATACGAAAACACACACAGACACTCAAATGTACATACACACACACACACACACACACACACACACACACACACACACACACA
>OU015747.1:29979765-30002828 GCA_907169655.1 Acomys percivali | reverse complement strand
CACACACACACACACACACACACACACACACACACACACACACACACCAAGATTAAGATCTGACACTGCAGTACTTCTGAAGGACTGAAGAATTCACCTTCTGGCCCTTCATGGAGAGGGTCTGATGAACATCTTAGTAAACTGAACTACACAGTGAACAATCTGGGTAGGAGTAGGTTTCTAGAAAATTCTAGTTGATCTTGCCACCTTAGCAAAGAAGCTCTCCAAACCAGGAAGCACCTTGCAAGATAGGGCTTTGCTCTCTGATGTCTGCATCTGGGCACCCCACACAGTACCAGCCACTCTTGTGCATCCATGGAACTTGAGTGGCATGGGAAAGGAAGGGTAGGCATGTGACAGCAAGCTTCAGTCCCCAACTTGCTGTGGTAGAAAAACCATAGATTTTGGAGTCACACCCTCCACACATCCAGAGTAAATGTCACAGCCGTGGTGAGGTGACTAATGACAGCTTTCTCAGAAATAGGAAGTAACTGCTCCTGAGTTGATCAAATATTAACTCTACGTGGAGAGGTGTGCAGGGTGACTGCTGATGCCAGACAATCTCTTCCAGGGGCAGGAGAGCAAAGCATATCTTCTACATTTCAATTTTGATTCTCATTGAGACTTTTCAAGCCTGTGAATTTTGATGAGCATTAGATAAACAGGGCCCTGCCACCAGGTTCATAGGACACCCATGTGACCAAAGAGGTTGTGTGTAGAGAAGACAAGGGAGCCCCAAGGGAAGGATGAACTCGATAACAAAGAAAATTAAAACAAGAGACAGAGGTTCCGGTGTCAATGTGTGGAAATTAGGTCAGCAAACACTAGCTCCTTACCCAGAGAGCCTCCCAGCAGCATCTCTCACGGGGGAAATAAGTGTGTCAGGAACATTGATATAAGCATGTATGAAAATGTCAGAATGAAACCCCACTATTTTCTTCAGTGTGTGTACACACATACTGCATCTGGGCACCCTACACTATCAAGCCAGTTAAAAACTTGACCATGAGGAGGAAGGGGCTCCCAACGTTATGCCCTAAGCTGAGAAGTGACTGGGAGTTGAAGGTTGATGAGGGAGAGAGAGAGACATTTTCTTTGGAGTGGGTGGTCACTGGTAATGTTGTCCATGTCCCTGTGGATGGCCCCACACTTGTTCACATATGTGCAGCACTAGTTGGATTCTGTGTGTTATAAAAACAAATAAGAAGACATGAAGTTGGGATGGAGATGTGTTGAGGAAGAACTAGGAGGAGGGGGTGGGGGTGGGGTGATCAAGAAACATTGAACACATATATGGACTTCTCAGAAAATAAATTTTTACAATGATAAAAAAAATTGTAAGGGAAGAAGAATGCTGCTGGCTGTGGTGGCATGTGCGCCAGTAGGCAAATGAAGAGGATGAGGCAGGGGGATCACAAGTTTAAGGCCAGCTTGAGATGCACCTTAAAACAGAAAGAACAAAAAGAAAGAGAAGAGAGAAGCACTCATTAAAGCCTGAATCTGAAGATATCCTGAGGACTGGGGTGACTTTATTGGCTTATGGGAATTATGGGGAAGGTAACTGGTCCAAGAAACGTAATCCCCAAATCACCGGTGAGGCCAGGGCCCAGACATAGCATTAAAACATGCTTGGGATATCAAGTATCTTCTTGGTAGCCTGCTATCCTTCCTCTGAGTGCCACCAGGTCTCCCCATTCAGGGGACGTTGTCAAATATGAGGCACCAGAGTACGTGTGAAAGTCAGACCCTACTCTCCACTCAACTGTGGAGAATGTCCTGTCCATATATACAGGGGGAGGAAGTCCCCTTCAGTCACAGACATAAGGGAGGGGAGTTAGGGAAAA
Organism: Acomys percivali; assembly: GCA_907169655.1. Lineage (NCBI taxonomy): Eukaryota > Metazoa > Chordata > Mammalia > Rodentia > Muridae > Acomys > Acomys percivali. The sequence goes on along the minus strand of OU015747.1, from coordinate 30,000,984 downwards.
ATGGGAGGGAGGGAGGAATGGGAGGATACAAGGGAGGGGATAACCATTGAGATGTAACAAGAATAAATTAATAAAATTAAATTAAAGAACCATGCTTGGGATGACAAAGAAGGCATGATCTGGCATGCAAGCCTGAACAGCATCCCCTAGCTCATATCCACCCACAGACCCAGAGCAGGAGCAGAGAAAACTCTAAAAGTAAAACTACCCTGGAACCAAGGCCTGTCCCAGACCCAGCAAAGCCCATCTTTCTAGAGTAGATGAAGATATGGGTACACAGACAAGGAACAAGATGGCCTACATAGATGGATGGGGTTCCAAGAGAGGCAGTCACAAGCTGAAGAGCCAGGAATGGGTTTTCTCCGGAGCCACTGGGGCAAGTGTGGTCCTGACTGCCCTCAGCTTTGGGGTGCACTGGAAGAGAGATCTCAGCTATCTAAGCCACCAATGCTGTGGTGATTTTTCTGTCTACCTTGGCATGGTGGAAGATGAGTTGATGGGGGTAAGGCTTACCTCCATGGAAAGGTGGGAAGCCCACCGACTCTGGTACAACTTCAGACAAGCCCATTACCTGTCCAAGCTCTGTAGCCACATTACAAAGGCCCTGCTTGTAGCATCATGAACCATAGAAACAGGGACAGGAGCTGCCCATCTGGCAGAGTCTAGCTGAGGACTCAGATTGCCTGGGTTCAGAGGCCAGCCCCTCTCTGGCCAGCTGGGCTATCCCTCAGTTTTCTTTGCTGAGTGGATTAAATACCAGGTCCATAGAACACGCCTTTTATGTCAGTTCCTAGCACAGAGTAGAGTCTTAAGTGTCTGAAGAGTCTCCTCGCTCTCTGCTCACCAATGGCACACAGAATAAAACAGATCTGGCCAATGGACTTGCATCCTAGGAGGGACCCAGGGAGAAAGTATATGACAGATGATCAATGGCAAGCTGGGACAGGTGCTTTAAAGATAATAAACCAGGGGGTCTGGTGGGTCATGGTGAGAGCTCAGAAGTGATACAAGACCGACATACAACAGGCAAGAAGCAGGTCCTCCTCCTCTTGTGCATGAGGCAGCCAGAGTCCCAGAGGAGGAAGTGTTGCCCGGTAGTGGGGTCCATCCTGTGGAACATGGCCAAGGTGATAGGTGGCCTTGATTTGCTGTACTTATGTCATATGGCAGAATACATGGGACTTCCTCCTCATAAGCATGTCACCTTATCTCAGAATTGGCTGAGGCAGACGCAGTGAGGGCCTGCACTATTTTGGAAGACCATATATGAGCAAGGCTACCTGGCCATGCCATGAAGAGGCCCCCAGGAGATGGGAACACTCTCCTGTCAGTAAGGAGCTTGAATGTAAGAAAAACCTCAGTTTTAAGATACAATGACCGATTTCTGCCAAGCACTCCGAGAGCTCAGAAGAAGACCCAAGGGCAGTTTTGAGGCTTTAAATAGAGGACCTAGAAGAGATGGGCCTGCATCCTGGAACACAAACATGGGTGATTTAAAACTGCCAAGTTAGTGGCATTTACTTGCATGGCCAGACTACACTAGCCATGAAGTCCTGGACATGCTACTCTAGGGCCTTGGATTCCTCATCTGGAGAAAAAACAGCAGCTGCCTCACTGTGGCTCCCAGGAGCATTTGGTCCAGTGTTCAGGGTTGCCTTCTGGGCTGAGAGCTGAAAACAGGCAACCAGGACTACGGGAGCTTTTTAAAGGTGCTTGGAAGAACTGCAGGGCAAGTTCTCCAGCTTTTTAAAAGCGAATTAGGTTTTTGTCTGGCTGTGATTTTTCTGAGCAAGGCTTGGGTCAAGCCGGTTGGAAGAGGTGGTGGCTCAGGGAGGGAGGGAGAGCGGCTTGGGATTTAATAGAGTGCTTTCTGGGCAGAGCCTCTTATCAGAGCTGCCTGCTCAGCGCTTCCAGGTCCATTTCCTCCACGTCTATTTTTCACAGTGATCGTATCTCAGCCTCTGGAGCGTCACCCTGCTGGAAACGAGATGCACGCCCAGAAAGGACAGGAGAAGCATGGTGTGGCCAGGGGCGGCTGTGACGATATTTGCTGAGGACAGACTCATCCGAGCCAGGCAATATGACGCTCCAATAGGATGTGTGCCTGGGAAGCTATCAATCCTGGGCTTGCCCTGGGATGAACCCCAACCCCTGCTCAGGAACATTGTAAAATATCAGCTGTGCCTGCTATTTTTAAAAAACTGCACAGATAGATGGCCGAGGAAGGCCAGGAGTCAGTTTCTGCCTCTGCCCTTTGCTGGGACTTAATATTCCACACTAGTGATCTCAGGCAGTGACAGAGGCAATCAAAAAGCCCACGGGGGTTTTAATTTGCATTTCCCTAATTGCTAAGGACATTGAACACTTTTGAAAATATTTCTTAGTTATCTTTTATTTCTCCCATTGAGAATTCTGTTCAGATCCATAGTCCAGCTTTTTTTGTTTTGTTTTTTTTGTTTTTTGTTTTTTTAGTTCTCTGTATGTTCTAGATGCTAACTGGTTGTCACCCTCGGGTCAATCTCTGGGTCAAAGCTATCTGATTGGCTGAGGATTCTCAGTTGGGAAACTGAGATATACGCTTACTGCTCTTTATTCTTTTAATGAAACACTCTTTGAAATGCAGAATACATTGCACTCATCATCTCCCACGTATAAAGTGGCTTGTCCTTTAGACTATGACGCAGTGGCTTTACAAAGGGCCCTGGCTCTTCCCCTTCATAAGTCCTGTCATGGTTCTCTGGGGCCAACAACCCTGGTAGGTTGGTTCTGTGTTCTCTGCATAAGTATCGTCTTAAAAATGAAAGAACACTAAGACTTGGGTGTAACTGTCAACTGGGGACCTTAAAGATAGCCATCAAGCATGTTGAATATATATAGAAAAATCCTGCACAGCCTTAAAATGTGGAAGCAATTCTTTCAACGTACACAAGCTGTGAAGGGTGTGGTGTCTTGCACGTAGCATGAAACTTCACATAGTTGCTGACCTCATTCTCTTCTTCATACATCCGTGGTCAGGTCATGCTTGGTGGGGGGGGAAGAGTAGCTTCCTCTGCTATGCCAAGAGCAACCACCAACATGACAACACTAATTAACTCACTTCAAGGGCATTGTCTGCCAAGGGCCTTGAGGTGGACTGAGTGATCGAGGCAGCTGTACCTGCCTCAGCACTTCTAAGCACATCTCTGGAGATTTGAAGCTTTCAGATATGCAAAATAATTCAAAGATGTACTGGGACTGATGATTTCCTTCATGGACAAGGCAGGCAAGTGTTTATCTTCATAAGCATGATTAGGGAGTCACTGTTGTGTAAGCTGAAGCATCATTAGATTCCAGAACTTTCATGGATCCTCCAGCTCCCAAGGTCAGGGTTTTTTTCTATTTCTGCTGAGCATACTGAGCTTAAGGGGTCTGTGTCAGCCCCAGTCTGCTCCAACAGACCCAGAGCCCTTCAGGAGGAATCCTCTGCAGCAGCAGGTAAGCAACAGTGGGATTTGGTGGGTGGCTATTTTCCAGGGCCCTGAAGCCACTGCCAGACAGCTGGAGATGTGATGTAATATAAAGGTTTCAAATTCAGGCACAGACCACTTCAGCTCAGTATGCTCTCCATTCACACTGGCCCACGACCATCTCCCTCAGTCCTGCGCACCATGCCCCCCCTCATCCTTGACTCTCATGTGTCCTAGATCAGATTCCATGTCTCAGGTCCATGTTTTCTCTCTCAAACTCTTAACTTTGCTGATCCTGATCTCCCCATCAGAACCCAAGACCCATTTATAACTGGCTTCCTTACCTGGCCCTGTACCCTGAGGTGGGATGCTACAGGAGAAGAAAAATGCAACCATCACCATGAATGCCACCCTAAGTCACCATCCAACATTAGCATGTGGTCTCTCTTCCCCTCATATCTTCTCTCCTCTCTTCCTCTCCTCTTTTCTTCTTCTTCTTCTTCTTCTTCTTCTTCTTCTTCTTCTTCTTCTTTTCTCTCTCTCTCTCTCTCTCTCTCTCTCTCTCTCTCTCTCTCTCTCTCTCTCTCCCTCTCTCTCTCCCTCCCTCCCTCCCTCCCTGAACAGCTTCTGTCCCCAAAGCCCTGAAGTCAGCCTACATTTTTTCTTCCCTCATAGTCCACAGACAGCTGAACAACATGTCCCCTCCCTCTCGCAGTGTCACCTTTGGCACCCTGTGTGCCATCACAACATAATGTCCACCCTCTGCTCAAACCTTTCTCATGATTCACCTGCTGAAGAAACCAGAAATTCCATGTGTCATTTAGTGAAGGGTGTTCCGAGCAATAGAGTGTGTGACTGGGACTATAGAAACCTAGAGGAATGTACTTGTCTGCACCTAGACTGTGTGGTTACTACTGACCTGGGCTGTCTGGTACAGCCTGTGGCTCCAAGACTAGGCAGTGAGGCAGTGTGGCAAGATGGGGCAACTGCTGTACACTGACAGGACTTTGTTTATCTCAGCACGAAATGAAGCCATAGGATTAGTAGGCAGGAAGAATTTTTCCTATGGAGCCATCATGTATATGGTCCGCTCTACCTGAAATTATTATGTCAGGCATGGCTAAACTTACAGAACCTACCTCACACCCACTAGCCCTGGTGACCTGGATCTGTCTATCTGCATCTGTCTGTTCCAGTCTGCAGAGCTGAGCAGAGTTTCACCTGTGCCCTTCACTTTGTTTATCCTTACATAGGAGGGCTATTCTCAAGTATGCACGGATCCCCCACTCTTCCCTGATTATCTCATCTCTCCAGTACCTTATAATTTTCAGCCCCTGTTTCTTTCCATAGCCCCATCACCCAACCTTAATAGCTTGCTTATTAACTAGCTTGCCTAAGAGCAGGTATTTCCCATGGTTTTGTCTCCAGGACCAAGGATAGCACCAGTAAACGCAAAAGCAAAAAAAAAAAAAAAAAAAAAAGTTCTACTCTGAACTGATATCTGTGGCCTGCCTGGAAGGCCTGGACCTGAGCTAGGTTGGCTGTCTCATAGCTTCCCAGGAGGCTGTAAGTTAGCAGCATCAGAAACTTCAGCTTCCCAGGCCAGTCATAGCTTTCCATTCTGCAGGTAAGTTCTTAAACGTGCATAGTCTTCCATACCCAGTGGAGAGTGAGATTTCTACTCTGCTTACAGGGTGCTATGATTTGAATATTCCCCTATCCCCATCTCATGTTGAAAGGATTTGGAAGTGGGGCTTTGACATGAGGTAATGAGGGTGGTTCCCCTAGAGCTTGGAAGAGACTCAGGCAGACAGTTTATTCTGCTTCCTCATGCATCGCCTGTGTTGTGTTATGATGTAACACAAGCTCCTCACTAAAACTTAGGGTGGTGGTGGCCAGCTCTGCTTTCTTTAGAAGCTGTCTTTCAGCCTCTGAGGTCCTTGGGCTCAGGGACAGGTGCTCTCGGTTTGACTGGTAGGGAGAGGGTGCTCATGCCATGGCTCATGCCGGAGTCCACGTGGGTGGTGGTGGAGCAGACTGGGAGGATAAGCATAGCTCAGCTGGAGGACAGCATACAAACACTCCTATTACCCCCACTGCCTGTGGCTGACCACAGGCTCTGAGAAGTACCACAAAGGGAGGGCTTTCTGCTCTATTTTACTAGGGAGATTTGGCTTGCAAGTGTAGCCTCCTTCGCACCCCCAAAATGAACTGATTCCATGAGGGTTGCTGTTTTCAGGTCCCAGGTGTTGTCAGTTTTAACTATGAGGACACATTGGTAAAATGGTGGAGAGTTGCAAAGTCTTGGACTATCAGTAATGGGAGCCACTTTTGGATTCTACCTAAAACCAACTAGCCCTAGGTCTCATAGTTTTTCTGAGCCTCAGTTTTTTTTTTTTTATAACATGGGCTAATTATTGTGTCTGTCTCTAAGGAAGAAAGGGCTAGGGGAGCTGCCAGAAAACCCTGTTTGTAGAGGCACAGTGGTGGGACACAAGGGTGTCCCACGACAAAGCAAGTGCTTTGGAAAGACCAAAAGAATGCAGGGCAGATGTGGTGACACAGGCCCATAATACAGATACTGTGGAAGCTGAGGAAGGGGGATTACAAGTTCAGGGACAGCCTGGGCAACTTGATGAGACTCTGTCTCAAACAAAATTCACAAAGGCTGGAGATGCAGCTTACTGGCCCAGTGCCAGTATAGCAACAGGTCCTGGGTTTAATGTCTCATGTTGGGAGAAAAAACAATGAGCTCCGGAAGTCTTTGTAAGTAGAGAGACTGGGAGAGCAGACTTGGCCAGGTCAAGCACGCATGTGCAGTGGCGGATAACCCTTAAGTTTCATGGAGGACTGTGGAGGCCAGCAGGGTCGGTGGTGACCCCAGAAAGCATCCATGTCCCTCAGTCTCACTGAGTCGCGTTTGAGAAAAATCTATTCTCTAGAAGTTCCTATTCCATCCTAATTAGATGGAGGTGGTGGTGCCATAGATTCAGGCATCAAACTCCTTGACCTCCAATATGTGTCAGTCTTTCCTTCTAACAAAGAAAAGGAACAACTTCCTTGGTAGGTGATGGTGTCTAGCAATGACTATTGCTGTGTTTTATTTTTATTATACTGTGCGTGTGTGCGTGAGTGTGTGTGTGTGCTGCATGCGTGGAGGACATAGTACAGCTTGTAACAGCTCTGTTTTCTCCTTCCACATGCAGGAAGCCAGGAATCCAACTCAGGTTGTCAGGCCTAATGGCAAGCATCTTTACCCACTAAGCCTTCTTGTCAGCCTGACTAACACTATTTTTATTTGACCGTATATATGTTTGTAGTCTGAATATTAATGCCCCCTATTCACATTCAAAAACCTAATTCCCAGTGCAATAAAAAGAGGTGCATGGTGGTGCTTAGAGAATGACTGGGTCCTGTAGGTTTCCCCTCACTGAGAAATTAGTAACTTTACTGATGACGTTGATAGATCCTTTTCTCTTGGTGAGGACACAGAGACACCACCTATAGGAAAAACATTGATTCTGCTGGCCTTCGCTTGACCTTCCCAGGTTCAAGAACTGTGAGCAATGCATTTCTGTAGTTTATAAACTACCTAGCCTATGGCGCTTTGTTATAGCAATCTGAACAAACTAAAACAGGCATCTGATATTCATAACAAACATAGCTGCTGCTTCTCTGAAGAGTAGATTGGTAGCATTTTTTTAAACAAACCTGTCATGGCACAAAGCATTAAGACTAATAGAGAATATTAAGTAATCAGTACCAGGAAATATGCATGTATGGCAGGAATTTTTAAATTAGAGAATTCATTGGGGTTTCTGCAACAAGCTACTGCATTGGCTTTAAGAGACGAATCTTATTCTCTTAATTTCTGATGGCTAGAGTTCAGTCTCAAGGTGTTTGCAGGCCTGTGATCCATTTGAAGACTCTAAAGGTGAGTCCTCCTTGCCTCAATCAGTTTTGGGTGGCCTCTGGAGCTTGAAGGCTGGTGGCAATACCCTTTTCATATCACCTTCTTTCTTTTCTGTCCTGCTGGGTCCTTTTCTTTGTCTGTTCTCTCTCTAAGGCTCTGTTGACTGGTTCACCTTATGTAGCATGACCTCATTTAATCTGCACCTGAATTACATCAGCAAAGATCCTATTTCCATATGAGGTAATCGTTTGAAGTCTGTGACAGATGATAATTTGAGAAGGACACACTACAGTCACTGTGGTGGTTTGAATGAAAGTGGCCTTCACAGACTCATAGGGAGTGGCATTATTGGTGATGCGGCCTTGTTGGAAGCAGTGTGGCCTTGTTGGAGGATGTGTGGCCTTGTTGGAGGAATTGTGTCCTTTGGGGTGGTCTTTGAGGCTTCAGATTCTCAAACCAGGCCAAGTGTCACTCTCTCTTCCTGCCACCTGCAGATCCAGATGTAGAACTATCAGCCACCTCTCCATCACTGTCTACCTGAATACCACCATGCTTCCTGCCATGATGATAATGGACCAAATCTCTGACCTATAAACAAATTTCAATTAAATGTTTTCCTTTGCTGTCACCATGGTGTCTCTTTACAGCAATAGATACCCTGAAAATAGAGCAGAGATCATGCGGACTGAGTCCATCTGGTAATCATGACTATAGGAACCAGGGAGAATCCAGGCAGGTGCTGACACTCTTGGGTTGGAGGGAGGAGGACAGAATTGCAGGTCCAAGAGGACATTGGTAAGGAAGGATGGAGTGGATAGCGGAGGCCTTCCCACAGGCCCCATAAGACAAGAGGAGAGGTCAAGAAAGTGGAAGGCCATGGCTCTTCATGACCTGGAACCCACTTGATGGTGCTCCCTTCTCAGAGATGGAAAGCTTGAGTGAGGCCCAGCTGGAAGGAAGGAAGGATGGCGGTGTCTGTGCTGGACATGCTGTGTTGTGTGTGCCTGAGAGATGTCCTGGTAGAGTTGGCCAAATGATAAACAAAGAATGAAGGAAGAAGAAATCAGAATTAAGACATGGAAATCACCTCCAGGACTGTTTAGGGTCATCCCAGTCCCTACTAACATAGATCCACAAGTTATGCATGCGAGTGGTCAAAGGCTGGGCTTCCTCCTCCTCCTTTGCTGTCTTGGGTGAATTCTCACAGGAGAATCAGGCCTTTAATGTATCTCCCATTCCAGCAGACATGTCCAGGCTCCAGGCTGACCCCAATCACAGCTTTTGATTGTGGGAGTGATGGGTTTGACTCACAGTTCAAAACAGGCAATCTTTTCTGACCTCAGGTGTGAATGACATGAGGCTCCCTCACCAAGCTCTGGGCCTTCTGTCTCTCATTGGCTTGGCTGTGCTGATACCAATCTAAAAACTTTCCTGGGCTCATAGTTTAAAAAACAATGTCTCCACTCCTAGTCTGGAACCACCTGCATAAATCAGTCTGATTGTGAATGAGTGGCACAGCAGGAGAAGTTGGACTGTAGTCTGAGAGACTCCCCTTCCTCATGCTTGGGCCTTGGGCTCAATGCATGTGGATATAGTCATGATTGTAAGGGCATCAATGAAGCTGAAATCTTATTAAACAGTTCACTGATCCAGAAGAGATGAGAGTACAGCTGTCATCTCCTTTTCAAACATTTGGAAACTTTGAGTCCCATGTAGGATGAAATATTAATGACACTTTTCTTGGGATAATGGCAGTTCAAATTGCAATGACAGTATCTCATAAGCAAGAAAGAGCTAGAGGTAGGAAGGGACTAGGAGTCCTGGGCTACTAAATACTGCATTGCTCCTAGAGAAAGAATGATCAACCTTGGCAAACATAACCAACACATCCATGACCTAGCTAGATGAAGACAGGACCAGAGGAGTGCCAGAGTGTCCCAGCCAGCCCTGTTACCTTGGCCCTGCTTGGAGTCATCTTGAAAGAGGAAATTTGTTGCCCAGAATATCAGTTGCCCAGATTGGCCCATGGGCATGTCTATAGGGGGTTGTCGTGATTGCTAATTGATATAGGAAGGCCAAGTCCACTATGGGTGGCACCAGTCCTAGGTAAGTTGGCCTGAGCTGTTCAAGAAAGCTCTCTGAGCAGGAGCCGGGAGTGAGTGATCCAACAAGCATCAATCCTCCATGAGTTCTGCTTTGAGTTCCTACTTGAAGTCTTGTCCTTACTGTCCTCAGTGATGGACTATGACATGGAAGCATAGGCCCAATACACCCTTCCCTTTGCACGTTGCTTTTGGTCATACTTTTTATCATGGCAACAGAATGAAACTAAGACACAGGCCATGGTGCACTTTATGAAGTCTTGTTCTTACTACACAGTTCAGAAGCCATTGAAACTCATGCCCAACATTTGCCTTCCACATCTCCTACTCTTCTGGCTGTCCTGGTTGCAGGTCCTTTCTCTCTCATTCCTCAAATGAAAGCCCTGGTGCTCATATCCTCTGCATGGTGCTGGCTGTGCTGTACAAGTTCCATGAACCATAACAGAATCCTGTGAGGGTGACACAAGGTAATTTACCTGGAACTATTTATTCTGACTTTTGACTTTACTCCAAACAGTTCTGAAAACTGGCTTACACTACACAAACCACCAATAGGTCATACAGTAAATGTTAGCAAGAAGGTTGGGGGACATGGGACACAGGCTCTCTGAAGTCCCTGCATTGACTTTCCTAAGTGCTAGAAACATCTCTGGGCTGAGTTCAGCAACTGTGTTCTCTATTCAACTGGGCTTGTATAAATAAAGTTTTATTAGGATACTCTTGCTCCTAACCATTCATTGATTAATCACTACCATGGCTATTTCATGCTGCCATGCCTAGAAGTCTGCAGCTCCTATCCTGGATTTTCCCCCTTCCTCCTAGACCAATGGTTTCATGTCATTCTTACACCAACATCAGAGGGATCAAGGCAGGGAGCAGGCTCAAGACTGACACAGAACTCTCCATGACTAGACCCAAGACAGGCTCTTCTAATTTCTCTTATCAACTCAACTTCATCTCAGACTCTGTCCTAGGCTTTTCAAAAAACCATTAAGTCATCATCCTGAAGAATTGCCCAGACCAAACTGACCTATGGCACAATTGGTCTGCACCCTTGCCACACACTTTAACTTTTTAAAAAATTTGTTCACTTTCCATCCCTATTGTAGCCCCCTCCCTCATCCCTTCCTGATCTTGCCTTCCCTCCCTCATACTCTCTTCTTTCCTCTTCTAGTCCTCAGAAAGGGGATCCCTCCTCCCCTAAAATCTGACCTCTGGCTATCTAGTCTCTTCTGGGCTGCCTGTATCCTCTTCCTCTGTGGCCAGAGGGAAGTGACCAAAGTGTGGCCCTGTACTCTTAAGAGACAATGAAAACCTATAGCAAGAGTCACCAGGACTTCTTGGCTGGTGAGGAGGATGGAAGGTGTCCCTGCCTTCTGAAGCCATTGCAGAGCAGATGGATGACACTCTGTCTCTGGTGACATGCCTGCTGCCTGCCCTCTGATGTTCTAAATAGGCAAAGTAAAAATGAGAATGGGAGATATGGGGGGATGACAATGCACTAGGTTTGGCACTTAGATAGCAATGGCTGAACTAAAGAAGATATTTGTAGGCATCCAGGGCTGTAGGAGCACTGTGGTGTGTCAGGCGAGATACACACTGCATTCTCAGCATGCTTCTTTGTACTTTAGCATTAGGATGTAGATACTGTCTCTCCGCATATCTCAAGCCAAGCAGTAAGAAACAAAGTTAGGAAGAGGTAGCATGCCCAATGGCACTAAGAAAGTTCCAGAGTTTTTCTGTGACTGTTCTGTGCATACTTCATAGCTGGGACCAGTCCCATAGTCATAGCTAAGACAGAGTCAGGCTGTGAGACATTGATTCTAGACAGACACATGCCTCACTACAGTTCAATTCTATAGACCTTGGGAAGGGCAGCCATGGGAACAGCTTCAATGTCTGCTATAGCAGGGTAGAGGAGATCAGTGGGCATGGGGAGGCTCCATCTCCATCCCAATAAAATACAATTAAGTGATGGGAGAATCTCCCATGGGGCATGGGATACTTCTCAGTTGAGCTGGTGCTCTATGCACATCAAATGTGTGCCAACAGCAAGTCTTGGGCTGCCTTTGGAATTGACAGCACTAGAAAGAGGAAGAGCTACACACAGTGTTCCCACTAGCTCTCCTATGAACCCTTCTGTGCCTGGTGATGGGCCATACCATCAGTCGTCAAAACTGACCAGATATGCACTCTGTTTGGACATGCTGCCATCCCTTTTTGCCTGACTATTTTCTTCCATAACTTGGGATACAAGTAGGCTTCACTCATGGGCTGTCCCACACTTCAGATGGCAAATTGTCTGGAGCCTAAAAGACTTGGAGTTTAAAGTGGAATAGATGGGGCTTGTAGTTATCAAATTCTCCTGGGATGAGCAGAATGTATATGTCTTAAGCCATTGCTATAACAGGATACCTGAGACTGGGTGATCTATTCAGGAGATAAGAGTTTCACCCAGGGTTATAGAAATTGCAAATCCAGGATCAGATGGCCACACTTGGCAAGGGCTTTCTGTGTACAGGTTGTCTTTGTATTATTTAAATGCTAGTTTTTGTACCAGCAGAGAGCTGATTACAGGCTGGACTTTGGAATTATTCTTATTGATGCATCGTATTTTGTGAATACTCCCTCCTATGCTAAACTGATTGGTTTGACAAAGAGCTGAATGGCTAATAGCCGAGGCGGGAAAGGAGGGTGGTACTTCCAGGCAGATATAGGAACTCTGGGAAAGAATCAGGTGTGGAAGATTAGCCAGTCAGACATGGAGGAAGAAATGGGTACCAGGACTGAGCGGCTGAGGAAAGGCAGTGACCCTCCTGGCGGAACAAAGATTAGTATAAATGGCTTAATTTAAGTTATAAGAGCAGCTGAACAAGCCTAAGCTAAGGCCAAACTCCATGTCATTATTCCGGAGCTGGTGGTTCAAGAAAGTCCTGTTGTAGTCCTGCTTTATCACAACATGGAGCACAGTGGAAGGGCAAGAGATGCAGCCTTGCTCTGTAACATCTCAGCCTTTCTTGGTAACCAACTCAGTTCCGAGAGAGAGAGAGAGAGAGAGAAAGAGAGAGAGAGAGAGAGAGAGAGAGAGAGAGAGAGAGAGAGAGAGAGAGAGAGACAGAGAGAGAGAGAGAGAGAGAGAGAGAGAGAGAGAGAGAGAGAGAGAGAGAGAGAGAGAGAGCGCTTATCCTGTGAGAATCAGCTCAGCTCTGGGAGAGCGATGCTAATCTCTACACGTGAAGAAGCCTTCAAGACCCAAACACATGCAAGATTCCATCATCTTTCAACTTTCTTATATTAGCTTCTAAACTCCAGTATGAGTTCTGCTGTATCACTCTCCAGGGACTTACTCTTCCAAGGTGTCAACGCAAGTCACCAGGGCATCAGGGGGATGGAAGTAAAAGCTATTTGATTTACATGCCTCAGTGGCACAGATTGTGTAACACATTAGCCAAGGTCACATTTCCTACTTAAAAGTTGGCTTGAAGCCAGTCAAGTTCAGGAGCTGCACTGTATTGCTTTAAGCCACACTGTCAACACTGGGTTAGCAGAAGCTGCCAGTTCCATAGTCCCATGCTCTGCCCTGATCATTCCCTCCCCACCTCAGGATCCCACAGCTTCTGCCGAGATGGGGTGGTGTAGGGGCCAGGGTGTTGTCCAACCAGATGGATGTCTTTTATGCCCTCATCATGTAAGCCAGTTTCCTCATCACTCTATCTCCCCTTTGTTTCAATTTTGCCCTCAGAAGACACTTTTGGGATTCTTTTAACCCTTCCCTTTGGCAAATCAAAAGTCACATGAAGAGATCTCCTTGAACTGCCTATGGCACTGCCTGATCTTGAGTGTAAATGGCCGTTCATGCCACATTGGTGAAGCAATCATCATGGTCTCAGCAGAGTTGTGGATTACACTTATATTTCAGCTTCATTCTTGGGGAAAGGAGGAGAGCTTTCCAGGGAAGAAGGGTCACTTATTATTTTTTTTTCTTCTGAAATTAAAATCTAGATGTGGCGTGAAAGGGAAGCATGGAGCACTGGCTCAGGCAACTGTGGATGGAAGCTCTCCTAGTCAGGTCTCACACACATTAACCATTTAACTCCCAGGTCCACAATGTGCATAGATGCACAAGGGAGAGGTTGGGGTGAGCAGGTCTGACAGGATGAGGCTCACACACACTTATAGAACCTTGGGGGGTTCAGTGGGCATGCGGTTTGAGGCTATTTATGGGGCCACCGATCATACCGTTTGCTTTTTAAATAGCAGACAAGGAAGCTAGCATTGGCTTAGCAAAGACAAGGTCAGAATTTGAACCCATGTCACCTGCATAAAATGTCATGTTTCTGCTTGCTATAGGACACCATAGAAGCTACCTGGAGGCCAGATACATCAACCACTGCTCCTGCATCCACATGGGGCCAGGTAACTGGGCCACCTGTGCTTCTCCCTACCCTAACAGCATGTTTTTGGTCTTCATTAACACTCTCTTTCTTCATATGCCATCTCACCTTATGGGCTGTCACCTGGAGTGTGTCACATACTCACTCCACTTTACAAGGAAGAAAACAATAGCCTAAGAAAACAGTAGGCTTGCTTTCGTAACACAGAGAGCAAGCAGCAGAGCCCTACTCCAGCCCACTGGTGGATATTTCACCCTTCTATCTTCCTTGTCACCCTCCAGGATGGTAAAAGGAGGGGGAGGGAACAGATGGGCTGAGCTGTGTTGAGACACACCTGCCTCTCAGCACCTGTGTCCTTTCTCTTATTAATCTTCACCGAAACACGGAGGCTAGGTAAGGAAAATGAATCAGGATGGAAGGGATCAAGGTGGGTTTCCATGGTGAGAAGGGCTGGAGTGTGGCTCACCAGGACCTGGCGCCTGCAGTGGGACACTTAGTTTCCTGTCATCACACATGCCTTCTACTGATAAGCTACTCAGGTTCATTCAAAATGAGTGTGGCCTATACACACACATTGTGTGTGTGTGTGTGTGTGTGTGTGTGTGTGTGTGTGTGCGCGCGCGCGTGTGCTCATGCGTGTGGGTGTGGGTGTTCATGTGTGTGGGTGTGCACAGGTACATCTGTGTGAATTTATGTGTGGAGGCCAGAGGTTGATGGTGGGTATTGTCCTCAGTCACTCTTTTTTTGAGACAAGGTCCCTCACTGACCCTGAAGTTCACTGACTGAGCTCTGTTGGCTGACCAATCAGCTCCGTGGATCCTCTTGTCTTCCCTTCCCCAGGGCTGACATTATAGGCAATGACGATTTTTTTTTATGTGGGTCCTGAGGATCTGAACTCTGGTCCCCATGTCAATCACGTTATTGATGGAGGCATCTCCCCAGCTCCCATACACGCATCTCACAGAAACAAACGTTGGCAGGGGAACACATCAAGAGTCTGCCCGCAGCGGATGCCCTCCCACGCTTCCACCAACAAGATGATGCAGGAGCGGCGCTGAAGCCCTGAGTCAGCTTCTAAACCCGCTTCCTCTAAGGCTGCCCTGGAAAGTCCCCATCCTCAGCAGCTCACCTTAGAGACTGGCAAGCACGCTCAGATTCCACAAACTCACTAATCAGTCCCTTTTGGAAGATGAGCAATATCCATGCAGATGATAAGCTCTGCTAATCTTTTCGATCTGCTACCTACTGCCACTCGGCACAGAGCTGTGTGTTTTTATGCTTCCAGCCGAGACTTTTCACACAGAGAAATCTCTTCAGGCCAGTAAGTAGCTCCTGTCCCCTTCCCAGTATGGAGCAGTGCATGTGGGAGCTTCTTAGCCATGCAGCTGAGTGGGGACATGCTAAAGAAGAGAAAAGCTAGAGGTCCTTATTGCCCAACCCAAGTCATTTCTAGAAATATCTAGAACTTACTGTGTGCCAGGCAGTGTTTAATGCTGGCAAAGGAGAATGCACAAATAACTCAAACTGTGGTCTGAGGTAGGAGTCAGATGTGTAAATAGGGAATTTTCTAGATATGTGCAAAGCTCTGTGGAAATAGAGGGCCGGGGGATGGCATTGCATAGGAGAGTTTAAGGAGGCTTCCTGGTAAAATATGTATTTCGCTTTCCAGGAAGAACTGATGGAAGTGGCTTGAGAGTACACTCAACACAGGGAGGCGTAAATGTGCATTTGGTGGTGGTGGCTGGAGTACAGGTGTGGGTGTGGGTGTGGATGTGGGTGTGGGTCTGTTTTTATGCTTCCTGTTGTTTCTTACCCTCTTCCTCCAGGTCTTTTGGGAACCCGCACTGCATTCACATGGTCCTACAAGGCCTCCATGGGGCTCAGAGCAGAGTGTGGGTCTGTGGTTTCTGTTGTCTATATTGGAGTACATAGGAA
Source organism: Acomys percivali (assembly GCA_907169655.1). Lineage (NCBI taxonomy): Eukaryota > Metazoa > Chordata > Mammalia > Rodentia > Muridae > Acomys > Acomys percivali. The sequence continues at coordinate 29,985,194 of OU015747.1, read as the reverse complement.
TTTATTTGGGGTAAGTCATGAGAGTGAGGTCAGTGCTTGCTCTGGCATGAGCAGATGACCCCAGAAGAACCAATCAGAGTCTTCTCCAGGATTTATGTTTGCATTTGGTGGAAACAATCTCATTGTGTTATGGTGGTCCAGTCGAGCACAGGGCAGTGTGAGGCTGATGACAACACTGCTGCTGGCTCACTGGGGGTCTGTTTGCAGGAGTTACAGAGGTGCCCAAAACTCTCTCTCACTCACACTTTTGCTCTCAATTTTTCTCATGTGCAGTATCAGCCATGGTGACTTCCCAAACTTTCTCTGTATTCCTACTCAAATTTGACTTTTATTTTTTCACAAGGCATGAGACCAGGCAATGAAGGCAATTTCGTGTCTTTAGCATCACTAGGTGGTCAGCCACTGCTTTGCTCTGTGGACAGAAACCACCGGACACTCAGTGGATACCAGGAACCTCATCTCTAACACTTGAGATTGTTACCTCCTAGCGTGGCTCACAGACAAAAGGTGATGTTCAGACAGCTTAGTGAGGGTAAGTTCTCAAAAAAGCATTATCTAGGGAAATGATGTCTACAATGATGGTGGTGTAGATGAAGGCAGAGGAGCACTTTTTCTTTTTCTCTTTCTTTTTTTCTTTCTTTCTTTCAAGGCAGGGTTTCTCTGTATAGCCTTGGCTGTCCTGAACTCTGTAGACCAGGCTGGACTCAAACTCCCCAAGAACTGCCTGCATCTGCTTCCTTGAGTGCTGGGATTGCAGGTGTGCACCAGCAAGCTACGCCACATCTTTGTTCTCCTTCATACTTTTGGCTATAAAATCTATGTAATATGTACTGCAACACCTATATTGCCAAACCCCTGATATTTATAAGGAACTGATTACTCTGAATTTTATGGCCTTTCAGCTTTTTGGCAGTATGAAAGTAATCCACAGTAGTAGATAGTGTACCTGGATTTTGAACTGCTTTATTTGTGTCTTGTTTTTTGAGACAGAGTTTCACTATGTATCTCAGGCTGTTCTTGAATTCACAATACCCCCTACCCCAGCCTCCCAAGTGCTTGGATGACAGCAGTGAGCTACAGTGTCTGACATAGATTTCTAATTTTACCCTTTCCCGGGGTCAGTACCAACCATTCAATCATCTCTCTAGAAGCTAAGCAATGGCAGCAAGCCACCAAACTATGGTCCTGTGATGTGGAACTATGATGCTCATGTTTATAAGAACAATCTTTCTGTAACTCCTGGAACACCTCAAGGGAGATTTTGTAATGATTTTCCTAAGAGTGTCAATTAGATTAAAAATAAAGCTGGCTGATTTTATGCCTCATTCTTGGTGCTGCATCTTCATTTTATCTTTGTTAGAAGGGTCAGAATATGTTTTAGATCTTCCTTCCTTCCTTCCTTCCTTCCTTCCTTCCTTCCTTCCTTCTTTTCTTCCCTCCCTCCCTCCCTTTCTTTCTCTATCTTTCTTCTCTTCCTTCCTCCTTCTCCCTTTCTTTTCTTTCTTTCTTCCTTTTTTGTTCTTTCTTTCCTTCTTATAAAAAGCTCGTTTATTAAGTTGGTTCCAGTCACATTCCTCTTCTCTTGAATTCATCAAACCACCACAGAAAAAAAAATTTCCTGGTAGTTTGATGGGACCAGGAGGCAAGAAGGGAACTAAGAGGTCATTCCGACATCCTTTGAGAGACAGGGCAAAGGCATTCGAGCTTTATCGTGAGGACACTGGGGAATGCGTGAGCTACATTTTTAGGAACCAAAGTGTTAGAGTTCAAGTCTAAGCCAGGAGGATGTGTGCAGCAAAGGCTGAGGTAGTCTGTCATGTTAACTCATGTGAAAAGAGAGAACACCCCTGCTTGCTCCACGGGCATAAAAAAAGGAGGAGAGATACTCCAGGGAAACATCGTATTGAATGTGAATATACCAAGAGGCAGTTTGGCTCCTTAGTAAGGACAATTATCTAATTAGTTATGAAAATTGAATTCTTCCATGTTAAATAACAGGATGAACACTTCAAAGAAACAGATCTCACACAGCAAAACCCACAGCTAACATGTGGCACAGTTAGTAAGCACATCAATTAATATTGAGACAAAGGGACAAGCCACAATAGGGAGGCTGGGGACTGCTTCTATTCCCATAATTCTTTGCCAGAGAGAAGAGTGCTACTGTGGGATATTTCATAATCCTGGCAAGCACATCATTGTGTCTTGACCTCAAGTAGGGTAGGCTTTGCAGCCAGCAAAGGTTATGATTCTAGCACCAAGGTCCAGTGTGCCACTAAAGTGCAAAGTCGGCCTTGAATGTCTGAAGAGACACCACCAACAACCTGCATTCTTAGTCCCATACCAGAGACAATCTCAGGACCAAGCAGGGCAAGTCCATATTCTTTGGGTGTGTGCGCTCTTGTGCATGGTCGGGTGCATGTATATGCTCATGCATGCGGATGACAAGATTGAGATCGCTTGCTTTTCTTGATTGCCCTCCTGTTCGTTTACCAAAGCGTGTTCTCTTCCCTGAACCCAGAAGCTGCTGACTTGGTCCATCTAGAAAGACAGTTTGTTCTAGTGATCCTGTCTCTGCCTCCAGGTCTCTGGGACTGGAGGCAGGCTACCATACTTACATGGCTTTTTACACAGATGCTGGACATCTGTACTCCAGTCTTCATGATTTGTGCACAAGTGATTTAGCAACGGAGCCATTCCCTGGCCTCTCACCTTGAGTTTTGAGACAGAGTCTCTCACCAGAACATGGGACTCTGATTTGATTAGGCTGGCTGGCTGACAAGCCTCTGTCCCATCTCCCCAGAACTGGGAGTGCAAGTGTGCCCCCCCATACTGAGATTTTATATGTGGGTTCTGGAGATCTAACTGAAGTCCTTATGCAGCCCCATTCTCTAACCAGTCATGAAACCATCAAACGCACATCACCAAAACATACCCTTGGCTTCCTGCATCAGTGAAGTCCCCATCCTACACCATCTCCAATCATGACAGTGCCACTATATCCTCACAGGACACACTGGACATGGCGTGCTTTGAAGGCTGTTACGATTCTGCCCCTAACCACGTGGCCTTGGATTAGGCACTTCACAGTGGCTCCCTTCAACTCTTTCTCTCCAGGTAACTGAACTGTGGCACATTTGGCCAAAAAGCATTGGGGACAGGTTATCTGTGGTTCATCAGGAAGGTTCCTTTGATCTCCAGCAGGACACGTTGCCTTCTCTTCACCTAGGTGCATGTGTTTGTGTGTGTGTGTGTGTGTGTGTGTGTGTGTGTGTGTGTGTGTGTGTGTATGTGCATGCATGTGTTGGGGGTTGTCCCTTTCCTCCTGTTTATAGTCTATCTTCCACACAGCAGTCTGAATAAGCCTATGAGAGGCAGCCAGCATGAAACCATATTGAAAGCATAGATATAATCACACCACCTCTCTGTGGAAACCCAGCAACAGATTTCTACTCCTCAGGGTAGAGACTGAGTGGATACATCCTATCACTATCTAGCTCCCCCCATGCCAGCTGGCCCAGCCCATTCTTTGGTTGCATCCACTGCTCCATTCATTCTGGTGTTTTTCATGTCACTGAAACCTACCAGGCAAACTTCCATTGTGGGACCTCCATAGAGCTGGCCAGAAATATTGTCCCAAGAGTGACAGCATACCTTAGCTCCTGCCCCTCCAGCTCTCAGCCTGCGTGTCCCTATCTCAATGCTCTGACAGCTTTCTGAAGCAAACCAAAGCCCCATCTATGAGCCTTCCATCACTATGATTTCCTTAGCATGTATCACCACTTGGGATAGTATAAGAGTATATTCACCAAGCACGGAGATATCCAACCATTGTTTATATCCGCATTGTTAGCCTGGTGTGGGATAGGCTTCTGGGCAGCCACTAAATAGTTTCATAAGTGGATAGATGGTTGGATGGATGGGCAGAGAAGTAAATTTATTGGTAGATGGATATCGAATATATGCATAGGTGGATACATGGGTGGATAGATGCAGAGATGGGATGAATAGATGGTAAGATGAGTGGTTGGATGGCTGGACAGAGATGTGTGGATAGGCAAGTGGATGGAGACCTCAGCTTTTCCTGGACTACAAAGGATGCCATGTCTAGAGTAAGGGAGATAATGCCAAGCTCCGTCATAGAACTCACCAAGCTTTAAAAGTGAAAATATTTACCAGCTTCCATTTTCCACATCTCAGCCTTCATCTGATTTGGAAAAATGACTTCAACAACCCTCATGACAAGCTGAAGCCCACACTTGGCGATGTTGAGCCCAAAGTTCTGCACAAAGTGGCTTCAAGTAAATACAAGTAAAACACTCCTTTGTCCATGAGCCTGTCAACCCCCTATTGAACCATTTCTTCCTTTTGGAAAAGATCTGTTACCAAGTGCACCAGTTGCACCAGTCAAAAGGGTGCTTATAGTTTCAAGTCTGTTTTTTTCCCACCAGGCACGTGGTGTGGATATATAATACCCCACATTTTATACTGCTAAGAGCGCATTGTCCCCCCTCATCTCTTATGATGCACATCCATCTCATTCTTGCACTTTCCCCACTTTTAGCATGGAGATGTTAGAGGCTGCATCAAATTGCAATACATGCAGCCACAAGTGTGTATACATATATACACGTATATATATGTGTGTCCTGGCATGTGGTGGTAAGAATTTCAAAACAGCTATTATTTTAAATAGACTGTGGAATTATCCCTTAAAAGCTGTATTTTCTCAAGTGCACACTTTGGAGGAGTTGAGGATCTATTTGTGTCTGTCTTAACTCCCAAGCTTTGGGATTTTCCCATCATGAGGTGTTGAGTGGCTCATTGAAGATGCAGAAGATGCCACTTGGGGAAGGTCTCAGCCATGAGGTGATCGTAGAAATAAAGCTTTCAAAATCTTCGTGTTCTCACTGTACACTGACATTTAAGAAAACGCTGACCTGCTTTCCTGCCACCTCATTCTTTGTCTTCCTTCAGAACATCTTCTGTGAATTAGACTCTAATTCATTGGGCCTTTGCAGAGATCTGTTTTCTGCGCCCACATTCTGCTCCCGGATTTCACCCCATGTCCTTTGTCTTCGTGAAGTTGAGGCCTGCCCTATTTAGAAAATTTATTGTCTAACACAAACACTCTCTACCCAATTGCAGATGCAATTTGTACTCGGGGGAGGGACAACCCTCCTCAGGATAAATTGGATTCTCGTGTATCTCACTTCTCAGTCCTCACGAAGCCATAAATCTTCAGAATGCTGGCCTGGAACAAAGGAGCCGCAGCCCTGCACTTTGAAATAAGTTACCCATGAAATACAGTTGGAATATCCATCCTAAATGACAGTCCACAGGACTTCACACACACACACACACACACACACACACACACAAATGTGTATATATATATATATATATATATATATATATATATATATATA
>OU015747.1:29964690-29979755 GCA_907169655.1 Acomys percivali | reverse complement strand
TATATATATATATATATATATATATATATATATATATATATAAATTGTTATGACTCTAAACTGCAGATAACTGGGAATAACTAAAGTGAGGTCTTAGCTGTCATGGTTCGCCATCTACTTTCAGTACAATTGAGGAAGAGGAGATGAGCTACTAAGGCTAAAAGCAGGTCATGCCAGCTTTATTTAATGTTGATAAATTATTACATTATTCGTGTTTCTTACAGGATGTAGTCCTAGCACATAGGGGTGGGGTTTCTTTAAGAATATTTATGAATATGATATAATCTTCTCATTCTCCATTCCTCTTTTTTTCTCTTCTCCCCCTCTCTGTTCTTCTGGACAATTTTTTAACGCTTGTTTTTGCTTGTTCTTCCATGATCTACACACACACACACACATGCTGTTTTGTATCTATATAAAAATCTGAGAGGAACTTGCAACACTTGCCTTCTTGAGTCTGGCTTGATTTACTCTACATGACAATTTCCAATTGTATCACTTTCCTATGAATGACAGTTTTTCTCTATAGCCGAGGAAAGTCCATTGTGTGTGTATACTTTCTCTATCCATTCTTCTGTTGATGGCCCTCTAGGTTACGGTGAAAAGTGTACCAGCAAACATGGGAGCTTACTCTGTGGTGCGCCCATGCATGGTGTAGCTGGACCACATGGTAGACCTAATTCTAGTGTTTGAGGAGCTGCTACTCTGATATTAGTGGCTGGAGTATAAAGAATATCACTACCAATACTATATAAGTGTTTCCTCATTTTCTCCCTCACTCCCTCCTGGCCACAGCCTCATGCTGGTTTTAATTGTTTTCTTAGTGACCATCATTCCGACCAGGGTGAGGGAGCAGTTTCCTGACAGCGGGAGACACTGAGAAGGAGGATTCTATGTTTATCACTGCCCTTGTTGAGGGGCTCAGGAGAAGCTATGGAGACCGTGGCACGTGGTCTGGATTAAACATTGCATCTTGCCCTCCAAGGAGCCCATTTCCAAGACAGCAAAATGGAGAGCCACAGAGGGACTGAGCATGTACCGCTGGCTACGCCCATGCAGCCATGCTTCAAATGCTGTCTGTCTAAAAGACAGAGCGTCTCCTTTAGCAAGAAAGCTTATTTTACTCTGCTCCATTGGAGAGATGGCAACTCATTAAAGTGAAGTCCAAAATAGAAGAGGAAGAGCTAGAAAACCACACAAAATCTCCCTCCAACCCTGACATACCAGGAAGCGACTCCTTGGTGCTTTCTGCTTAACAGGCAGGCTTTTCTTTATACAGTCATGCAATTTATAAGCCATAATCTTCTCAGAATTGTATTAAAGGAGTAAGCATCACCCACTGGTGCATCCTAAGCTCACAGTTTCTTAAAAGAGTGTGCACGGCACTAGGCAATGTTCCCCTCAGGTTATTTCCAAATTATTGGTTATTATAAGTGGTGCTGTGACAAACAGCCCTAGGCTTGAAATGTTAGAAGCAAGCAGGGCTGGAACCTTAAGATTCCATTCTGGAGAGTGAAATTTGCTGGTCAAAGCTAATAAATATGGAAAAGATGCTTGGTTCTTACATGGCCAATTGTCTTTTCAGAGGCGTGCAAGGGCTCCACCACCAGCAAACACACATCCAGGCTTCTCAGAGAATATTTCTCTGGACTGCTTTATGCCAGAAATTGTCCTCTTTACCACCTAGGTAAAGCTCACTGAAAGCATCCTTCCTTCTCCAGTGTGTGCTAGGTCCTCAGGCTCAAATCTTGCTCTGGTCACGTGTGTTCTTTGAGCTCACAAGATGGCTTCAACCAAACACTCCTGAACCAAGCAAGGCCGCTCTGAGCCTTGTGGTGCTTTGTGAGCATCCAGGGATGCCTCAGTACAGGAGGAGCCTACACATCTATGAGTGCATCCATTTCTGATTCATCATCCAGAACACAGAAAGTGCTGTGACCTGCAGACTGACCCATTGGATGGGTTCCCTAGTATTTGGCTTACTGAAGAGCCTGCCAGGGAGAAAATCCTCTGCCTGAGCAAATGATTTCAGCTCCTCAGGTCTCCCCAGGTCATTGACTCAAAATCTATGCATTTACTAAATACCTACTGTGGTCCTAAATACCTACTGTGCTCCAATACCTGTGCTGGGGGTAACACTGAGTGGCTGCTCCTGGGAGCTTAAAGTTCATCTTTTGTCCCCAAGGGCCACCAGAGAGGATCCCCAGCCAAGGTGTGAGCAGAGCCCCTGTGGGTCTTAGAGTGGCTGCTGCTGCCCTGCCCTCTCAGGAGCAGTTGATGGTCTTCAGGAAGCTCAGTAGGGCTGCAGTGTGACAGTTTTGGTCTCTGTCTTACCTGACCCTGTTCTCCTCTGGAGCTTCATGGTCTATATCCTCAATGTCCCCAAGACTCTGAGCAGACTCAGGGAAGAGGCCACTGAGCCTCACACAATGAGCACAAGAAAGCGTTTTTTGAGAATTACTAAACACTGCGTTAGAGCTCTTGAAGTGAGGGTGCAGGCCTGAAGTCCCAGCACTCTGGAGCCTGAGGCAGGAGGGTCACAAGTTCAAGGACAGCTTGAGATTCTGTCTCTGAAACCCAAAACAAATGCCTGGCCGCCCAACAGAGGTATGCCTATCCCAGCAGCCTTCACCAAAAGTGGAGTGCTCAGACGTAGGCTCCAGACCCACGTTCGAAAGCTAGCATGGTGAGATTCTTGAGGCACGGCCTTCAGTGGCGCTTCGGTTGTCTGCTATTCCTCTTTCCCCTTCTCCGGCTTCTCCTGTAACTCTTCCGACACCTCCGCCTCCATCCACCTCCACCTCCTCCATGAAAACATTCAAACAGACAGGGCAACAGTCTCTTCCTCGGCCGCACCCTTTGCCCTTCTCTGGCTCAGTCTGTAACTGCAGCGGTGAACTCCCGTGCTGTCGACACACAGCTCTGCCTTCAGCGGTCCCCACCACGGAAGACGAGCATTTGAAGGGGCTCCTTCTCGGTCCTTTGTGCACACTCACTGTTCCTATTTTCTTGATGAAGTAGTGTTAGTTTTAGTTTCAACTAGTGCTAGCATTGGTTTTAGTTAGCATTAATATTAGTGTTAGCATTTGGGACTGGGCCTCACGTTGTAGACCTGGCTGGATAAGAACTTGTTAGCTATTATAACCAGGTTGACTTTGAACTCAGAACTTTGCCTATTTCTGCCCCGGGAGTGGGATTAAAGGTCTGTGACACAGAATCTAACATTAAAAAAAATTTATGTATGTATGTGTGTGTGTGTGTGTGTGTGTGTGTGTGTATGTGTGTGTGTGAGAGATAGAGATAGAGATAGAGATAGAGATAGAGATAGATAGATAGATAGATAGATAGAGAGAGAGAGAGAGAGAGAGAGAGAGAGAGTATTCTAGGAGTTGATTCCCTCCTTTTCATATGTGGGTTCTGGCAATTGAATTCACATTGCCAGGCTAGTCTACCCACTGGGCAGTCCTACCAGTCTTCAAAGGAAGGAGTGCTGTATTTTGCTTAGTTCATTTTTCAGAGGAGGCACCAAATGCAGAAATGAGCAAGCAGTGAGCTGTAGTGTGTGTGGATGGTGCCCCTAGGTTGCCCCTAGAGTGAATAATTGTCTGACGTTTTTATTGTTGAGTTTAAATAAAATAAATCTCTCATTTTCTCACCAACTCAATTTTAGAGTTTTTACTAAGTATCTCTGAATTAAAAAGAAATACACATAGAAAAACATTTTCTTATCTAGAATATTATAATTGATTATAATTATTTTGATGTTTTTGGACACTCTTCTTTATTTCAAACTTTTTTTTTTCTATTTGATTGTTGTTTAATTTTCTTTTACGTTATATTTATTTGGTCAGTGTGTGTGTGTGTGTGTGTGTGTGTGTGTGTGTGTGTGTGTGTGTGTGTGCACGCATGTATGCTCAGGTTAGAAGAGAGCCTGTGGGAATTGGTTTTCTCCCTATACCGAGTGGATCCAAAGACTTGAACTCATTGCCAGGCTCAGCAGCAGGTACATTTAGCTAGCTAGCTATCTTGCTTGCCTTCCATTTGATGGTCAGATTGCAGTGCTGGACGATTTCCCCAGGCATTTGATGGTCCTTCCTTGCTATGATCCACCTGAGAACTGATAAGGAATGGGTGGGGCTTAAGGACCTTAAGGTAGATTCTAAGGTGTCCCAGGAAACCTCTGAGGTCACAGTCTCTCCTGGCTCACTTCATTCCTACTGAATTCACGGGTGTAGCTTGTTTAAGAGATGAAGGCCCAGTGGTATCCAGAGATTCCCCATTGGACAGATAAAATTCTCTCAGCATTTGGTGTATGTTCTAGGTGATCTTGCTGCCCTATGTATGCCAGGATGGCACCCGTGTAGGGCCATGTACAGTGGCACAGCCCCTCCCTGCTACCCTTTCCTTCTTGGGAGTCATCATTGGTTTGCTGCCTGGTGAGGAATGGGAGCTACTGTGGGACACCGAGGCTACCTGATCCTCAGCTTGTCCAGGAGGTTACCAGCCACTGCCTCTTGTTTTAGCACTGTCCCCTCTCCTCTCTCTCTCTATCTCTCTCTCCCTCTCTCTCTCTCTCTCTCTCTCTTTCTCTCCCTCTCCCTCTCCCTCTCCCTCTCTCTCACTTCAATAGAAATTGCTGTGGATGTCTGAGCATCGTGAGGATTCTGTAGTGTCTTAGCAATTTTGACTGAGGATCACAGCTTAATTCTTGTATCTGCTGTCCTATGTCATTTATCCTTTCACATCTTCCTGGCTCCCTAGTGTCATGTGATGGTCTCATTCAGTTTTCTCCTTCCTTGTGAATTTATCATTTAATAAAAAAACATTTCTTCCTATCATTTGAGGTTTTCAAAGGAAGAAAATGTAGATGTGTGTGTGTGTGTGTGTGTGTGTGTGTGTGTGTGTATGGTGATGGGGGTTCCTGTGGCAGTGGGGTGGGGTGGGGTGGAAGGAGTGTTTAATCGGCCCTCATGACTAAGAAGACCAGGTTCTCACCCTTTCCAGGTTTTCTAAAACTTTCCAAGTTGAAAGAGGATCACAAGGGCACAGTATGACCAGAAGAGACCACAGTTACAGCCCTTCCTCCAGTTCCTCCCTGTGGTCCATACAGAGATAGCATGAATTTTATCATCACCTTCCTGAGCCCCTCCTAGGACTGCTGCTTTTGCCAGCAGACTCACTTCCTCACTGTGGTGCTGCTGGGCACAGGCGGGAAGACCAAGGCGCCCCACAGTGGCAGAGATGCCATTTGCCTGAAGCCCAGTCGCCTGAGAGAAAGGCTCTACAACACACAGCATTTATTTAAAAGGACACCGAGAGCAGACCCGATGCACCCAACTCACAAGTAGGGCAAAGTTACGCCCCTGCTGATTGGATGCTTCCAGGGGCCTAGCTTCTTCCATTTGATTGTTTGGAATGTGATGTCCGTGTGGAAGGACTTCCTGGGTGTTGGACAGGCCCTTCTTGTTACACACCTGGCTGGGAGCTGATATGGAATGGGGGCGGGGTTAAAGACTCTAAGTTAGATTCTAAGGTATCCCAGGCAATGCCTGGTGTCACAATCTCTCCAGGCTCAGTCACATCATTTGAAGTAAGCCCAAATACCTTTGCACAGAGAAGCTAAGACTAGGTGTCGGCCCTGCATTCTGCCAATAACACAAGGTGATGCATGGACAGTGGCCAGGGTCCATCTCTACTCAGGCAACGTAGGGGTCTGCTTGTCTGCTGGGTATGTAAAGACCATACCAAAGTGCTTCAGCTCTTTGTTGTCCCCAGCGAACTATAGCTTCTAAGAAACACTAGTACAAGTTCTTTATTACCACTTCCCACTGCACCTGCTACCCGTCACCATCCATGCCGCCTACTGGCCGTGTTACCTGTGGATTATGTGGTACCTCTGCAGGTACTCCAGAGCCAGGGCCAGCTCACAGATGTACAGCTTCACAGTGCCCTCCGTGAAGTGCACATTCTGCTGTAGGTGGTAGCGCAGGTCCCCGCCCAGCAGCAGGTCCACCACCATGAACATGTCTTCCTCATCCTGGAATGAGTACCTAGGAACACAGAGGGACACAAGTTAGGGGTAGAGACATTTCTAGTGTCTTCAGGCCCAACACTCCCATTTTTACAGCAAGGCGGACTTGGGACCCGGAGAGATGCTGATGTTGTCCAAGATACCATGCTGTGGGAGGTGAGCTAGCAGAAATCTTTCCAACCCCACACTGCATCCTCACTGTGGAGTCACTCCATTTCTTGCATTAAGGTAAGTTTGGGTCCCAACATTAGTCCCCAGGCTGGTAGGCAGACAGCCTCTTAACTGGCTGGATGCTCTTATGTTATCATAGTTGGGTTTAGCTTATGTTTTAACCCCATGTTGTTACACCATGTGTCTGGGAGATTCCCCAAAGACTCATGTGTTGGAGGCTTGGTGATCATCCTGTAGCAGAGTCAGAAGGTGATGGGAACTTTAGAGTAGAGCCTTAATAATGAAAACCTTCCTCACAGAAGGATGCTACATTATTAAAAACAGCCTAGCCACCACAGACTGAAAATCTGAACCAAAACAAGCCTGCCTTCCCTTAAAGTTGATCAGCTCAGGCATTGTGCCACGGCAGTGTGAAGCTGATTCACACAGGCTGTCAGGATTTGTGGTCCCTAACTCTGAAGATGCATCCTCCCCCCCCCCATCCCCAGCAATGCCCATGCCCTCTGCACATGCTGCTGCTTTCAGCAAGGAGTTCATTCCCAGAATCCTTGAGCACAGTGATGCTCTACAGTGATGCTCTATGATGCTCAAGTCCAGGCATTTAAGGCAACTGGCAGCTTTTACTCCTGGCCATTGGGATCTGGCTATGTCCTACTTAACCCAATATTCACTAGCCAGCGGTTGCTACCAAGCTCCCCCTGATGGCTAACACCAAGGCCAGTCATGTGTGAGCCACTTTGGGCATGAGAATGCTCCAGCCAAACACACAGAAAAGAACTGCTCAGAGAGGCCCAGCTGGACACAGAACATGAGTGGGAAATAGATTGGTGTTTTTAAGGCTTTAGGTCTTAGTTTGGTATTTTGTTTTGTCTTTGAAGCAAGAGAAAACTTACTGAACTTACTTTTAAGCGCAAGAAGAGCTAGCATGTAGGGCATGAGAATGCTTAAGCACCCCAGAGGTGGCCGCACAGCGTCAGGCATGACAGACCACCCTGTACCAATACAGAGCTAGCTGGCGGCTGTCATTTTCCCTCTTCTTATAAAGCCACTGATGCCATCACGGAGGCTGTATCCACATCCTCATGTTCCTATTAATTATTTCCCAAAGGCCTGGATTGTGAATGTACTACAATATGACTGAGAACTAAACTGCCAGCATGAGAGTTTGGGGGATATCTTCACACCAAGGAGAATTGAACAGCCACCTGGTGTGTGTGTGTGTGTGTGTGTGTGTGTGTGTTCCTGTGTGTCTGCTACTGTGTGTAAGGTCTTGGAAGCCTAAAGAGGATCCATATAACATGTCTTCCATGGAAACTCAATTTGCATTCTAGTAGATGATTGACCATGGAACATCACACTAATAGGCACTGCCCTGTGCCCTGTGCTCTCCAGCCACTGCTGGGCTGTCAAAGGGGATCTCATTAAACATTCTCCCAGAATCCACTGGAGAAGTGATGTTAGGTTTCAGGGGAAAGCTTGCAGACTGGGGCTCCTTCTAAAGGAGACAACTGAAATGCCAAGAGAACATCATTTAAGCAACAATTCAAGTCTGGGCTGTTTCTCGCAACAGATCTGTACTTCGCTCCAGGCCATAGACCTCTGCTTTCCCAAGGAGAGACAGAGTTATTGCCGAGAACAGAGAGCGACCTTCCAGCAATCTCTGCCTTTGTGCTCTTCTGTGGCTCTGTGTCATTGTCCTTCTTGATCCTCCTGGCACTAGAATGATAATTATGCCCTCATCACAATGCTGCATATTGTCATGGAAATGATGGAGATGCCAGATGAGGGAGCTGTGCTCTTGCCCAGTGACACTGACATTCTGAGAGGTCTGGGTAATTAAGTTCTCCTCAGAGTACAGAGATACCTGGAAGAGGAAAAGCATTGTTAATCCTGGCCTAGCTGCTAAGTAGACCAGTATAAAGCATGCAATGTCTGTGTGTGTGTGTACATGTGTGCACACATGTATACAGGTGCATGTACCCATGTATGCATGTACATATGAAAACTAGAGATCAACTGTGAATGTTGCTCCTCAGGTGCTACATACCTTGTTGGTGAGACATGCTCTAGAAGCTCACGGATTGGGCTAGATTGGCTGTCCAGCAAGTCCTGGGGGATTCCCACACTTCACGCTCCAGAGTGGAGGTTACAAGAGTGTGGTACTACACCTGGCTTTTGCACATTGTTTCTGGGGTCGAACTCTTACACAACAAGAGCTTTTACCAACTGAGCCATCGCCACAGTCCCTATTTTGTTATTGTTATTTTTTAATGTATCTGTTTCCCACTTAGCTCCTAAAAAGAATAAATGACTTATGGAATTCATAACACAACAAAATTTAAAATAACCCAAAGATCACGACAGAGAACAAACAAGAAACTTAAGGAAATAGTGGCTGGAGAGATGGCTCAGCAGTTACAAGAACTTCCAGAGGACCTGGGCTCAATCCCCGGTGCCAGATGACCATTAACAACTGTCTGTAATCCCAGTTCCAGAGCATCTTGTGCCCTCTGCTGGCTTCTATTGTCACTGCATGCACATGGTACACAGCTATACATGCAGGCAAAAGACTCACAAAATAATTTTGAGACTTGCTGCTGGACTCTGGATGGAGTGCTGAGAGTGGTATGGAAGAATCGGGGAATGGAAGGACCCAGAAGGTACTGGAGCCCCACATGAAGACCATCATGGCTGGTGGAACTGGACCCAGAGGGGCCTGTATAAACTGTTGTACCAACCAAGGACAATGCATACAGAAAACCTAGGCCACCTGTTCAGATCAAGCCAATGGACAGCTCATTCTCCATGGTTGTGGGGAGAGTGGGGACTGCCTCTCACAGGAACTCTGGCGCCCCTGATTTGATCGCTTCCCCTTGCTGGGGAGGCCTGTGAGCACACAGAGGAAGGAGAAGCAGGCTATCCGGATGAGACCTGATAGGTTGTGACCGTATGGTGCGGGAAGAGGTCCCCTCTGTCAGTGGTCTAGGGGAGGGGAAGAGGGAGGAAGAGGAAGGGAGGGAGGGAATAGGAAGATACAAGTGAAGGGAAAATCTGAATAAATTATAATAAATTAAAAAATTTATTTATTTATTTTTCTTTTTTTATTATTATCTTTTTTTAATTAATTTATTCTTGTTACATCTCTATGGTTATCCCATCCCTTGTATCCTCCCATTCTCCCCTCCCTCCCATTTTCCCCTTATTCCCCTCCCCTATGACTGTTCCTGAGAGGGATTACCTCCCCCTGTATATGCTCATAGGGTATCAAGTCTCTTCTCGGTGACCTGCTGTCCTTCCTCTGAGTGCCACTAGGTCTCCCCCTCCAGGGGACATAGTCAAATGTGAGGCACCAGAGTACGTGAGAAAGTCATATCCCACTCTCCACTCAAGTGTGGAGACTGTCCTGTCCATGGGCTAGATCTGGGTAGGGAAAATAGAAGTAGAAAAACCACCTCTAATTCATGCCCAAAGATCATTTTGGCCTAAAATAGACATAAAATGCATGAAGCCTCCCCGGAAAGAGAAACGTAGATTACGTCCAAGCTCACAGTTGAGGGGGAAATAGGCGAACTGTTTAGGAAAAGCATGAGTTTGTTCGGTTTTTTGTTTGTTTGTTTGTTTGTTTTTTTACTAATTAACTCACAGGCTACATACAGTGTGATGTTTGACAATGTACAATGATTGAATCAGGGTATTTACATGTCTGTCACCTCAAACACCTGCCATTTCTGTTAGAAGCAGAAATAGTCTCTTCTGGCTACCTTGAAGCAGACAGTGAATGGCATGTGTTTTGCTGCTGCTGCTGCTGCTGCTGCTGCTGTTTTGTTTTGTTTTAGCACAGAAACCAAATGGAAACAGCTCTCACTGAGATTTTAGTGTGATAAACAGTTTGTCTATGTGAACTCAGAATAGCTAGCATAAGGCAAAGCAGGCTTTTTTTTTTTCTCTTTTAATCTGATGTCTATGGAATTTGACTGGAACAATTCAGTAGAGGCAGCTCCCCATCGCGAAGAGCCACCTGTCTCTGAACATGTCGTGGTGCTGAGGCTGAGAAACATAGGCTTGGACTAATGTTTGCTCTGAGAGAAGCCTTTCCTGACCCTTGGAGGCAGCATTGTGTGACCACTTTGTGCTCTCTGTCATAACAATAGTTCGGGATGGTGTGGTGCAGCGCAGCGAAGGCAGCATCCACCTTCTCAAATGCTTTCTGAGGTCATTTTGTTCTTTACCAGACTATGGGGTAAGGCTCACGATGAAGCAGTGCTGTGATTTGAGTGTGGAATGCTCTCTACAGGCTTGTGTGTTTGAACACCTGTTCCCCAACCAGGGAGGATATGAAACCTTTGGGCCACAGAGAACATTGGTTTCTAGAGGTGGCCTTTAAAGGTTACATCCTTCTAGTTCTGGGCTAGCTCTGCCTGGTCTGGCTGCCATGCCAGGGGTCCACCATGCCAGGGGTCTACCATGCCAGGGGTCCACTATGCCTTCCCTACCATGATGGTCTGAAGGCCCTGAAACCATGGCCCCAAAGAAATTGTTTTTAAGACTTCAGAACATCTTAAAGTTTAAAGAGGTTAAGCAATCCTAAAATATTACAACCAGGAAGTGGCAGAGCTAAGAGTTGAACCCTCTCTACCTCTAGGATACCCAGTCCATGCCCAGTGCTCCAGGATCACTACTACCTAGTGAACTCTCTGAGCACAGGGGCCTGCATCATTCAGCATTGGCTCTTTGTATCTGGCCTGGCACCAGACTATCATGTACACTACAGAGGGAGCAGGTTACAAACTCCCAAAGTGCATGTAAACTGTGAGGCATGCCAGCCAGGTATGTGGTCCATAGCAGTGGGAGCTGTGCGGAGAGAGGATGGTGGTGGTGGGGGAAAGGTCTGTATCAGATGGGGAGCATGCTGATCCTGTCATTGCCTACAGGACCCCCCACCTTGCTCCTTTCCTCTTATCACAAAAGCCATAGATTTGCACCAGTGTGAGTTACCATCCTATCCTGTCCCCACAGCCTTCCCACTCAGCCCAGGAGGCCAAGGTGACCTGTCAGCACAACTGGGGAAAGCAGAAGCCTTGCTTGGCACCATCCTCTCACCTGTTCTGGGACCTGTTTGCAGATGCCTACCTACCCTCTTGTCTGCTGTTTTCCAGGCTAGTGCCTGGCTCTTGGAATGGGGGGGGGTGTTGTGCAACCACCATTTCCTAAGCTGTTGGTAAGTTCCTGTCAGAGCTGAGTAAAGCCCTCTAGGGTGAAAGTCTAAAGCTGGGCTCTCTATGATGCTTCTAAAGTTGGTCTGTCTATAGTGGTAGCACATGGGTACTCCCCTGCAGCTGCCAGACCCAGTCTGTATCTGCATTCTTCCACACTCACCCCCCCGCCCCCGTTAGCCGTGGAAATAGCCACTATCACCATCACACTTCCAGTAGACAAACCCCAGGGCCAAGGGAGGCTGCAAAGTGGCCTAGGTCACTGGGTCATATTTCCTAGGACATGTGCCATGCTCACCACTACCAACCTGGTGTTGCTTGTGGACAAGGCCAGCCAGCTTAAGAGGCATGACACCAACAAGGAAAACAAGGAAGACCTAGAGAAGAGTTTCCAGAGAAAAGATAGGAGATAAGACATAAGTCTAGCTGTCCTCTATACTCAGTGAGTGATCAAACCTACATCACCCCTCACCCAGGGCTGACCAGGCCACAGAAGGAGTGTTGTTAGTAATGGGTACAGTGTGGAAGGGACAAGGACAGAAGGCCACTGCGGGGAATCTAGAGGCCATAGACTTCCATCAGCTTGAAGCATCGCCCTCCAAGCCATCTGCAACACATCTTTCCATAGTTTTTTCCCCCTGAGGAAGACGTTATTGAGTACCTGGAAGTGGCTCTGAGGATGTCAATCAGGAAAGCCTAGGTTCCAGGACAATCTCGGGTCTCCAAGGCTCACCCTGCCCCAAATCCTTATTGTTTATTACTGCCAGGGGTAAAGAGCTGGGCATTGCCTTGGATCAGCCAATATCTAATACCACTTCTAAGGGTGCAGGTGGAGAGGGGGCCTCTTCCACTACCCTCGGCTCCAGTGATTCTTGGCTATTGAAAGTCCTGCAAAGAAGGACCTAAAAATAGCCTTGTCTGTGACAGAAATCCAATAATGGGATGTCAGACTCCCTGTCAGCTCCCATTGTACAAGCAGAAGGAGCTTCTCAAGCCTGCATTGTGCTTGATACACAGACATCTTTAATAACATTTTTAATAACCTTCACAATAACAAACATTCTTACTATTTAAATTTGACTCAAGCCACATTGTCCTCTAACCACTCAGACATGATGGCTGTCATTATTCTTTGCCGGAAGCTGGCTCCCACCTCCTATCTCAGGAAGTGAAGTGGAGTTGGTCAGCCATGTTCTGCCTTCTGCCTGTCAGGGAGACAGCATAGGGGTGGGGGAATGTCACAACCACCCAACTCTTCAAGCTTGAGCATCTAAAATCATGCAAAGAGACCAAGGTGACAGTAGGTGCACAATTCCCCCTGCTAACTTTGAGGACCTTTGCCTACTGCAAGTGTCACATGTCTACAAATGCAGATGTTCTGGTGTCATGGTGACTTACGATTTTAAGGAGAGCCTTCACACAGCTGGCATTAAGATAAATAAAGGGAGAAAAAAGAGAGAGAGAAAAAAAAAAGTGCGCTAAAAGGGAAGTGAGGCCAAGCACGGTCGACACACCTTAGTCCCAGCAACTCCACTTAGGAGGCAGAAGTTCGTTGGACCTCTGAGTTCTAGTCCAACCTGGTCTATGTACTGATTTCTGGGCTAGCCAGGGTTACATAATGAGACTCGAGTCTAAAGGAAAAACGAAAACAAAAAATGTGTGGGTACCGGATGTGGGTAGCTGTGTTCCTCCTGGACTAAATTCCAAAAGGAACCTGTATCTTGCTTTCTCTAGAGAGGAACATCTCTGAGTATAGAGGTGGGGAGGGGCAAGACAGTAAAGGTCAGGGCTTCTTCAAGTTCCTAGCACAGCAGACCCTGGTCAACCTTCCCACTCCTCTGTGGGGGGGTGTTCTGAGGGACAAACGGGCTGACAAACTCATCCCAAGTCCCTCCTCTTTCTTTCAGGCTCCTCTGAGCTCCTGTTGACAGCATTTTTTTTTTTTTAAAGCTCTTTGCCTCTCCCGCAAACCCACCCTGACCGCACAACTGTGACCTTCTGGTCTAGAGCTGTGCTTCCTATCCGCCGGCTCACTCAAGATGTCAGCGCCTCTGTTTAACACCTGAGACCTGTTCTGGAAACCACTCGTTGTCTATGAAAACGCCATCTGAAGAGGAGCTCAGTGGCATAGGCTTTGAATCCAAGCTGAGAGGCCGAGGGAGGCAGATTGCAAACTGGAGGTCGGCTGGGGCTACACAGTGAGTCTCCAGGGCCAGACAGGGCGAGACCCCAACTCAAAGGCAACAACTAAAAAAGGGTTCTGGAGGGTATAACTCAGTGGTAGAGTGCTCCTCTACCATGAGAGAGGACCTGGGTTCAAATCCTAGGGCTGAACAATGAAAGAAAATAATCAAGAATGGATTTTCCATCTTTCTTTTTAATGGAAAAAAAAATCAGTCTATTCCTCATCTATCCAAGTCTTGAGTTTTAAAAGTACAATGCAATTATATTGTAATCTGAAAAAATATTAAAAAATACTATGGTGGAAACACAAAAGGCCAGAGGGCTACATTTCAAATGGAAGGTGCTTGAACCATTCCACTCTGAGAATGAAACACTGGAGTTGATGATGTTTTTGGCTTGGCAGCAACATGGCAGCCCTTCCATCATCACTACCTAAGACCCCACCACACTTCCTTGGCAATATGTATTTAATGTGACTTTTCAAACTGACAACTTTGCTTGGTTCTGACATGCCACTACTTTGATTTAGAATGTAATTTGAGACTCACTTGACATCTTCCTGTTCAAAATAATGTGTTCTGTTCAAGCGTTGTAAATAGAATCCCCAATGTAAACAAGAGTGGAAAATGTACTGCTAGCTACAAATAGGGCTGAGCAGTTTGAAATTGCCTGTGTTCCTCTGATTTTGAAGTAGAGGTGGCAATTTCACATGGCTTAGCCTAACAGAACAATTGGCCATTCAGATACCCCAGGAACTTCCTGGAACAAGCAGAGATTCCTGAGATTCCTGCTGGAGGCTTAGGAAGCAGCACAGATCAGCCTGCAGCCTCCCTAATCTCGTTTATCCTGCTCCTGGCGTGATGGCTTATTCTATTTCTTTTTCTTTTTCCTTTCTGTCCCAGTCTTGGGATTGTTATCCTTGCTTGATTTTTGCCTGAAATTCTCTCTCTGACCTGCCACCACATCATTCCTGCCCATCCCTTCATCTTAGCTCATAGAACCACTCCGAAGAGCCTCACTCCCCCCACTGTCCTGCGACTACAATGTTAAGCCAGTCTAGACTTTTCTCTGTGGCATTCTTTCCCAGTCTGAAACCATCTACCTATCTGGTTATTTGATGGTGTTTCTGTTCCCCACAACACACACAGATACCTCAACAGAACTCCAGCTGTGTATCTACTAGCTGCTTTTGTGAGGACTATTGGCTATTCTCAACTCTACAGCTTTTAACATCACCTGGGAGGTAAGGAGGTACACCTGTGGGCGTGCTCAGGAGGGTGATTACCTGAGGAGAGAGGACCTACCCTGAATGTGAGTGGTGCCATCCTGTGGCCTGGGTCCCAGATGGAATAAAAGGTTGGCAGGCAGGAGAAGGCAGTCAAAACCTCACCTTCCTGTTCTTTCCTTCTGGTTGTTATTACACACACACACACACACACACACACACACACACACACACACACACA
>OU015747.1:29909439-29955625 GCA_907169655.1 Acomys percivali | reverse complement strand
TCTCTCTCTCTCTCTCTCTCTCTCTCTCTCTCTCTCTCTCTCTCTCTCTCTCCACCCCCACTGCCCCAAGCAGGCCCACACTCACTCACATTAGTCTGCAGTCTTCACAGCTCATGTCAGCCATCATAGGTGAACCTCGGAGATCAAGGGTCATAGCCTTGGAGGCCAGGGACACTGGCCAGTGTCTGTACACATCTGGAGCTCCCCTGAGCAAGCTTCCTAGGGAGACTTGTGTTACCCACTGAGCCCTCTGCTGACCACAGCACACTTGGCCACAGTGCTCTTTGGCAATCCCAGCAGGTCTCTGTAGAATTTTGTCACCTCTTCCCAGAGTTCACACCACTTCTCAGTTGAGTCCCATCTGTGAATGTAATCAGCCAGCTGCCATCACAGTCTTCCAGACCATTGATTAAGGCTTTCTTTGAAAGTAGACCTAATCCTCCCCCCTCCATCAGCCATCTTTTAGAGACTGACCTGGGACCCTGAGCAGGTGAGTAAATTAACCCCATATTATATGTTCAGCGTGCAAGGCATGTTCCACAACTATGCTGTCTCAAAAACTTAATTTCTCCAGGGAGAGTCTGGGAGTCAGCTCTGAAGATATTTTGTCAAAATCCAAACATAAGAAATTGCTTCCAAATGCTGTTGATGCTGCTGCTTTACCGCTAGGTACTTAGAAAAGCACTGACATGATTCACTGCATTTGTTCATTAGGGAGGTGCATGCACATCAAGATACTGAAAATGATCACATACTTATTCCTTTCCTGCGGGAAAGAAACATCTAGAAAGATAGCTCAAAGAAGCAAATCAATGTGAGGAAATGAGTTTTCTGCACATGCATGCTAAGATGCTCATCTTTGGTTAGTAGCAAATATTAAGCCTATCCAGTCCTATTGATTTATAATAGAATAAATGCATGGTCCCTCCTTCCATATCATGGAGATGTATGCTACCAGTAAAGCCAGCACTGGGCCATTGCAAAGAAAGCACAATGGAATATGTTAAGTGAAGAATAAAAAAGATGAAAAAAAATTACAACCAATATCAGTGATTCTCAACCTGTGTATTGTGAGCCCCCCCCACGAGAGAGGTCGCATACCAGATATCCTACATAGCAGATATTAAAATTATGATTAATAACAACAGCAAAATTACAATTGTGAAGTAAAAAGGAAATAATTTTGTGCTTGGGGGAACACCACGATATGAAGAACTATATTAAAGGATTGCAGCACTAGGAAGGTTGAGAGCCACTGGCCTACACCAATTATGTAAAAGGAGATCTTTATGGCCAAGGATTGTTTTAAGGTGAAAAAATGGAAATCGTCCAGTTGGAGTCAGATGGTGGAAGGTTGCGGCACAAGGACAACAAATGCAAGCGAGCCTACTGTAACTCCAAGGAATTTAGGAACATCTCAGTGTCCTCATGTGACTCAAGGCAAAGGTTCAGAGCCATCTGGGACCACACTGTTCTCACCAGCTCTGAGGTCTTTGCTGTTGCTGGCATCAGCATTTTCTAGGAACTGTTTTTCAGAAGTCCATGTACAGCAGGTTGGAAGAGGCAAGAATGGGCACTTTCTCAGGGATGGACATTTGCCTTCAGGAGAAACACATAGCCCAGCCTTCTTCTTTCCCAGAGGAATGTATTTCTTTTTTCTTTTTTTTTTATTTTAATATTTTTTTTTTGGAATGTATTTCTGAAGTGAGAATTTCACACCGTTTCCTATATTCTAGCAAAGACCCACATATTGAAAGAGAAAAGTTTTTTATGACATTTTTCAGGAGAGGTCATTTGAACACACAACTGGTCAACAGTCAAGTGTGACAAAGACTAAGTACAGAATTTTTGAGACTTGTGTAAATGAAGGTTGAGAGATGGACAATCAGAAGCAGAGAAAATAAAGAAAAGTGGAAAGTGTTTCTCCTAAGGCTCTGTGGGTGAATGTACTTGTCACACAAACCTCACAACTCAACAATGAAAAATGAAAGGGGTCTTTTAACTCATGCAGGTTCATCATGGCACCCATGCATCTCCACACCCACAGTCATACACACTAAGAAAAAATAAATACTTTTGTGTGACAAAGCATTATTAGTAAGACAAAATGAAAGCCATAAACTGAAATAAAATATTCCTGAAATATATAACTAAATTTTATTAGGAATGTATAAAGGCCTTTCATAATTCAAAAATTATGCACACACACATGTACACAGTGATACACACACACCAGTCACACACTCATATACACACCAAATTCATGTATACTTTTATACACACACATTCATAACACATCATATCTGCATATTTATACATACATCTCACACACATACACATACTACATTCACACTCATACAGACACTCATACATAAATACTATACATACACACTCATACACACACTCCACACTTGCAATCACACTCTCTCTCTCTCTCTCTCTCTCTCTCTCTCTCTCTCTCTCTCTCTCTCTCTCACACACACACACACACACACACACACACACATATTCACACATACAGAAAACTTGGATAAGCACTTCACAAAGGACAATATAAGTCCCAACAGGTGAATGAAATATGTCCCACACAATTAGATCAAAGTGTATTAAGAGCACAGAGATGTGCCAGCACACTGCTAGAAGGGATGCAATGGATGAGATTGCAACTCCAATGTCATCAGGGACCTGGAGCAAACTGAACAGGGTAGACAGAGTGAACAGCCAAGAGTGCAGAAAAGCCTATGCTAAAAAAAAATCCACAAGACCTTAATGGCCTAAGGATTTGTGTACAATTTAAAAGTATTTGGGACAGCACAAAAAAAGTCAGTCAACACAGTGACACCAGCAACTTATGTCTTAGAAAAGCCACTCTTTCCATCCTAGGTGCTTCGTTGCATCCGGTAGTTCAGGGAACACCCCTCACTCAGATCCAAAGGACTAAATATTAGCCAAAGCAATCACCATTCTTGTTTTGAGCCAGGCTTCCTGTGGACACTTTGACTCTGAATAAGTTACATTGAGAGAGCTGGCACAGCTGTCTGCTTTTCTCTGCTGCTACAGACACCTGCTTCTTGGCAGACTGCTCAGCTCAGGCCTGCATTTCACTCTTGGCTCTTTGTGGGCTTGGCTGACATTCTCTGGTTTAGGAAGCAACAGCTGGCGATGGAAGTAGACGGATAGAGTGGGCATCTGGGGCACCAGAAATATGTGGATGAAAACCAGTGAGTCCAAGGACATGATGCTTTAAATAAAAGATAACTATAAGAATCTATGTAACCTGCCCATGCTTCAAAGTTAGAGGGAGCGAGAGCCTGGCAGCAGTGCAGTCTAAGGCAGAGGAATGAATGGATGACAAAGCCCAAGGCTCACAACATCACACATGGGTCTGCGAGCCAGTGTGGACCTAGTGCTGAGTGGGAAAGAAGACAGCGTCCAGCTTGAGACGGGAGGCACTGGGAGAAGAACTAACTCCTTGGAGCTGGGAGTCTCAGAAGGATGGGGTGCAAGCCTTCTTCCGTTGCCTACATCCTTGATTCTCGTTGATTTACTTGAAAGTTTCTAAATGCTCTATCTTGATCTGTGACTTTTGTGAGATTATTTTCCCCCACAGTTTCTGATATCTTCTCTTGCAGCGTAACGACACTGGTATCTTCTTACAGTCTGCTGCTGTCACAGTTTAACTGCTTCCAGGGGAAGGCAAAGCCTCATCTTCTCATGCATCTCCACTTATATTTCCCGCTTTAAACATCATTGCCCTTAGTATTGAGAGATGCTATGATTTTTGCTCCAACACCAAATATTATTTATGAGGCTCTGGGCCAAATGTGGCATCACATCCTCATTCTATCCCCTTGATTTCAGGTGGGAAATCTACCAACATTATAACTGGCATCACTATGGTTAACATGGTCAATAAAGCAGGACCTAGAATCACCTAGGAGACAGCTCTAGGCTGGGTTCACAGAGGAGGGGGGGGCACCCTGAATCTAGAGGGCATCATGCCATGTCTGAAATGTAAGCCTGGATAAAAAAAAACTTCACAGTCATATGCAGCCCTCCTTGCTTCCTGACTGCAGATGCAATGTGAGACTAGTGGCTTCACGCACCTGCCGCCATGCCTTCCCCACCGTGATGGTCCACACCGTCAACTGCAAGCCAAGCTCCCTTCCTTCCTTACATTGCTTTGTCAGTCACTTTTACACACCAACAAGAAAAGCAGTGAATACACATATGTCACTCACTTCTGTCTGATTTCCAAACTATTTTTCCTTCATCTCTAGTTTCCAAGTGTCTATTAAAGATATGGATGGGAGTGGATGTCATAGAGGTTACCTCAAGTGGGATTTTTCTGAGATCGTTAAGGCTTATATTTAGACATTTTTCAAAATTTGTGTAAAACAGCCACACTCCTTCAGGATCCACATCTCCTAACAGTCTGGGATGCAAATGTTCCTGTATTTCTGCTCATTTCCCCTGTGGTTTGGGTTCTGTGAATTCTCTTTACTTGCCCTGGTGCTCATAGATTCTGTCTTCTGTTATTGGTTCTGAGCTCTGGGCTTATCCTGGGACTGCGATCTGCTTATTGTAACTTTCAGTTCCTCAGTTTCCTTTCTCTTCTTCCATAGAACCAGTTCTTAACAGAGGCTTCTTTTTTCTTTCTCCATTTGTTTCAGGAGATGCTGTCATCACTGGCTGAATCACTTTTTAAAAAAGATGACAAATGCTGCTTCAACCCCCCAAATTAGAGTGTAATCATCCCCCACATATCTAAGGCCTGGAACGCAGTGGCTTCCTGCCTCATATTTATTCAAGAGAAATATAGCCCAGGGTTGGAGGTGGCTCAGTCAGTACAGTGCTCACTGCACAAGCATGAGGACCCAAGTTCAATTCCCAAGACCCATGTAAAAATGTCAAGTGTGGTGGCACATGCATGTAATTCCAGCTGTGGGGATGTGGTGGCAGGTAGATTCCTGGAGCTTGCTGGCTAGCCAGTTAGCCTAATTAGTGAGCACAGATCACTTGTCTCTAAAAACAATGTGGACAACTCCTGCAGGCCAACCTCTGACACCACCCCCACAACATCCATGTGCACACACACCACAAATATATTAACATGCATCCATGTGTGCACACATGATGATTCACACGATTTGTGAGCAAGCCCCTGCTCATGAAGAGAGAAGACAGAGTATTCTCTGTCTTTCCTCACTGGCCCTGCTGCTGCTCTGAGATGCGACTAAAAACATCCTGACTCTTAAGAAAGTTCAGTCAATTAGACTTCGTGCCCATAGAGTGAGTGGGATGACACAGGCAGGAAATTACCAGCAGCAAAAATGAGGGAGG
Source organism: Acomys percivali (assembly GCA_907169655.1). Classification (NCBI taxonomy): domain Eukaryota; kingdom Metazoa; phylum Chordata; class Mammalia; order Rodentia; family Muridae; genus Acomys; species Acomys percivali. The sequence goes on along the minus strand of OU015747.1, from coordinate 29,950,282 downwards.
GACTGGAGACCAGCAATTTGTCAGGGGCAACGAAGTGGAGCGAGTTAGGCCTCCTGTGAAATTACCATATGTGCTAATTGTACGTGGAGCAGGAACGGTTGGCTGCCGCTCATTTACATTTGATTATTATATTTGCAAGTTTTAATTGCATCTGAATATTTCTGTTGCTAATGCTGTCAAGCTCATCATTAGATGTCAGCCATTCTAGGTGCTGTTTCTGCTGAGGAAACGCAGGTGTCCTGCTGAGGCTGACGCAGAGAAGGTGTCTGCCTGGTGCCTTGGTTCTGGGAGCTGTCCCAGGTGCTGACTCTGAAAAGGCAGCTTCATTCCTCACTTGCATCTTTACAACTGTGTGATTTCAGGCAAGATACCAAGCCTCTCTGGTCCCCAATACCACACACTGCAGAGCCATAGTGTAGAGATAAAGGCCTCAATGGTTGAATAACTTGACAAGAAGCAACCAGGAACTGTTATTCCTCTCATATACCTGTCCTCTATGTTCACTGGCTTGGCAAACCAGAAGCACCAGCCTCTCAATCTATCTCATTGCTTCCTTCCTCCATTTGCCAGTTGACCCTCATCCATCCCTCCTATCAGGTGCATGTCTGTTTCACATTCTTGGGCCTCCCCTATACCTCCATAGCCTACAGGAACATTTCCAAGCCTCAGAATTCAGCAAACAAGCAGTGCCAGGCTGTTGTGGATGGAATAGCTGGCTTACGCTCAGCACTGGAAATACCAAGAGCAGATGCCCTCACTACCAGCACAACTAGAATGGTAAAAAGAGCTGCACTGATCCAGTTGCCCCCTTTGCTGGGCAGCACAGCGCCTGACTAGTCAGCATGGACACAGCCTACAACCTTGCCTAGACTCTTCAGAACTTATCAGCTTCAACATGGCAGCACAAGGCATGGGGCTCCCTCGGCTCCACTTTGCCTCCTTCCTTCATGTTCTGGACATTATGTATTGACACCTTTGATGCTCCCCAGTTAATGACACTCCCCCACACACATACAGTAGACCCTCTTGGTAATTTTCACTACTTCTTGGAAACTGTCTTTTAACAGAGTCTTCTTCTCCACATGTGTCTCTTAGCCTCTGACACATTAGAACCTTTCCTCCCAAATATAGGCTTCTTTCCTTTTCCTTTTGAAACTCAGCATCCCAGAAAGCCTTGGCTCTAACATCCAGAGGCAGAGAGGAGAAGCCGATGATCTCCTTACAGAGTCCTGGGCTGGGTCCTCTGGGCCTTTTTGTGTCTCTATTAATGCTGACCTCACTTTGCTTCCATCTGTTCAGCTGTCTGCTTCTTACCAGCTTCATGATCTTTCTGGCCACATCTCAATCATTGTGGTGCCCAGCCAGGATCTGGTGCCTGCTGGGAGCTTAGTACATTTCTGTTTAATGGCCGAAAGCTCATAAAAATCAATGCCAAGAGCCTGGTGGACATTTAGTAATGGTGGTGTGGATTTTCATTGTTGGAAAAATTCAGAGGCATTCAGAAGCTTCTGTCTGTCTATCTATCTCTGTCATCTATCTATCTATCTATCTATCTATCTATCTATCTATCTATCTATCTATTTTTATCTCTCCAGATGCGATGAACATCTTGAGAAGCCATGAGTTTTAGTGTAAATTGATCCCTGAACAGAGTTGTGTATGTACACGTGTGTGTGTGTGTGTGTGTGTGTGTGTGAGCTCATTGCTATAATGAATGCCTGTCTCTGCTACTTATGATGTAAAGACAGTACACTGAATTTGCCATTTGGAGAGTCAGAGTTCATGCTTGGTGGCCCATTGGCTTGGCTTCTGGCATAGGTTTGAGGATGGTACCACCCTCCCTTGTTTTGGGAGTGCTGTAGGAGCTAAAGGTAGCATCCCAATAGAAGCAGAGAAAGCTGAATGGGTGACATTCAGTTTTTTTACAAGCCTCTCTAGAGAAAATTAACAAAGGGGTCATATAACTGACATATTTTATCCCCAATGATATGGGAACCTCCCAGCATGCTTTACTTTCCAAGGGCCAGAAGCTCCCAACCTCCTGAGAATCAAGCGCACATTAATTGTGGAACCTGGAAGATACAAAGCATGTGCAAGAAGAACACAGCCTGTGTTTGCACATGGAGTCCACTGGAGGATGAATGGCATGTGAATCAGTTTGGAGAGTTGGTCCCTGCTGTGACTCCTGGTTTGCATGTTCAGATTCCTCTGGGTGTCACCATTGTGCCACATCCCCAACCTTATTCAATATATCCTCCTGCCCCCCCCCCAAGGAACAGATAGGATGTTCCCAAGCTTTATGCTTAGAAGCCTTTCTGCTATAGCTTATAAGGATTTCTGAGCAGTGTCACTGAGGAATGACCCAGGATGGAAAGAAGGATGACACACAGATCTCAGAGATCAGGGAGCACGTTGAAGGTAGGCACAGTAAGCCCCACGGTCCTGGGGCAGATGTGTGTCTGCTGGACCTGATGAACAGATGTGGTAAGCATGGAGAGGATGGAGTAGGAATGAATCTGAAGAGAACAAAAGAAAAATCATGGTGGGGGTGGGGTGGGCCACCGCAGGAAAATAGCTTAGCTGGAACTGCTTAGAGAAGTTTGAGAGAGGGACCAGAGCTGCCTGGCTAAGTCTTGATAGGAATCCTGTATCCTCAATGGGAATTACAGGTTGGGATTGTTCAAGGTGGAGGTGATCTGGCAAAAGTCCACTAGACTTGTCAGGAGAGAGATGGTGACAACAGAGAGCAGGATGAAGCTGGGGAAATGAGAAGGCTGATCTCAGGGGATTCCTATGGCCTCCTTATGCATGGGTGTGATCTCTGAAAGAGAGGGGGAGATCAGAATTGCCTCTATAGAGAAAAATGGAGTCACTCCATTGAGCAGGGGATCTATGAGACCGGTAGATGAGGGAGGTTGAGAGATGTGCTGTACACATGGTGAGCTGAAGGTATAGAGGTATCAGATGGGATGTTTTAAGCCTCAACAGGCCTAGAGGCTAATATACGTGTACACACCAGGGACATATGCTGAGAACTGTACATATGCAGAACTAACCAAGGCATGGTAATACATCCATCCCATTGTTCTCTCTCTCTCTCTCTCTCTCTCTCTCTCTCTCTCTCTCTCTCTCTCTCTCTCTCTCTCTCTCAGTAGCCATGCAATATTATCACCCTTACATGCTGAGGAAACTGAGACCCAGGGTAGTTACATCACAGATGCCCATGTTTGTATACCTGATAAAGTACCTGGTAAACCTAGGTCTCTACCCAAGGTAGCTCACAGTCATTTGGACACAGACTTTGCATATAGGACCTGGGATGGGGGCTCAAAAAAGTAGTCACTGCCCACACTATTACTCGTTGTCATTTAGATGAGGTGGGAGCCACTGAAGGACTGAGAGTGAATGAATGGTGTGATGTGACTCTCCCTACTGTGGTGAGAAGGGTCTGCAGGAGCAAAGAGACCAGTAAATGCTGGAAATGGCGATGGCGATAAATGGCTATGGCTGAGAGGGGAAGCATTGCCACCACACTCAAGACAGGGCCTCACCATACATATATAAGTTGTGTCAAGATGACACATTGAAATGGGCGGAGAATCATCCAGATAGGGAGTCTCAATGAGGTGTTGCTTAGATCAGGTTGGCTTCGGGCCATGTATATAGGATTTTGATTACACTTATTAGATGGGAAGACCTCCACCAACTCTGGGCAGCACCATTCCTTAGGAAGGAGATTCTGAACTCTATGAGAACACATAGATTAATTTAGTGTTCTTCGCTCTTGACTGTAGATGTTTTGTGACTGGCTGTTTCCAGTTACTTTTGCCATGTGATTGACTGTAAACTTAAACTGTTGGCCAAATAAACCCTTCGTCTCCTAAGCTGGTTTTGTCAGGGTATTTTACCACAGCAAGAAGAAACTGCACTAAGACATGCACTCATCACTCATCTACAGGGTCCATGCTCCATGCTACTCCAAAGATCCAAAGATCCAGAGATAATGGCAGACTCAACTGATGCCCTCACATCAGGACCATGAATGTCATTCAGTTTCAGAGGGTGGTATCCTGGGGACAGGCCATCTGATTAAGTCACCAGGTTATAAAAGTGATGAGGGAGTATGCAGACTGCGTGTTTATAGTATGGTGGTGGTATGCATCAGCCCAAAGAGGACAGCTGGTTACATGGTGGGGGTGAGCCTGGCAGAGGTGTGGAAGAGATCCTTTGATGACTACTCTTTGGAGTTCCCTTTTCTCATGTATCAAACTCCTCTGGCTCCACGGCCCTCCCTTCAACTGATCACTAGTCCTGGGAGCCTGATTTTGGAGTGTTTTTCCATATTTTATGATGTAACTTTCTGTCAATTACATTTTATACTTGGCTAAGAGAGGCAGCATCCAGCTTCAAAGATGTAAGATGAAGCATTGGGCAATTCTACACCACACTTCAGAAGCTACTGAGCACAGTGTAGGTCCTGGGAAGGTCACATCTTCTCTTTGAGCTTTGGATCTGCAACTTCATCACAGACAGGAAGCTATGAGATCAAAAATGACCTCGAGAGCCCGTGTCCTACAGTCTCCTTCCCCTGGTAGAGTGGCAGGGAACCAGAGCCCCACTACATGCACAGTGGCGGCAGCGTACCAGAGCCTGTCATCTCTTTGTGTGTGTTATGCCTTCTGAATATTTTATTCCATTCAAAAACACCTAGTAATGCATAAATAACCCAAGAAGAGAGTTTATGGTGTAAAGAGGCTTCACAGTATTCTATTCACAGATGCCTCAAATTATAAACACTTCAGCTCCTAAACACTGGAATAATCAACTTGCGGGAAACTCAGACAACCAAATAGTATACAGCATTGAAACAGAAAAACCTTTCCATATTCAAAAACATAACAGTGATGCTGATATTCTCAAAGGCATAATGTTAGGTGTAAGAAGCCAAGCATAAAAGAATACACATTCTCTGTGTTCCAGAATGCTCTTTTCTGGGCACGACAGCCACTGCTATCTTAATCAGGAGAACCACAACTACTTGCAAAAGGCTCAGAAAGACCACGCCTGCTGACTTTCTCTCATAGAAGGTGGGGCTGAGGAGCACATTAGACTTTCACCTGAGCCCCCAGTCCCTTTTGCCTGTACTCCTCTCCTCCAAGCTCCATTTAATACTATCTTGTACACATGTGGTCTTAGTGCAAGGGCACAGAAGAGACAGAGGGTTAACCCAGTGGGCACTCCATCTTTATGGCTTTAAGGAAACCAGTGCCCATGCTGGGGTGGGACTCTTCAAAAATGCAAGTGTTTAAGGGTCACCCACAGTCCTGTAGGTAACCCCCTAGCCACCGAGCAGGATGGGTCTATCTAGATAGTGTCCTATCTGGGTGAGTAAACATTTTTTTCACATTCCACCATAAAACATTAATGTAAGTTAATGACTATTTATATAAAGATTAAAAAGCAGCCACCCTAATACCTTATGGTAGAGATTGGAATAGCAGTGGTCCCTTACTGGGATACAGGAATGGGGGAACCTCCCAGAAGCTGGCCATCCTCCACTTCCTGCTTAGGGTGGCTTTCACAGGCACTCACATATGTAAGGCTTTGGAGAGCCATGCAGCTAACATTAATTCACTTTGCTGAATATATGTTGCTTTAGTTGCAAGTCGATCAAAAAGTAGAAAGTCGTATCAGTTAAGAAGCACGTCAGATGGTCATGATGATCTTGAGTCACACTAGAGCCTTGCAAATGCAAGTCATTCTCTTTGCATGTAGACCAACTCTCATCAGTGTCTTCACCACAGGGACAAATGACAAGCAGGCTCCATATCAGTCCTGTCCCATCCTGCCTCCTAAAAGGGAGCAAGTTTTCTTTGGTCTATGTGGTTAGAGGCCCGGGTTGGATCAGAGCTGGTCTGGTATGCCTTCAGACTGTGATATCTGGGAAGGTATTTGAGTTCAATCACTGTAGAATTCTGGATATCTAGCTCAGTGCCTAGTGTGCAGAAGGTCCTCATTACAGATTTTTATATGTGCAAGTACTTTCATTTGCATATATTGATTCAAGAAAAAAGGGGGTATTAGCATGGCATTTTCATTCTCACACGCAATGAGACCAGATCAGACCAATCCCCCCACCCCCATGTCACTCTTTTGTAAAACACTACCCCTCATACGTTTGAAATGATTAGTAGTGATAGTGAGCTTGGCTCTCAGAGATACCTGTAAGCAATTGTTTAGATTAAGGTTAATCTCTGAGAATATCTCTGAGAGATGGTCTTGATTATGTTAGTAGATGGTGGAAGACTCGCCTTACTTTTGGGTGGAACCATCCCCTAGGCTGAATAGCCTAGACTGTACAAAGCAGAGCTGTCATGCTGAGCACTAGCTTTAAGTACTATTTGTACTATTCATTGCTTTCTGGTCTTGTATGTGGGCATAAGGGGACCGATTCACTCAGGTCTCTGTTGCTGTGGTTCTGACATGATAAACTGCAACCTGGAACTGTGGGACAAATAAATCCTTTTCCTTCTAAGTTACTTGGGCAAGACCATCAGCCTCTCCAAACTCCCTCCACCTCTAAGCACTAAGCTGACTTTGAACCTCCTCAGGGGTGTGGTGACTTGAGATGAGTCTTGGTCAGGAGGTGACAGCCAGCTCTAAAGCTGTTGTCCTCCTCCACTCACAGACACACTAACCTTATGGAAAAAGACACAGGCATTCTCCTCTTAACATGCTGGAAGCGGGTGGCTTTCCACAGTCAGAAGCCTTGGTTTGTGGCACCATCTGCAGCGTCTTCAGTGCATCGAGGAAGTACCCCGCATGTAAACATGAAAGGCTTCACTGAGTCATCTGAGCTAAGAAGGCAAACACTTGGCTTCCATCAGCTAAGGTTAGAGGAAATCCACGCAGACAAGCCCAGCAGGCAAAACGCTTGCATGGAAGATAGGGACACTATTTTGAACCATGCAGAGAAATACAGTATTAGTTCAAGCTGTGTCCCTTAAAAACTGGTGGTGAGGCTGGAAAACCTTCTGTGACAGTAACAATTATAATAATAAATCTCTTAATTAGTTCTAATAATAAAGACACTTCATATAAATGAAAACCAGCACTTTCTTCTGTCTGCTTATGAAATACATCACACTCTTTGCTGTCCGGGTCACCTAAACTGTCCTCTGCCAGACACCACAGGCTGGGGAGTTGGGGGCTGACTTCTGGTTTGGAAATTTTATTCTGTCATAATGTTGTTGGCCTCTGCCCTTGAGCAGCTCAGGAGCTGGCAGAAAGATCATAGAAAAGACCTAGTCATGTTAAGCTCAGCAACAAGTGACATGCCATCCTGTGATATTAAGAGTTTAGGGGGCTTGGAGGCTTGAGGTAAGAGCTGATTTCAAAGGTGAGGGTGCATGTGTGTAAGAAAGTTCCCAACGATGAGGATGGAAGGATGAGTCACACATCCAGAGCAGAGGTATGTGCATCTCTGCACTGTAGGAGCCAGTGGGGAAAACCTGTTGCAGAGACAGGCGGTGGCTGATCTGAGGGACCCTGGCTCAGAACTTGTTCCGTGTCCCACACACAGAGAGCTGTCTGGCTACAAAAGCTTAAAACTAAGGTCAAAGTTGTGGTGAGGCAGGTCACTCTGGAGACTTTTGGGCATTAAACCCAAGACATTGTGCTACCAGTCTGGGGCTTTGATGGTCCCATGGCAGATGTGACCATAAATTGAGAGGAAAAGATGGTGACAGTCTTCAGAACTTTCCTGAGGTGTTTATTGGTTTAGGGCAAATCTGGAAAGGAGCTGGCAGGAACACAATGAGTCACAGAGACTTGGGGAGGGCTGAGATCCACAGAGCAAGACAGCCAGACACAGAAGCCAGGCACGGCTGCAGCACTGTTGGCAGTTCACATCTGTGCCACACACTCATGACTCCTTTTCAGAGAAGAGTGATGCTTAAAGAGCTTAGAAGAGTTGGGTCCATGGCCACCTCCTGAATAAGTGACTGGATGGGGACCAAGGCTGAGGTCAGTGTGATTCTGAGTCTTGTGCTCAAGCAAAAATTTTGTTGTGGCCTGACCAAGACAGTGGTCCCCGGTTTGTCCTTCTGTACGATGTGACAAATTCCTCTGCAGTGACTCCAGCACAGGCTTGGGAGAGGGCCAGTAGATGACTACACTTATGCATGGCTCTCAGCAGAAGCAAGGGTAAAACAGGCCGCCCAGACCCACATTCCGATGTCTCGATGCATGAGCCAAACACACAATGGATGCCTTAAGCCTTACATTTTGAAGGAGTTTCTTCACCAGCCATTTGGTCAGTTATGTGACTCTCAGCTGCCTCAGTGCTGTGGTGTAGGAGCAATCCTCCCCTAACCTTGGATAGTCTGGATTTAACATTGCTTTAAGAAGGGATTGATCAAAGGTTTTGTGGCTGGGTTGGTGTCTCAAACCTTTGACCTGTAATTTGTCTTGCCTATAATATGTACTAGGATAAAGATGGCTCAACAGTTGTGGGAGTGGACAGCCAATGGCTGGTTCAGCTTGAGACTCATGCCATGAGAGACAGCCCTACCCTGACAATGCCTGGAGGATTAGGACCAAGAAGCTGGAGAACCCAGAGACACTGTCATCAGAGAGGTTTCATCTGGCAACTGATGGAAACAGATGCAGGGACCCACAGCCAAATATTAGATGGAGCTCAGGGATCCTGCAGATAAGGGGGAAGAATGGTTATAAGAGCCAGAGGGGGAAAGGACCACCACAAGAAAACCTACAGAATCAACTAACCTGGGCCCTAGGGGCTAACAGTGACTGAAGGGACAACAGGGTATGGGGGTTCTATATGGGTCTGACCTAGCCCTTCTGCATAAATGATGTTAGCTGTGTAGCTTTGTCTTCTTGTGGGATTCCCAACACTGGGAGCAGGAGCTGTCTCTGACTCTTTTGTCTGCTTTTGGGACCCTTTTCCTCTGCTGGATTGTTTTATCCAGCCTTAATACAAGGGGAGGTACCTACTGTTACTGCAATTTGATATGCCATGTTTGGTTAATATCCATGGGAGGTCTACCCTTTTCTGAAAAGAAAAGACAGGAATGGGGAGGAGGGAGGGAGGGACTGGGAAGTGGGAGGACCTGTGGTCAGGAGGTAAAATATGAGAGAAGAATAAATAACCATCAAGGTGGCTAATGTAGGGTGCGAGTATGTGTATACACACACATACACACACAGGGAGGGGGAGAAAGGGAGGGTGAAAGAGAGGGAGCAAAGGAGGGAGGAAGGAGAGAGAGAGAGAGAGAGAGAGAGAGAGAGAGAGAGAGAGAGAGAGAGAGAGAGAGAGTGTTCTGTTTTAAAATCCATTTTTTTGCTGGCATGCAACCAAAACCTAAGTTTCTCCTTCTAGGCCCCATTGCTCAGGGTTTCACCACCTCTCAACCATGACCAAGACTTTAACTCGTAAGCCATTGGGAAACAGTTAGGATCCAAATTATAAATAATACAAGGCACTTATGATTAAATTTCACAATTGATGTGTGACTGTGTCTGGATAGTATTATAATACTGCAATGAAAAGCTTTATATAAAAAAATCCTAAATACATGGAGAGAAATGCCATGTCATAGATCCAATAATAAAAATGTCAGCTGCCCCAAAATTAATCTATAAATCCAATGGCTTTCCTGTCAAAAGCTGATAGTTTTAATAGAACTTGACAAATGGATTTGAAAATCTATCTGGAAGAACAAAGAGTGAAGACACCTAAGAGAACCTTTGAAAAACGAGGTGAAAGACTGACTCACTAGCACCCAAAACTTGTTAAAGGAGTTCAATTAGAAAGATGGAGGTGCTGGGGGAGAGCTCTGAGGGAGATCAATGGACTGGAGGCAGGGCGGAGATTTCAGGCAGACCCAGGGAAATGTAAAGCGTGGCCGGTGGCAGAGGCGGTGCATGTGAGTCATGGAAGAAAGAAAAACAAACAAAACAAGGGCATAATACTCAAAGGGAAGGCTCACGAATAAGGTTCTGTCAAAATAAAACATCTATATGTCAAAAGGCAAAACAGAACAAAAACATAAGCTGCAGATTTGAAGAGTATATTTGCAACATGTGTAATTGACATGAGTTTCATGTCCACATTGTGTAAAGAATTCTCTATGTGGTTCTGGAGTGATGGCTCATGGATAAAGGAGAATAGTGTTGTTGCAGAGGCCAGATCTCAGAGCCCAGCACCTATGTTGAGTGGATCACAACTGTCTGTAAGTCCAGCTCCAATGGGATGTGACATTCCTTTCTGGTCTCTGTGGATACCTGCTCACATGTGCACATACCCACATGCAAACACACACACACACACACACACACATACACGCACACAGATACATTAGACACACATACACACAAAGAAATAAAAATTAGTCTTTTTAAAAAAGAACGCTGTGAGTTAATTTTTTAAGTAGTGGTTGATAATAAATTTAAATGGCCAAGGTATAAAAAAGTCAATGCACAACAAAAATACCAAAGGTCCCTCATCCATGTAGGAGATACAAAGAAGCTCATAGGAAGATCTTGCCAATCCAGGAAAAAATACCTTGACATCATAGTATTTCTAAACCCACCAGGGAAGAGCCAACGTGTAGATATGTGAGATAAACTCCAGAAGTGATAAGCCATTCCTATGAGAAGCAAAAAGCAAAGTAGTTCTAGGACCCCAAGAGGAGGAAGAGCCTCCATGGATGCAGCAGAGAGAAACTAGCACAGATAGATGCACTTGTAGCAGTAGTTTGCGAGTTGCTGAACAGAAATAAGAATTCTAAGGCAGTCATCCACCCGACTGCAAGACAGCACCTGCCAGTCCCTTCCCAGAGGTCAGCGTAAGACAAATGCTTGGAGATTGGGTGAGAGGCATCATCTAGGAGGCATGGGACCTTCCCAGCATCACTATCCTCACAAGTAGACAGCAAATGGCACATCAGGGGAACTGAGAGAGAGTCCAGGCTTCTTGGAGTTTACCTACTCTGAACTCAGACTGAGGCAAGAGAGAACTAGACAAAGCCCTTATGAGATTTGGGGTGGAGCGATGGCCCCAGCATAAGAGACCCAGGCTGGAGAACCCTCCCTCCAGTGACCAAGAAAGCAAGTAGCCATGCTGTAAAGCAAAGAGAGAGGTCTCTCCATGACCTAGGAACCCAGCAACTCAGACACCCAGCAGAAGGAGCTTCTGAAACCAACAGCATGCTGAAGAGGAAAGACTCCTGACTCCACACTCAGACTCAGAGTCAGGCCTGACTCCATCAGGTTAAAGCTGTATAGAGTGAGGCTACTGGAGCTCACAGTGATCTGCCAAGTCCTTCACGAAACTCCAGAGAGAGGGGCCTCCAGGCTGCCAATCAAGGCAAACTGCAAGGAGAAGGAACTGTTAACGTACTGAGCAGGCATGCGCTGTGACTGCAGCATACCCCATCTTAGCTTCTGAGCATTCTCTGCCGCAAAGAGCTGGAGGAAGAGAGGGTGGATTCTTTCACCATTCAAGGCTTCCGTCCATCACGGTGCAGAAGTCAAGATGGCAGAGGCCTGAAGCATCTGCTCCCATCACATCCACAGCCAAGAAACAGAGCGACAAATACCGACATTCAGCTTCCGATCTCCATCTGTACAGTTGAGGTCCCAGCCTAAGAGTGGTGCCACCCAATGTGGGCAGGCCTTCTAACCTCAATTAATGGGACTGAGATCCCCACAGGCATGTTCAGAGGCCCAGCTCCCAGAAAACTCCATAATATTCCCTTTATTTTTTAATAAATAAACATTCTTTTTTATTTATTTATTTTTGCTTATATATATATTTTTTATTAATTTATTCTTGTTACATCTCTATGGTTATCCCATCCCTTGTATCCTCCCATTCTCCCCTCCCTCCCATTTTCCCCTTATTCCCCTCCCCTATGACTGTTCCTGAGAGGGATTACCTCCCCCTGTATATGCTCATACCCAGATCTAGCCAATGGACAAGACAGTCTCCACACTTGAGTGGAGAGAGGGATATGACTTTCTCATGTACTCTGGTGCCTCACATTTGACTATGTCCCCTGGAGGGGGAGACCTGGTGGCACTCAGAGGAAGGACAGCAGGTCATTGAGAAGAAACTTGATACCCTATGAGCATATACATGGGGAGGTAATCTCTCTCAGAAACAGTCATAGGGGAGGGGAATAAGGGGAAAATGGGAGGGAGGGGAGAATAGGAGGATACAAGGGATGGGATAACCATAGAGATGTAACAAGAATAAATTAATTTAAAAAAAAGAGAAAAAAAACAAATATTCTTCCTCCATAGTAGCTAAAAAGGACCAAAGCTCTAAAAACCCAAGGTCACAGACAACACACATTGCCATCACCCATTTGCTGTAGCTGCAACGAAACACCCATGGTTTTAAAAGGTCTTTAGAGTTTCCTCAAGTTTTTTAGCCTATAGTTGGAGCTCATAGGATTCCATTCCAAAACAACTAATGCTCTGCAGGGAGGGATCCTTCAGCTATCCTTGATCTTTTAACTGGAAATTGGTAAAGACTGTTTATTTATTGATTTTCTTCTGGAGAGAACAGCATTGGCATTTTCACCAAACTATAATTTTTAAAATAAAATTAATAAATCTGCATCAAGGCCAAGACCCAAGCCAGGAAGAAGCCAGATTAATTCAATGTCCTGACTCCAGGGACCTGACACAAGAAGGGGGCATGCTCTTTTAAAAAACTTAAATATTACTTTGATTCTACTATTCATTGATACACATTCTCCAGACAATGGAATTGGGAACACACAGAAATTGAAAATACCCATCACTGAGGAGAATGTCACAGTACACACGAACATTACCAGATGTCAGATTTTCAGAGAGACACTGCAATGTAATTGTGAGAGCTGTGCCCTACTATGAAAGAGTAAAACTGTGTGATGATGGAGAACTGCAGCATGCATATATGCATGTGACAGAAGGCCACAGTGTATGAAGCCCGCAGGCTCCAATATTGGAAATGAGTACTCATTGGTCAGGGTTAAGAGTAGACTTGTCTGTGTTTCAGAACAGTTTGTTTAGACACAAGTAGGAACTACTCAGACATAATACTGAAGTACACTCCCATATGCAAAAGTGAAAATGAAATTTCTAAGATAAAAGAATGTGTGTTTGTATTTATGTATGTGTGTGGTACACACACACACACACACACACACACACACACACACACACACACACACACACGAGTAGGGGGCAATTTAACCAGGGTATGAGTGACAATTGACTTCTAAGGACAATGAAATCTAGAGGACAATAGAGTCAAGTTTTAACATACTGGAAGAAGAAAGTAAAAATCAACCAACATGGGAGGAGCCAAGATGGTGGAGACGAAGACACACAGTGTCTAATCTGCAGGGAAGAGACCACAGATGGTACCAGGAGCCACGGACCATGGGATCTGGGGATAGCTGGATGAGAGAGCTCCACACAGTGTGTACCACAGGTGAGTAAGACCTCTGGTCAATCAACAACCCAGGAAGGATGGCAGACCAGTCCCTGGTGCCTGGTCAGGACACCACATGCAAGTTGGGAGCTGGGAGTGGCGGCCTTGCTTGGCAGCACAAACTCGGTATTTGGGACTGAAGTTGCAGTGGTGGTGGTGGGGGGGGAGCATCAGACCTCCTGGCCTAGGGAAATCTCATGGAAATGGGTGGACTGGTTCTCAGACACTCCCCCCCTACCCTCTCCATGCCAGTCCACAGAAAGCCCAGGTGCCACACCAGGGTTCAGGGACTGTGGGCATGTTCCCCAGCTGCAGCATGGTCTGGGAAGGAGATGCTACTGACAGCAATCCAGTCCTCAGCACCTGGTCAGAACACCCCTGCAAGCTTTGAGCTGTGAGTGGTGACCTTGCTTTGCAGCACTAACTCAGTATTTGGGAATGAAATCACTGCAGAGGTGCATCAGACCTCCTGGCCTAGGGAAATCTTGTGGAAATGGGTACATTGGTCCTCAGACGCTCCCCACTTGCCCCACGCCAGTCCACACAAATCCCAGGTGCCACACGGGCACCCAGATGGCTATGGGCATGGTCACTAGCCATGGCATGGTCTGGGAAGAAGATGCTACTGATGGCAATCCAGTCCCCAGTGCCTGGTCAGGACCCCACCTGCAAGCTGCGAGCTGTGAGTGGTGGCCTTTCTTGACAGCATGAACTCAGTATTTGGGACTGAAATCACGGCAGGGGAGCATTAGGCCATCTGGCCTAGGGGAATCTCGAGAAAACAGGTGGATCAGTTCTCAGACCCCCATCACTCACCCCATGCCAGTCCACAGAAAGCCCAGGTACCACAAGGGGCCCAGATGATTGTGGGCATGTTTCCCAGCCACAGCAGCAGACTCTGAACCTGGGGTCACACAGCCACAGCTGCATGATCAGAGGAGACCTGAGACACTGCCAGGAGTCAGGGACTGCCGCAGCTCTCTGAGCAGGGCAGGGCAGAAGCCAAATGGCTGGCCCCAGAGGACTATCCCGGCACAACTGGTCACAATGGACCCAGCCTATCCTGGCTCCACAGCCTATATGGATTCTCACTGTCTTGGGAGAGGCTGGGCAGGTCAGAAGGGATAGAGCAAAAATCTAGCCAATCAACAACAATCAGAAGGCAGTAGCTGCTCTCTCCGTGGCAGGTGAACCTAGGCCCCACTATCTGGTTGGAGAAGGAGAAACCTAAACAACTTCTAGAAGCCAGCTGGGGTTCAGGCACTCTAAGGTGATATGAGCCTAGAATCCAAAGCCCAAGGGCCTGAGGGCAGGATATTCAAAGGCCAGCCAAAGATAGGAAAATCAGCTCTACATACACTACCTCAAACCAATACTGGAGTTACAGAGCACCAGCACCTACCCTGGCTGACCCAGTGGGGAGGCCAGGGTGTGGAACAAAGTCTTCAGGAGCCAAAACCAGGACACCTGCCTGTCCCAGGGAAGAGTTCCTTGACCATTGAGAGGCAAACGCCCTTGACCTATAATCACTCACCAACGAATTGCTCACAACAACCAGTGAAGGACTCCAGAAGTTACCTCCAAACATCAGACACAGCAAGATGACTAAAGACCAGTGTAGAAACATGAACAACAAAACCCAAAACAATATGGCATCTCCAGTTCCCAGCTATCCCAAAGAAAGTAACCTGGAGAACTCAAGCACAATTGAAATGCAAGAAGATGACCTCAAATCCTTAGTAATGGAGATGATAATGGAGGAAACAAATAAAATTCACAAACAAATGCAGGAAGACTCAACCAAACAGGCAGAAGACATAAAAGAGGCCTATAGGGAGGCACTGGAAGGACTTCAGGAAAATAAAAACAATCATATGAAGGAAATCAATAAAACAGTTCAATATCTGAAGATTAAAATAGAAACAATGATAAAGACACAGAAAAAAAAAAACAGGAAAGAGAAAGCTTAGAGAAGAAAGCAAACTACACAGAGGTGAGCTTCTCTAACAGAATCCAAGAGATGGAGGAACGAATCTTGAGACTAGAATATATAATTGTAAGTCTTGAAGCAACCATCAAAAAATGCTAAATCTGAAAAATTCCTGACACAAAACATCCAAGAAATCAAGGACACCATGAAAAGACAAACCCTGAGGATAATAGACATTGAGGAAAGAGAAGACACCCAACTCCAAGGCCCAGAAAATATTTTCAACAAAATCATAGAAGAACATTTCCCCAATTTAAAGAAGATGTTTATAAGCATACAAGAGACCTACAGAATACCAAATAGACTAGACCAGAAAAGAAAAACTTCCTGACACATAATAATCAAAGCACAAAATATACAGAACAAAGAAAAATACTAAAAGCAGCAAGAGAAAAGGGCCAAGTAACATACAATGGCAACCCGATCAGAATTATATCTGACGTCTCAGCAAAGACCATAAAAGCCAGAAGGGCCTGGTCAGAGATCCTGAAAACCCTAAGAGACCACAGATGCCAGGCCAGACTACTATAACCAGTGAAACTATCAATAACCACTGATGGAGAAAACAAGATAATCCATGACAAAAACAAATTCAAACAGTACCTATTCACAAATCTGGCTTTACAGAAACTACTAGAAGGAAAAATCCACCCCAAAGGGACAAGCTACAACTAAAACTACACAGGAAATTGATAACTACCCCATCACAAAAATACAACCACACAAACTCTCTACTGTAACCAACATCAAAATTAAGGGACTTAACAGTCACTGGTCATTAATATCTCTCAACATCAATGGTCTCAATTCTCCAACAAAAAGACACAGACTAACTGAATGGATGTATAAACAAGATCCAACATTCTTCTGCATTCAAGAAACACATCTCAGACACAAGGATAGACATTACCTCAGGGCAAAAGGCTGGAAAAAGATATTCCAAGCAAATGGTCACAAGGAGCAAGCTGGTGTAGCCATTTTAATATCCAATAAAATAGACTTTCAATCAAAATTAATCAAAAGGAGCAAGAAAGGACACATCATACTCATCAAAGGTAAAGTCAACCAAGATGAGATCACAATTCTGAACATCTATGCCCCCAATACAAGAGCACCCACATTTGTAAAAGAGCTATTAACAAAGCTTAAACCACACATCAATCCCCACACACTAATAGTGGGAGAATTCAACACCCCATTTTCACGAAGGATAGGTCATTGAAACAGAAACTAAGCAGAGAAATAATGACACTAATCAACATCATGAATCAAATGGGTCTAACAGATATCTACAGAACTTGTCACCCAAACACAAAGCATTATACCTTCTTTTCAACACACCATGGAAACTTCTCCAAAATTGATCGCATAGTAGGTCACAAAGCAAGCCTCAACATATACAAGAAGACTGAAATAATACCTTGTATCTTATCAGATCACCATGGTCTAAGGCTGGACTTCAACAACAACAGAAATAACAAAAAGCCTACACACACATGGAAACTAAACAACCCTCTACTTAATGACACCTGGATCAGGGAAATAAAGGAAGAAATTAAGGACTTCCTGAAATTCAATGAAAATGAAGGAACAACATACCCAAATTTGTGGGACACATTGAAAGCAGTGGTAACAGGAAAATTCATAGCACTAAATGCCTTTATATAGAAATTGGAAACGTCCCACATAAGCAACTTAATGACACATCTGGAAGCTCTAGAAAAAAAGAAGCAGAAACACCCAGAAGGAGTAGACATCTGGAAATAATCAAACTCAGAGCTGAAATTGATAAATTAGAAACAAAGAGAACAAATCAAAGAATCAACAAAACCAGGAGTTGGTTCTTTGAGAAAATCAATAAGATAGACAAACCATTAGCCAAACTAACTAAAAGGCAGAGAGACACTATCCAAATCAACAAAATCAGAAATGAAAAGGGAGACATAACAACAGACACTGAAGAAATACAAAAAAATCATAAGATTCCACTTCAAAGGTATATATGCCACAAAATTTGAAAATCTAAGGGAAATGGACAATTTTCTTGCCAAAATTGAGTCAAGAACAGATAAACAAACTAAATAGTCCCATTTCCCCTACAGAAATAGAAGCAATTGATAGTCTCCCAAGCAAAAAAAAAAAAGCCCAGAACCAGATGGTTTCAGTGCAGAATTCTACCAGACTTTCAAAGGAGAGCTAATACTGATAGCCTCTGATCATATAGTGAGGGAGGAGGCCCCCCTTGGTCACAGACTTAGCGGAGGGGAATAGGGTGAAAGCAGGAGGGACGAAGGAACGGGAGGATACAAGGGATGGGATTCCAATTGAGATGTAATCTGAATAAATTAATTAAATAAATTTTTAAAAAAGAATTAAAAAAATCAACCAACACTGCCCTCAATAAAACATCCTTCACAAGGAAGAGAAAATTAAAACACTTCCAAACAAAACACAGAGAGTTATCCTCAGCATGTCTGAAGAAGGAAATAGTGACATGCTTAACTAAAGAAGAGCCAAGGCAAATGAACCAAATGCCCTGCCAGACCTTCAGCAAAAGCAAAGATGTTATGTGTTCATACAGGAGTAAATGAAAGGAATAATTCTTTAAAGTTCATTACTGGGGCTGATGACAGCCCACAACCTAAGCATGAAGGCTGCTACACTGTGTTAATAATCCTTAAAATACCATGACAAAAGCATGGAGAAATGTCACCATGAAAGGCACATGGGATGGCATGCATGAGAAGATTCTTAACAGCACTATCTGAGATAGTGTGAAAATAGAAACATCAAAGCTTTCCCAGCAACAGAATGAATAATCATGTTGAGATATTTTCACACAACATAATCCTTTCATAGTATTAATGAAAAAAATTAAAGTCTAAACTGCTGGTGTACCTCAAAATGCAAGCTAACAGCAAAACAAGCAACTAAGGATTCCTGTCTGTGGTGTCATGCATGTGCCATGTAAACACACACACGCACACACACACATGACCCAGCAGGTTTGTGCTTAAAATAGCATGCACAAAATAGCAAAGAAACTGTGCAGCCAGGAAGGGTTGCTGCTTATGTTTCACTCCCTATGAGCTCCAGTGTTCCATAAGGACATGTGTGTTCTTTGCAAGTCTGACTTAGAATAATTACACAGTCCTTGTAGAGTTTCTTTGAAATTCAACCCAAGGAACTAAGCAAAAAGCACACAGCACAACTTGATAAACATGTGTTGTTTTGGTAATTAAAATAACAAATTCAGAGTTTCCAGACCAAAAAAAAAAAAAACTTTGCAATTTGTGTTTTTAAAAGGGAAATGTATTAAAGTCTGTGGTAAGTATGAATGAGGCTATTGATTACTTATTAAGACAGAGTTGACGTGAGTAGGAGGTGTTTCATAGCTAAGCAACAGTTTCCCGCCATACTTCCTGCTGAGTATGGTGACAGATGGACTTTTCTTAATCTCACTTGTCAATAAAGTGACATTTCCACAGGCACTATTCACCTCAGACTAACTCACTCTGCAAATAAATAGCATAAAATTATGCACAGTTAAAAGGGAGCCAGAACTCTTGCCACACACACCCCAACACACACTGAAGATGGAAATCTTCTGTTGGTAGCCTTACAGCCCATGGCCATGACCTCAGTCACAATAAGATTCTATCACATCCCTCTTCTGGGCAGGTACACTTGTGAAAGATAAGGCCATCTCTCTAGAACAGACTACCATCCTCGTTTCCAGCTGCACTCACTCCATCATGTCCCTCCTCACTCTCTCTCTCCCTCCCTCCCTCCCTCCCTTCTTCCCTCCTTCCCTCCCTCCTTCCCTACCTTCAAGTGTTTTCCTAGAGCCTCATTTTATCCTCGTGTCAGCCACACATTAATCAGTCATAGTTTCTGTCTTCAGCGATGTGCTCCTGTAGTGGGTAACCAGGAACAGTGGGTGTTGCTAAATGCTGGGGTGGAGGAAACCCAGGGCTGAAAGGGTGTACACGGGTGGTGTAGGGAGGCTGGGGTTCACAGGCAGGGAGTTCCCAGGAAGCAGTAATTCAGGAAAGGGCCTCGCAGAGGATGCGGAGGATGGGGGGTTCCCTGATGAGGGATTAGCAGAGATGAGGCGTGCGGGCATGATGTGCACAGTGCTCTTGGAATACAGCACAGGGTCCATATTCTACACACACAGGGTAAAGCTGGAGGCCGGGGAGCTGATACCAGCCTTTAGTCATTCCAGAGGGAAACTTCTGTTATTCACTACAGCTACACAAGGAAAAGTCCCGAGCAACAGTCATCTATCTTGATTGTTTATTAATTATTATTTTAACTGTGCGAAGTGGCATCTCTTTATAGTGCATAAGGACGAGATCCAAGTAGCTAAGATTTTCATTGCCTCAAACATTCCTGTTTGAAGTTGTGGGCAATGTGTATCCACTACCATGATGAAGTGGAGTTGAGATTTCCCACATATGTACACCGTGTACTTGCGAGGTCAGTGCAGTACAGAGTTCCTGCCTTGCGTATTCTACTTGGTGCTTTGAGCGCCTCTCTTGTAGTTGAGCACAGAATACATGAAAGTCAGTGCGAAGCGCTATGAACCTTCAATGCACTGAACACTAGAGCTCGGGATTTACCTTTGTGTCTCTCTAGAACATGCTTCACATCTGCACATCTTGAAAATGGGCCACCAGCAGCCCCCGACCCCGGCACCTGACGTATCCCCCTTCCCCACCCCCAGCCCAGATGCACATTCAGGCCAGCCACCTGGAAAGCTCCGTAAGCCAGCCTCACTCAGCAGACCCAGTGACTCCAGCAACCTTGCCTTAAGGGGGTAAGAGTGGAGCCCCATGGACCAACCATTCCCTGTGGGGATCTGGGTCTTGCTCTCTGTAGCCATCCTTATCCTCAGAACAACACAAGCCAGTTCTGAAAGTGAGGTGTGCCCTCCCCCCTTTCTTTTGGCCCCTTGGCTTCTGCTAGTTCCCCTCTGCAGCCTAACTTGCTCCCGCCCTAACTCCATCCACAGCATGCTCAGTAGCCAGCAGAATCTTCACAAGAAAGATTTGTTGCCTCTCGGTTAGAGTGAAGGCTTGGAGCCTCCACAGGCAGACACACCTGTCCTGCTCCCCTGCCTCTCTGCCTCTTCATCTCTCCCTGTCTTGGGGTGTTTGGCTCTGCTAACTGAATTATTTGCTCTGATTTCAGCTCTGGCCTCCCTCTCTCTGGAATGCCTTCTCTGATTGGTATCCACCCCTCACCTTGCAACAGGGAACATCAATGTCAACTTGCCCATGTCTTTCAAACTCTTCAAGAACATGAAGTAATTTCTTCTCTAGTTTTCTTAGGCCAGGCCAGTCTAGTACAGACCCAGGTTAGGACTTATTTACTCATCCACATTACCCAGCCAGGCTTTGGACTCCAAGGTCAAAGACATACTTATCTGCCCCATGGTGCTAGTGTGGCCTCTGGATAAAGTAGGTGCAACGTACCTGACTGTTGGGTGAGTAGACAAACTTCTATTCATGGCCATTTGCTAGAGACCATCCTGCCCCACTAACCCAAATTCTGCCTGAATTGGAGGTGTTCCTTGATCCTACATGTTAAGCTCTATCAAAACTGAATGTCAAATTTCCAGGTTTGAACTTAGAATCAAAGGCAGACTAGACATGGTGAAGATAGATTTTCCCATTTGTCATTGAGGAGAACGTCACCTAAAAACGTCTGCTGTGGTTGAATACTGATCCCAAAAAGACAGGACCACTTGAGATCCATGAAGATGAAATTATTTAAACATGAGGTCTTAGAGGCAGGCAGATCGCTGTGGGTTCGAGGCCAGCCTGGACTACAAAGTGAGTCCAGGACAGTCAAAGCTACACAGAGAAACCCTGTCTCAAAAATAAATAAATAAATAAATAAACATGAGGTCTTAGCAGATGCAGCTAAGGACATTGGGAGGAGCTCACCCTCAAATGTGCTGTACCCAAAATCCATTTTTTATTTTTTTGCAGTACTGGCAGATTGAATGTAGGGCTTTGAGCAGGCTATGAAAGCTCCTCTCCCTGAGCTATTGTCCAAGGCCCAAATGTCCTTCTAAGAAACAGGAATGGAGAGGAAGAGAAGCAGAGAAATGGTGCTGTAAAATCAGAACCAGAGCCAAGGGATTGCTGAGACACACCAAGGAAGTCCCAGAGTCATCAGGAGCTGCATTGGCAAGGGATGGTTGTCCTCTATATCCTTTAGGCAGCAGTTCTCAACCATCCTAATGCTGTGACTCTTTAATACGGCTCCCCATGTTGTGGTGACCCTCAACGATAAAATCTGTCATTGCTACTCCGTAACTGTGGTTTTGCTACTGTTATGAATTAGAATGCAAATATCTGACATGTGACCCTTCTGAGTTTGTGTGTTTGCTTGTGTATACGGGTGCAAATATATGTAGGAGCTCAGGCATGTCTGTATGTTTATAAGAATGTGGGTGCACATGTGTATGGGGGTGCCTGTGTGTCAGGGGGCATGTAGGCCAGAGGTTAACCTTGAATTTAATTCTCAGGTGCCATTTATTTTATTTGTTTGTTGAGAAGAAGTCTCTCTTTAGACTAGATTGCTTGGCTGACAGGCCATCAAGGCTCAGGAATACACCTGGCTCTGGCTTCATAGTTCTAGAATTATGAGCATGCAGCACTATGGTTGGCTTTTTACATGGTCCTGGGGATTGAACTTGGATCCTCATTCTTGCACAGCTAGCACTTTACTGACTGAGCCATCTCTCCAGCCCCAGCAGCCAAATAACTGAGTTTTTATGACATCCAATTTGTTGTAGTTGTTATGACAGCTTCAGGGAAGCCATTGACATTTTTATCAGGTCACACAGTCATGTCATATGGAGATATCCGCAAACAAAACTCTCATTTCAAACAAACAAACAAACCTCTAAGACTTGAAGCCAAGCATAGCGCCGCTGTGGTGCAGCCCCAGCTCTTCCATTCTCTTCCACTCTATTGATTCAAGGACATGCTGAAGACATTAGTCAGAATAAGCAAATGGAAGTATCATTGGGCCTTGGACAGAAAATCCCATCTAAATATCCATCCTTTGCACACACTCCTGGAAGTAGAGGTAGCCAATGCACCACTGGTAGCCATAGAAGCAGTCATCCCGGGAAGGACCCTTTGATGTAGCAGTGTCTGTGGAAGTCACCTGGACTGTCAAATCCTGTCCCAGCCCATGTGGAGACCACAGCCAGTGGCCATCCATTCTCAGTAAGCCTCTGCTTCATCTCCTACACATGTTTCTTTTTTTTCCATTTCGGCATATCTTTTCCCTCACTGAAGCCCGTTATCTTCATATTTCTGATCAGGCCTCTGAGAAAACATCTGCCAGTTCTTCGCTTCCCTAACAATTAAATCCAGCTGGGCCTGGGGACCTCATTCAAGAAGTGAGTTCATTCTTATTAATCTCCTGAGTGAAAGCACATCATAGTGATAGATGGAGGGAAAGCAGGGTGTTAATAATGGCACCTGTAGTGTTTTCCTTGCTCACAAAGCATCCTCACATGCAGGTCCTCACTTGAGCTTCCAGACAGTGGCCAAGACAGCTAGCTGTCCATCACAATACCTCCCTCCCATAACAGGATCCCTGAACCAGGCTGGCCAACATCATTGGCTCACCCTTCCTTACCTCGCATCCCAAGAGGATGCAGAGATGGACACATGGCCAAGGCCACAGAGACAACAGGTTTTCCAGTGTTGTAGACATAGCCTCATTCTTCTGGGCCTCATCCTTCTCAAGGGCTGGTTCTAGAAGGTTCCAGATGATTTCCTCTCTAAGTTTGTCAGAGAGTTTCCTGTGTTGCACATTCAGTGAGAAATTGTACAAAGACTTCCTGATGTTGGGACAGCTGCTTTGGCAGCCTGTCTGAAGGCATCTATTCAAACTCTACAGGCACATGTCTGTGGCTTATACATTGCACATCTGGATTTACAGTATGAGTATTTATATCCAAAGCCTTGCGCCCAATGCTTCTAGCAGTGCTTGTGGTAGCATCCCCAAATTGTGGGTGACTCAATGGGCTATACAGTTGCTAAACATGTTGTGACATACTATTGCTGGAGAACACTATGTCACCTTGAGAGAGACCAGTGTACAGGTGTCTACAATAGTCTAAAGAAGCCTCACACTCACACCGACAGTGCTGAATAAAATGAGCCAGACACAGCAACTCACCATGTCATCACAATGCTGGGGGCATATCTCACACCTGATTTGTGGCTGCAGCCACACAGAGCAGACATAGGCAGAATAAACCTTTGCTGTCCACTTTTTGTGTGTAGGGGAGGATGGCATGTATGAGTAGTGCTCTGGAGGTGCCCCGGGCTCTGGTCTCTTTCCTTCACATGCATGGGTGCACTGGGTTTTTATAAATACTCTCAATCTGGATATTTATCATAGGTATACTTTAACGCATTCAGTGTGGCTTTTAAAAAGTAATTTTACAGCCAAATAACAAAGTCTGTTTATCCCCAAAGGGAAGGTACTGTTAAGGTATCTGCAAATCTGACAGTGTCAGGAAGAGGCTGCAGTACTTGGAAGGATGAGTTAGTGGAACAAGGACCAGAAGACATACTACTACAAATGAGCTGTCTGCAAATGAAGGCTTTCCCAAGGTGTCTCAGGAGGCTGCTCTGTCCACCAACACATCACAGATGACCTGCCAACACAGACCCACCTCCACCCTGGAGTCACCCCGACTTATCACCACCTTCATTTCCCTGGAGCAAAATCCTGCTGCCAACCCCTGCTGCTGTGTTCCCAGTGGCCCTGTCACCATTATTTCCCTATGCTTTGAAAAGTGGCAAGAACAAGACCTCTGCTCTTACTGCCACCAAAAGGCCCTCTGCTCTCCTGGATGCCTGGTTGCCTCTCTGGCTCCCTGTCCGAAGCCTCACTTTCAGGAGAAGTTGCAAACAAGAGCTGGTGGTGTTGCCGCATTAAATCTTTCAAGTGCTGCTGGGCGAAAGGTCTACACTGAGCACTATTTTTAGCAGACAGGTTGTGCGGAGACAACCCCCTCAAAGATGAATTCTCTACCCAGAGAAGTGGATGACTTTAAATTGAGATACCAACCAAATCAAAAATGGCCATGATTTTAACATCCGGGTGAAGGGAGTCTGCGCATATGAAATTCTAAGACCAAGTTGCTGGGTTGACTCAGGTGTGCTCTCTGGACTCAGGAGCTAATGACTTTTTCCCTCTGCCATTTTAGTTGCTGCCTACAATGGACTCTGGTGACTCCCCTATAACAGCAGGTGGGCATGCCACTGTCATTCTTGTTCATCACGTGACACTAAAACCCCCAGGCTGCATAGTTGTAAGTGGTGGCACTCCTGACCACTGCACTGTTGCCTGCACCTGGTACACAGGACGTTTCTACACAGTACCGCATGACAGCCATGCCCAGCGGGCAGCAAGCTCCCCATTTCACACATGACAAGACTAAAATTGCAAGATACGGAATTTCGTATCCAAGTGACACATTAGTAAGATGGGGGAGGACAAGACTATTTCATCTCTGGATTCGGGAGCACTCTGGGTACAGAGAACCCCAGCTAATTTAATTTCACAGCTATCTCAATTGTCAATGTAAAGTTTCCTAGCATGGGGTTCTAGAACATCCTTTACCTCTTCTAAGTATGTGTTGTAAACACATTCTTTTGGTTCAACCTGGAGGCTGTATTTCTGAACTAAGGATTCTGGGAAATTTTATCCAAGCAAAAGTAGTCACAATTCAACTGGTATCTCTGTACTGTATGTGTCTTTGGGTGAGAAACACCCAAGGATGAGGATGCCCAGACATGAAATATCTGTTTCGTGTCCATTACTGAGGTTTGGAGACCATAGACATTGGAATGTGCTTTGAAAACTCAGGTTGATGCCTGTCAGAATAAAATACCCAGCCTGTCTACAAGACAGATGCAAAAAGGAAAGATATTTGAGTTCACAGGGATGCGCCAATCAGCACTAACCAGTGACCTGAACTTGCTGGTCCCCTTCTGCATAGCAGGTGCTGTGCTGCAGAACAGAGTGGTGACCAGGCCAACTGCTGCCCTTCTTCAGGGAGCCTAATTTCTCCCTGGACCATCTGTAAAAGAGGTGCCATCAGAAGCAATAGCTGCCACTTTATAGAGCTCAGTCTATGCTCTAGGCAAGGTGCAATGTGTACTTTGCATCTCATGAGCTCATTTCAGACTCCGCCATTAGTATATCCATTTCACAAAAGAGAAAACAAGACGGAGTTTTTAACTTGTGCCAATTAGAATTAATTCGAATGATCTTACAGAGGACACTAATAAAAAGTCTGATGTGTCATTAAACCGTAAATTAATCACTGAAATACCTTAATGAAGTGAATTTTAGATAATCAGGCTTCTTCAGAACTTATTTTATGACAATTAGAAGTACTGCTCCCGGGGAGGCTCTGCAGTCTTTATTAAACTGTGAAAAGGGTTCAGGGTACATCTGTTTAGAATTGTCCAGGGTAGAGATGTAGCCCTGTCCTTCCCTACTGCATCTCAAGCAACCAGTGTAGGCCACACATGAAAGGCACCCTGTCGATATTTGTTGAATGAGCAAATGGATGCTTATGGCCTTCACTGTGGGAAGTCTTCCTCCGTGTATCTTCGCCCTCTCTCTCTACTCACTCTTGTCTCCGCATAAAATCCTGCTAATCCTTTTCCCCATGAGATACCTTCCCTATCCACAGACCCTCATGTGGATACTGATTCTCTCTCTTCTACTTCTCAGACATGGTTCTTAGGAGCTTTGTTTAGAGGGCTTGCTCTGCCTCCTCCCCAACCATCAGTCCCCAAGCCCTAACTCATCTGTTTCCTCTCTCCTATCCTTTACTGTTCCATGCAGAACTGCTCCTTCTAAGGTCAAGCCCATGCATTCATTTGGCCATTGACATTTACTGAGTGTCTACTCTATGTAAGGCAAACAGTCTTCTTGAGGCACCGAGAAGACAGACAGAAAGAAAATGAGCAGTCTGCATGGTGAATGTCTAGAGGACACAAAGTCCTGTATAGGTGGTGTCTAGTGAGTCCTCACTCCACAGGGGACAGCAATCACTCTGCAAAGCCCCACAAGGAACCAGGTGGACTTAACTTAGTTTCCTTTTGCTGCCTCTTGTAACTTTCATCAGAAGTTCCATTCCCGTGGACTCTACACATGTTTGCTGGCGTTCCCCACCCATGATGTTGACACTAAATGCTCCTTTCTAACCTCCGTTTCTATCACCACGTGAAATTTTTTCTACTCCTTTCCTTGGGAATTTTGGGGTTCCCAAGGCTCCTGTCACCATCTAAACTTTCCAAAAGTTCATTGGTCCCCTGCAATGATAGCAGCTGCGTGTCCTTTCTGCCCTATGCCCCAACCTGCTTTGTCAATGTCACACAGGCATTGTAGATGCTTTCTGAACAAATATTCAGCCCAGAGTAAGTATTTAGGGAGACCAGTATTCAAGCTGGTGCCTTAGGAGGATCCCATCACCTTTTTAGCATTTGTACAGGTTGGAATTTCTTTGTTAAGCTCACATCCTCTCTCTAGGACGTTCTCCAAAGGCTACATATGACCCACAGTATGTATGGAGTAAAGATGGCATGATGTCTCTATACTCTGGGGCTCTTCTAGAGTTTTCTAGGTTAGGAAGCTCCGGTATAAGCACATTGATTTTCAGAGATTATCTTCGTTTGCTCTCAGTACTTCTTCCTCATTCTTGCTCAGGGTTCTGGTGTTTCCTGCTTGGTGTCTCTGATCTCATTATTGTTATCAAACCACCTACCTAAAATTCAAGCTTTCCTTACACTCACTCAGATAGAAAATGCAACCATACTCTGCCATCTTGTTTGTGATGTAAGAAAGTAGTTTCTAGAAAATAAAAATATAAAATATAAGATGTTACCTAAATCCACTAAAATTTAATAATTTGCTAACATGCTACAGTATTTAGCTCAAATGTCACCTTCACCAAAAATCCTCAGCCTTTGATCTGACCTCTTCAGGTCAAAGCAGAACCTCCAGCTATTGTCACAGCTGTGGCACTTCTTGCCAATCATCAGAAAAACCATAAGCACATAGGCAGCTGGTGCTCTGTCCTACTGATCACTGTCTTCCTTGTGTTATTATATCTCAGTTCCTTGTGCAAAGTCAAAAACAGATGCATGGAAGATGGGTCCACAGACAGATGTTTTCATAGAGGGGTTGATTCACAGATAGATAGCTGCATAACTGGATAAAGGGGGGGGGGATGGGTTGATACATGCGTGCATGGATGCATGCATGGAAACAGAATGATGGCTTCAGGGCCCTGTAGACTATAGGGCATGCCTCTGCTCTGGTGGCTTCTGAGCTACTTGAGTTGGTTTTGTCTTATCTTGGGAACTCTCGAATGCCAAGGGTCCTTCAGATCCTTTAGACTGGCCTTCACAGTTGTTACCCTATATACTCACCAATTTACATGAAACACCTCAAACCCATCCACTTTCTATCCATTTCTTGCAAGCATAAGCAAAGTCGCCACCATCTTCTGCTAGCCACCATGAAAGCCACATACATGACTTGGGGGCTTCTTTCCACAGCTCAGTCTATCTGGCGCAGCAGTCAGGACCATCATTAACAATCATCAGGCAGCTTGGTGGATTAAAATTAGACTTCAAATTCATGGACACTACTCCAGGGGGAGGTAGGATTCCTTTCTTCTCTGTGGGCATGGCTGCTGCTAGCTCAGAGCACATGGGCTCTGTGTGTGATGGCCACAAATGTGTCTTGACCAAGAGTCACACACATTTAAGCGATTTACTGATGGATGAGTCTCTTGAGACACTGATATGACAGATGGAGAAACAAAGTAATAATGGTCCTGGTTGTGCCTGCAGTCATAACAACTGCCATCTCAAAATTCCATGATGCTGGACCAACTAGCCACTTCACTTGAGCTCTGGAAGACTGGCTCAGTAACTCAGGAGGCAGCGTTCAAACCTAGGACTCAGATACTAACAGTCTCCACCACCACCACCCCTATATGGAGTGAGAAACTTCTAGGCTCCCATATCTGTTCAAGGGATGGACTGTACCCTTTCCCATGTCCACACAAAAACCAAGGGCTAAGTCCAGCTGTGGCTGCAATCTTATTTTCTCCAAATTATTAAAGCAATCAGTCAGATGAGCCCCTGGAAGCCACACTGTATGGCTGTGACATTTGTCCAGCCCTAAGAAATCCCCACAAATGCAAGAGCAGGATCCTTTGATTAAAGCTATATGTTACTCGGTGCCCCCTCAATACTTGCACCCTCTTTCTCTCCAAACCCCACTGCTCTTTGAAATATCTTAGCAAGACTATTAAGGGCCAGCATGCCAACATCACTTCAGTAACATCTAGTCAGTGCCGCATTCCATGCCTCCTCCCCAATGCCTCTGTCACCCGCTCTGCCCAACTCCCACACACCAGCTCTCCTTTCCCATGAAATGTAGAATGACCTTATGGCAGGGGAGATCTGGACATATTTGGTCCTGGATGTCAGCATTCTCTTAATAAGCCTTAAATTGTATCAGTCAATCATAATCTTGCCTCGTCAGTGTGAAAGAATGTAAAATTATGCCTTCCAATCAATTTTAAATTATGCACTGTGTAAGAGGCCCAGAGCTGGGTGTTACTCACAAGGCAACACATAATCAGCCACAGGGAAGGTCTCTATAGTTCACAGCACCAGAGCTGTCTTTGCAGGGATTCAGCTACTTATTTACTAGGTCAGTGGCACACACATATGCACAGATGCCCTATAAAGAAAGATGCAGTGTTTAATACAGAGGTGTGTTCTCTCTCTCTCTCTCTCTCTCTCTCTCTCTCTCTCTCTCTCTCTCTCTCTCTCTCTCTCCAATGCATTCTTAGGCCCAAATAAGGTCACTTCATACATTTACACATCTGCATAATCACCCCACTGGCTTTAAACCCTCATGGGGGTTTTGGTATTTTCCTTTTTAGCTGGAGATATGCACTAACCTTCAGCTGATCCAGAAGGGACCTCAGCATCCCCCTCCTCTCTGCACAACTGATACTTTGGCTGCCTGCATGTTCTTATGTGAACCATGCTGTCATGTTCTTATGTGTTCATCCCTCCTGGGCTCTACCCATGCAGCTCGTTACCTTTCCCTTCTTTCTGCCTCTTCCTTATCTTTGCAGCCTTGGGCACGCCAATCTAATTCTCAAGTCATAGCTCAAAATCCCTTCTACAAAGAGGCCCCCCCCCCCTTAGTGTGACTCTCGGGACAGATGAAGGTCCTCTGCTTGACAGTCTCAGAGTGCCTTGATTTCTGTCAAAAGAACCACCTCACCTTGCCATTCTTAGGCCGGGAAGCTTCACTCAACATAAACACTCGAGGAGAAGGACTGCCTTCTGGGCTCACCTCTGTTATCAGGGTCTCATGAAGCACCTGGCACTAGACAAAAGGCTGCCCTTTGGCTTTAAGAACAGTCCTCGAAGTATGGTCTGTAGACCAGCAGGATCCAGATTTGCAAGGTGCACAGAGCCGTTGCTCTCAGCCCAGGACTGCCTGCAGGGTAGGGCTTGGCAGTGTGAGCAGTAAAAGGCTGTCAGGTAACCCCAACACACTGAAGTTTTGGGAACCCTTGATGTATTGCTGTGACTGTACTAATAGTTCCAAAAGACCGGCTAGAGCCAATGGGTAGATAGTCTATGCAGACTGAGTCTGGATAAGGGACAGGCAGGGTCTTCCCATGCCAGGGAAAGACTTGAGAATAAGAGAGCCATGGGTTCCTGGCTGTAGAGGTGTACACTCTCACTGGATGTTGCTTTGAGCCCCACAAAAGGATTCTGCAGCAGACAAGGTGAGCTATTTCTAGGTCTTCATTCATCTATAAGCCTCCCAGAGAAGCTACAATATTGCCTGCTCTGGGAGGTTAAAGAGGTACAACAGGGGCCTGTGGAGGCATCTCAGTGAGTGAAGCACTTACTTACTATAAATGCTTGAGGACCTGGGTTCAGATCCGCAGAACCCACGGAAAGCCAGCAGCATTCACCTGCAATCTTAGCATTCTGCACTGAGATGGGACTGGAAGAGAGGATAATCCCCAGAAGCTTGTGAGACTGGTAACCTGGTTTGCACAGTGGTGAAAACCCCAAGACTCTTGCCAGGTGTGGTAGCACACACCTTTAATCTAACCCTTTGGGAAGCAGATGCAAGCAAGCGGATCTCTGTGAGTTCTAAGTTCAAGGCCACCCTGATCTATATACCAAACTTTAAGCCAACCAGAACTATATAATGAGATCCCGTCTCAATAAATAAATAAATAAATAAATAAATAAATAAATAAATAGGTAGGCAGGTAGGTAGATGGGTAGGTGATAGATAGATAGAAAGATCGATAGATAGAGAGAGAGAGAGGAGTGGTACTCAGGGTTAACCTCTGATAGTCACAGGCACTGTGGCATGCATGTGTACTCACACACAGACACTCTTGTGTCCTTGCACACATATGCAGATACACAGAGTGAGATAATACATGGAGCAACATTCAGTGCTGACTAAACACAACAAACTCATTAACTCTCCCCACACTAGGAGAAGCCAAGCACTGAGGGTTCTGTCAAGGACTATACACAAGAAACTTGATTGAATCCAAGCAGGAAGCTGACAGAACAAAGAGGTCCCTGTCACTGGGAGACTGAGCACTGAGTGGAGAAGCTGACTGCTTTGGGACAAAGGGTGCTGCCTGCCCCTAATAAAGTGTGCTGCTTAACTGCATGCTCTTAATTGGAGCCACTCAATAGACAATGATGGTGACAAGTGTAGCCGAAGTCCTGCAGTCAAATTCGAGGAAGACGCAGTGTCTAATGAAGTGACTAAGATCTTTCAAGTGCCTCCCTGACAAGGGCTGGGCTCTTAGACAACGCCACTCACCCTGCTGTCCCCACAATGCCAGGATGTGTCCCTTTCACTGAGAACCATGAAGCACACCACATCCTCATAGCTCTTGTCCTGCCGCAGAAGAGAAAGGTCTTGTGGGACTTTGTGTCATTAACTGTTCCTGAAATAAATAGTTCAGTAGTGGTCTCACATAACAAGTGGCTTGCTCCCTCAGAAGGAAACTCAATGCGAGCCTCTGAGGGTACCTACCCATCACTCCTGGGTATCTTTATGTCAGCTTCTCCGCTGGATGGTCCAACCTTTTTTTTACGTGGAATTCAGCTGAACTGGAATCAGGAGCAGGCTGATATAACTGACCAGTTTGAAGGCATGAAACCTCTAATCTCTCCCAAGATGCTAAGTTGCTTTCTCATTGAGCCTTAATATCCTGTCCAGACCTCTTACACAAGAAAAACACACATTCTAAGTGTTGGATGCTACGCACTGAAATGTGAAGGAGAGATGCAGAGCCACACCTGGGCCTGTGGGGTCTGAACATGCAAAAAACAATATGAGTGAAAGAGCGGGAGGTAATGCACAGGCAGTCATCGGCTCGTGGGGGACTTTTATTTCCTTTTAATACCCTGGTCCTAGTTTGCTTCCTATTGCTGTGGTAGACATCATGACTGAAAGCATGTAGAGGAAACAGTAGCCACCTGGAGGCCAGGTAGAGGCCATGAGGGGTGCTGTTTACTGACTCCTCCCCATGGCTTACTCAGCCTGTTTTCTATAGCTCCAGGACCACCTGCCCATGGATGACACTGTCCACAGTGAGCAGGGACCGCCCACACCAACCATTAATCAAGAAAATGACCCATAGACTTTCCATGGATAAAGGCATTTTCTCTCCCAAGGCTCCCCTTCCCAGCTTGTGTCAAGTTGACAAAACAAAACAAAAATCCCAGCAAACACATTCCTCACGTTGTTTATCAAGTTCTAATGATTAAGATGTGGCACCGTGGGAGAGCGCTGTACACGCAGACTCCAGGAACACTGCACAGAGGGGAGGAAGTGGTGTGTGTCATGGATTGTCCCTAAGGATTGGGTATCTTCTGCCCTTGCATGCCTATAAATAGGTATTTGGCTACAGGGTTCTCTAGAAAGAGCAAAGTAAGTCTGGACCTAAATGTCACTGTGTGCAAAAGCCCACGTCACTTGCCACACAGAGACATCACTTAAATTGAAGCATCAAGTGTGAGAAGCTGATTTTCCAACTGCCAGAAGAAAACAGGAAGAAATATTAGCTGAGGCTTTGAAGCTGGGAAGCAATTTTCAAAACAGAAGTTCCAGGCAACTTCAGAAGAAAAGACTGGTCTCTGAATTCTATTAAAACTAAACCCTTCTTTCAAGTTACATGAAATAGAAACAGCAAGCTACACACTGCAGAAGATGGGTCTTCTGAGGTATACCACCCGCCCCCATATTAATGACCACGTCCTCAGTCCTCAAACACTAGCAGGTGGCACAAGCACGGATTGTGGGGTCGCAACCTGAAACAGGGAACAGGAAGGCTTCCTAGAGAGGGAATTGCGATTTCAAAGAAGTGGCTTCTTTGCCAGGGGAGCCAAGTCCTTATGTCAAGGGGCGTGCTGAAGCCCACTTGCGGAGGAGACGCAAGCCACATCCCACAAGCATTTTTATCAGAAATAAACATGGAAGGCTGACTTCCTTCTGGCTTCATGCTTCAGCTGGGTCTAAGCTGAGGCAGGCAAAATGTGGGAACAGTGTTGTTCCTTAGTCTCTGGTCCTGGCAGAAAGGAATTCGAATTTGAATCTGATGTTCTTAAACAAAGAGGAGATGATGGGACAGACACTTTCTGGAAACTCTGCTTGGGGGCCATACAAAGCATGGGTTATGCTCTGAGGAAGAAAGAGGCAAGGCCATCAGTTGCCCTTGCTATAATTCATGGCAGGGAGGAGGGTAGCTCAGCAGCAGGGGCAGAGGAATGAGGAGGCTGAGCTGTCAGGATCTGCTACTTTATCTCATGGAGGGAAGAGAAGGAGGCAAAGATGAGCCCCAGAAGGCAAAGTGGAATGAATTGTGGATGTGAAGTCGTAAAGACAGGGCCCTAACGCATAGCAGTGCCTCACTGTGTCCTGCCATAAACCTATACAACAGCGATGCACAAGCATGTGCAGACAGGACTGTGCTGCCACCAAATCATAGCAGATCTAGTGATGTCATAGCTCATGATGTCACAGTGCATCACACTACTCGAATGCTCATGGTAAGGGTGTGAACAAGCCCACTGTGATGTCAGCACATGAAAGCACAGCCCATATGGCTGTGTGCAGCATGTGGGTAGCATCGAGGATGGATGGCCATGAATGGTTCTGTTAAGTTTTCCCTATGCTATGCTTTCCTTCATTATTTTAAAATGGAGTCTTTCTCATAGCAAAGGGTTTGCTGTCAGACATTGTGCTGTGTTGTGTAACACTGGCAGCCACTACCCCTGCCCTCTCATGCTCACAGAGTCTGTCAGCTGCAATAAGACCTCATGTTTCCAGACTGACCTGAACCCTGCCTCTGCCAAGCTCTGTGGCGTCAGTACGCTG
Organism: Acomys percivali; assembly: GCA_907169655.1. Classification (NCBI taxonomy): domain Eukaryota; kingdom Metazoa; phylum Chordata; class Mammalia; order Rodentia; family Muridae; genus Acomys; species Acomys percivali. The sequence goes on along the minus strand of OU015747.1, from coordinate 29,916,257 downwards.
ACAAAATCACCTGGCCATGTGTTTCTCAGAAGGTACCTGTCTTAGTTTCTTTTCCTGTTGCTATAATAAAATCCCCTGGCAAATAAAACGTATGGGAGAAAGGTTCACTTGGCTCACAGTTGCAAGGCATACAGTCTATTGTTGTGGGGAAGTCACAGCAGCAGGAGCTTGATGCTGCTTGTCATCCAACATTCACAGCCAAGAAGCAGACAGAACAATGCTGGTGTTCACCCTGCATTCTCCCTTTTATTCTGCCCAGCATCCCATGCCCAGGAAATGGTCCTGCTCACAATTCAGATGGATCTTCCCATATCATTAAGACATATAATTAAGACAATACCTCATAGACAGGCCCATTGCTCAGATGACCCTAGATATTGTCAAATTGACAGTTAAAACTGACATCATAGCTTATTGACCATTATAAGTATAACATGAGTGTATATATGAACATCTATATTTAACTCATGACAATCAGGGCTCATATAGAGAGTCTATTTTATAGAGATAAAATGTACAAGTCAATGTGGAACATGTGTGTTAGCGGGATGGTAAGGACCTGCTTGCAATCTGAGTTCTCTCTGCCAGTCTTGAGAAGCCAGCTCCTCTTGTAGCCCACACCTTTCATAAGGCTTCCTTCACTTACAAACACTTCATTCTTACATCCAGTGACATCAGGCCATCTCAGGCAATAGCCTGTTTATATTCAAAATGAACAGACATAAACAATGTCATCTGATCCTCAGTCAGGCATGGCAGCTTCCAATTACATCACACTTTAAGGGGACAATGGGAGATGTGGGAGAGAGACCCTGGTGATCTTTGCTCAGATATCAAAATTTAAAAGTTGGGTGACCACTGACATGGATGTGGCAAACATCCTGACCCCAGGGTGCTCATTAGCTCTGGTTAGTCAGCTGGTGGGGGCTTCTTTGGAGACCACCAGGAGACCAGGTCTCACCGATATTCCCTGTACTTGCTGCATGGCTACAGTTACCCAGAGCTTTGGAGAGCTCTTTATAAAGACATCAGCAAGGCCAGGGGATCTCAGAATCCACTTGCTTTGGGAACTGTTATCCATGAGCATTGCTGCAACAGAACATACTGGCTCTGTCCCTCAATAGACAGCTCACATCAGACACGTTTTTGCACATCCTGTGCCTCAGTTTCTTTATGTGAAATGTCCACAGCAATAATATCTAATTGTTAATAGCAGTGGGAATCTAAGATAACAGTGTAGAAGCAGAGCCCAGCACCCGATCCCTGGTGTGTTCCCCATGTCAGCAGGTGATGATGACAATAACTAAGACCACCCATGTCACATCCATTTATGGCACCTATGGCCAACAGAGTTGAGTGATAATTGTTACCTGAGTGTCAATCAATTCCCATCACCTCTAAAGGAGAGAGTAGCAAGCCCAGAGGTTATGATGGCACTGAAGCAGCATGTCAGATGCCCATAAACAGCATTTTATAGAATGACTGGCTAAGGGCTTATTCACCGAATTGACCGTCAGAAGCTTGCACCTGGGGCAGTGTTTGGATCTTGTTTGAACACCGCAGAACTCTCTGAGGACTTTGGACGTAGCACACACCCAGGCGTAACTCCTGGTCCCACCACTCACTGGTGGTATGACACAGCTACTTTGCCCGAGTCTGCTGAAACTGTCCCTTACCTATGGAAAGTGCTCTGTAATCCGTCTGCTGTCATTTCTGGGTGCTGACAATGCTTCCGTTAGCAATTGCTTTGCACCTGACATTGTGAAATATGTAGATAAATATTCAGCAGACTGGGAGAGATGGCTTGCCTGAGGCCACACAGCTGCTAAGTGACAGTAGAAGCCTTCCAGCTGCAGTTAGTCCAGGGTGTGCAGGGACTCCACAGTTAGTCCCTCAGTGAGTTTAATGCATAACAAGGAGGGTAGCCATGGACAGCTACTATCCTGTGAGGCTTGGACGTTGATGGACCTCCATATATATGCTGTCATTTTCATCTCTCTTGTGATCCATGGCTGGAAGTGCCAGTGTGTTACATTTATTTAACAGATGGGGAAAAAGAAATCAAGGCTGGTGTGGACTTGGGAACAGCTTAGACCTGCCGCCATCTTGCAGAGCATGTCTTATGCAGGGTGATTATGTGGCCAGTGTCTGCTTTGTTGATCTGTGTCACTGAACACAGCGCCCTGTCCCTGCTGCCCCATAGCCTGCAGTTTAGAAAGAAGTCCCAGCCTCTGAGTTCTGCATGCCTCTGACTTCATTCCAGTTTTTTTTTTCTCAAATACACACAGGGCGCCTGCACTTACATACACAGGCTGGGGACCCAGGCTGAACCATGACACAGTGGTGGCACAATGCTGTGCTCCAGGAAATGGCTGTGCGCCATACATGCCTAGCTATCTGTGGCTGTGAGACTGGCATTCTAATTTCCAAAGGAATAATTTCCGTAATGCATGATTTAAGCCTTCCAGGAACTACGCTGTTACATCCAATCCAGGTAGTCAGCCTCTAGACACGCAGGCATCTGACCTAAATCCTTGTCTGCACACAAGAGCCTCTGCCCGGAGATGCTGGGGAGAGGAAGCCTCACTCCTTCCCTTCCTCCACCCCTCCATCTGGACCTGGTCCAGACCAACATCTTCCTTCTGCATCCCACATACACAGAAGGACCAAGGGCAGAGAATGGGATGGAGCAGGGGAGAATGAATTGCCCAGGAGGAGTGGCTGAAAGGGCACAGTACCTGCCAAGGAGAACTTGGAAGATATAACAAAGAAATGTAGACCTTCTCCAGAAGGTCCTGAAGGTAAGACTCACTGAGAAGAGGAAATGGGTCCTGAAAAGCTCAGGTTAACTTGAGAGACAGGATGGCCAGCCATCAAATGACACCAGGCAAAACAGTTGTATTTACCACATAGGCTTGATTTGGGTGAAATCCATACGCAGTTACAATCTCCCCATCTTCTCTCTGGTCAGTTTTCCTTAGCTGTGCCAAAATACTTAAGATGATTTGAAAGAAAGAAAGAAAGATATCTTGCCTCACAATTTCAGGGCTCTTTATCCGCAGTTGCATGGCTCTGCCCCTTCAGAACTGTGCACAGAGAAAGAATTGTGATGGGGAGCCAATGTAAGGGGGGCAGGGCTGCTTGTCTCTTGGCAGATTGGAGTCAGGGAATAGAGAGATGAAAAAAGAGAGAACCAAGGGCTGGGATCTCATAATCCCTTTCCAGAATGTGTTTCCATCGAGGCAACCTTCTCATACTTGGCCCCGTCTCCTATAAATCTCATAACCTCCTGATGGTACCATCACCAGGGGATCAAACCCTGAATATGTGAGCCTCTGGAGACATTTAAGACACCAAACACAATCTCCACATGGGACCATCAGTAAGGTCTTAGCTGGATCTTCTCTCTTCTCTCACCAGGGTGCCTAAGAGGCTCAGAAGTACTTCATTGTAGTTAAATCAAGTACTGAAATACAGTCCTTCAAGACTTAAATCAAGTACTTCTGGGGCCATCACAATATAGCTGTCTTCAATGTATGTATTCTGACTCAGAATGTTTTCAGCTTACAGTGGGTTCATTTGGACATGACTCTGTTTGAAGCCAGGAGAACATGATTGGAGAAAGAACCAGGGATAAAATAAGAAAAAGGAATGACAGGTGTGTTGAGAAGAGAACACAAAACTGATTCACCCCTCCCTCTCCCCAGTTTCCTTGGTTGAACTTCATGGTAGGCAGTACAAATTTGCCACAGTCCTTTCTTCTAATGAGGACTCTTTGTTTATCCAAGCAGTCTCATGTCTGATCTCTACATAGCCTCTCTCAGGCATTCTCCTCTGGGAGGACAGACTGAAGGCCCATGTCTCTCCTGCTCTATCTGGAATCAGGTGATCAGACAGTCGGGTCTCAGAACTGGTGTCTATCAAGAGTCAGCTCCCAGGAAGATGAAGAGGATGGGACTTGAGGATCTTAGAGTGAAAGGAGAAATTGAGACCATCACCATGGGAAGGACTGACTGATATGTCAGAAGTCATGGTGTTCCCAACACAAGGGCCCTGTTCTGCCATTGCAGCATTAAAGCACCATCTGTGTTTGTGTCCTATTCACAAAAATAGAAGGCGCCCATATTTGTCTCACAGGGAATAATGGCCCAAGCCCATCAAGACTAAACGTAGCAGAGCACCCAAGGAACTTAGAGCCACCCAGGTCAAGGAAAAGCCATTACTGGACTAGCACCTTGGACAGGTTGCAGGAAGGAAACAATGAGAATTAAGGAGCAGGCACATAATGGTCTACAGAGAGCAAAGAAAGGATAAGATGGAAATTCCAGGCCCTGTCCTCAAGGCCAACTCTGAAGACTCCAGTATCAAGTCCCTTTGCTGATGTGTCTTACCCCATGAGTACAGAGTGGCTCTGGCAGACAGCATCTTATCATAGTAGAAGTAAATCTGGGCTTCATTGTGAGCAGTACAAATTAAATTTTATGGTGGACAGTACAAGTTAGCCACAGTCCAAATGCTCTTCAGACCAGCTTTTTAATCCCCTCAGCAGCTGCTCACATATGTCCTTGGAGTGTGCACAGCTCATGATGGGGCATCTCAATTATCTGCACTCTTCCCCAGCTCTCCATATGGTGAAATCCCCTAGTCAAGCCACCAGTCACTACTGTCCATAGGAGAGGTAATCATTGTTGTTCACAGTTTATTTAGTCATTATTTGTTTCTCTTTGATGAGCATGATGATACAAAAATATATCTTACCACAGCCAACTGCTATCTCTGCTACTATCACAAGCTTCAAAAGGAAATAGCCAAGGACACTGTATATTACATCAGTGAGGTTAGTATGACAAAGGAATTTATGGTCACAAAGCCAGTTCTACATAGGATACTGTAAAAAAAAAACTTTAGACAGAAGAGAAGGCTAAACATTCCAAAGAAGACACAGAGGAAAATATGCAATATCAGGATAGTTAATCAAAAAGGTCAAAGAAAACACCACAAACTAACATCAATAAAAGAATTACTTTAACTTTGAATATCAGTGCTCTCAATTCTTCCAATAAAAAGACACAGACTAGCAGACTGGATTAGAGAGCAGAATCAATGATTTTGCTGACTCCGAGAAACACTTCTCACTGTCAAAGACAGACATTATCTTAGAGTGAAGGGATTGAAAAAGTATTTCAAGTGAATGGAACTAAGAAAACAAGCATGTACAGCTATTCTGATATCTGACACAATAGTTTTCATATCAGAACCAGTCTGAAGAGAAAATATTGCTTCATATTCATGAAACAAACAATCCATTGAGAGGATAATACAATTCTAAACATATATATACCAAACACAAATGCATCAAAGTTATAAAAATTCTATTTTCTATTAGCTGTAAAGTCACATATTAATACAAGACAGTAATAATGGGTAACATTAATGCTCCATTCTCACCTATAGGCAGGTGATCCAGACAAAACTAAACAGAGAAACATTGGAGTTAAGTGATATCAGAAGTCAAATGGATCTAACAGGTATCTACAGAACATTCCACCCAAACACTAAAGAATATATGTTCTTCTAAGAAGTCCATGGAACTTTATTCAAATTAGATCACATATTGCTATACAAAGCAAGTCTCAACAAACATAGGAAAATTACAATAATTTCCTGTATTCTATCTAACCATAATGGAATGCCAAAAGATATCAACATCAAGAGAAATTACAGAAAGTACAAAAACCCATGAAGGTTACACAGCATGTTACCAAATAGATCACTGAAAAAGGAAAGGAAGGAAGAAAGAAAGAAAGAATTTTAGACTTAAATCAAGTGAAAACACAGTATATCAAAAGTTATTTAACACAATAAGAAAGAGACCTGAAAGAAAAGCTTATAATATTGTCTACATAAAACAAAGAGAATTAAAATAAATAGCTTAATGATGAACCTTAATGTCTCACAAAAACAAAAACAAACTGACCAAAAAGCCAGCAGATAGAGAGAAACTAGTATAGCAACATTACAAATCTGTCTGGAAGATTCCCAAAAAGCTGGAAACAGAATGTCCATATGGCACAACTATATTACTCCTGGGCATATACATAAAGGATTCTAGATTCCAATAAACAGATACATGTTTATCTATGTTCATTGCTGTTATATGCTAGGAATTGTCCATTAACTGATAAACAGATAATAAAAGTATTGTACACATATACAATAGAATTTTGTGTGGTCTTAAAGAAAAATGACTGTAAATAAATGGATGAATTTAAAATAAGGTAAGGTAAGTCAGGTATAGAAAAACAAATGCTATATATTCCCTCTGATATGTGGGTCCAGGTTTTAGTATTTATTATTGTGGGTTAACTTGTATCTATGGAAGTCAGGAAGCTAGAAATGGCTATTGAATGGTGAGTATACCTTAAGGATAGTAGAACATAGGTAAAATGAAAGGAGAATACTGGAAGTAGAAAGATTTAAGGAGGGAGGGGAGTGAGGGGAGTGAGGGGAGATGATGTGTGTGTGGTGGTGTTAATCAAAATGAAGAATATGTGAAAATGCCACGTGGAAACTGACTATATGATAATCCAATTAAAAATATAATTTAGAAGCAAGTTAAAAGAGAAATATTCACCAGATGGTGGTGGCACAAGCCTTTAATCCCAGCACTCAGGAGGCAGAGGCAGGTGTATCACTGTGAGTTCGAGGCCAGCCTGGTCTGCAAAGGGAGTCCAGGACAGCCAAGGCTACACAGAGAAACTCTTTCTCTAAAGAGAGAGAGAGAGAGAGAGAGAGAGAGAGAGAGAGAGAGAGAGAGA
>OU015747.1:29882401-29904621 GCA_907169655.1 Acomys percivali | reverse complement strand
ACACACACACACACACACACACACACACACACACACACACACACACTATACTCCCTACATTCCCAACAGTACCCTGCGCCCATTTTCCTAGGAACCATAGATTTTCTCGCTCTACACCAAGAACTGAATTCTTTGGCATCCTCAGATGAGCCAGGGTTTTCTGGTACAAGTAGGAGCTCATGGGTGGATGGGAATAGAGGGAAAGCCTACTGAGTGTAGGGACCTGGACAAGCCTAGGAAGCAGCTGTATTTGGAGGCTCTGGGGAAGGCCCTGATGGTGAAGTGCAGTGCAAAACTGCCTGCTTTAATGATGTCTTAAAACATAGACAATTTGGAAAAGCAAAGAGAAGGGAAAAGAAAATTGAATTTAAAGAGGACAGAATAAAGTCTTCTTTAAAACCAGCTCCACTAATTTGGAGCATGCAGTGATTCAGAGAGGTACATGGATGCATTCGAGGGGGTTACAGGGTAAGTGACACTGGAGATGCCAGCTCGACATCACACATGGATCCAGTGTGTCTTCAGATGTTCAAGAGTACCCGGTCACATAGCAACAAAGATGTGCTAATGACAGACACTTAATATACTCATTAAAATAGGTCCCTGAGGCACCTGCTCTATCTACACCTTATTAGACTCTCTGCTTCCTGTTCAGTGCTGAGAACATGAGCCTTCCTCATGTAGGTTGCTTATGCACAAGTAACCACTTTAAGTAAAACCCTATTCATTTCCTGTACCTGCCGCTACCTGGACCTTAGGTGGACACAACCCAAGACCCCATGTGCTTTGTAACACAGAGGTCCCTTGAGATTGATGGGGAGATCCACACCCACCCTCGTTCTGCACATGGTTCATCAGGGTCTCATTACTCTTGCTGTGATGGAAATTTCCAGAATCTGATTTTTCCCTCCTACCAAACCTCACACTAAAGTGCATAATTATGACGGAAAGGCAGGAGTGAACCATCTCCTGTAACTGCTGTGCCTGGCAGGACACACAGACCTGCTATTGTTTCTAAACAACCACAGCCATGTACATGCCAAGTGGGGATGGGGTGGGAAGGCCAAGTTCTCACATCTGGACACACCAGTTCCTCTGCATGATGCCTCCTTTATCTTCTCTGTCTCTTGGGGACAGGGTGTGACATCGACAACCTGTATATCATCAAGTGTAAATGTAGAGCCCCAGGCTAAATGTCCACAGTAGATCTGGAGGGTTATTTCTACCCTCTGCCCTTCCTGATGGGCTATCTCCCCCAGAGAACACACGGTAGCATCTCTTCTATGTCCTCATGGACTGTCTTAGTTAGTAAGAAGATCTGAAGGCTGGGTCTTGGCATATCCCATCAGATGCCACTGCATTGTGAATGGGTCCCTCAAAGTCATGGGTTGGAGACTCAGCCTCCAGATTTGTCTTAGTGGGGTTGGGAGCTAGGGCCTTTAGGAGGTAATATGGATTAGGTGAGGGCTGCCAATGATGTCATGAGGGAGGGGCATATAAGAGCAGGAAGGGAGACCTGAGCCAGTAGCTTCCTGTCTCACTACCTGATATCCTCAACCATGCCATGATGCATTCCTCAGCAAATGCTGGTACCATGCTCTTGGACTTGTCAGCCTCTAGCAGCCAGAGTGCTCAGCAGCCATGCAGACTAGATAGTGATCGTGATGTGGATTTCACTAGACTAAAAGGCCAGGCAAGGGTTGAGATGTGAAATTTGCAGAGGGATTGTCTCATAGATGTCCTGAGAAAACCACTCCAGGCAGAAGAAGCATCAGTGGTAAAGATCTATGGGTGGAGGGTGTGTGGATGTGGGGATGGTGGGGCTGTTCCATGACTTTGAAACTCCTGGGCCCTACTGTGTCCCTATTTAATTACACTGATTCAAGCAGGTGAAGGCTTCCCACTAAAATGTATTACAGTCTAGTGCAATTTTTGGTGCTCATTGGAATATGAGCTTAACATAAAAATCTCTTGATCAGTGAACATCCATGGGTTTTATCTGCACATTTGCTGCCTCCTGCCAGCAATTTCATGCATATAAATTATCATCAAATGTATAGATCATTATCAATGCTTTCAGGCTTTCTCTAACGGAAATGTAAAATGTACATGGTGTGACACCTCAGAATTTCCAAAAGTCTGTCATCCTTTGGGTCACAATTTTACTGAGCCTCATAGAACACAGGAGGGGTGGGGTGCTCTTCCCCCATTTTACAGGTGAGGAAACTGATGCCTTTCAAAAGATATCAAGACTACAGACCATCCCCCTGCCTCCGCTACTGCTTCCACCCTTTGTCTTTCGTGTTGAAACACATTCCTCTCTCATCTTGCTATCTTAGAGACTTAGCTCTTGGGCCCACTTGCAGAAGCCCAAGAGACCTTAAGCTATGGTGGAAGATCTGAGCCCATCAGTATACTCAGGAGCCAGCTTGTAGTGATGCTGCAAATTTTTCAGAAGTTTTGCAAGCTGACACCAGCTTGTTAGGCTGAAATCAACAAGGGGGTGCATCTACTCTTCAGAGAATGGAGACCACTGGGAACCAGGGTTTGTCCTCTTTCCCTGCCCCTGGGTGAGCTGGTTCTTAAGAATTTACTTCCATGCTCTGGCTCCTCATCTCGGTGCTGCCTTGGGTGAGCTTGTAATCTTGTGTGAATGATGTAGCCCCCTGACCTCGGCCTCTCCAATTGTAAGCTGGAGATGGAATGTCCATCCCATAAGATGGTACTGAGGATTCACTGACCGTAAGTGACAATAAATCACTGTCGCTTCAATGACTGAAAAGAATGGTGATGTAAGTTCAGTGTGAAGTGCTCCCCACATGTGCTTGTACACAGGTGCTCAGTTGGTGGTGCTGTTGAGGAAGTTGTGAGGTCTTTGGAAGTTGGTCCCTAGCTGGAGCAAGCAAGGGTGGATTGTATGGACTATAGCCTGGACCTGGGTCCAACTGATTCTTGATTCCTGGTGCCTGCTGCCTCAGAGCCCCAATCCCTCCCTGCTAGAATGGACTGTAACCCCTCAAATTGTGAGCCAAAATCAATCCTGCTCCCCTTTGGTTGCTTTTGTCTTGTACTTAACCACCAAAACAAATACATACATGAGGCAATGTTAACTCTGAGATTTAGCTACAGAAAAACACGTGGAATCATAGGAAGCAGTCAGAGAAATTTTCATGAAGGTGTTATGTCATGGCACCTCAACACAGCCAGGGAATCTGGGGCCTCCTGGCTTGTGTACATGACTCTTGAATTGTTCCTTGGTGGATTGTTGGGTCCCTCAGTAATTTCTGGACATACAAAGCCAATACTCCTGGCTAGAAGTTACCATGGTCATGAGAGTGGTCTTGGATGCATAAAAGCCAATGACATCACAGTTAGAATTGTAAAAAAGAAATCTCACCAGGACCAGTAAAGTCATGCTTGGAGGAATAATATTAAGCCACTTTGTCCCCTTCCCTCATTCTGTCCCTATCCAGGGCTCCTCCAGACACTGCACTGGCCCCCCACTCTCTTTCTCCTTCACTGGGGTTGTCTTAATCCCAGGAGAGTATGACAGCTTCACTTTACACAGGTGAAAATATTGCACTTGACAGCTTGGCTTGAGTTATCACAGCTCAGGAGCACAGATCATTCATTCCACAGAGGCAAAGCTGTCATGGAAACTAATCAATGCCAGGCTTCCACTGGTGCCAATCACAGAGCCTGTCAGTAGCGAAGAATGATGCGAGTGAGTGTTCTCACGGTGGCAGTAATTCATCCTCTACAAAATGAACTCCAGAGCTGGCATGCAATTAATACAAGGCAGGACGCCATTATGAACCCAACGAGCACCTCCATAGTAATCATACTCCTAGAAGGGCAAGGAAGGCAGCATGGGGAAACCAGAAGGAAGTAGTCTGCCAAGGAGAAGGTGGAAAGTGCAACTGGCAAAGCCAGGAAGAGCCTGTCAAGGAGTTAGGTGGAGACCACAAGGCAGCCAGCCTGCCTTCAATCCCATCTGTCAGCTTACTAGTAACATGACTCAGTGGCCCCATCTATAAGATGGGAATAATAGAGTAATAGGAAGAAATTCGTGAGGGTGCCTGGAATGCACAAGTGGGGGTGCCTGGCTAACTTAGCAAAAGGAGATGCCATGTACAAAGGCCCAGAGGCAGGGAACCATAAGCAGGTTGGCATTTCTAGGACACAATTAAAGGTGGAAATAATGGTCAGGGATGGATTGGAGAGAAAGTTCTAAGAGCATGGTTTAGAAACATGGATTATAGTAAATGGAGTGTCAGATTCAGATGATGGGACTTAGCACCTCCATTCAGAGCAGCTGTGGTAAATGGGGTAAAACATGAGTTCCAAGTCCTTCTTGCTACTAACACAATGGCTGGGACTTTCTAAAATACTGGATTCAGGATACCTTTTGGCATTCTCATGAAACCTGCTGCATACATCCCCAAATTAAAATCTGTTTTCAATTCTGACTCACTCAATCAGATGACGGAATTAAAACAAATGCTTGAAGATTCATTAGCGAACATACCCTACAGAATACTTGGGAGGCTGTGAACCCAGACACCTGAGCCTTTCCCTTCTGGAAGTGCTAAGACAGCACCATTGGGGGCCAAGCCACTCACCACAGGTTCACCAGGAAGGGATGCTCTAATCCCTGCATGATCTGCAGCTCCCGGAACACGTTCCGCACCTCATCCCTCTCAACACATTTTTGCTTATTCATGTACTTCATGGCGTACATCTTCTTCGTGTCTCGCTTCTGCACGATGCATACCTGCAAGACAGCCAGAGGAAAGAACATTCAGGACAAGGGGAGAGGAGGAGGAGGAAGAGGAAGAGGAGGAAGAGGAAGAGGAAGAGGAAGAGGAAGAGGAAGAGGAGGAGGCCATCCCATTCAATGGCTGGCTTTCATTCATTCCAACCACCTGCAAGAGGAGGAGGAGGAAGAGGAGGAGGACGAGGACATTCCATTCCATGCCTGGTTTTTCATTCATCCCAACCACCTGCTAGCAAAGGACCTAGGCTATGCCTCTCTGCATCTACAAAGGAGGCATCAGACCAGATTTGGCACTTAAATGTAGACAGTGAGTAATGGCTGTGGATTCAACACTGGAAATGGAATCATCTGTTCAGAAGGTAGAAGGAGCAGCCCTACCCTTTAGAATCTCACAGCCCAACAATGGTACTAGTGACTGTAGCTTTGAAGCATGCTTGCCGCTGATTATGAACCTGGGATGCATGCATACATGATTAGATTCCAGAAGCTGCAATCCCAGGACACATTGTGCACTCACAGTAAAAGCCTCATGCCCAGAAAATAGAGCCATGAGACACACCTGGGCATGCACACCTTGACCTTTGTTCTGGGATTACACCATTGATATTTGTGTGTGCATGCTACAGACCATGCCTCAGTGACCTCATTCCTTGGACACTTGAGGAAACCTGGAGGAACAGAGTGGAGCCAACCAAGAAGAGAAACTCTTTGTGACACAGAAAACCAAATTAAGAGGCTGGGAAACCCAAGCCTGCTGGAGCCCACATGATACCAGCACAAGCGTCAGGTGCTTTGTGCAGAGCTGCAGGGCTTGGTGTTTGCCATGATGACTTTACATCGTGGTTTTGGTCTTGTATTTCCTTGCTACCCTTCACTTCTTCTCTTCTTGAACAGAATGCTTGTTCTGTGTCTTGTATATTATAGGCATATGACTTGGATTTTGTTTTTATTTTGTAGAGGTTTACAGTTAGACTGTGTTGAGTCACAGAAGAGACTCGGGACTTTTGAACAGTGTGGAGACAGATAAAAACTACAGGAACTTTTGAAGTATTGGAATGGATTGTGTGCTTTTCTGTTGTTGGTGGTGGTGTTTTGTTTTTGTTTTTTTCAGTATGAGATTACTGTGACAGTGTGGGGCCAGGGATAATGTTTCGAATGTGAATTGTTCCCTCATGGACTTACGTGCTTGAACACTTTATCACCAGCAGGTGGTACTGTGTTGGAAGGTTGTAGAACTTTTAGGTGGTAGAGCCTTGCTGGAAGAAATGGTTTACTAGGGGCTGGATCTTGGGGCTTTATAGCCCAGTTATACTTTCTGTTCCCTCTCTGCTCCCTGTTCCTCTCAAACGTGAGGCATCCCAGACACACACTCTTGCCACCCCGGAGTCATTTGCCTCCATGTCTTGCACTCCATGGTGCATCATCTTAAGCTGTAAACCAAAACGGGCTGTGCCTCCATAAGCTGCTTCCTGAAAGGCGTTTAGTGCCACAAGAAGAAAAGCCACAACTACACTTGGTCTCAGTTACCCACAGTCAACAGTGGTCAGAAAAATATTAAATAAAACCTTCAGAGATAAAGCACTCACACGTTCTAAATTGCCCATCATTGCAGTATACCACCTTCCCACACCTTCTCACGCCATCCTCTCCAGTGTAGCCACACTGTATGCGCTACATTACCAATTGCACTCAGAAACCCTGTTTTTCTTTTATGTTATTTGAGGATTTCCTACATGTAAATGATGTATTTATTCAAATCCATCCCCCTTTACCCCCCCTCTAATTTCACCTCTATCTCAGCCACCACTATTCTGTCTCAATTCCACATGCTCTTTAGTAAACTCAGTGACTCCGCTTACTATATACATGTAGAACAATTTACTGGAGCAAGGTAGCTTTCCAGGGACCACACGGACTCTCCTTTTCCCTGCAGCCATTAATTGCTAATCGCTTCCCAGAGGTGGGTGGGGCTTCGAGAACCACTCCCATATCCATGCTGGGGTTTTGGTTGGCTTGATCTTGTGCTGGTCTTAAGTACGCAGTCACAGACACTGTGAGTTCATGAGTGTGGCAGCCTTGTCATTATCTTGAAAATACTGTCTCCCTGAATATGTGCACTACTGTTGGCTCTTAAAATCCTGCTACCAACCTCTCAAACCTGAAAACATTTCTAAATTCCTTCTACAATGCCAGTATTGCCCTGATACCAAAACTAGATAAATATCCAATGAAGAAAGTGAAATATAAGCCAATTTCCCTGATGAACAAAGACACAATAATCCTCAGTGAAATACTTGCAAACCACATTTAAGAAAAAAATCTAAAAGATTAGCCAGTAAAATGAATTTGGTGTCATCCCAGAGATTCAAAGATACTTCACCATATGTAAATCAATTACTGAAATCCACTATATAATTAGTCTCAAGGACAGAAACCACCTTGTCATCTCATTAGATGCAGAAAGGTCTTGACAAAACTCAACATCCCTTTAATGATAAAAGTCCTGGAGAAATTTGGGATATAGGGTATATCTATAGCTCACAGCCAACATGATGTTAAACTGGGAAAAATTCAAAGCATTTACATTACAGTCATGAACAAGACTCTACCCACTCTTGATCAATATAGTGCTTGAAGTCTTAGCTAGAGCAATAAAATAAGAAGATGTAAAGGGGATACAAAATGAGAAGGAAGAAATAAAGTATCCCCATTGGCAGACAATATGACTCTCTCTATATATAAAAAACCCTAAAGATTCCACCAGAAAACTTCTATAACTGATAAATATGTCCAACAAAGTAAGAGGATACAAACTTAGCACATAAAACCAGTAACTTCCCTATATATAATTTAAAAATAGATTGTAACAAAGAAATAAGAGAAACAGCACTATTTATAATAGCCTCAAAAATTTCTTGGAAAAAAACCTAACCCAGAGAGTAAAAGTCTTGTATTTAAGAAATTGGTGAAGACATCAGAAGATGGAAAGACCTCTCATACTCATGGCAGGATTGACATAAAAATGGCCATCCTACCAAAAGCAACTTACAAGTTCGAGTCAATCTGCATCAAAATTCCAGTGCATTTCTGAACAGAAGAGTAAAAAAAAAAATCTCAAAATTCATATGGAAACATAAAATACCTAGTGTAGCCAAAACAATGCCAAGCTATAAAAGCACTGAGAGAAGTATCACTGTCCCTAATTTCAAGTTACATCATAGAGCTATAGTAATAGTAATAAGAATAATAACAAAAACAACAATAACAACAACAACAAATACCACAGTACTTGACTCACCTCGCACAGAACTCAACTTCAAATGGATCAAGGACTTCTATGTAAGATCTGATACATTGAACCTGGTAGAGGAGACAGTATGGAAACAGTCCAGCTTATAATTACAGAAAGAAAACTTTCTGAAAAGGACCTGGCCATACAGCCATTAAGAACAATAGTTGATAAATGGGCTTCATGAAACTAAAAGGATTCTGTTCACAAAGGACATCATTCAAGGGAGGTGTCAGCCTACAGTAGGATGGGCAACATCTTTGCCAGCTATACATCTGACAGAGGGTCAGCATCTAGAATATACAAAGATCTCAAAAAAATTAAACAGCAAAAAACAAACAAACCAACTGAAAATTGAAGCATGATGTTAAGCAGTGTTCTCAAAAGATGCAATACAAATGGGTGAAAAAAGTTTTTTCAATATCCTTAACCATCAGAGACATGCAAATTAAAACTACTATGAGATTTCATCTTATCCTAGTGAGAATAGCAAACACAAACAAAAGCAAACCCGAATGTTGGTGTAGATGTGTGGAACAGGAACATATTCATTAATTGTGGGAATAAACACTGGTGCAGCCACTATGGAAATGTGTGTGGAAGTTCCTAAAAGAGCCAGAAACATACCTACCACATGGTCCTGCTACCACTCCTGGGAGTATGTCCAAGGACTCTATAATGTACTGCAGAGATATTTGCATATCCATCCATGTTCATTTCTGCTTTATTCACAATAGCCAGGAGCAAGAAACAACCTAGATGTCTGTCAACTAGCAAATCAATAAATCAATAAAGAAAAATGTAATATATTCATTCAAATATCATATATATGAATGTTATTTGGCCATAACAAAAAATGAAATTATAAAACTCACAGGTAAGTAGATGGAACTGAAAATGATCATTCTGACAGAGGAACCCAGACCCCAAAAGACAAACATCACACATTCTCATATATGGAAGCTAACTTTAAATCTTTAGATATACGTGTTTAAATTGGAGTACCCATAAAATACGGGAAACTGATAAGGGGCCGTGGGGAGGCGTTCAGGGAAAGGGGGATAGAATGTAGGCAGTGTGAAAGGGGAAATGGAAAATAAAGAACAGGAAGAGTTAAATATGGTGAGGGTGGAAGTGCAGGGTGGAGGAGGGAGTACGTATAGAAATAATCAGAAGTCCTCTTGCTGATGAGATAGACTGATGCCATATGACACTGCCTGTGCTCAGCTGACCCCTACATACCAGTATGCATCATAGCATCTATGCCATTTCACTCACATAACATCACGTGAGTCTGTACAGTCTCACGTCATGACAAGAACAAGGCCAATATGGAACAGTAGGACACTTTAGAAGAGAAAGTCCTCATTCACATAACTTCTATGGTGTGCTCTTCGAACTGCTCTATCGTTGGCCGTTGCTAAGCTTTCACTACATTGGCTTCACATAGCAAGCGATTATGGGCATGTTTGCATGTATGTGTGTATAAGGTGTTATCTGAATTTTCAGATATCAAGAAGGTGTCTTGAAATGTTGCCCCAGGGATGAGATTGTGAGTGTATTTCCAAACAAGGTCATATTCTAAAGATCAGGAAAACATGGTTTTGGAGTTGCTATTCAACCTACCACAGCTGCCATTTCCACCCCACCTGTGTAGATACAGGAAATGAACCACAGGCAGGTTTCAGTTATTTATTCAGACTCGAGACTCAAGCCCTATCCCGCCACCTCTCCATCTGTTACCACCACTGACACTGCCTCCCAGGGGGACATGATGTGGTAGAATATGCTATCAATAAGACAGTGGGCCGGGAAGTGGGGTGGAGAGCTCTGGTTTTCTCCTGACATTTCCAGATGCTCTTCTGTTGGAAACTGGACCCCTTTCTGCTCCCACACACTCTGCATCTGTTCAAGGCAAATACAGGATGGTGAGGGAAAGGCTGAACCTACCTCTCTTCTTCCTCTGTCTGAATTGAGTCATTCAAAGTTCACCCTGCACCCCAAGAGAAAAATCTATAGGATATCTAGGAAGTGGGGGACAGTCATTTGCATCTCAATGCACTAAATAGGATATGCAGTTAAACTTCCCAAATATTATCTTCCAGGCAGTAAAATCAATGGCATAAGTTAAAGGTCTGTGATTCTTCAATGAGTAGTAAATTTGAGACACAATGTATAAGGAAGCAGTTGCGGCACATAAAGGCCCTTAGGAGCTCTGCCTGTGGGGATTTAAGCAGGCTCAAGAAGCCCGAGACCATGTCTGAAGGCAGACAGCGGTGGGTGGATAATGTCACCAATCAGAGCCTCTTGTTTCTGTTGCTTCTCATTTGCATGCTCAGAAGAGGCCTGGGAACCAAACAGGAGATAGAAAGATGGTAGATTGGAGACAGCACTGTTCTGCATCTCAACAAATCTAAGTCTAAAACACATCACCAGATGCATGGTTTCGGGAAGAGCCTGCTGTCTGCTAATTCAGCAGTCACTTCTGAAAACCTGTGTAATTCAATGATTGGGAGAAGAGGTGTGGATTCTGCTTCATGATTCTTGTAGTTCAGCAGACCACTCAACAGAGGTAAGATGGGAGGTGGGCTGTCTCCCTCAGAGCTGCACATTTTTTTTTGAGACAGGATTTATCTGTGTAGCCTTGGCTGTTCTAGACTCACTTTGTAGATGAGGCTGGTCTCAAACTCACAGCAATCTGCCTGCCTCTGCCTCCTGAGTGCTGGGATTAAAGGTGTGTGCCACCATGCCCAGCTAGAGCTGCACAATTTTAATTAATCGATTTCAAGACATAAATATATGACATATAAGAAAAACAATATGACTAATCATAAAGGTTATCACTTCTCAATAGCTCAAACTGAAGATAATGAAGTGATTAAAATACTAAAGAATTTGAAAGTGTACTTTTAAAATTTATGAGTAATTTCAATGAGGGCACAACAAGGAAATTTGCTCAACCATGTTCATAGCAGCCTTATTCATAATAGCCAGATCATGGAAACAGCCTAAATGTCCCTCAGTAGAAGAATGGATAAAGAAACTGTGGTACATATACATTATGGAATACTACTCAGCTATTAAAAACAAGGAATTCCCGAAATTTGTGGACAAATGGATTGAGCTAGAGATGATCATAATGAGTGAGTTAACCCAGAAGCAGAAAGACTCAAACGGTATATACTCACTTATATCTGCATACTAGCCCAAGGGACATGTCCCACGAAAGCCTTCCCTTACCAGGAAACTGGGACAGAGGGGAGGACATCCTATTGGGACTCTAGATGAGAGAACCATGGGAGAATAGCAATGTAGAAGGATCCAGTGGGTCCTAGAAACCTACAAGTAGAACATTATGATAGGCAGATTTGGGCCAAGGGGTCCCGCTCAAACTAAGGCACTAGCCAAGGACAATACAGGCAGTAAAATTTAAACCCCTACCCAGATCTAGCCCATGGACAGGACAGTCTCCACACTTGAATGGAGAGTGGGATATGACTTTCTCAAGTACTCTGGTGCCTCACATTTGACTATGTCCCCTGGAGGGGGAGACCTAGTGGCACTCAGAGGAAGGACAGCAGGTCACCGAGAAGAGACTTGATACCCTATGAGCATATACAGGGGGAGGTAATCCCTCTGAGGAACAGTCATAGGGGAGGGGAATAAGAGGAAAATGGGAGGGAGGGGAGAATGGGAGGATACAAGGGATGGGATAACCATAGAGATGTAACAAGAATAAATTAATAAATAATAAAAATTAAAAAAAGAAAGAATACCTGGGTTGTGGAAACAAAATAAAAGAAAGTTAGGAAATAGTATATTCAACCAGCAACCAAGAAAAAAAAGGTGGCTACAGCATTCAAGAACTTTGAAACATGACCAAAAGATTAAGAAACCTCAGAGTAGAAGAAGCTGAGTTTCAAAATAAATGCACAGAAAACCTACTCAATGATACAGAGTCAAAGGATAGAAAACTACATCCTAAGCAACCAGAAGCTTGTTTTTATTTTAAAAATGATAGAAAAGTCTTGAAAAATAATAATGGGTGACTTCAATACCCCATTTTCATCAAGAGATAGATCACCCCAACCCAAAAATGATGGAGCTGGAGAGATGGTTCAGCAGTTAAGAGCACTTGTTACCCTTGCAAAAGACTTGAATTTGGCTTTCAGCACCCACACTGTGGCTCACAACCATCCATCACTCCAGTTCTAGGGGATCTGGAGCCCTTGTCTTACTGCCGCATCGCCAGACATGCACACAGTGCACACGCATTCATGTATAACAATAAAACTGAAGCACTAATTATGTAATAACTCAGAAAGGCCCAGGGCTCAATGGATTAAATATCAAATTTTACCATACCTTTGGAGAAAAACATCAATGCTCCTCAAAATTTTCCATAAGAAAGAAAGATGAAAAAAACACTACCAAACTCATTTTATAAAGCCAGTATCACTGTGATTTAAACATAGTAGCAGTTAAGGACACAATAAAAAGGAACTACAGATAGATTTTTCCCAATGTTCAGAGATACAAAAAAAGTCATCAATGAAATTCTTAAAAACCAATTTCAACAACCTGTTTTAAAAAAAATCTCACATCCCAGTTCAGTTGGTTTAATCACAGGGATGCAAGGATGGTTCAATGTACATAAATCAGTAAGTATAATGTGACACGTAAATATAATCAAGGATAAAAACCATGAGATTATCTTGGTAGATGCAGAAAAGGCCTTAAAAGTCCCTAGAGAAATTATGAATAGAAAATGCATAACTCAACATAATCAAGGATATCTATGAAAAACTTACAGCCGTCATTACACTAAATGGGGAAATACTGAAAACATCCATCCTGGAATCGAGAGCCAAGCAGGGGTATTCACTGTCTTCGGTTTCATTCAACCTAATGCTAGAATTCTTACATAATAACATAGCAAGAGAAAGAAGTGCAATATAAAAAGAAAAAGATGGAAAGATTTTCTATGATTTGCCTTGGTGTGTGTGTGTGTGTGTGTGTGTGTGTGTGTGTGTGTGTGTGCGTGCGCGCGCGCGCACGCGCACGCGCTTATGTGCATGTGGAGGCTACACGACAACCTTAGGTTGTTCCTCAGCTTCCACCCACCTTTCTTTTCCTTTTTGACCTGGACCTTACCACACAGGGCAATCTGATTAGTCACTGAACCTCACAGATTCACCTGTCTTGTCTCCCTGGTAACAGCAATTACAAGCACACACCACCACACTCAACACTTTTGTAAAACTTGGGTTCTGGTGAAGCACTTTACTGATTGAAATACTTCCTACCCCCTCAAATTATCTGTATTTACAGAAATATCATCCTATACTTAAAAGACTCTAAGGACACCACTGGGAAACTCTTAGCTCTGTCCAACACTTCAGCAAAGTTGCAAGATATAAAAGCAACATACCAAAAACATCATTTTTTTTTCGATATACTAATAAAAGTGCTGAGGTATATATCAGGAGAACAAGCCAATCCTTCTCACAGTGGCCTGAAACACATGCCAAGTAATACACCTAACCAGGAAGCTGAAAGACTTCTACTATGAAAACTTTAGAATATGGAAGAATGAAATTGCAGTGAACCCATTGTGGCATGAAGGAAGAGTCTCTAAAGAGATGGGTGTGACCCTCCTGTTGGCTATTGAAACAATGGTCCTCATGGAATTGGAATGTTCCTAACAATCTCATTCTGGAAGAAGAAAAAGGCTGGAGCAGGGTACCAAGCAGGGGAGGGATTTACCTCCCACAAAATGATCTCACACAGTTCTGACATTTCAGACCAGACGATACTGGAGCTAAGACAATAACAGGTCACTGCTAGGCAGGACAACACCTTGATCATGGCTGCTATTGTGTCAGAAGTAACCATCTTATTTCTTCCTCTTGCCAATGTGGCTACAATGAATAAATGTCCTTCTTCTGATTTTTAGTTACATGTTGAGTTTGTTTATTGGCCTACTGGGAATGAGTGACCCAATCTAGTTGGTTATGGTTACCAGGACACTGCCAAGTCTCTAAACAGCTCCAGTAACACCTGCACAGAAGATTTACCAGGTGTTGGACAGACTAATGCCTGGAAACCAGCTCTAGAGGCACAGGCTAGCTCCTACTCACTCTAAACCCCAAGAGAGGCATGACATGGAGGGATCTACTGAAACAAGCCACACATGGTTTCTATGCTATGCATGTGACCATGGGCAAAGGTCAGCACTGTCACCTATAGCCATTCTGCCTAGGTCCTGCCAGAATCTGTCATGAAACTCTAAAACTGGGTCTTAAGAGGCACTGATCCTCCTCAGTAGGGCTGCCCCAAGCCTTGTCCACAGGAAATAATTGTTAACGAGGCAAGAACAATTGATCTGACCAAAGCCACCCTAAGCTGCCCATAAGGCAAGGCCCCCAATTAACTTCTCATTAGTAGAAATCAATTAGGCTTTGTGGTTATCATTAGTCACTGTGACATGTTAGGACAATAAAAAAACACTAGCTGGTGGGATTTGCTAAGGAAAGCTTGTGTCAAGAGCATGGAACTCCAGCAATGTGGAAAAGGATCCAAGCCACCAAGAGGATAATGTATATGGGAAATCCACACAGCACCAGCATCCCATGGTCATTGTGTCTACTTCATGTCCCCAGCACTGACAGCCTTGACCCACAAGCATCCCAAAGATCCCAAGGGACATGTGAATTTTGTAGAGGTTTTTGTTTGTTTGGGGGGCGGAGGGTCATAGTGAACACTGATATCCTGCCGGGGTTGGGTAAATGTATAAGAACATTCTAGAAACTTCTTGTTTGGCTACATCTTCATTACCCTCTTTCTAGCCAGGACTTTAATTACCCTTTTGGCAGATTAGCCATCACAGGTTCTTGGAAGGACTGGTGATATCGCAGAAGTCAGCATGGGCTGAGAACTGAGGACACATCTCCCATTGTGAGCCTAAGCTGCCCCTTCCTACCTGGGTCCACAAGACTGGCCTCCAACTTTAGCTCTAAATCAGTGTCTCCCTTTTGAGACCCACCTCCAACCACCCTGGGTAAAAAGTGGAGCACCCTCAGTGCCCATCTCACCACTTGTTGGGATCTTCCACTTACCAGTTCCTATCGCTGTGCCTGGTTCCTGGTGTGTTTCTGTTTATCAGCTTTCTTAATCCTGTGAACCAGCTCTTTGACCAACTGCTTCCTGTATGTGCCCACACCTTAGCTATTCTTTATCTCTGAAGAACTCCAACCAATGCACTGGCAAAAGCCCAGACCCAGAACTCAGCCTTTGAATCCTATTCCTCAAATGTGCCTGTGGAGCTATGGAGACCATTTCTGCTGGCACCTGCTATTTTTCCATTACCCCCTAAAGAGAGAGTACATCAAACTCACATAGCTTTGTATTTTGTTGTGATGGATAGTTTTATGTCATCTTAATACAAGCTATAGTTATCTGGAAGAAGAGTCTCAATTGAGAACATACCCCTATGGTAGTGGCCTGTAGGCAAGCCTGTGGGGTATTTGCTTGATTGATAAGAGAGGGCCCAGCCCACTGTAGGTGGTACCACCCTGGGCAAGTGGTCCTGGGTGGCATAAGAAACAAGGCTGAGCAAGCATGAAGGAGCAAGTCAGTAACCTATGTTTTTCCATGGTTTCTGCTTCAGTTCATGCCTCCGGGTTTCTGGCTTGAGTTCCTACCATGACTTCTCTCCCTAATGGACTTTAATCTGTAAAAAGAAACCTTTTTTCTTTCCCAGGTTGTTTTTAGTCATTGTATTTATTATTAAATACCTACTAAGATTGGCTGCACTGGCCAATGAAACCAACATGTAGCTAAAACAACTAAGACAGTTGTAAAATATCAGTCCCTAGTCACTGTAATCAAGGACACCAGCGTGGTAATTGAACCATGTGGAGGAGACTCAAGGCCTTCATGGAGGTGGCTGAAACACCAACACTGCCTGCCATAGTCTGGGACCTACAGCCTGCATCACTTGACTTTTGCTGGTGTTCATATGACACTCTTCAGCTGACATCATGGAGATTTGGTTGTCAAAGGTGACAGAGACAGGTGATGGATGGCCTTGGGTGATGTGTTTCACGAGTTGGTACTAAGGGATAAATTATATTCTCCCAAAGTTATATGCTGGAGTCTTAAGCCTGGACTGTAGAATGTGGCTGTTTAAAGAGAGGCCTATGATGATGACATTAAAGGAAAATAAAGTCATGAGGTGGCCTTTACCAGGTCTTCCCTGGAGTCTTCATGAGAGGTGAGAAGATAGACATAGACTGAGACATAACTATGTGAACAGACCTTCTGCAAACCAAGAGAGGAAGTAGTTCTGGCCATAGCTTGATCTCAGAGTCATGACCTCCAGAGTTGCCATGGATTGAACATACAATGTCCCCAAAGACACATTTGTTAAGCCTTGGTTCCCAGATGGTGATGCCATTGGAGTGGTGAATGGACCGTGAGTTTCTAACTTCATCAGCAGGTTAACCTATGGGTGAGTTCTTAGATGAATACACTACTGGCAGTTGAAGCCTGATTGGAGAAAGATCAAGGAGGGTTTAATATCTGAAGGATATAACTTGTCCCCATCCCCTTAATGCCACTTCTCGCTGACAAAGATGGAAGGTCTATGCCTCTGTATCCCAGTGCCCCTTGGGATGAGCTAGGTTGGAAACAGAACCCAGAGATCACACACTGTGAAAGATCCTGAAGACAAGGATGTACAGGGAGGCCTGACTTCTGCTTGAGGAAGCAAGCATCCTTCACAGGGAAGTGTCATTGGCCCCAGCCAGAGCTTTGAGGCATCATGAGAGAGCCTGCATCTCTCACGGCAATTAGCGACTTATTAAGTCATTTCCTGGAGCCACAGTGTCCTCCAAGAATGCCTCCAGCCAAATGCACCAATTAATATGAAAGGAATAAATATTTCACTGCAAACAAATGGATTCCATTGTTCTTTGCTATGAACAAGGGAAGCTCATACAAGCATCTCCTTTAAGCTTTCTAAAAAGGATCCTGACATCATAAGAACAGCATCTGGAGAAGATCGGCAACTTGCCCAGAGGCTAGTGGTTGAGCCAAAACTACCAGCCAAAGCTCATACGCAAAATGCTACTTCACAACTTAATTAACTGACATAGTTTCCTGAACAGTGCAACCACATAGTCTGAGTCCCGCCTGGCAGAAATGATGCTTTGCGTCAGGCAGATGTGGGTCACCACGTGCCCACAGGCACCTCTACACTTGCCACAGGGCCTTTGCACCTGCAGTGTCCTCTCTAAAGAACTTCTGCATGGACCTGTTACTGTCTGGATGCTATGATGGTTTTTCTACTTTTAGAATCAAAAGCATTTCCACACTGAATTTATATGCAGCTGTGCAGACCTGGCAGCCTGGGAGGAGACAGATGACCTGGGCTTGTGTATGGGGAGTGCCTGTCACTGTGCATAACAAGGCAATACTGAGCCTGGGTTATCATCAAGGCAATGCCAGCTCAGTTTTATCCAGAATCTTACTCTGGAGGGCTATTATCATGTTACTCCAGGCTACTTCCTGTGATTTTTATGCACACGATGCCTCTGGCCAGTCTAAGAATCTTCATTTATTTTGCTTCAGTCCTGCAGTCCCCATACAGAGAGTCCATCAATAACCACACTGCCAGAGGAACTCCTGAGTTGGCTTCCTGCTGATGCTCTCTACCCTCATCTGAGAAGAACTCAGCCCCGTTGCTTTCCAAGTCCACATCAAGGAACTACCTCCTCCTGGACTCACTTTGCTGCACTCCTATCAGAGGTGCAAGGGAACCCAGAGGGAGTCGAGTGGTCATCAGGTCTCACCCTGCGGTAAGCCAGTGAGGTGCTCCTGAAGCAAGCGCTTGGCTTGCCCACTTGACTCACAGCTCCTCCAGCTGCTGCTTGCATCTGTCTCATTCTTTCCTCCTGTTAGGCGAGTCCTCAACATCATCCACTGTGGAGAAAATGGCCCGCCCACAGAGTCAGCCTGTTTTCTGATTCTTAAGGGAAGATCCCACTCGTTGAAGGTGGAGGGGGTGTCTTGAGTCACCCAACCCCTTGAGCCTTCCACTCATTGCCAGGTCCAACCATGTCATGTCACATGCCCATCTCCAGGGTTACATGACAAGGATGGTGATTGACAGCCATCTGGGTCTCCAGTGATTAGTTGATGTGTCCCATGAAGGAAAGGATGTTGTTCTTGTAAGAAGTAATGAGCTGTACATCAAAGGGATCCCAGGACCTTCTGGAACCTTCCATGCCCAATCTATATTACAAACATGCACCCCAGGTGAGACTGTCAGTTCCCTCACTGGCCCAGGTGCTGACAGCTGATACATACCAGAATCACCCAGAATTTTCACCAAGTGTCCAGAAACTTATCTGGCATACTTCAACTACCCCAGAACTCAGTCTCAAATGGGTTATTTTTTAAGCTAATTCTTTCTAAATTCAGTAATCTGATGCTGTTTACTTCGGTGGGGCATGGGAACTGAGACAGCTCCCAGAATGCATGTGAAATGCCCTTGCTGCAAAGTGCCGTGTGCACCTGCTGATGGGCAGGCTGTTGTCATCCTGCACAATGCACTCTTAATAAATGTTGACAGGCAGCCTGCCCAAGGCAGAGAGCAAAGCTCCTGACATTCGCTCCCTATTAAAAGGGGTCTCTCCCTGTGGCAGCCTGGCTCCACTAAAGCTAAGAGCAGACTTGATAGTTAATCACCATTGACCACAAAGGCAGTCGTTAGTTGGTATTTTAATCAGAGCAAAGCTTTCTTCTGCTCCCTGAAAGTAAGGCAACTGCATCCCAAGTACCCGACATTAATATACATTCCCCGAGAATCTGAGAATCTTTAAGACATTGCTACATGCTGACTTACAAATAGAAGCCAGGAAGCTTGGGACTTCTAAAAGGATCAGCTACAACCACACATTTCTAAGACATCAATACTCTAGAAAGTAGGTGCCAAGAGCCAGATCATATGCCAGATAGCAGACAGGATGATGCAGAAAGGGCAGACAACAGTGTCAAGAGATGATGACAGGATAAAGCCAATTTGAAAGATTGCAAAGCCACATGCTATCGTGTCTAACAGAATGTCACAAAAAGATACAGAGGGTTCAGGACCCAAACTATCAGTGACAAGAGGGCACAGAAGAAAGCTATGAAACCCCACTGTGATGTAGATTGGAAGAGGTGCCTCAAGGTTCTTTGAACCATACAATTGGCACATTAGGGCGGGAAAATGACTGCAGGGTTCTTACATGCTGGACTGTGTTCTTGTTGTTAAGTTCAGCTGCTGTCAAGGAGGTCAAGGGCAGGCCTCCTATGTCTCATGGTCATTCATAGTGGTTCTGAGAAATCCAGAGATGAGGAGCCTCTGGTATGACACAAGCTCTGCCCCACATCTGCAGACCCCTCAGGAGAGCATGTAGTGAGCAGACAGCAAGAAGTTCAGCTGAGAAATAAAGAGGATGGGAGCATCACGCTCACACAAGAGCCTGGGTGTACAGGACTCACTGAGTTAACTCTCTACTGAAAATACATTTTACAAGCTGGGCCCGGTGGGACACACCTGGCGTCCCAGCACTGGGGAGGTATGGGCAGAGGTTCACCAGTCATCCGACTACACAGAAAATCTGAATGTAACTTCTGTTACCAGAGACTTTGCCTCAAAAGCAAAGCAAAACAAAAAGCAACTGGGGGCGGGGCTAAAACATAGGCTAATAAAACATTTTAACCAGCACAAACTTTTACAAACTATTATTTAGCATGCCTTAGATGCAGCTTGGACATGCTGGACTTGATGGATAGAAAAGCAGGAGGTGTGGCCGGGCTCCGTACAGCCGTGGCCGTGGTCTGTACAGCAGTGAGAAACAGAGAAGATACAGGCAAATGGCCATGCTGAGCAGGCCATGGGGGACATTAAAGACTTCCGTCCTAATCCATAGAGTGGCCATTTAAAAGCATAGGGAAATATGATCATAACTAGAAAAACTGGAGGGTTACCATTATGAAATTAATCTGAAAGAAGAAGAAAGAAGAAGTGTAAAAGTAAAAAGTAAGAAGAAAGCACTAGCTAACAAAGGCAGCTGATGCCACATTGCTGCATGACATAAAGGCCAACATGGGGCCAAATAAGTGAAAAGAGGGGAAACATAAGCCATGAGAGAAATTATTTTTAAAGCAAAAGTCTCCACTTAGATATAATCTACCACTACCTCTCAAAAGTTCTTGAAATATTTAAAACTAAGCTTTCTGAAAGATGAGAAACGAGAGTTGTGTATATTTTAGGTTTCAAAAAAATTTTAATATCACCTTCAGAGATTTAAATTTTAGGAAACCACAATAAATTGGATGGCTGCAATAGAAAGGCCGACAGGGTGGAGACTGACCTGTGTCCCTGTATTGTAGGTAAACATTGTAAACATTATGATATAAATTAAAGACATGAGTCCCTAGAGCAACAATTAAAAAATATAGAACAGGAAAGTATAGCAATAACCTCACTAGAAAAATGAAAAGGAAGTTCTGAATATTCAGCCTGAAGCATACAAGATAGCATAAACAGAAGAACAAAAAATAATAAAATAATAATAAAAACACACTAGACATAAGACAAACAATACTGTGGTCATTTGAATAAATATGGTCCCCATAGACACATGTGTGTGAGTGCTTAGGCCATAGAAAGTGGCACTGTTCAGAAGTGTGGCCTTGTTGGAGGAAGTGTGTCACTCTAGGGGCAGGCTTTGAGGTCCCCTATGCTCAAACCATGCCCAGTTTGTCTCATGGTCTCTTTGCTGCCTGTGGACCAAGATGTAGAACTCTTGGCTCCTCAAGCACCGTGTCTGCCTCCTGCATGCTGCCATGCTTTCTGCCATGATGATAATGGACTAAAGCTGAACTGTAAGCCAGTCCCAATTAAATGTTGTCCTTTATAAGAGTTGCCTTGGTCATGGAGTCTCTTCACAGCAATGAAATCCTAACAAAGACAAGTACCAAGATCAAAAGATTAGTCCAACTAAAAAGGCCAGGTGTGTAGAATGGATCTTTTTAAAGGTAGACCTAACTATAACCCTTTGGCAGTGGGTGAATAGACACCTTGTTGGAGGTGGTGTTCTTATATCAGTCTTGGGCAGAGCAGATGGCAGTCCTTTGTTCATCTAGCTTGATGCCTGGCTTGGTGGCCAAAGCTGTTTTATGCCTAGGACACATAAAAATCTAATCTAATCTAATCTAATCAAATCCAGACAGCACAGGAAGAGGATTACAGACAGAAACCTATATTCTGCCATGCTATGAGATGTGATCAGGGAAAGATGTCCACAGACTTGTTCTTTGCCCCACAGCACGGGCAGGCCATAGACACACAGAACCCTGCCTACCACCACACAGCACAACATCGGAAAAGGAAGACAGACAGAGACTCGCAGACCACCATGCCACCCACACATCTGCCTTCTGGCCCATGGCACAGGCAGGCCATAGACACCCTTGCTGCCACATCAGGCAGTGCAGACAGAGGACGTCACCCAGGGGCCCACCAGTCATGTTGCTGGCCTGCAGCAGGAGCCACCGCAACGTGCAAGTATGTGGTAGGCAGATGGGAGAGAACAAGACGTGAGAGTTATGAAGAGACATGGAACTGGAGACTCAAGGGTAGAAAAGAATAGCCTCTTAAGAACAGGCAGCCCTGCCATGTAAGGCCATGGTGAGGTCCCATCCTTAACTGCCTTTGAGGGCCATGTCTGGGTCCATGGCTAAGCAGCAGCAGGGGTCAGTGTCGATGTACATGGCTCATATCACCTCTAGAGAAAATGGGGACCTCCTTGGTCAGGGCAACCACTGAGGAGGACCAGCTAGGGTGTGAGTACCGGAGAGCTGACTCCACCACTTCTGTCATGAGGAAAGTGATGCTAACCTGTGGTAGTCAGGAGAGCTGACACTGAGGGCATGAGAGCAGGTGGGCTGGCCCTGCCCCTCACTATTTGAACAGCAGGCCCTGTTGCCTGGGCAACAATGGAGCTGGCCCTGATATCAAAGGCACAGGTGAACCAGCCAGAAATGTGTGCTCTGTGTGTGTGTGTGTGTGTGTGTGTGTGTGTGTGTGTGTGTGTGTGT
>OU015747.1:29867016-29880415 GCA_907169655.1 Acomys percivali | reverse complement strand
CCCCCCCCCCCTCTCGCTCCCTCCCTCCGTCCCCCCTCCCTCTCTCTTTTGTTTTTCAAGACAGGGTTTCTCTGTGTAGCCTTGGCTGTCCTGGACTCACTTTGTAGACCAGGCTGGCCTTGAACTCACAGCAATCTGCCTACCTCTGCCTCCTGATGAGTGCCACCATGGCCAGCTTGGAACTCTCAAAATAATAAGAGATACTGTGTAGCTATTTCAGTGGGCACAAGAAAAACAAGTGGTGATTCAACAAGCAAGACACGATAAAAACTACCGGGGAATTTTTCTTTCTTTTTGTTTTTGCATTTTTTATTAATTAATTTATTCCGATTACAACTCAATTGTTCTCCCATGACTTATATCCACCCGTTCCTCCCTCCCTCCCTCCCCCACCCTGTCCTCCCCACCCCACCCCCACCAAACTATCAACCTTGTCCTGGAGTGAATGGCTGTGCTGAGAAGTCCCAGCCACAGAACAAGGCTGTTTGGCCTCGTAGCAGATTTGGGTCACAGCAAGGCTACTTCTGCCTCCACATAGGATAATTGCGTCCACGGAAAGAGCATAGCTTGGTCAGGTGGTGGTCTGCCTTTGGGAAGTAACATGCTACTAAAAACATCCACCCTAATACGAAGACTCTGACCATCTCAAGTCTAATGTGCACACAGCCATTCCCCTAAAGAAACACCCTCATGGGCCCCCTCTAATGAGATCTGACCACTCACTTTCCTTTTAACAACCTACAAAAATAGCTTGCCAGCCTCCGGGATGCCATCCCTGCTCTGAGAACTGGCTGATGCTTTACCCTTTCTAGTGTCTCTCATCAAATCCTTCTTTTCCACCAGTCTGGTCTTTGGTGAACTCACTCACAGCCCATGGCACACGGGCCTGTCCCAGCACTGTTCCATGGCAGCAACGGGGAAAACAGTGAATTATTCCCCTCTGAGCTCAGGACCAAAGCCAGGGTAGGGAGGGGGCTCAGTGGTGACAGCATGGCAGAGAAATAGCATGAGGACTGGAGTTGGGATCCCCAGAACCCATGAAAGACAGGTGGGCATGACAACTCACCAGTATTTCTAGCACTCAGAAGGTAGACACATGGGATTCCCTGAGCAAGCTGTCTGTCATGTTAGACTTATGTCGATGAGCTCTGGGTTCAATTGAGAAACCCTGCCCCAGTGAATAAGGTCAAGTGATTAAGGAAGACTTCTGATGGTGACCTCAGGCCTTGACATACATGTGGACATGCACACAACTGCACTCATGTGCCACACATGTATGTACAGCACATGCATGCACTTTCTCCCTTTCCCTCTTTCTCCCTCTCTGTCTCTCTCTGTCTCTCTGTCTCTGTCTCTCTCTGTCTCTCTGTCTCTGTCTCTATCTATCTATCTATCTATCTATCTATCTATCTATCTATCTCTCTCTCTTTCTCCATCCCTCCCATAATGGGGAGGTTAGCCATTTCAATAATTCAAGGGCCCTAAATGCACAAGAGAAAATAGGTAAAACTACTTTCCTTGGCTAACTTTCTTTTGCTGTGATAAAACACTGACAGAAACCAACTTGGGAAGGAAAAGGCTTATCCCATCATCCAGAGAAGTCAGGGAAGGCATTCTGGGGCAGCTAGGTCATCTGCCTTTATATCACCCCATTTGTGAGCTCCTCAGCACACATGTATAAAAGAGTTAGCAGTCTGTATGGTCCAGTGAACTGCGCCACTCCTTAACTGAACAGTTTTGGCCTCTTTGAATCAAAGGAGGACCCTGGAACCAGGAGGAACTAGAGCAGGGACCTGGAGGCAGGAACTGAGGCAGAGACCATAAAGGAATACCACTTACTGGCTCACTCTCCTATACAACACAAAACCATCTGCTCAGAGCTTGCACTGTCCAAAGTGCACTGGGGCCTGTCACATCAATCAAGATAATGCTCATGGGTCAATCTAATGGAGACAATTCCTTAACTGAGGCTCCCTCTTCCCAGATGACTCCAGTTTGTGTCAAGTTAACAAGCACCAACCAGCTCGAAGCTGATAAAAATATTTTCTGATAAAAAAAAAAAAAAAAGAAATCTCCTGGAAGCTGCAAAGCATCTTTCACAACTAGCTATTTAAGGGATCAGTGTTTTGGGGCCAGCATTTGCTCAGGACACTGCACTGGATGGGCAGCAGCACTGTGGAGCTTTCTGCCACCGGCAGTGGTGACTCCATGGGGGCCTCCTGTTTGCCCAGAGATGCTATGGAAGGAAGAGCCCCTCCTATAAACACAGGATGCCCTTGCTGCCTCAGGACGCCAACGCATGTTAAGTTTGGAGGAGGGAAATCCGCTCTACGCATTTAGGTTCTCAGAGGAGACCTGGCATTAGCAATATTGAAGCAATTGCCACCATGAGTCACCGATGCCCAGACTGTATGGTTATTCCCATTTTCAGAGTGAAAGGCCCCAGAGTGCAAGGAAACCATCAAGGCTCCCTTTCATGTCTCAGGTTTGCCAAATTGGAATCTTCTGTCAGCAGAAAATGCCTAGCGCCCAGCAGCACAAACGCAGACCTACAGGACACACACATGCAAGCTCCAAGCCTCCAGAGTTGCATAGTTCATTTGTTGTTGTCGTTTAAAGCACATTGCTCTTACCTTTCCAAAACTCCCTTTACCAATGGCCCGCAGGATCTGGAAGTGGTCAAAGTTGACTGTAAAAAAAAAAAAAGGAGAAAGTGGCAATGAGCTCAGGCTTGGACATCGTGCCCAGGTGCTACCCACTTGCTCCACTGCCTTCTACCACCAGTGTCATCCACTCCATATTAGCACCTGGTTACAGAGGCACTGCCTGATGAAGGACATTTCGCTTCCCCCCCCAAAACACAGCCAAAACCTCACCACAGGCGCATAGGATGGGATATCTTGTAGGGGCCAAAGGAGGTGACCACAGGGCTGCTCAGCCATTTGGATTTCATATTCTCATATGTACTTTTCCTCTCTCCAGGTAGAGCTGGCTCCACTGTGGACCTCTCTAGTGGACCCAGTAAGACCACATCTTACCTGTGCCTGCTGTTGTGATCTCACAGCCTGATCCTTCCACACAGTCTGTCTGTCTGTCTAGCCCTGGCAATGAGGCTACTGCAGGCCGAGCACACTGCCCCACACCACCCTCCTGCTATGACTCTGAATCACACCATCCCTTCCCCCATTTATCTGCCTCTGCCTCATTCCCCTCCAGCATTCACTGACTGGTCTCTACCCCAACCTCTGCATCAAAGCAGATCAGCAATGGGCGGCCATACTGCTGACTGTCATGAACATTATTCAGTGTCCTTGATCCCGTCTCTCTTTTTGTTTCTGTTTGTAAACACAGGGTCCCATGTAGCCCAGAATGACCTTTGGCTTCTGTTCCTGCTTCCTCTACCTTTGGAGTATTGGATTTACAGACATGCCACAGTGCCAAGTTTATGCGGTGCTGAGGATTGAACCAAGGACTTTGTGCATAGGAGGCAAGCACTCTACCAACTGAGCTACACCCCAGGTTCCTTTTCTCTTTTCAAAAGCATCTACCTGGCATCTACAGACGAGCCTTCTCCCAAATGCCCACTTCAACAACTTCCCCCATGCCCACACTTTCCCTCCCAGTACAGCAGGAAGGGACAGTGGACTCTGTCTTCTCTCTGTCACACAACTACTCTCCTAGCCTCCAGAGGCTTCGGTGGCATGCCAGAGCCCAACAAAAGCATCCCTGACCTTTAGGTAGTTTGAATGGATGCCTACACGCGAGTACTCTTGGAGGATTCAAAGACACATTGAACTTCATGGATCCGATAGACCCCTCAGTGTCTCCGTTCACCTGACCACACATTTCAGTAAATCCAGCAGAGCCCAGGCTGGGTGGCATCAACCTTTTCTAACTACAGGACCTCAAAGCCAAAGTCTCATCTATCTCTCCTTTCCCTCCCAACCCCACATTTGGTCCTTTATCAGAGTGGGTCTACATCTCCTCTTTCTGCTTTTTCATTCGTCCATTCTGAGGCCTCCATGGTTTCCACCTTCTTCTGTCACTTGACCTCTACAGTGACCTTTCAACCTCCCCCCTCTGATTCTCCCTCAGGCCACATGTGATAAGGGTGGTAGTCATGTCTGTCCCCTACTTACTCCCCTGCCCTGACCCCTCTCTCTTGTCCATGGCAAGCTTACTTCTTCCGGAACAGCATGGTCCTAGCCTGCTCCTGTCCTGTCGCCTGATTCCTCCCAAACACAGATTCCTATAGCTGTTTCTCATCCATGTGTTGCTCTTATCCCAGCATCATCCTGTCACCCTGCTGTGTCCTTCTGTGTTCTGAGAAGGGACTGAGCTTAACTTCCAACTAAGCACGCAGTCTTATAGTGTGGTAACTTCCACTAAACACATCGTTCCAAATAGCTCTACAAGACTTGATCATTTTTCTTGAGTAGATCCTGAGTTACCTGGGGTTAAAGGTCATAACTATTCTGTTTGTCGTTACTCCCTTAGCACCTCCACTTTGGTTGGCACACTGGGGCACTCCATAACTACTCATTAACTGAAGGATGATTGAGCGAGCTAATCTCCATATTCATGGAGCCAAGTGCATAATAAGTCTTCAGTAAATATTTTTGCATTTGACTGAATCGCAGCCAGTTCTCAATAACTAGGAAAGACATGTTATTTACGAAGATGAAGGGGATTGATTAGCTCACCACATAATTGAAGCTGGGGTGTGGGGAAGTCAATGAATACAATTACTTCCTTGTATATTAAACATTGCCAAGCCAAAGTCAGAATCAAACACCTGACATGCTTAGAATAGAGTAGCTGGGTTAACCGTTAACTAGCAAGGCTTCTGTTCTTTAACTCAGCTCTGTTTACTTTCAGAATAAATTTCTGGAATCAGAAATTCCTTTATTCACCTCTTACCCACTCACTAAAGCTTGATGGAGACGAAGAAAGCAATAAACTTGGTCCATAGCTCAGGTGGCTGTCACGAGCTAGGACGTGTGCATATCTTAATGAGAGCCTCCATCATTCATAAGACAAGCACTGCTGTGGGTCTCTGCCACCTGCCCTCCAGGCAGCCTAGCCAGCTCTGCAGAGACGCGGCTAGCAAACTACCAGGACTCAGATTCTGAAACCCTGCATGGGATTCTTATCTTTATCAGAAAAAAAAGGAATAAAATGATGTTACTGTTCAATGGGTTGGGCTGGCTGCTGTCAGAAGATTACTTTTTGATAGAAACTAGGCACATGGAAAAAGGCTTATAAATTTGACTTTATCATTGGATTTGGAGCCCCATTGTGATCTTACTGCAGGGCAAAAGGGTGGTGGTCATTTATGCCATCAACATAGCAGCCAGGTTACCAAGATTTGAATCCCACTTCTCAACAACTGGGTGATATCAGAGATATTGCTTAAACTCTGTGCTCCAACCTCCTTCTCAGGACTAGGTATGACAAGATACTTACTTTTCTCTACACTGTGTCAAATACCTAACAGAAACAACCTGAGGAGAGTTTAACATTGGCTCACAAAGTGAGAGGGAGCAATCCAGCCCTGTGGGGGAAGTGTGGTATCTAGAATAACAGGAAACAGGAATGAAACTGTAAGCAGGGGCAGGCTGCCACCTTCAAGCCTGACCCCCTGTGGCTATGTCCACCAACTAGGCCTTCTGCCCCAAAGATAGTACGGTCTCCCAAAACATCACCACCAGCTGAGGACCAAGTGTTCTAACACATGAGCCTGTGAAGGTATGGTAGTTTGCTTTCCATTGCTATGATGAACACAGCCAAAAGCAAGCCAGGGAGAAAAGGATTCATTTCAGCTTACATGTCCTGTTCACAGTCCATCATGAAGGGAAGTCAGAGCATGATACTGGAGGCAGGAGCTGATGCAGAGGCCATGGGGTAACACTGCTTACTGGCTTGCTTATCCTGGCTTGCTTAGCCTGCTTTCTTATAGAACCCAGGACTACCTACCTAGGACCGGCACCACCACAGTGGGCCAGACCCCTACAAGGACCCTGGTACTTGCATGTGTTTAGCCAGAATACAGTCGTTTTAAATAAGTTATAATATGTATAAATCAGGAGATTATACACACACACACACACACACACACACACACACACACACACACACACTCACACTCACACACAGCTTTCTGACATCATTTAATAAGCAACCACTGCACACCTGGTTGACCACATCTTTATCTCTTGGCTCCAGACATCTGCCATCCTTGTTGACCCTATGACTTTCTGATGACAGGTCCAGCCACTCAGGAATGACACAATTTGGAAAATGTCATCTAAACCTGGCTTGACCCACTGGATCTTTGCAGTGAACTCTTCACAGGTCTAACACCAGCAGACTCCTCTATCTATCTTCCCTGCTCCTCTGGAGATGAGCATCTAGAACCATTAGCTTCCTCAACAGTCCACCACTGTGGGTAAACAATTTGATGTTTACCAATGTCCTCTGAAGGTGTCCTCTACAGAGGTGAAACCCCACAAGACTCCTTACCTGCCTACAGTCAGACTCCCTGCAACCCCAGCCTGCCTTCCTCTGCCTTCAGGGGTCCTTAGGGCCCCACCTTTGGTGCACCCTTGGCTTCAGGTGTCTCCCCACTCCACTAGCTATGCTCCCTACAGATTGCCTATAGTGAGAAATCAGACTCAACTCCTGCTGGGATGATTGAGTTGGGATGATATCCACTAAAACCCAGGAAAATGTAGAGGAAAGAACATGGCCTTGGAGGTTAACAGGTTTCAATCAAATGGGGCAGAGAGAGTTCTATGTGAGCAAACCTGGGTGATATGCCAAGTTACTTGGAAAGACATGCTGTCAAATTAGTGCCTCTTCTTCTCCTTTTCCTCCCTTTGTCCCTCCCTCCCTTCCTCCCTTGCTTGCTTGCTTCTGTCCTTTCAAGACAGTATCATGTTAGCTTCAGGTTAGCTTCAGATTCAGTATGGAGTCAAGGATGACCTTGAACTTCTGGTCCTCTGAGTGCACAGATTCTAGGCATGTGCTGCCCCATCCAGTTATGTGATACTGGAAATGGAACCTAGGGCTTCATGCCCCAACTTCCATTAGACCCAAGGGTCAGTTCTTAAGTAGACGAGGGTGAAAGATAATGGCAGTAAAACTGTACATTGCAGTTCCAGGCATGGAAGACCTTCACTATGTATCTCAGCCATGATGCATAGTAATGACTGCTTGGGTGTTGACTTTGTCTCTCTGCAAGTCATTGGCTTAGTGCAAAGCCATAGACTTAGGATCTTCACCCAACCTGGAACTGCTAGATCTCCATGAGGAAGAACCAATGACCTTAGTCCATCCAAGGACTTAGCTCACTGGGGTTCTTTAGTTTCATTTATGTTGCTGTGACAAAATACTCTGATTTAAAAAAATATGAGAGATAAATGGATTATCTTAACTCAGAATTCCTGGCTACAGTTCATCACATGAGAATCAAGTAGGCGGGAACTTGAGATGGCTGGTTATGTGACATTCACAATCAGGAACAGAGAGAAATGGATGCTTGCTTGCTTGCTTGCCTGTGTATAGCTTGATTTCTCCACTTTTATACAGTTCAGGACCAGTTTCCTAGGGACTTGTGCCACCCACAGTGTAAGGTATTTAATTAAATAAACCAACCCCATACAAACACACCCATAGGCAAACTCGATCTAGACCAGTGGTTCTCAACCTTCCTAATGCTGCGACCCTTTAATACAGTTCTTCATGTTATGGTGAGGAACTGTATAATTTTCCAACCATACAATTATTTTTGTTGTTACTTCTTAACTGTAATATTGCTACTGTCATGGATCATAATGTAAACATCTGATATGTGATCCCTATGATGGAGTTGTTAGACCCCAAAAGGGGGTCAAAGGACACAGGTTGAGACTCACTGATCTAAACAGTCCCTTATTGAAACTCTCTGCCCAGGTGATCCTAGAGTGTGTCAAGTGGATAGGTAAAGCTGACCCTCACATGGAAGAAAAAAATGTGTTTTTACCAAACATACACAGACTTTTTTTTCATGATTCCCTAACAGTCACTTCAACAGCATGTACTCTTAGTTACCAGAAGTTGCCTAGAGCTGTGTAAAGCCAGGATGTCCACGCTATGACTCATAAGTTGTGAAAACACACACATATTCATTTTGCAGGACACTGCAGTGACATTGCTATCTACAAAGTTTATGTCCTAAAACCACACAATTGAGTGACACAAAACAAACGAACAAACAAACAAACAAAAAGGAATGCTTTAAGTAGATTTAGAATTTTGTGTTAGGCTGCACTCATAACTGTCCTGGGCTACATGAAGCATATGGGCTGAAGGTTGGGCATTTCTGGCTTAAAATGAACAGGAGGATGTATTTGCAGTTTCGTGTAGGAAAACTGAGCATTTGGGGATGTTAGTATCTGAGGGGTTCCAGGAAATGAGCCCCCGAGCTCACCATGCACGCTGCGCTTCATCCATATGCTGGAAGTCACTAGATCCACCCTGGAAACTCTACACACACTCCAGTCCCGGTGGCA
Organism: Acomys percivali; assembly: GCA_907169655.1. Lineage (NCBI taxonomy): Eukaryota > Metazoa > Chordata > Mammalia > Rodentia > Muridae > Acomys > Acomys percivali. Next base: position 29,871,863 of record OU015747.1, on the reverse strand, counting down.
CTGAATACAATGCTCCCCCATCTTTGGCCCTTTCACATTCATGCCCAGGGCTGAGAAATTCCTCCCCCGACTCTTCTTCTGGCCGTCATCCATGCTCACTGGCAGGGCAGAGGCAAGAACTCAAAGCTAGGCATTCGGTGCAGAGATTCCACGTGGTCCTGCCCTGTTCTCTGCATATGAGAAGCTTGGATTTGCTTCACAGGGCGGCAGCACTGTTTTCCGCCTCATTACAAAGCACTTTGTTTCCTTGTTAATAAATGTATTTAATAACACCCCAAGCCCTTTTTTCTAATACCCTACATTCTTATCAGAAAAAAAGAAGAAGAAGAAAAAAAAAAACTACTGAATCTGTAAGCATGTGGAAATTTGCATGCCTAATTTGTACGAGTGGAGTATGGTAACAACTTTAGGACATAATTAAGAGCTGGTGGAAATTTCATGGTAAGACAAGCTTCCAAGAGAGCTCGAGAACTCAACCATCAATCTGTCCTTCCTCCCCATGGGCCTGATGTCTTTATTTTCTTTCTCAATGCTGTGATAAAATATTATGACACAGACAGCTTCAGGGAGAAGGTTTATTTGGCCCGCAATTCCAGGTTATGGTCTAGCATTGCAGGAGAGTCAAGGTCACGTGTCATCCACAGCCAAGAGCAGAGAGCAATGGGTTAAGGCCCACCTGCTCAGCTCATTTCCTCCATTCTTATACAACCCAGGGTGTAGTGTCCCCCATAGTGGGCATGTCTTTCAACCTCAGTTTGTGTAGTCGAGATAAACCCCCCCCCCCACAAGGCATGTCCACAAGCCAACTTAAGCAGAGACTCTATTCCCGGAGGATTTCTAGATTGGTGTTATGTCAGCAATTAAAACTACCTTGGTTTGCTCCTTTCCTGGGATCATCTTAACAAATTGTCACCAAGGAGAGGAAACAACAGGAATTAATTATCCCGCTTTTCAATAGATCAAAAGTCCAGAGCCAAAGTGTCAGCAGGCCTGCGCCATTCAGTAAGACTCTGTCATCAGTCCTTGGTACCCTGAATCCTGTCTCTACATCACTCCAGCCCATGCCTTTACTTTCATAGAGCTTCTCCCAATGTGTCTGTTTTCTTCTTAGCCACTTCAATTGAGGCTCATCCTAGATCCAGGCTCCTTTCAACTCAAGATCTTCAATTACACCAACAATGACCTACTTCCAAATCTGGCCCCATCCTCAGGCTCCAGGTGAATGTGCATTGGGGGAGAAGAGTTACTTAGCTTGATGCACCCACTAGAGCCCGGGACACAAGAATGGCCAGTGAAGCGAAGTCAAGTGAGTGACTGAAAACCCACGTTTAAGGTATCTGTTGTTCCACACTGGTGTACGCATCAGCAGCTGCCAGAGTCATAGACAAAAAGTTTTAGAAATAGAATCTGGACCTTCTGCCCTTCAGCCTGGTAGAGTTGAACTAGAGCTTTGATTTCAACACTTGGACAGGAAGTCGTGTGACTATGCCCCCTGAAAAGCCCCAGCTCTCAGGACGATTCAAAGGGACGCTCCCCATATACCTAAACCACAGATATTTCTGCCAAGTGACTGTGGACCACCCACCTTGTTTGGAGGAAGAACTGTCCAGGGGTCAGGGCCTAGCAGGACTGAGAATCCCATGACACTTTTTGACTCAGTTGCTGAGCAACAGAAGGGCAAGGGTGACAGGCGACAGGGAGGGAAACATCTACTCTGCTGCCTTCTGACTGACAACAGCACTGGTCACACGTGCTCAATGCTGAGAGGAAGGTGCCAGGGACGTCAGGTCTGCCTGAGCACGTTGCTCATGAGCAGTGAAAGAAGCGGAGGCAGCAGAGAGCGAGCTCATAGTCTGACTCAGATGCTTAATGCTTTGGTCTATCTCCTCACCAACCAGAAACAAGCATCCTCTGTTCACCGTCACACATTCGGGGATCCTAAAACACCTGCCTGGTGTCCTTAGAAGGGGTGAAAACCAGAGCACAGACATAGAAGGAGGACCACAGGAAGACACAGAGATGGTGTCGTTTCTAAGCCACAGGTGTGGCTGGGCTGCTTGAATATACCCTGGACATATGAATGGAATGACAGTCCCCTGCCTGGCACTGTGAAGAGTGGCCTCAGCTCTGACATCAAGACCAAGCACATATCTCCAGGCTCAACCCCTCCTACCCACCAACCTGGGCCTTCGTTTCCCTGTCTATGAAATGGAACTATTAACACCACCATTGCAAAGCTGTAGTAAAAAAAAAAAAATGTTGATCTCTAGAAGTCAGTGAGAAAATCACCAGGAAGGCCAAAGCCACTGGGTGAATTACAGTCACTGCAGTGGTTGGATGGATGTTGAAACAAATGCATTCGGAGGAGGGGAAACTATTAAAGCCTGAAGGAAGTGATGGAGCCTGGGCGAAATAGCAGCTTCTGGGGATTCAATCTCCATATCAGCCTCAGAATGTAAAACACACCACTTGAGCGGTCAAAGCTCCATCCACAGTGTGTGATACTCCTCCCACTTAACAGCTCGGTGCATTCTAGCTGCAACTGGATATGCTCAAGGAGTTAAAACAAACTGTGTGAAAACAAAGCCTTTTTGAAGATGACTTTAGTCATAACACAAACTGCCGAACACATGGCTGGGTTTTGTCAGCTTCTGGGAAGAAGTCATAGCTTGCCAACAAAAGTCTGAAGAAAATGACAATATCTGAGATGAAGCAAAGCCAGACGAAAGTCTCCTGGGGCTCTCGGGCTCCCTGCGGCTGAGCAGCCTTCCGAAGCACACGTTTTCATAAAGTTGCAATGAAAATGGTCCAAGTCTTTCCCTTTTCTGCTCGTGGGAATGGAACATCTTTCTGCCTGGTCCTAATACACTTTTGAAGCCCCACTGGGTGACTTGTGCTTTTCTTCCCTGAGTGGCAGAAATGACACAGCCTGACAGCCTTTCCTAGGTACTGATTTTTTTTTTCCATCTTCCCACCAGGGAGAACATGGGGACATCACCCCAGGTCCTCAAGGCAAAACTCTGGTTACAAAAACAGGCATGCATAACACCTGTGGATTCAAAATTCTATGGTAGGAAGAATTGAGTCAGTCGGAAGCACAGGATAGCTTCCGTGTGTGGGAGTAGGGTGATAATAGGTAACAGGTTGAGAAGCAGCAGTGTGCAGAGCTGAGGCCTAAACCCAGTTCACAGTCCTTGCTTTTTCTGCTCACCTGTCTGTAAATGCCACACTAAGCAAATGGGGACAAAAACTTACTGTGATAGAGCACCCACCTGCATCAAATGGGGGACAGATGCCTAGGAAGGACCAGTGCCCAATATAAACTAAGGCCCAGCCTCCTGTAGAAGAAAATGATGAGTGAGAGCCAATAAGGAGTTTGTGAGCAGTGATAAGCAGGGGAGGAGTCCACCATCTCCAGGGCAGAAAACCCCACTGGATATGCTGACATCTCAAAGCAAGTGGCCTCAGAGACAAGAAGAGACAATGAAGCCCCTGCCCGGGCTAGAAGAGGGGAGCATGCATGCATTCTCTGTTCGGGTAACAGTTCATACACAGGCCCTGGGCAGGATCAGGGATCTGATGAACACTTTAGTGAGTGGTACAGCCAACCCCACTAACTACATAAGCGCAGGGACCTCTATAAACCATCTGTGCTGACAAATAGAATAACATAGGATAAATGGGTAAAGTTCCTACAAATGTGTAATCTACCAAGACTGAATCATGAAGAAACAGCCAACATGGACATACCAATATCAAGCAGGAAGATTCAATTAGTAAGGGAGAAAAAAAGCCTTCCCCACAAAAAAGCCTGGGGCCAGACGGCCTCACAGGAAAATTCAACTCAACAAAGACGGGCTGTCAATCCTTCTCAAACGCTTGCTAAAAATGTCAACCCTTCTCTTGCAAAAGAACTCAGAGGTGGGAACCCTTACATCCATTTCACGGAGCAAGCATTGTCCTGACACCGAATCCAGACACAGACGACAAGGAACAAAAAACCAAGGCTCTTCTCCTAGAGGAAGATACTGCAAAGGCCCTCAGGCAGGTGTCAACAGCAAATCAACAGCACACTGAAAGGAACCCATGGGGAAGACTCTGGCCATGCAAATCTCCCCACCACATGCCACACAAACAGATGAAAGGTGGTAACTGGAGGCCCGTCTAAACAGATCAAAGCCATGTGAGTGTCCTCTTCTAGAATCCTCTTTGAAGACTTCCTACCCTGTAGTTCTGTCTGCACATGGGCCTCTAGAATAGAAGCCTTAAGCTCTGTCACCTTGAAGGGAAGACTTCCCGACAGGGCTTGGTTTATACTGTGAAGTACTGAGGCTCATCGCCCTAAGCTTGCCTAGAGCTTGTCAAACTGCTTTTAAAAATCACTCAGCAAAAAGCCTGTGAGTGGAAACACAGTGTAGGAATCATGCTCTGCTTCAAAAAGTAAGTACGGGTGAATGAAAAATAAAAATCAATCAATAAATGGATAAAATCCTACATGTCTTCGTTATACAAGCTCTTGACAAAACGATACAGTTCAGCGTAATAAGAATCATTTCTGATACAGCAATGCCAGCTTCACAGTCAAGAATGGAAAACTGAGAACTTCCCCTGTAAGACCAGGGCATGACAAGCTGGCTCACTGTCTACACTGCTGCTTAGAGTGCCTGGTGTGCAACCAAAGGTAATTAGCTAAGAAAAAGGAAGAAAAGACTTTTTCAAGTTGGGCATGAAGTCCTAAGTCTGCAATCCAGAACTCATGAGGCCAAAACAGGAAGATTGTCATAAACTCAAAGATAGCCTTCACAACAGTGTGCCAGGCCTACCAAGGCAGTACAGTAATACCCATG
>OU015747.1:29836783-29867006 GCA_907169655.1 Acomys percivali | reverse complement strand
GAATAATCTTAAACAATTAATCTCTACAAATGACCTGATCTTATTTATAGATTCTTAAACACTATTCTTCAAAATCCTACAAAATAATAAATGGGTTGGGTAAATAGGCACAATAAAAGATCAACATCTCATGTGCTTCCAGTAAGTGATGTGAAAAGAAAATAACCTCGTTCGTAACAGCATCAAAATGAGTAAAATATTTAGTAAACATTTGCCAAAGAGATGAAAACTGCATACTAGCATGAGAAATAGAGAGAGAGGAAATAAAGTAGATCACTGGGAATCCAGTTTCATGGGCTCTGAAAACGAAGGCAGTTAAAATGCCCAGACCACCCGAAAGGCTGTACACAATTGATGTCACCACTATCCAAATTTCAAAGGCATTTTTATGGAACTAGGAATAAGACTGAAATACATATAGAACCAGATAAAGATCTCATGGAGCACAAACGAATCAATAAAATGAACAGTCGAGGGCAACACACTGCTGGGATGTCTCCTCAGGCTCAACTGTTTGAGCATTGGTCCCCAACTAGGCGCACGGTTTTGGAAGGCTGAGGAATATATTGGAGATGGCTTCTAATGGGTGGATCTAGGCTTATAAGCTTATAATACACAGCTCCTCCACATACTTTAGACTTCCTCAAGAGGAGGCTCTTAGAACACATGCTCAGGTAGGAGTTGGAACTGACCTGGGCTTTGAACCAATACATGGAACACTGATGACAATGTGAGACTCTGGGAGCAATGGGGAGTCCCAAGGAGCAGGAAATATCCCTGTCACAGTCACACTTGTGCACAGCAAAGCCAATCAGGAACGGCAGGAACTCACTAAAGAGCGACAACCATGAAGACTTCCCCAAACTTTACATTTTCCAACCATCAAAATACTGGATTCACTGCTATTCCTGCGATGGTTAAGAAGTCTCTCGCAATGTCTTGATGGCTGTGTGCCGTGCATGCCACAGCCTTCCAGAAAGGACACTCTGTCTGGCTTAGATCCTAATGTTGAGCGGTGGTGGCCAGTGGGGGTGTACAATGGCAGTCTCCAATCTGTGACATGCACATCATACAACTGCCCCCATCGAATAATGAAGCCACACTGCTCCCCACTGTCTGAGGAATGGCATGTTCCATAGAGATGGCCACTTAGATCTCCACTGTTCTGCTTGTATTGGGAGACAAAAGGTAATTGCTTCAAAGATTTGAACAGAGCAGAAGTTAGTTTTCTGTCTGTGCTGCTCACTCCTTTCTAAAGAGAATCTGGCATTTGATAAAATGGTGGGAAAGTGCCAGACACGTCTTCTATGGATCTGTGTGACACGTTTACCTGAAGCTCATTTTTGTCATAAGCTTTCTGTACTGGAGACACCAGAAGGCATGAAGCAGGCACCATCCCAGCCTTTCGGAACCCTCACATCTAGCTCACACTTACTGGGACTCAAACTTGTAATTTGTAAGAAAAGTAGTCAGTGTACTGGAAGGAGGGAGGTTGTATGCTCAATTTTTTTAGCCAATATATTTTATTAACAACTTAGTGACCGAGCACATACATCACTTATAATCTGACTAACCAAAACAATAGGAAATGAGGACTAATGGACACAGTAACAAAACCATAAGGATATCAGTTCCGAGGAACGATTCTCCTGGCACAATCAGCAGGATTTCTTCTGCTGGAACCTAGAGTAACCAGAAACCAGAACCTCAGCAGGAGCCAGAGCCCTGAAGCCTTCCCTCAAGCGATTCTCTTTAGGAGCATCTTGAAGTGCAGCGATGAACAGCCAAAACTATCCCAAGTCTCCACAAAAGCCTTGCCTCCACTTCTGGGCTCATTTATATATCTCCTCCCAGAGTCTGTTCAAGGGATCTTTTCAGCTGGCAACAGTTAAGCTCCTACAGGAAGTGGTTGCTCTTCTAGTGAATTAACCTCACCTGTTCTCTCGCAAGACTGTTCTAATCCCGCACTTGAGATCCTAAAAAACAGGTTTGTCTCTCCTTCAGGAGGTCTCATGGGGAGGACCACGGCTGAGGCCAGGAGGCTCCTTGAAGAAGTGAACTTTAAACTGAGATGGCAGGATGTGCAGGAGTTTGGCCATGCCAGGAGAACGGCTATGTCAGGAGCATGGGAGGCTGTCTAGGGAGGGTCTGAGAGGTGAGTTTCAGCACAGCCAACAGAAAACTCAGGCCTTGAGATGGGAGTGGGTGTGGGCGTCCAACAGTGGCCACCCTGGAGAGAGCAGTGTCAGGGAGAGAACGCACTAAACAGGTAAGAAAGGGTCTGGCTACAGTGAGGACATAGATGAAAATGATGTCTTTTATCTAGAAAAAAAGAGGTACGAGAATGATCAGTGTGAGGGGAGAAAAAGGGGAAGGAAAAAGAGAGATTAAAATAAGATGGAGAAAGGAGATAGAGGGAAGGCACAAACACTTGGGGAATTATGATCAATTTTTCCCCTTAACAAGCTTATCAGTCAGCCTGACTGCTATTCGGTGTAACAAACGCACCTCAGCTCTTGGTAGCTTGTAACAATAGCGATTTGCTTTTTCATTTGTAGCTCATGTGCACACAGACCAGCCAGCTTGCTGCGTTTGCTCAAGTGCCTTGGGCTGGATGAGCTGCGGTAGCAAACTACTCTGGGTGCGTAGCTAATAGGCAAGTCATCGATCCAGAGGCTGGGGTGTACAAGGGCAAGGCTCACTTAGCCTTTGGCTCCCACTATCTTCCGACTTTCTCACATGATGGAAAAGGTGGGGTATCTTTCTAAGATCTTCTGTAGGGACACAATCCCATCTGTGAGGGGTCCCCCTCCTGACCTCTTTACCTCACAAAGGTCCATGTTCTAACACTATCACAGTGGTTTCAAAATCTGATTGAGGGATGGGTCACTGTGTTAGTGTCTGCTTTGCTGCTGTGATAAAAATGTCTGACAGAACATTTGCAGGAGTTACTCTGCCTCACGGTCCACTGTGGTGGGGAAGGCGTGGAGGCAGGAGCATGAGACAGCTGGTCCCACAACATCTGCAGTCAGGAGGCAGGGGCAGATGAGCTCGGATCCTCAACATGGTTTCCTCTTTTTTTATAATCCAGATCCAAGCCCATGGGAGGGTGTACCCATAAGCTTCCTACTTGTTGAGCCTAATCTAAATAAACCCACAGGCTTCTCTCCTAGATGATTCAAGGTCTCGTCATGTGACTGTCAGTACTAACTACCGTGGGTGTAAACATCTGGACCACAGCATGCAGAGACAGTCTGGCGAAGCTACACATCACCTATGTGTTCTGCTCCCATTATTATCAAACATCTCTCTCATGAGACAGTGGGACATTTTTCTGTTCATCCTCCACCCGTAGTGCCTAGCACAATGCAGACATTCATGGATGCCTGTGAAATAAATGCATTCTGCTGATTTCTATAAGTCACACTCGTGTTGGCGCCTAAAGCCAGCCTCGTTCTGCCCTTCTCATTCGTGTTTGTGTTTGTGAACCCAGCCATGATTCTTGACAGATTGCTTTCTTGGATGACTTTTGTGGTTTTTTTTTTTTAAATATGTCTAGTTGACTGGGATCCAGGATGCCCAGATACGTGGTCAACGGTATTCCAGATGCAGTTCTCAGGGTACGTGAGGGGAAAATGCCGTTTGCAGTGAATCAGCAGGGAGAAGCAGCCAGCCCTCTCCAGCATGGGTGGGCCCCGTCCTGTGCGTGGAAGGGGTGCATAGAACTGAGCAGCTGACCCTCCTGCTCCAGCTGTTGTCATTCTTTGAGCTCAGCCACTAGCTGCCTGTGGGCCAGGACCCCCGAGGCCTTTTAATCTGAATTCTTGCCGTTGGCTCTCCTCAGCCTGTCAAGTGGGGTTCTGGGAACTTCACAGCCCTGTAGCCATGTGAGTCAGTCCTTTATAACAAAACTCTTTGTTACATGCACCCCATTGGCTCTGTCTCTCTCTCTCCAGAAAATTCTAATGGCATCTCTCTGCAGACACTGTCATCTCATCACCTTCCTCCAGTCTGTTCTTCTGTCACAACCACAGCACCTGGATGTCTCTCTTCACTGGCAGAAGGAAGCTGCTGTGTGATGACTATCAAGTGAAAAAGATAGAGACTGGAGTGCTCTGGAGGCAGCCAGAGACTGGTGGGCATGAGTGGATAGCATCCGGGTCCTTGTAGCACAGGGTGGGAGGATTCTGAAGTGTGGCCTCCACTGTTCTTCAAATCCCGCGGTGCCTTGTGCTCCCACAGTGACCTACATGAAGACTCAGCCTAGAGTGGCTGCTTCTTCCTGCTTGCCTCATTTCCCCTCCACACAAGTGTTCCAAGACCACGTTCGAAAGGCACTGCTTACCGCTGGCTCTTCCTTGAGTCCACCTCTGAGACACTTCCACCCAAGGTGTTCGTACATAATGTGAAGAGTTCTCAGAAAGAGCTAAACCTTCCTCTGAGCCTTCTAGAAAGATGATGATGACGTGACTAGAACAGCAATGATGGCAGAGAGATTGGAATGTCACAGGTTCTAAAACCTAATTACAGTTTACCTTGGGCTAACCTTAGCTTCGTAAACAGCCATTCCTTGCTTACTTCTGTGTCTGACTCAACATCGTATGACTAACAGATAAAACCTCTTAGAATGTCTTAAGAAAACCCTAGCTTCTGCCAACCAGCAAGCTAATAGTGGCACCAAGCAGCACCTGAAGCTTATGGCTGACAGATAGCACTCCCCCCACCTTGGCTTTAACCTGCCTTTTTAATATCCCACCAGTGTACCCATTCCATTACTTTAAAAACTTCATCAAAGTCTTACCACATTGCATCATGGAATTGAGGATAACCTAAACCTTTGTCTGAGGGCCATCTTCACTCATATTTAGCTGTGAAATAAACTCTTCTTTATAATCATAGCACCCTGGGTTCTTGCCTCCTGGCATGCATTCTATAGCTGTTACTGCATTTGTTCTGTTAGAGCTAGCTTCTGTTTATCTGTAACAAGGTCACTCATCTCCTTTCGTCCTCTGTGCCCCTGCTCAGAGTCAGTTGGGTGAATAATAGTAGAGTAGCCGACTCTGGACACAGCCCTCTCCTCCCTTGTATTAGTTCCCTCATTAGGAAAATGAGACCACAGTGCCAGAAAAGTGGCTTCTGGCTTTATGATCTGAGAGACTGAGATGCCAGGGCTGGCAGGTAAGAAGGGACACAACGTTAGTACATGACAAGGCTCTGGATGTGAATACGGCTCCGGTCAGCTTTAATTGGACAGGGATGCCAGGACAGCACAGCTATTAGGAAGAGAAAAATCAGAGACAGGAGCAGCCTCCTTCACGGGGCCTTCGGTGGCTGCTAATGGGATGTAGCCTGCTGCAGCTCCACCAGGTGTGTACATGGAAATGACCCTTAAAGGCTCCCATTCTTGAGACTACTGAGTGTTCCACACTTACACATAACCGTCCTTCCCTAAGTCTTGTTTCAGTTACTCTCCTGGTTGTCCTCCGAGTCTCTACTTATGATTCCAGCAAGTAGCAAATCAGCTTCCTTTGTGAAGTCATCAGGACCCTCCCCGCCCCCCACATTGGCAGATGACCCTGAAGCCCAGGGCGTGTGAAGATGTGCAATGCATCAGGAGCTAGAGTGCCCACCCTGCAGCTCACTTCACCACCATCTGAATAATCCTCGAAGTTGTTTAATACCAGTTTTCAACTTAGCAGGGTCCTCGAATTATCACACAGGCTTTGGGCATCCCTGGGAGGAGTTATACAGATCAGGATGAGGTAGGGAAGATCCATTCCAGATGTGGGTACCACCTTGGACTGAACTAAAGGGAGAAAGGCAGTGAGCACCAGCGTTCATCCCCTGCTTCCTGCTGACATGACCGCCGCCCCCTGCATGATGAATTAATTGCACTTGAACTGTAAACGGAAACGCACCATGCTTTCCTCATGCTGCTTTTGTCTCAGCTATGAGAAAAGGGACCAACGGAGTCCTGTGTCTATCAGGAAGTTTCAGATAGAATTAACCACACTGCCACAAATGATCTTCAGACCCAGAAGGCCTGGTGTGAGCTGGGACTGCATGCACTCTTCAGAGGACAGAAATGAAGAGCTTTGAAACAGTCCTGGCACAGAAGCCATGGGACTCTAGGGAAACCCCTTTGAGCTTGCCAAGCAAGGCTGAGCATGTGCACGGGACCAGTGAGTAAACCCACTCTGAATGCATGTCTTAAAGCTCACAGACACATCAAAGCACAGGGGTAGGAGACATATATGACTTGTTGCAGCCTCCAGCTCGAAGCACCCTGAGTCCTAAGCATGTGTGCAGTGTGCCCAGGACCTAGGATGTTATGTATGTAGGGGACTGCAAGGAACAGTGTAGGTGACCCCTGGAAATCAGTCACAAAGGAAGGCGGGCTTCAGTGTTTCAGTTACACAAAGTTGCAAAGAGGAACAAAATAAATGATAAGTAATTCAGGTCACTGTCATATTTGGGAGCAGGTGTATAGAGGAGTGATGACAGTCCTGTCCATGGTGAGGTAATCAGTGCTCACACAGGTGTGTCCCCTTGCAAAGACACCACGAGCTGGGTACCAGTGATCTGTACAGTTCTGTACAGATCTGTAGTTGTGGCACTTCAAGAAAGTGTCAATAAAAGAGAAGAGACAAAAAGACATCACTAAAGAAGTTTGGAATTTGCAAGGAGGCCAGTTTCTCCCAAAGTCAAAGAGGGAAGGGAAAGAACTGAGTCTTCTTTCTCCCCCACTGGAATGAGCTAAACCTTGAGGAAGCCATGCAGAGGAGGAAACAATTCATATTCTCTCTCTCTCTCTGTCTCTCTCTGTCTCTGTCTCTCTCCCCCTCTGTCTCTCTCTCTCCTTCTCTCTCTGTCTCTCTGTCTCTGTCTGTCTCTGTCTGTCTCTGTCTTTCTGTCTCTCTGTCTCTGTCTCTGTCTCTCTCTCTCTCCTCCCCCCCTCAGTAAATCCAACAGGAGAGATGGGAAATGTTAGTTGTACCATTCAGTAGTTCTTTGGTTAACATCTGACTAAGATAACAGCTAGTTCTGGGTGAGAAGATACCCAGATAGAGAGTGGATGAAGGATGTTAGAAGGAATGGGGACATGTTGCTACTACCTGGACCACTCATTGACCCCTCACCACTAGACATCTAGCCAAACACTGAATCTAATGCACAGCTAACCAATGCAGAATCCACTCTGCAAGTTACTCAATTTAAGTACAACCTATATTGAACATATTACTGAAGACATATGAAGGCCAGGGGAACAAAATTGATGTAGTAAAATCCAGTATATGTAACACTTTTCAAGAAAAACTGATTACTTTCACAGTAAATAATATGAAAATGTTTCTGCTAGCTTTATTTACTTCATGTGTATGAGTGTCTTACTTAAATGTGTATCTGAGTGCCACATGTGTGCCTGGTACCTGGGGAGGTCATAAGAGGATACTGGATTCCCTGATGTTTGGAGATGTGGGTGGTTGTGATCTATCATGTGGGTGCTGGAAACTAAACCCAAGTCCTCTGCCAGGGCAGCCAATGCTCTCAACCTCTGTTCCATCTCGCCAGCCACCAAAAGTGGTTTTTAAAGAGAAACAGCATTTAGCAAAAGCAATGAAAATTAAAAGACCCAGCATCTAAGGTGTGATGTAATTTCAATCAGCCATCTATAGGAGACATATTTCAGGCAGTAGAGGAAATGGGTAGCATTAAGTAATCAGTTGTACGAAGACAGGAAATGACCTCTATTTCATTCCATACCCAAATTTCTATTCCAGGAGGTTGAGGATATTAGGTGGCTGGCAAAACCATATGTTGTAGAGGATAGTAGGCGCTACCAAACAACCAAACAACCAACCTCACAGGCTATGACAAGAGCTAAGCCAAAGCTTTAAACAAACGCTGTCTCCAGCTTCATGGTTTTAGAAGCAATCAGCTGAAGGTGGGAGGCGGAGATGCCCTCTACTGTTACTTAAATTTAGCCTATTGAAAAGAAGGAGGAAGGACAGGAATAGACCAGGCTTTTGTCTTCTGGGCATCTTCACCATCTTAGAGGAAGCAAAGCAACCAGAGAGGTAAGAGTGACCCACTCACTGAGACAGCAGTAGAAGAGTGGAATGTACCACAGGGGATAGAAGATGTGGGTGTCGCAAAGCCACAGTCTCTAGGGTGATGCTTGAGTTCAGAGAGAGCCCCCTGTGTGTCCATGAGGATGAGTTCCACTCAGTAGAAAAGCTGGCCAGGAGGGCGTGAACAGGAAGTCACAGCAAGATGTCTAAACCAATTTAATCTGATTTAAAAAAGAATTCAACACCGATGGCCATGAGAAGTGCCAAATAAAACTGCTCCGGACTCTCTCTCACTACACAAATGAGTGAGCCAAGGCACATGCTCCAGTCTACCAGCTGCCACGACACAGCCTGATGATGAAAGGTAAGTCCCTGCACAAATGTGTATCACGATGAGAATTAAAAATGATGGTCATATTGATAGTGGAAATTAACCAAGGAAACCACATGCAACAACATGGATGGACATTGCAGATAATGCTGGGGACAGAAAGCTGTATACAAATATACATTTGCTATTGTGCTTATGTGATGCTCAGACACAGGTAAAGCTGTTATTCTAGGGGCAAAATGGTGCATGCCTTTAATCCCTCAGGAGCACTCGGGGGGCAGAGATGAATGGATCTCTGTGAGCTCCAGGCCAGCCGGGTCTACATAGTGAGTTTTAGGATAGCCAAAGCTTCATAGTGAATGCCTGTCTCAAATAAACCAAAAACAAAACCTGACCTACAGTCCAATAATTTGCAAATAGAATTACATTGGATGAAAAGACACAGCTCAGGGTCACGACAACTCTTGGTTGCAGCTAATGTTGTTGGCTAATGGCTAAGCATGAATAAGTTGACTTTCTGAAAACATATCAATGCCATACGGGTACCCTGTGCACTTTTATGTGTGTGCTCTTTTAATTGAAATTAGCAGTCATCTCTACTTTTTACAACCCCCTTGGCAAGCTGGAAAATCTGTGGAGTCAAAGCATCCATAATGTGCAAACTTCAGAAGCACTGTGGTGAGGAATGGAGTACGGATAAGGTGTCTTCTGTTACTTGCTCTGCCTAATACCCCAAGCCATTGCATAAAATGAGCCAAGAAACAAAACAAAACAGAACAAAACAAAACTGGATAGATCTTTGCCTTTGAGAAACCTTGATGGGCAGTCAGCAGTTCAAGAGTCTCAGCCTTAAAAAGAGTAGAAGATACAACTCAAAGAACATATCGTGAGGTCTAAGACGGGCTAGGAGCAATACTTTTGCAGAGACTCTGAGTTTGGTTTCCAGCACCCATAGGTGGGGCATTGACAACTGTCTATAACTCCAGATCCAAGGCACCCAATGCCCACCTCTGGCCTCTGCATGTACTACACTTATATGTGCATACACATATTTTAAAAAGCAAATCTTTAAAAACATATATTGTGAGATACTATTTTGTCATACCGGTGGAAGCAGGTGCTGCCTAGGTATGGGCAGAAGGCCACTAGCCAGACTTGCAAGGGCTGATGCAATGGCCCCCCTGGGGAGTAACTCCCTGATGGCTTGTTCTAAGAGGTGTAAACTCAGCTGTCCTACCACTTCTCAGTGAGTGTCCTTTGGTACTTGCCTCACAGAGGCTCCTATGTTGTACATTAGGAAACCCAGACAAGGGTATTCACATCCCTCATCAGCAGGAGAATGAGTCAATAAATCACGGCGTAATCAGAGGAAACGCTTCAGAGCAGCCCCGCTGACTGAGCCACATCCTGAGTGTAAACATGAAAAATGGTAGCAATGGAGAAAAAAAGAAGATGCAGAACGATTTAGCTCTACCATGATAGGGTTTAAAAATAGGACATGCTCCTGGAATTACATAACATTAAGCAAAAGACTGAGTCCCCGTGACATGAACACCCAGAATTGGCATTAGCTCATACTCTTCAGCATGCTTTGCATGGGCCAGCCTATCTGATGCTCAGGGTGACCCTGACAAGTGGAAATAATGATGTGCATTTTATAGGTGAGGAAACAGAGTCATGGTGATGTGGAGTAATTTCCCTGAGGTGGCTCGGTCAGCAAAGGGCAGGTGTCTCTAGTCTGTATCTCAAATGCCCCCCACAGGCTCAAACATTTGAGTGTTTGGTCCCCCAAGCAGTCACACTATTTAGAGAGGAGGGGCCTAGCTACAGGAAAGAGATTCCTTGAGGGTGAACCTTCTCCCCTTCTGGTGTTGTACAGAGATGCCAGGAAGTGAAGAATCTCATGGCCAGTGAAGAGTCTGTCTGTGCCCCCCCATGCCTTCTGCACCCTCAAACCATGAGCAACCCTGTACATCATTGGAAGACAAGGCAAACCCAGGCAGATACTCGGCAAACAGGAGGTTTGGGCAAGTGACCAACAAGTGAGAGAACTCAGGCCCGTCTTCTTCTTGCCTCTAGGCCCCATGTTGCATTTACTCCAAGATGCCTTCACCTCAGAAGAGCGTGCTCCAGAGAATGTAAATCGTCAATCTTGTCTGGTAGAAATCTGGGTTTCGGTTTCATTGTCGGATGGCCCGCTATTCAGTCCCGGAGAGTGGAAATGCAAATTAAAGAGCTGTTTTGAATTTTTAAAAAAATCTTTCAGAAGCCTAAGTCATTATAGTCATAATTAGGGTACAAGATGGAATAATATTCCCATTGTGTCAAGTTAAAGATAAAGGGAGAGTAATTTCTATCATTCCGTCCTTGAAAAACAGACAGTATTTCTAACAAATTCCTGTGTCGGTGGCCATCATAATTGCCCAGCCCCTCATTGTGAGCCAAATGGCTGCTCTTCTGGCATTGACAAAAGGAGCAATTTCAGTTTTTCTTTGTTTTTCTGCTTCTTCTCCTTTGCTTCCTCCATTCTCTCATTCCTTGTCTCTCTCTTTCAGGAGAGCAACTGCAGTGTATAAGTGTCGGAATTGGAACACCAGCTATGGTGCCACCAACCAGTGCAAATGTTCCTGGGCAGACGTGAGCTGTGCCCCACCCAGTACTTCTGTCATGCTGCACCTTAGGTGAGCTGAGGCCTGTCCCCTGCACCGATACTCCTACAACACCTGCTCTGCCTACTCAGGCCAGATCGCTCCCATGGATGCTTGCTATAGTCATGTCATCTTCGCTATGGTGTCAAGAGCACGGGATTGCTGACTCTGCTGGCCTGGCTACTTCTCAGCTATATGGCCACAGCAAGCCACTCAAACCTCTCTGTCACTTCAGAGGCGACAAATGGAGGCCCTATGCTTGCTACTTGACCTACTCGGTAAGTTTCTTTAAAGAAGTGAGTTGGACGTGGGCTTTTAGAGCCTAACATTTCATGGAAGTATCCAGATTTCTGACATCAGAAAAACAGTCATCTGGTCATTCCCACCACCAGGTCTCACAGGGCCTGATACAGCTGGTAGTGGCTACCCACTCTGTCTAAAGGAACCCCCGTGATAGAAACCCAGGAGTTCATGAGTGGAAGGGGTTAACCCCTTATGGTTGTGACCACTGTCCCCATGCAGCAAAGATGGGTACCCCACACACTATTTAAGCAGCAAACTCATCCATCCCTCTCGTAGTCACTGTGTTTCTTGGCCTTCTCCTTTGACGAGAACATTCTCCTGTGCAGCTTTACTCTGAAATCCTACCCATACTTCAAGACCATATTCACGTAACACTTCTACCACAAGCCTCTCTCAGCATCTCTATCCCCAACGGAAGCCACGTTCCTCAGCTGACACCCTCCAAGCAACAGATATAACCTTGTCACAGCACTTTCAAAGCCAGCCTTTTATGCCACTTAATTGTAAACACACACACACACACACACACACACACACACACACACACATCACACAAACCCACACATACACATACACACAACAGTTCACTGAGTAAAGACCTTAATTCATTAATGTACCTCAACAGGACACACTATTTCTAGAGTGGACAAGAACAGTGCCCCTACCTGGCCTGATGCCCACATTCTGTGTCTTGGAAGCCAAGGATGCAATGTTAATGAAAAAGGAGTGTGCTGGTTTGAATAGGAATGGCTCCCAAAGACTCATGTGTTTGAATGTTTGCCCATAGGGAGTGGCACTATTAGGAGATGTGGTCTTATTGCAAGAGGCGTGGCCTTATTGAAGGAAGTGTGTTACCATGAGGGTCAGCTTTGAGGTCATATGCTGAATGCCCAGTGTGGCTCACAGTCTCCTGCTGCAGGTGGATCAGGATGTAGAACTCTCAGCTCTTTCTCCAGCACCATGTCTGCCTGCACACCGCCATGTTTCTCACAATAATAATAATGGACTAAACTTATGACTATGTAATCCAGCCCCAATTAAATGTTTTCCTTTATGATAGTTGCTGTGGTCATGGTGTCTGACAGGGGTCCAGGGGTATCACAGGACTGTGCAACAGAAGGAGGGGAGAAAGAAGACGCCACCAGCCTCTGCTGGCTTCGAAGAGCCTAAGAACCAAAGGATGAATGCAGCCTCCAGAAGCAAGGAAGGGAAGGAACTGTGGCCCACAGCCTCCAGAAGGAAGTGGCCATGCTGTCACCTTAAGTTACCCTGATAGAGGCCACTGTGGACCTTTGATCTTCAGAGCTGAATACATAACAGTGGCCTCAGAATACCAGAAGTGACTGATGCACACCATCCCACACTGAGTCACTGGGCACACAAACACTCTCCAGTTTGGAAACTGGCCTGTGACAGGGAGGAAAACTGAAAGTAAGAAGCCATGGGGCTCCAGAGCTTGACCCACCATCTGGTAGCTGTGGTGACTTTAAGATGGTTTATATTGAAGGAGCGTAGCTTCCTCACATGTAAATGGAGCCAGAAGCACCGGTTTTCAGGGCTGCCGAGAAGCCACCGGCACACTGACATATGTGGCTGCTAGACTCCCTTTGTATGGGAAACTCCCAGGAGAGCATTTTTACCCATTTGCTGTACTGGCAATGGGTTTTGTAACCAGGGAAATAGTTTAGATTCTAAGCCATATGAGGCCCTGGGTGCACACTCAGCCCCAGCATCTTCTGTTGCACATATAAATGATGCTGGCAGACCCTTGTTGCCTCATCCTCTCTTGCCCCTCTGTGAATGTGACTCCCTACTCCAAGTCACATGCTCCCCCAACTCCGTTAAGGCTTTCCGCACAGCACTCTGCAGGGTGGCCGCTCAACTCCTGTTGCCAAAGACAGAGTCTGTTTGCTTACTTCTTGCACCTGGGAAGACTTAGGGACTTGATTTGGCTATACACTGGGTTGGGAGTACTGATATCAGGTCTAAGCTGAGGCCCCGAGAGGGTCTCTGACTGTCTTAGTCAGTGTTCCATTGCTGTGAAGAGAAACCATGACCATAGCAACTCTTATAAAGGAAACCATTTAATTGGAACTGGCTTACAGTTTAGAGGTTTAGTCCATTATCATCATGGTGGGAAGTAAAGTGGCATGCAGGCAGACATGACACTGGAGAAGAATCTACATCTGAAGAGTTCTTCTGCATCTGGATCCACAGGCAGTAGGCAGAGAGAGACACATGGCCTGGCTTAAACATTTGGAACCCCAAAGCCTTGTGATACACTTCTCCCCAAGGCCACACCTACTCCAACAAGACCGTACCCCTTAATCCTTGTCAAGTAGCACCACTCCCTAATGACCAACCATTCAAGTATATTAGCCTATGGGAACCATTCCTGTTGAAATCACCACACTAGCCAAGCATGGGCTAGCCATTTGTGTA
This sequence comes from Acomys percivali, assembly GCA_907169655.1. Lineage (NCBI taxonomy): Eukaryota > Metazoa > Chordata > Mammalia > Rodentia > Muridae > Acomys > Acomys percivali. The sequence goes on along the minus strand of OU015747.1, from coordinate 29,853,210 downwards.
TGTTTGCTTTGGACATCTGTGCCTTTGGGTCACACTCAAAATATATTTAACCATACCAATGGCTTTGAAGCAATTCCCTTGTGCTTTATTTTTGTAGCATCATGGCTTGGGGGATTACAACTAAGTGTTCGGCTTGAGTTGACCTTTGTATATATAAGATTAAGGCATCTACCTCTGTTCCTCTGCATGTAGATGCATGATTGTCCCTATGTCATAAAAAGCATGTTCTTGGTGCCTTTGTTGTAGACCAGGTGACATGGAACAAGAGAGGGTTCAGCCTATCCAATGCTGTCCTAGGCCAGCCAGCATCCGCTGTCTGCCCTCCACCATACAGCACACCACAGAGTGAAGTCTTTGAGACCTAAGCTGAGCCTGCATGAGCAGGTTGTCCAGCTGCATTTTAAGCCTCTGGGCTTAGATGTTTTGTTACAGCAGCAATAGCTTACTAATACATGACATTCCCTATTTATTTAATGACTGGGGAACTATCTAAATTGCAAATTACCATGACCAAGCTCATTTTGAATGTTAGATTTAAGTCCTTCATAAAGTACAGTGCCAGTTAACATTCTTCACAGAAACAGAAAAGCAATTTAAAAACTCACATCTAAACACAAATGACTCTAAATCATGAAAGCAATCCTGAAAAAAAAGGGGGGGGGGCTTAAACCTGAAAGCAATAATTACCTGAGTTTAAAACATTCTACAAAGCTCTACTGACCAAACAGCATGGCGCCAGCATAAACATCAGCACAGAACAGGCCAAAGAACAGAGTGAATAAATCAGAAATAAATGACTATGTTGGCAATGACTTGCAACAAAGGCATCAGGAACCTATATAAGGGAAAAGGCAGTCTCTTAGATGAATGACACAGAGAACTGTGTGCCCGTACACAGAGAAACAGAACTGAACCCCATGCCTCACCGTATACAAAAGTCAACTCAAATGACTAAAAGCTTAGACAGGACACCAAGCTATGAACCTGCAACAAGAGAGTTATAGTGATCAAATGAGAAATGTCCCCCATAGGCTCTTGGGTCTGGATGCTTAGTCCCTACCTGGTGCTGCTACTCGGGGAGGTTATGGAATCCTTAGATGGTGCAGCTTTTCTGGAGGAAGTGAGTCACAGCGGGGGTGTGGGGGGCACTGAGGGTTTACAGCCTAATCCCATCTCCTCTTCTCTCTCTCAGCTTCCTACTCTGGCCATGTGCTGTGTGCCTCCCCACCTTTATGGTCTCCCCCTCTGGAACCATAAGCCAAATAAACTCTTTCTTTCTTAAGCTGTTTCAGTCATGGTGTTATCGCAGAAACCGAAGAGTCACTAGCATAGGGGAGAACATCAGGACAGGTTTGGGACCCCAAAGGCATAGGCAATAAAAGAAAAAATATATAAATGCATTACACCAACCTGATCAGAGTGAAGAGGCAGATTCAGAGGGGGAAAATATCTGCAAATTAATCTTATCTCAGGCGGCGTGGGTACCCAGAATCTCAGGGAACTCAACATCAAAACAACCAAACAATCCAAAGGCAGGGAGAGGGCTCAGGCACTGAAGCACTGGCCTTGCAACTGTGAGGACTTGAGTTTGGTCCCCAGAATTAACATAAAAAGGCGGGCATGGTGGCACATACTTGTGATCCCAGTGCTGGCAAAATAGGAACCAGAGGCAGGCAGATCCCTGGAAACCCACTGGCCAACCAGCCAAGCCTTCTTGATGAAGGTTCAGGCCAGTGAAAGACGTTTTCTCAAACAAAAGCTAGAAGAAGTCTGAGAAATGAACCAGGAGGTTGTCCTCTGACTTCCACACGCATGTGTACATACATCTACACACAGACACACACACACACACACACACACACACACACACACACACACACACACACACCTCTCCACACAAGATCAAACAATCCACGGTAGATCTGAATATAGGTTCTTTTAAAGAAGACATAGGAACTACAAGCAAGTCTATGAACATATACCCAGTATCACTAATTAGGAGTATAAACCAAAGCTACAGTGAATGGAGTCTGTGCCATAGAACCCCAACTCCTAGGCAGGATGAGGAGGGAAGATTGCAGTCTCAAAGCCTGCCTGGGTAACTTAGCTGAAACCTGTCTCAAGATTATACACACACATACAAACATGTCTGAGTATATAAGTAAAAAAGTAACCAATAGAAAAAACATTAGTGAGGCACTCACACATTCTAACGAGAACATAAATTAGCACAACTCTAATGGTGGAAAGGATGAATATTCCAAAATAGTCTAAAAACAGAAATAGCATTGGTTACAGTTCAGACAACAAGCTATCTATCTCTTTCAGATTGAAAAGCTCCTTCCTAGAAAGATGAGGAGGCTCGGCCGGGCATGGTGGTACACGCCTTTAATCCCAGCACTTGGGAGGCAGAGGCAGGTGGATCTCTGTGAGTTTGAGGCCAGCCTGGTCTACAAAGCAAGTCCAGGACAGCGAGGGCTACACAGAGAAACCCTATCTCAAAAAAAAAAAAAAAAAGAAAAAGAAAAAGAAAGAAAGAAAGAAAGAAAAGAAAAAAAGAAAGAAAGATGAGGAGGCTTATAACATGCTAGAGAAACTGACAAGGCTCAGAAAGTTCATGAAACTTACAAATTCATAAAGCCTCTCCCCTGGCTATAAAAGCTGTAAGATCAGACTCTCTAGAAGAACTGCCTGCAAGTTGAACACCAGAGACTCAGCTTTCATGAGTCATCATCCACACCAGGTGGGCTTTCTGGTGGTATAATTGTCTTTGTGTCACCATTTCCCTGGTAAGTAAATAAACTCACAGATTCACTAGGCTGGACTTGGGTGGACTTATTTCTTTGGTCCATCATCAGTGTTCTACTTGGGGTGAATAGATATTTCCTCAGGTCTCACTCACACCATTACTGAGTGCACATCCTAAAGAAACGAAAGCTGTATGTTGAGACACTTGCTCACATTTAACTGCAACACTTCACAGTAGCAAGGCCCCTTTTCTCACCACGTCCCCTGGATGGGGAGGTCTGGAGGCACTCAGAGGAAGGTTAGCAAGTTACCAATTGGCAGAGAGGATAAAGCAAGTGTGGTACATTAACACAGCCTTTCAATCACTAGAGATGGGCTCCTGTCAGCTGAAGGGCCTTAAGTCACAGAGAGCCAGACCCAGAAAGGCAAATGCTGCAGGTTTCCCCTAGGTTGGAACTAATATTCAGCAGAAGTAAAGAATGGAGTGTGGTTTCTGGAAGCTGGGAAGGTACAGCAGGAATATAAGGAGGATTTGTTCCAGAATGCAAAATTCCAGGATCTGAGGGTTCAGCTCAGCTCAATGGTGGGGCACCTGCCTAGCACGCACAAGGTCGTGGGTTCAATCCCCAGCACCACAAAAAGGGTTCAAATTTTGGTTAGTCAAAAAGGCATCTGAGGAGAAGGAGAGGGGGGGAACAAAAGGAAGAGGGTGGGAGGGAGGGACCAGGAAGAGAGAAGGGAGGGGGCCACAGTCAAGATGTACAGTGAATAAATAAATGATTTTTTTTTTTGAGAAAGAAAGAAGATGGCATCTGGTATTCAACAACTATTGTCTGGAGTCAATGGTGATGTCTATCTACCTCACTGTGGCTAAAATAATTTTGAATGCTTCAATGCAAATAAATGTTAAATGTTTGAGGCTATGTGTTTTCTTTTGAGTGGAGAGTGAGATCTGACTATCACACGAACTCTGGTGCCCCTTTTCTCACCACGTCCCCTGGATGGGGAGGTCTGGAGGCACTCAGAGGAAGGTTAGCAAGTTACCAAGAAGAGACTCAATACTCTAAGAGCATATATAGGGGGAGAGGTCTCCCTCAATGACAGACACAGGGGAGGGGAGAGGGGGGGAAGCGGGAGGGAGGGAAGAATGGGAGGATACAAGGGAAGGGCTAATAATTAAGATGTAATATGAATAAATTAATTTTTAAAAATTTATTTATTTTATTTATTGTCACATTATAGATGGCTGTAAGCCACCATGTGGTTGATGGGAATTGAACTCAGGATCTCTTGGAAGAGCAGGCAGTGTGCTTAACCACTGAGCCATCTCTCCAGCCCAAGGCTGTGTGTTTTCTAACGACACACTAGACACTTGTATTAAAATGTCACACCATGCCCCATCAACATGTAACATGTAAAATCATTATGTGTCAATTTATAAAAATGTAGAGATGACTTCTTTAAAACCAATGGGATAGAAGCCACCCCCATAAGAGACTGAGCCTCGTCACTCCTGAGACCCAGACCTCTGGGTTTCACTGTAGTGTTCAGAAGCCAGGACAGTGCGAAGAACATAGAGATGAGATGAGGGGTTGCTGTGCCGTCCCTAAGTGTCACTGAGGAGCCACAGGGCCTTGCACTTGACAAGTGCAGACATGCCCATCCGAAGCCAGGGTGTCTTTCCCAAAGGACAGCGGGCGCGTGCATGTGCACATGTATGCATGCACACACATTCCTACATGTGTGCTTTGGAGCAAACTGTCCATATTCACCCTGGCACGTGCCATCCTTACGTCCATCTTTGCCTACTTAAACAGAAATCCTCAAACTCAGCCAAAGCTGAGGAGGGCACAGGGATTTCCCTAGACTTCTGTGGGCATACAAACAGCCCTGAAGATATAGAGTTCTAGAAACAGGAACTTATTAAGACCCTGCTTCCCTGCATCTCATGCCCTGGCCTTTCTTCTAAAACTCTCTAGTCCACTACTCCCTACCACTCCACGCAGCAGTGGCTAAAGCCTTAACCTGTGATGTCTTTAACATGAGCCCCTTCCCGCCTACTGGGGAGGGCAGACACACTATGTGTGGAGTTGACACCATCCCATGGACTGAGGTCTGGGACTGAATAAAGAAGGAAAAAAAAACTCTTAAGTATGGTAAAATAAGACAACGTTTAGGGCAGCTTTCTCCCACGAGCCAACCAAAAGGTCGGCTGGCTGCAACCCATTGCGGAAAAAGGTCTGTGCTGTGCCCTCTGGCACAGGATGCCAGCTGCTGTTTCGGGGCTGGTGCTGAACTGGAAAGTGGAGAATTCTAAGTTTAAAAACATACTAAATGTTAATGCTTTGGGTTCGGAGCCTTTCTTGAGCAAGTGGACCTTGGGCTGTCTCAGCCTTTGATTTCATTGCCGGGGCTGTTTCTGCTATGTCCCGTCAGGTTTGCGCACTCTCACGGGGGTGGCGGTCACCACTGTTGCTTACACCCTGTTGTAGTTGGTTCTGGACAGGTGGAAATTTTGTTTGGTTTTACAGTGTGCTTCCTCAGGTCATCTCAGCCATGTTTCTAACGTATGTTCTCCACCGGAAGACAGCTGTCCTGACACTGCCGTAAGAAATGTTTGGGCATGATGCTGTGTCTGCACGCCTCTTTGATGTTTGCACTGCACCCTCTTGCTGGTGTCATGCAACTTCTAGAGGACAGTGAAGTGTTCCAGGGCCTCCAGCTGGGAACTTGTGTGGCAGGCACTGCACCCAGCACACCGTGTCCATTATCCGTCTTAACGTTCTTATTTACCCAAACAACCCAGTTGCTGTCGCATGGGTAAAGACAGAAGCATGAGGTATTAAAGTGCATTTCCCAACTGGTAATTTCAAGCGTGAGGACATTAAAAGTTGTTTTCAGCCAGCACTCTACCCTTCAGGGTAGTCCTGGAGAATAGGTTGCAGAAACACTTGTCAACAGAGACTCTTCAGTACCAATGTACCTCAGAAAACATTCTGGAAAGTGCTGAGCTAAAGCCCAGTTAATAACCAAGGTGGTGGTTTGTGCTTTTCTCAACACTTTTTACTGACATAAATCATGACAGAGACCCTGGCTACAACATTTAATATTGATTGGAGAGAGGGACACATGTCTTCAGCCTATAGATTTTCAATACAGATTTTGATGCTTCCTCCAGTGTAGGCATTAAAAGCTGTACTTAAGAAAAAAAAAAAAACAAGAATCAGGGGATTGTATCCTGGGGCTAAACTCAACAATATAATGTCAATTTGTAAGACTGAGGAAGGCTGAATTGGGGAAAGCTGATCTCATAGAGTTATTTTCCCCAATTATATGCACAATTTCTCCAACAAACACATTTCATCCCAGGGAAGAGAAAAACAAATAAAATTACAGCGAGGAGAAAGGGGCAAAGACGTCACACCATGTGTATGGAGACAATTCCCTCACTATTTTCCCCACCATTTTAAGTATTTTTCTCTCTCCATTCTTATAATCCTGCCATGATTTTAATTTTTATTACAGTTATTTTGTACCACGGAAACTTTATTAACATCATCAGTTTATGCCTTCATAATAGTCTGCTACAAGGATACAATCCGTTCATGGCTTCTTTCACCCACACTGACTGTTGAGGTTGTCGATGGTGAGACAAACGTCCCTGGGGCGTCACAAACTGCTAACATTTCAACAAGTTGTTCCAGGCAGCTAGGGCTCAGTGAGACACATTCAGGGGTGCCAGGTAACAAAGCCACATGTGACATCCACTTCTCCAGCAGAGAGAAGTGGGGTTGATGTGGGTGAACACAGTCCATGGGAGAGTTGAGAAACACTTACAGGATCCACACATTCACCAAAGCAAATAAACTGAGAGAGACAGCCAACGCAGCCATGGAGATTGAAAGGGGCAGGTAACCCAGGGGGGAAAAAAAGAGTCACAGAAAGAGAGAGTATAAAAAAAAAAAAAGTATCAAAGAAGAGGAGCCTATGCCAGAGAAAGCAGCATTGGGGCGATTTGCCGCTTTGATATTTAGATGCAGATGAATAAATAGCGGCTCACTTCTTTCTGTCTGTAGTGAGCACCGGCAGGAATTCTGGCCCTCTGCACTTTAAAGCATTGATGTGCAGTGCATGTATGGAGCACACTGTACTGTTGGTCTCTGAGAAGGGAGGTATATGAGCACCCTCTATCTCACTGAGTTCCCTTTAAAACAGGTGCCTGTAATTATGGGCAACTGATGGATGAAGGGTTTTGGGGCTCAAAAACAGGAATTGGTCCCCCAGACAACCGGCAACAGGTATCCAGGCCTGAGCTGAAGGCAAAACTCTGCCAGGAGTTTGCCTTCTTCCTGGAATCAAGTGGCAGCTTTCAACGACCTCCACATCGTGGGATGAAATCATCTCACAAAACGCTTGAGACAAGGATTCTAGGGACTGATGAATTGGAGATGGATTTTAACCATCTTCAGGACTCTTTGAGGGCTGTCGTAGAGCTGGCAAGTGTTAGAGGCTTAAACTGTCCATGAAGGAAAGTGGAAGTGGGACTGTGTAGGAGAGTGAAGAGGACTAAAAGGGAAGGAGAGGACAGGAAGGGGCCTTGGGGGACACACACAACGTGCTATATCTACTTTCAGGAGAATGCCCTTCTGCAACCCAGTGCTGTGTAGAATGAATAACACCAAGGGGAAAAAGGAGGATTGCCAAGGAAAAAAATGATCTCAAACTTTTCTACTTCGGAAGCCCTACTTTGAGAAAACTACGGAAACAGAGACAGTAGCACATCCAGGCTACTCCTCACAACATCATTTAAATGAAGTGGGAAGTGGAAGCAATTCGAATAGCCCATGGTAAAAAAAAATGAAGGTGGGACAGAGAAGTTTCTTTTAGTAGTCAAACCATTTGGGAGTTTTACTAAATGTGTGATCAGTATGTGAAAAAAAAAATATGTGCTGGTTTGAATGAGAAATGCCACCCCCATAGGCTCATGCATTTGAACACTTAGTCTCTAGTTGGTGGCTGTGGTGGCTTGACTGAGAATGGTCCAAATAGACTCATATATCTGAATGCTTGGTCCCCAGCTGGTGGAACTGTTTGGGAGATAGGAGCATGGCCTTATTGGAGGAGATGTCTCACTGAGCTTTTGAAATCTCAAAGCCCACACTATTACTAGTGGGATGCTCCCTCCCTCTCTTGCTCCCTCCCTCCCCGTGTGTGTGTGTGTGCGTGTGTGTGTGTGTGTGTGTGTGTGTGTGTGTGTGTTTGTGTACTTGTGCTTCCCCTCTCTCTTTCCCTCTGTGTGTGCTCTGCCTCTCTCCCTCCCTCCTTCACGGGGCTGTGGATCAAAGGTAAGCTCTCAGCTACTGTTCCAGCACCATGTCTGCCTGCCTGTTGCCATGTTCCCCTCCTTGATGGTCATGGACACACCCTTTGAAACTGTAAGCCCCCAATAAACCCTTTCTTCTATGAGTTGCCTTGCTCATGATGTCTTGTTCACAGCAACAGAAAGCTAACTGGGGCAGTGGTGCTGTTCCTGGAGGTTTTGGAACTTTCAGGAGGTGAAGCCTTGGTGGAAGAAGTAGTCACTGGGTGTGGGCTTTGGGCAGGAGTAGCCTTGTTCTGTGTCCTGTGTGTGAGCAAAACACAGTCGGCCAGCTTCCTGCTAATGGGGCCTTGCCATGGGTTCCCTGCCATGGCGTGCTCAATTCCCCTGGAACCATAAGCCAGAAGCAAGCCCTTTCTTCTCTGTTGCTTTTTGTCTTGGTATTTTATCATAGCAACAGAAAAGGAACCAATACAAAAAAATAAATATCCATCACAGTGAAAAGTTAGAAAGTCAAGCATAAAGTACCAAATAAATGAAACATGCCTATACACAGAAGGAAAAAATTCTTTTGAGAAGTTAAACAGAATTTGACACTGGTTTCACAATATTGATGTTTTGGTTTTAAGGGGAGGGTTTGGTTTGTTTGTTTGTTTGTTTGGTTGGTTTTTTTTGTTTTTGTTTTTGTTTTTTGCTTTGTGATTTGGGAGTTTTTACAATTATTTACTATTACTATGTATCATTCTATGACAAAAAAACATTAATGGACATAGAAAACACAAAAGGATCTGTGTAGACAGGCACTTAGAAACACGCATGCACATTCACTATTAGAGACTGAGAACTGTTTCAGTATTGGCAGTATAGGCTAGGAGGGATACAGGAGTGAGCCAGGGAGTTGGGACACTCCATCATGTCACAGGCCCTTCCTCACTAAAGGAAAGAAAGAACGCCTACTAACTGTCATGCTGACTCAATCACAAGCTTGGGCAAGTGTGGGATACTGTGTCAGCAGATTTTCCAACCAGCCACGTGTGCCCCAGGGCCTCACACCCATCCCCAACACCCACATTCCTCTCCATGGGTACAGCAGGGCCCTGCACCCCTCTCCACGAATGCCCCAGAACCCCATATCCTTTTCCATTAGTGCCCTGAGCCCCTCCCCCCCATCACTCTCTATCAGTGCGCCCTCTGGCTTGTGCATGAAGTGAAGTGGAGAGCCAATTCTATCTCCTGGAACAATATGGTGGGATTTAGTGTGTTGCTGGGCTGAGAGCTAGGGATGGGAAAACCACTCAGGAAGGACTCTGAGAGCCCTCATCTGGTAGTGACAGTGGGAGTCACACTGTGGCCTTCTCTGTAGTCTAGGTGAGAGCTGAAGAGTAGATGAGAGCCCAGAATTCTAATCTGGACAGATGGGGTGAAGATGAAGAGTTCAAACATAAGCCAGGAACAGTGCTTCATGCATGCAATCCCAGCACCTGGAAGACTGAGGGCAGAATAGTTCCATGAGTTCAAGGCTCCTCTGGGCTGTGTAGCAAATATCACATCATCTAGAGTAACAAAGCCAGACCCCTCCTTAAAGCCATTTTTAAAAGCTCAGTTCTATACATACAGAAAGGCCATAGGTACAGCAAACAAAACTGAAACAAATATTTAAAGTATTTCCTGGCTAGAATGTAGTGATCAAGACACTGAGAGAAAAGTCGAGGTACCTTATGATCCCATAACGGTGGCCATGTAGCCATGGCAAAGCCCCACATCCTTCATCATCGTTACTATCTAGCATCCTGCAATCTCCCTGCATACAGCTCATCAGCTTAAAACCTGGCATCCCTGGAGGACATTTTTTCCATGGTGTTAGCTGGTAAGATACAAAATGCTCATGACGTCACCACAGATCAACCTCATGAATATTCAGCACCTAATAGTCAACAAGCGCCATCATGAGCAGAGAGGCTTGTCAGCAATGAGGAGCAGCAGTGCGACCCCTGAGACGTGAAAAAGGATTTACCCCATTAATTCCATGCTGCAGACATGAAAGTGATTCTAAATTCAGAGCTTTTTTTTTTTTTTTTTTAGAAGCCAGAAACACAGGTGATCAATTGGTATCATTTGTAAGAAAAAAAAAAAAATGGAATTACACCAAATGTCCAAATAAGGGGCAAGGTAAGAAAAGCAGTGTATACATGTTTTCAGTGGGATAGAAGTACACTATTACAAGACAATGGTTATGCACCACTGTGTACACTGGACTATTTGTTCCTCTAGTATTCCTCCCTGACAGCTTCAGATGTATTCCTGTGGATACCAGGACCTTGTGACTCCTTTTCTCTGGTCACCTGGCCATGTAAACTCAGCTTCATACAAGGTCATATGATTTCAGCTGGATACGGGGTAAACGTAAATGTCAGAAGCTGATATCAAGAACCTGGGTGCTTAATAGAAAAAAAATTGGTGGACATTTACAAAGCAGTGTTCATAGAGGTCATATGAAAATGAGAGTGAAAAGTCATGCTATCTGGAAATCAGTTCATGGCCATTAACAAGAACCTCACATCCTATCTCTAGTCTATTACATGATCAAAACTGAAGGCAAAGTGAACACTTCTGGCTCTCTAGAAAGACCACATCGAGTGAAAATATCTATACTTGTGCTTTTCTGGTGGCAATAGTGCTCAAAGCGAATGTTTTTGAAACACCAGTGTCTGGCAAGGACAAACTATGAATGCATTCACACCCTGCATTCCAAAAGTCACTGAGCTGGGAATGAATGCTAGAGAACAACTTAGCAGGGCACTAGGATTAATTTTCATGTGCATGTAATCTGTCTTCAGAACTTTGACTGCGTGCTCAGACAGGGATGAAAAAGACGAGGCTACATAGAGCATGGCGGATGTCAGGTGGGAAATTAGTACACTTGAGCAGAAATTAGGGCAGCTGCTGGCCTGCAAGGCACAGAGTTGGGAGTAAATTGAGTCCAGGGGGTGGGGTGTGAGGATTAGGTTTCAAAAGTAATGGACATTCTTGAGAATAAAAAGTAAAACTAAACGAGGTCCACCCCTGAAATTTGTGGACAAATGGATTGAACTAGAAATGATCATAATGAGTGAGTTAACCCAGAGGTAGAAAGACTCAAATGGTATATAGTCATTGATAACTAGACACTAGCCCAAGTGACATGTCTTCACCTACCAGGAAAGTGGGATAGATGTGAGGGCACCCTTTTGGGATTCTAGGTGAGAGAAGTATGGGATAATGGGGAAATAGAAGGATCCAGAGGGTCCTAGAAACCTACAAGTAGAACATTATGATAGGCAGATCTGGGCTCAGGGGTTCTGCAAACTATGTCACCAACCAGGGACAATACATGCAGTAAACTTAGAACTCCTACCCAGATCTAGCCAATGGACAGGACAGTCTCCACAACTGAGTGGAGAGTGGGGACTGACTTTCACATGAACTCTGGTATCCCATATTTGACCCCGTCCCCTTGATGTGGATGCCTGGTGGCACTCAGGGGAAGGATAGCAGGCTACCAAGAAGAGACTTGATACCCTAGGATCATATACAGGGGGAGGAGGTCCCCCTCAGGCACAGTCATAGGGGAGGGGAATAGGGTGAAAGTGGGAGGGAGGGAGGAATGGGAGGATAGAAGGGATGGGATAACAAATGAGATGTAATATGAATGAATTAATAAATAAATAAATTTTTTAAAAAAGAGGTCCACCTTTGGAGGGAGACCTGCTACTACCATTTCTTTAGAACAGCATATTTTCTAACTGCATTCTAAAATGTATCCTTAGACCCACAAATAAATGTACCTCTAACCTCTCATCAAAGAAGCTTTGATTTACAGCCAATGAAAGCCATTCATTACAGCAAACCACAACTGGTCATAATGCAAAGACCAACTGATCACGGGGCGCTCAGCCCCTACAGATACATCTCCAATACGACTCTTGCACCAAAGGCTCAAGAAACATCATGGAAGAGGACTGAGAAGTATGTTGTGAGATTTCTATCTCCTAGAAACGACAGGGAAGCTACAACCCTGATACCTCAATAAGATGGCTACCTAAACAAGACCTGGACAAAGATATGTCAATAAATATGTTGACTAGAAAGAGGAAAATTTATGGAGTCACACCCCCAGACAAAGAATAAACAAGGAATGACTTTCAAATGAGGGAGAAATAATCTCTTCCAGGTATAAGCCCCCTAAGTGACTCTCCAAAGTGCTCAGCCCTGAGATCATATAAACACAAACAATACTAAATACATTCAGAAGGTTATATGTATAATAGTTATGCATTATACAAATATGTAAGCAATACAAATCAAAGAAAAAGGAGCCATCAATTTGAGAGGAAGGCACGGGAGTGCAGAGAGCCATCAATTTGAATGGGATATGGGAGAAGATAGAGGAAGGAAAAGGGAGAGGTGAAGTGATGTAATTATATTTAAATTTAAAAATAATAAATAAAAAAGACCCAACCTGCCAGACTCTGAAACAAAGCCTAAAGAGCAAAACTGGTGGCCAGTCAGCTATTTTTCCACTAGAACAAAACTCAGCACTGGTTATAAAAATGTGACAATCAAAGGACCATATGACAGCAGGAGGTACAAGTCTGAAGTTAAAAGTTCATTGACTAGAGTGTTATAGAACCCTTAAAACCATTCTAAGATAATAAACACCTGCTGATGCTTGCGGTGACAGCTGTCTTCGGTGCTTTCCATGTGGCATCTACTACGCACCAGCTGTGGTGGCAGAGAACTTCCTACAGCTGTAAAGGAACAGTGTACTATGGGAAGATGGTGCTCAACACAGCAAGGCTATCAGGTCCAGCACAGTCGTGGGGGCCTCTGCCGGGAAAACCGAACACAGTGGACAAAGGCACCGGAAATTTCAACAGCGATGTGGGAAATTACAAAACTGAACATTCTAGGGTAGAAAGATGTAAAAATCTTAAATCTTACACTTCACCGCATAGAAAGAAATAAAAAGGCACGCTCCGTGCCTTGAAGACAGTTCAATAGAAATGTCTAGAAAACTAAAACAGAGTATGAATCTCCCTGCCCACCCCACCCCCCATGTGCATGCATGTGTGTGTGTCTATCTTTCTGTTTGTCTTAGTTTCTTACACACACACACACACACACACACACACACACACACACACACACACGATCTGCAGAATGCTTTCAAGTGATCTGATGCATATGTCACACCTCCTCTAAGGAAGAGAAAGGAGATAAAAAGGGATTGTGAAACAAAATTTTTTTTAAAAAATCAACCAAAATTTTTTCTAATTAGATAAAACAGCAACTTACAACCTAAGAAGTTCTCCAAACCATACATGGTTTTTAAAAAATGGATAAAAGCCAATGCAGATGACAGCACCCTGAAGCAGCTGGGATGGAAAGATGCACTCTCCATAGAAGAGGGTGGTTGAATAGTGGGGGCGGGGTCTCTCTTCAGAAAGAACAATGGGGTCTTCTTACTATTTATTTTACTTTTTGTATGCATGGGCATTTTGCCTGCATGTGTGTCTGTACACATGTGTGCCTCGTGCCCACAGAGGCCAGAAGAAGGCATTAGGTCCTCTGGAACTGGAGTTAACAGACAAGTGTGAGCTGACATGTGAGTGCCGAGACTTGAGCCTGGGTCCTCTGCAAGGGCAGCCATTTCTCCAGCCCCAGAATGGGGTCTTTAGAATATCTTTAAAGTACTCACATTCTGTATCCAATCAAAATAATTTTTAAAAACAAAACTGAAATGTCTGGAACGGCAGGATCATAGCACTCACCAACACGCGATGGCATCAAGCCAGTCAAGGCCTCAGCATGGCGAGGGCTGGAACCAATGAGACCCACTCCACTGGGCTCCACTTTTTATGGGGTTGCTGGGGATCCGAGCTGACCAGCAGGTGCTTTACCAACTGATCCACTGCTCAGCCCCGAACGTGGGGCTTTTGTTAAATGTGCAGGTAAGAAGTTAAGGTTGCCAGTTAAAACTTCTCAGTTTGCAGGCTTTTGTTTGTGTCTGACAAGCATTAACAAGTAAAGGGGACTAGGACAGAGGATGGCAGCTAGACAGAGGGTTCAGTGGACATGAGAACTGGCTGCTCTTCCGAAGGACCTGGGTTTTATTCCTAGTACCCACATAGTAGCTCATAATCGTCTGTTACTTCCGTTTCATAGGATCCAACGCCCTCCTCTGGCTTCCATGGGCACTGCGCCCACATAGTGCACAAACATACATGCAGATAACCGCTCGTACACATAACGGATTTTCTTATGAAAAATAAGACAAAGAATTAATAGCATGTAGGATGTTTGTGGGTTTTGGTGCAGACCATACTTTCAAGTCATCTCAATACTATCTGAGACCCTCCTCCCTCACTGCTCCAGCCTTGAGTCCAGCCTGTTGATTACAGATAGATGCATCCGGAAGGACGGAGAACAGGAGTCTCCTGTGTGAGTCCCTGAGAGGCAGAAGCCAAGAAACAAAACACTTTACAGCTACATAGAGAGCCCAGACTGACATCTTACTCTGTGGCACAGAAAGTGAAGGAGCCAGTAAAACAGTACTCGTGTGAGATTGACAGCCACAGCTGGAGAAGTACTTCAAAAAGGGGGGGGGGGGGGGGGGGGGGGGGGAACAAAACAGCAAAGCAAGTCTCTTTCAAATGCAAACCCACAGAGAACAAATGTAAGGCTAAGGCCAGAAAGGTGTGTTCTGGGAAACGCTACTGATTCTCCTGAAGACTGAGGAGTAATTATACTCCGGAGAGGACACTTAAGAAGAGCTGTGTTGGAGCTTATTAAATACGGCATGAAGAGACTTTTTGATTTCGCTCGAAAAGTGTGCTTTAAAATAATTGCATTCTTAATGGAATTTATAAATATCGCACAACACTAAAGCGATCAGCAGAGAGCTCACTGGGTTTAATAAGAGGAGCTGCCTACAAGTGCAAGGCTTCTGGCATTTTTCACCAGACCAGGAGGCTAGAAGCCATACAAAGTACCTGAAGATGCCTTCTTGTGAATAGAAACATCAGGTACGAATGTCAAAAGAACTGCAAATTAGGTGTGGCAACACACAGGCTGGAGAACTGTGATTTTGAGAGAAATCTGAACTAGGTAAAGAGTCTCAGGCCAGGCTCAAAAGCACAAGGAGGAAGAGGGGAGGGCAATTGAAGGGGGAAGGGAGAAGGGATGAAGGTACCTGTTACAAGTGTGAACATTTCTGCTTAGGTTCACCTTGGTTGTCAACTTGGCTGTGTCTAGAATCAACTAAGAGACAAGGCTCCTGTGA
Organism: Acomys percivali; assembly: GCA_907169655.1. Lineage (NCBI taxonomy): Eukaryota > Metazoa > Chordata > Mammalia > Rodentia > Muridae > Acomys > Acomys percivali. The sequence continues at coordinate 29,837,821 of OU015747.1, read as the reverse complement.
GGGACTTTCTTGACCTGGTTAACTGAAGTGGGGAAAACCTATCCTAAATGTGGGTGGCACCTTCCTGGGACAGCCCAGATAAAAGAGGCTTGAGAGAAAAGTTTAGTTTCTACTTGCTTTGCCTCCATCTTGCTAGCAAGTTCATCTACCCTGCTGCTGCTGCTGTTGCTGCTGCTACTGCTGCTGCTGCTGCCACCACTGGCCACCACCACTACCACTATAATCCTTCTCTGGTTTCAGAACCCAGCTTCTTTGGGTTTCCATTGTAGACTGAAGATGAATGGCTTTCCAGAAATCCTCCAGGTTTTCAACACCAGAATGGACTGCTGAGGCACCCAGCCTTGTGGGTGGAGTTTGCAGCTTCTCCAGTGTACAGACCTCCCTTGCTGGGCTAGCTGTATTGTATAAGCAAACCTAATAACCTCACCCATCTTTAGGTATCATGTGTGTAACATTTGCATTCTTGGAGGCCAGGAGAAGATTCTGGATCCCTTGGAAGTATAGTTACAATTGTGTGTGGGATGGTGGCTTGTTATGTGGGTGTTTGGTCTGAACCTGGTCCTCACGGTTATGTAGCACATATTCCTAATAGCTAAGCCACCTCTCCAGTCCCTCTTAGTCTATATTCATTTGATCAGTCAGTTTCTTTAGTGAACCCTGATGAATAGCATTCCAAAAAAAGATGGGCACACATGACCCTCCTCCATTCTTATGTCTTCTGGTCATTCGATTCTTCCCAGTATCCTACCCTGCAGTCTGAAGCCAGTATGCAAGCCTAGAGATAGTCCCAAGATTAAAACTGTGGTATTGCTTCTTCTATCATCAGAGCCAGCTGTGTGGGCGTGCAGCCTGCGCAACATCCCCAGCTTGGCTTCCCACTCCACTGCTGCTCTTACCTTTGAAAATAGCACATGCTTAGGAGCCACCTGAGGCTGCAGGGGATCCTTGTGGAAATACAGGTAGGTATGGTTCCTGAAATACAGAATTTTGTCACACACACACACACACACACACACACACACACACACACACACACAC
>OU015747.1:29812375-29836773 GCA_907169655.1 Acomys percivali | reverse complement strand
CACACACACACACACACACACACACACACACACACACACACACACACACACACCACAAACACTATGTACATGTTTAGAAAAACCCAGAGGGGCTAAGCAGGTGAGAGGGGCTTGTCTGCATCTGCGTAATGGAGAGTGTCATCACTAAAAAGTGCCTTCTGATTTAAGCATAGGAAGAAACCCAGGTGTTAGCAGGCATGGAATGGCCGAGGCACCCTATCACATCCTTTCTTGTGTCTGTCTTTGAGTCTAGATTTCACCTATGCACTGGAAAAGTTAGCCTGGATTAGAATTCACACGCATGGCCCCATTTTCACCAGTGCACCTCTATGTCAGCAAACAAGGTCATGTTCAAGGGTAAGAGGGCTGGAGCAAGTCTTACTCGTAGGACACAGTCAACCTATGACTCTAGCTACACAGACTCTTCTCTTTTGCCCTCAAAGCATGTATGATGATATCTCAGTATCTAATCCTCCCTAAAGCCTGCCCTATGGGCCTCTACTTCCCCCAGGATCCGGCAAGGAATTTAGCAACAATAGAACTCTAGGAGACTGTGAATTTGTCTCACTAGACAGCAGAGGAGTCCACTTGCAGGATGGCTCTTGTCTATGGTTTCCCTGAACACAGCTTGGGCCTTTGCTGGCAGGCGTGATGGGGGCATCATAGAGCAATTTGGGGGCAGCATCTCCAGCATGGGTCTCCAAGGAAATGGAAACGAGTGCCCACCGTCCTACGGCAGGGGAGTGGCAGCAGCTGAGACGAGGTCAGAGCCACCACCTCACCTGACACTTGTTGCTTCAGCCAGGAAGCACCCAATGCATCCTCACATCACCCACATTTTCCAGAGGAAGAAATGGAAGTTCAGGGACTGTACACAGGTGGCCCAAGTGGCTCAGCTAATGCATAGAAAAACAAGGTTTGAATCCAGCCTGCTCTTACCCTGTATAGAATGACTTTCGGCCCCAAAATTTAATGTAAACTCTACATGGCATGCTGCCTCTGTGCTATGGAAATATCCAATAAATCTGACTCATTTGGCACTCACAGTTTATGAGCAAAGTATCATTGACTCACCCCCATGTTACAGATGAGGAAGTTGTAGGTCAGAAAGGCCAAAGGTACTAAATATGACTCTGACAATACATTCCATGCGAGGACACCTGGATTCAGGGTCTATAATACATAGCAACCATGCCCACTAGAAGGTTCCATTAAGGACTGGGCAAGAGTTCCTGCACATCCCAGATAAACAAAATCTCAAAGCCCATTGCCCATTTCTAAGCTGAATCAGAAGGTGGACTATGGTGTTTAAAAGAGCTGATTAAAAGCCCCACAATGCCAGTGTTGGGGAAAATGTGGGGTCACCTTTCTTCAGAGGCCTGCTATTATGTTAAAGCCACAGGTAAATGTCTAAGCTGGTCACCCTCTGATGGCGTCCCCACAGTGCCAGCCCAGCAGCCCACAGTCACTGCCCTGGTCTGCTATGGTTTATCCACTAACAGACCTACTCAGAAGCTGTCCACCAACCACATCCTCAGCCAAGGCATTCCAAAGGTTACCAGCACTGGACTAGGGAGACTGGCCAGTTGGCAAACTGCCTGCCACACAAGCATGAGGACCTGAGTTTGAGTCCCAGACCATGCTTTTTATTGGGTCTGGTGACATAGACCTTTGTTACTTTTGTTATTCTAGAACAATGGAGGATCCTTGAGGATTCCTGGAAAGTAACCCTAGCTCAGTCAGTGAGCTCCACGTGAAATGAGAGACTCTGTCCAAAGTGGAGTGGGATTGAGGAAGATACCTATGGTGGTTTGAATAAAAATGGCCCCATAGGCTCAGACTTAAATGTTTGGCCAGGCAGGGAATGGCACTATTTAAAAGGATTAGGAGGTGTGGCCTTGTTGGAGTAGGTGTGGCCTTGTTGGAAGAAGTGTTGGAAGAAGTGTGTCACTGAAGCTGTGTTTTAAGGTTTCAAAAGGCCAAGCCAGACTCTGAGACCCTCTCTCTTCCCGCTGCCTGTGGATGAGGATGTAGAACTCTCAGCTCCTTCTCCAGCACCATGTCTGCCTGCACTCTGCCATGCTTCCTACCATGATGATAATGGACTCAACCTCTGAACTGTAAGCCAGCCCCAGTTAAATGCTTTCCTTTAGAAGAGTTGCCTTGGTCATGGTGCCTCTTCACAGCAATGGAACACTGACTAAGACAATACTCAATGTCTGCCTCTGACTTTTGCGTGTACACACACACACACAGACACACACACATGCATAAACAGGCATGTCACCATGCACAAAGACATGAACATGTACAAAAGGGTGACTTTCATTGGTGATAAAATAAATTATGACCTATGTATTTGAAATTTGGCAAATAGGGCATTTCAGGTGTCACACACACACATACACATCATTACTTTTCTGCTGCTGTGATAAAATGCCATTACCAAAGGCAACTTATGAAATAAAGTGTTTAATTTGGCTTGTGGTTTCAGAGGGCTAGACTCCACGATTGTAGGGTAAAAAAAAAAAAACAGCTGACAGCTCACATCTTGATCCTCAAGCACAAAGCCGAGAGAGAGCACACTGGGAATCACATGGGTCTTTTGAAACCTCAAAGCCCCACCCCCAGTGACACCTCCTCCAACAAGGCCACACCTCCTAATCCTTCCCAAACAATTCCACCAACTATGGATCAAGTATTCAAACATATGAACCTATGGGGCCATTCTCTCTCTCTCTTTTTTAAGATTTATTTATTTATTATGTATAGAGTACTCTGCCTGCATGTACACCTGCCTGCCAGAAGAGGGCACCAGATCTCAGTATAGATGGTTGTGAGCCACCATGTGGTTGCTGGAAATTGAACTCAGTACCTTCGGAAGAACAGACAGCGTTCTTAACGTCTGAGCCATCTCTCCAGCCGCCATTCTCATTCAAACCACCACAGTCCCTATTCATTTATAATTGAAAAAGAAAGCTCCATTGCAGAAAGCCCTATTGAAGTAATATCCATCAACACAGGCGGTGGTGCCAAGAAACTGTACAGGGAGCTCTTGGCGGTAACAAAAGTACTCTTGTAGGTATAATGCAAATGTGGAGGGTTTTAAAAGAGACATGCAAGAGCGAAGAGCAGTCCAGCCATAGAGAAAAAAGTAAAATGATGACATAACTTTATCACCTGGGACGGCATGGCTATTATCTGTCCCCCAGGTGGGAATAAGCTTTCAGACTGTCTTGTAGTTTCATTGCTAATGTCAGAGCATGCCTATGTTGCTAATTAAATATAAGCTCCTTTATCTCTCCCTGAATATCTCCTGTATTTTCCCCAAATATTTTAATGATACATACTATTGTATAAAAGTAATGCTTTATTGTGACATTTCCAAACATGTAGATAACACACGTTAATAGTGTTCACCACTTGGTTAATCTCTTCCCTCCTCACTTCCTTGGTTCTTTCCTGTTCTTCCTTCTATTTTCATGTCTATTTCCTCTAGATACTACACTTGAAATCATGAGAAACTAGTATAAATCTCTTATTTGGCATTATTAAGGACACGTTTAATCCATTTTCCTGTAAATGATATGATTTGTTCTTCTTTATGCCTTAATAATACTTTACTGTGCATGCGTAGCACACTTCCTATTGGCACTCACTCACTGACAGGGGTCTGGGCTGACATCATGCCTTGGCCGTCATCAGCAGTGCACTGATAAACACAAGCAGGTGCTGCTGCTGATGTATGCTGACTTTGATTCCCTCAGGGATATACCTAGGAGTTGGACTGGGTCACGTGGCATTTATATTTTTAGTTGTTCGAAGCTACATACTGATTTCTGTAGTGGCTAGACTAATTTACATTCCTTCCAACACTGTGTAGGGCTTCCTTATTTCCCTCAGCCTGCAGCATTCGCTGTCTGTGGCTTTTGTCAGCCTTGTGTATACTAGGCAATTGCTCTAACCCTGAGCTGCACCCCAGCCCCACTTACAGTTGTCTGCATGGAAGCCATTCTGACTGAGGCTGGCTGGAATCTCTGTGTAGTCTTTATTTTCATTTCACTGGCAACCTTAAAATCCAATCTTTATTTTTCCACGTGTTTATTGGCAACTTGCACTTGATTTGAAAAGTCTCTGTTTAAGCTCATCTGCTCCTCTGTTTATTGTTTTCCAGGCCTTTTTTGATGTTCAATTTTTAGTTCTTTTTTTTTTTTAACAGAACATTTTGTTACATCAGTTTCACACCAACCAACCAAAGATGCCTAATGGTCTTGGCCACTTCCCAGCTGGCAGGAGTATTTTCCAATGGGTCACAGGGTTTTGCTTAAACATTTTTCTTACTAGACTTACTTTGCTTTCATCCTGGTAATTAGCACCTCTGTCTGGGCACCTGGGAGTTGCTCTTCCAGTAGTATGTGCATGGGCATAACCATGCCACGGTATGTGTGTGGTTGTCACAGAACAGCCTTGGCTGTCGGTCCCCTTATTTGAGACTAGGTCCCTGTTGGTCAGTGCTATACTCCTTCAGCAGCCCTGCTGGCCTGCAAGCTTCTGCAAGTTCTTCCATCTCTGCCTCTCGTCTCAACATAAGAGCACTGAGTTTACAGCTGCAAGCTACTCCTGCAGGCTTTACACGGGTGGTGGGTTCTCACACTCGCCTACAAACACTTTACCTGACAAATCTTTTCTCAAACCTCTCTTCTAGTTTTCTAATACCTGGTCCTGTTTTTTTTTTTTTTATTAATTCATTCATATTACACTTCAATAATTATCCCATCCCTTGTATCTTCCCATTCCTCCCTTCCTCCTGCTTTCCCCCTACTCCCCTCCTCTATGACTGTGCCTGAGGGGGACCTCCTCCCCCTGCATATGATACTAGGGTATCAAGTCTCTTCTTAGTAGCCTGCTATCCTTCTTCTGAGTGCCACCAGGCCTCCACATCAAGGGGACGTGGTCAAATATGGGGCACCAGAGTTCGTGTGAAAGTCAGTCCCCACTCTCCACTCAACTGTGGAGAATGTTCTGTCCATTGGCTAGATCTGGGTAGGGGTTTGATGTTTACTGCACGTATAGTCCTTGGCTGGTGCCATGGTTTGAGCAGGACCCCTGGGCCCAGATCTGCCCATCATAATGTTCTTCTTGTAGGTTTCTAGGACCCTCTGGATCCTTCAATTTCCCCATTCTCCCATGCTTCTCTCACCTAAAGTCCCAATAGGATGTCCTCCTCTCTGTCTCACTTTCCTGATAAGTGAAGACTTTCATGAGACATGACCCTTCAGCTAGTGTTACCTGGCCCTGTTTTAACCATGCCCAGCTTCTTGTTTCTCATCTGTTTAGTATAATATCTCCACTTCTATTTTAGAGATTCCATAAAAAAAAAAAAACATTTGTGTATTCACAACTCCTATGTAGAGTTTCACACACAGCTAGTCCTACACAGCCAGAGGTCTTCACCACACTCACATGGCAGTGCTGAACCTGAGTTTTTTATATTTTCTGAATATTAATCCTCTGTCATATGAATAGTTATAAAATTATTTTGCTTGGAATTCACTTTTTAAGGCATAACTCTTGTTTGCTTCCATATTCTGCTTACTAAGGATACCATTTTCAATATTCTCCCTCTGTATCTAGGCATTTGTGAGTGACGTATGCTTCTTACCAGGGGCAAACAGTTGGATCTTGTTTTTTAAGCCAGCCATCCTGTCTGTATCTTTTAATTGGGATAATTAAGACCGGGTACCTCCAGGGTGATAATTTTGTTATGTTTCTAGTGTTTGTTTCCTTTCTAATTCTCATTTGATTCTCTACAGTATTTCCTAAGACTTATTTGCTTCTATGCTCTGGTTATTGTGTTTATCTTTCTCTTGTGTGTATGTGGAATTCCTTTAAATATCCAGTTAGTATCCAGTTAGTGCTCATAAACTCCTTTAGCTTATGTCTGGCCTAGAAGGTCTTTATTTCTTCTTTAATTCTGAAAGATAGCTCTGCTGGGCATAGTAATGACCATGAGCCTCTGTCTTTCACTCTTGGAACGCATTCCCTGAGCACCTGGCTGTTGAGTTCTGGTTGAAAACTTTGCTGCTGTTCTGATGGGATTGCCTTTGGGAATGACTTTATATTTTTCTATCACAGCTTTCAGTCTTCTATCTCTGTTCTGTTCTTTTGGAACCTTAAATATAATATGGTACAGAGTAGATCTTTTCTAGCCTCCTCTGTCTGGGGTTCTAAGTGCACCCTCTTCCTGAATGCCTATTTTTCCCCAAGATTTAGGAAACATCCCATTAGTACCACTCAGTAGACTTTTATGCCTTTATTTTTTTTCCTCCACACCTTCTTCTGCTCCGCAGATACATAGGTCTAGTCTTTTAATGCTATCCCGGGGGGGATCTCTTGTGCTTTGTTCATGGTTGTTGTCTCGCTTTGTTGCTTAATGAATGTTACAATCCATCAGCTCTGCCTTCAAACCCCCGGAACTTCCTCCCTCCACTTGGTTTAGTCTGCTGGTCAGACTTTCCACTGTCCCTTTTGAATTACTAAGTGTTTTGGTTTCCTTGCCACTGCTATGATGTCATCAAAAGCAACTTAGGGAAAGAAGAGATCTATTTCGGGTTACAGGTCACCGTCCATCCTTGACAGAAATCGTAGCACGTACTCAAACAGAAACTGAGGAGCAATGCTGTTTTACAGCTCACTCAAGCTCATGCTGCACTCTTTGTGATGAAGCCCAAGGCCATCTGCCCAGGGAATGGTGCTGCTCACAGTAGGATGAGCCCTCCTGTATCAGCTAACAATCAAGGCAATTCCTTGCAGACATGCCTATGGGCTGACCTGATCTGGGTAATCACTCGCCTGAGACTCTCTTCTCAAGACTATCGGAGGCTGTGTGGGATTGTCAGCTAACACTAACTGGCACACTGAGTTTCTTATTTCCACTGAGATTTTGAGTTCTTTTTGTTTCTTTCTCAAAATCAATCTTCTCCCTCTCCCAAACTTCTCATCACATCTTTTGCTATCTTCCTGAACACGTTAAGATTTATTTTTTGTACTTCTTAAAATTCATTGATGTTTTGAATCATTATTTTGAGTTCTTAGCTGGTATTTCATCCCCTTCAGCATATTTGGAGTTGGTTGCAGGAGAATCATAAACGTTTGGAGAAGCCACACTGCCTGGCTTTTTAATGCCTTCCGCATTTCTATGTTAGACACGTGTATCTGTTGAAATTGATATTTCTGCATTTTTTATATGAGAGCTTTTTGGGGAAGCAGCCTTCTTCTTGATGATATCTCCAGAGTCAATGGGTTGTTGTAAAGTGTTGAATATATTTCCAAACTGAGTCAATGGTTTTCTCTGAGCCTCTGTATGCACAGCATTAAGGTTTCAGTGCGCCCTCTGTGCCCCACTTCTCTAAGAAGCTGTTCTCTGGCTGTTTCCATCATGAGGCCCTGGTGAAGCTAGAAAGTGCTGCTTGCTTCTAATTGGCCTCCCTGATCCCTCCCATAATGTGCATTTTAAGTGCATCTGGAAGCTCTAGGCTTGGTTCCCTTTATCTGCTCTTCAAACCCTGGTGGGCTATCTCCTTTATATTCAAAGACAACTTCTGGAACTTCTGAAAGGTTCCATGGCTTTCTCTTGCCTATTCTGACACATAGCCATGAAAAGGTAAATGCAGTGAAGTGACTTTCTAGGCTGGTGAGACCCATGGGAGAGTCCACAAGGCAACAGAGCCTGGGGCAGGGGGTAGAGCCACACATTAATTTTCAAAATAACTAGAACTGCAGCTTTGATGGATATGGTAAAGAAACCTGTGCTGACTTCATGAGACAGTTGCTGTGTACGGGGCATGGCTTCTGGGCATGCCTGTGGAGGGTTATATTGATTACATTGATTGAGATGGGAAGATCCACTCTGTCACTGTTCCCCAAGCAGGGGAACCTGGGTGACATCGGAGTGGGGAAGTGATCTGAGCTCTAGTGAGCAGGCGCGTGCATCCACTGCTGTCTTCTGATTGCAAATATAATATGAGCAGCTGCCTCCTGCTCCTGCTGTGACTACTTCCCTGCCATGGTGTGTTGAAATGGTGAGCTAGAAGGAACCCTTCCCCTCCCCCGGGTTGTGTTTGGACTACTTATCATGGTAACAGGAAAAGAGACTAATACAACTGCCTTGTGCCAGAGATTGAGCAAGGAGTTTTAAGTGCAGTTACTGATTTAACTCAGTTAAAGTTAAGCTGAGATAGCTAAGCAGGTTCTGCACCAGCAAGGGCCTTGAAGACTTATTACAATTCTAATCTTGACCTAACAGATAGGCGAAGGCCACTGAAGGGCGTTAATACAGGAATTGCTGTCATCATAGTTGTGAACTAGCCAAGCTAGCTGCTCTTGGTGAAAGCTACACCCTTAAAGTATAAATGTCTGGGGGAGGGAGGTCCCTAGAGTCCAAAGGATGTGTGACATTTGAACCAGAGTGGTGTTACGCTGGCTAGTGTTTTGTCATCTTGACACATGTTAGAGTCATTTGGGAAGAGGGAATTGCAACTGAGAAAATGCCCTCCCCCAATGGCCTGTGGGCAAACCTGGGGAGCACCAGCTCAGGGGTGGCTCTGCCCACAGTGAGCTGAGCCCTCTCACAGGAGTCACCAATGAAGAAAATGCACTGCAGGGAATAAGGAAAGTCCAGTAAGTACAACCCACTTAAAATGAAGATATAATGAAGGGCTAGAAAGGGCTAACACAAGGCAGAGAAAATAAGTGCTACTCACAGCTGACAAGAAGACATCAGGTAACTGTCCTGTCCATGGGCTAGATCTGGGTAGGGGTTTAAATTTTACTGCCTGTATTGTCCTTGGCTAGTGCCTTAGTTTGAGCGGGACCCCTTGGCCCAAATCTGCCTATCATAATGTTCTACTTGTAGGTTTCTAGGACCCACTGGATCCTTCTACATTGCTATTCTCACATGGTTCTCTCATCTAGAGTCCCAATAGGATATCCTCCCCTCTGTCCCAGTTTCCTGGTAAGGGAAGGCTTTCATGGGACATGCCCCTTGGGCTAGTATGCAGATATAAGTGAGTATATACCATTTGAGTCTTTCTGCTTCTGGGTTAACTCACTCATTATGATCATCTCTAGCTCAATCCTTTGTCCACAAATTTCTGGAATCCCTTGTTTTTAATAGCTGAGTAGTATTCCATAGTGTATATGTACCACAGTTTCTTTATCCATTCTTCTACTAAGGGACATTTAGGCTGTTTCCATGATCTGGCTATTATGAATAAGGCTGCTATGAACATGGTTAAATTAATAAAAAAAAAATTAAAGGAAAAAAAAAAGAAGAAGAAGACATCAGGTAGGATTGCAGAGAACCTCTGCAAATAAAAGCACACACTTTCACCAGAAAAAAAGTAAGAAGCTGTGAAATGGCCCTTTGCAAAAGCAGAAAAACAACTGGGAACTAAATTAATGAAGCAACCTCAGGTTCATTAATGAGAGAACACATTTGAAGCTGCCATGACATGCAACTGCATGCTCGTCCAACTGACAAAGTGAAAAAATCAGTAGTTCAGAATTCTAGCAAGGCCAAAATAAGGTTTGCTGGCCTGTGTGGTAGCCATGAGCCATGAAGTTCAAGTAGACTGGATCCTGCTATGTAGATAAAGCTGCCTTCAAAGTAAAAATCCTCCTGCCTCTGACTCCAAAGTATGTGGGCTACTTGTAGGGCTTAGTCAGTGTCTTTTGCAGTGAAGAGAATCCAGACAAAGGCACTTACAAAAGAAAGAAAGAATTTAATTGGAGCCTTGCTTATAATTTCATAAATTTAGTCCATTGCCATCATTATGGGGGAGCATGGTGGCATACAGGCAGACATGGTGCTGGAAAAGTAGCTGAGAGTTCCACATTATGATCTGTAGGCAGCAGGAAGAGAAACTAGGCCTGATGTGGGCTTTTGAAACCTCAAGGCCCATCCCCCAGTAACACACTTACTCCAACAAGGCCATGCCTCCTAATCCTTCTAATCCTTTCAGATAGTGCCACTCCCTGATAACTAAGCATTCAAATGTATGAGCCAATGGCATCTATTCTTATTCAAATGATGGAAAAGTATATGTCACCAAGCCTGATATCTGTCCCTTAAACAAGCACTTTAAATGTCTAGCTCAAGTTGAGATGTGCCTTAAATGGATAATGCACATTTAATCACAAAAGCTTAGTGTCAATTGGCAGTGGTGATATTTGAGCAGATTTCATTAAACAGGTTGATAAAAGTCAGCACCACTGTGGAAGTAGAAAGAAACAGGTGAAGAAAATGCTCCACCACACAACAAGGACATATGCTCAATCATGTTCGTAGCAGCCTTATTCATAATAGCTAGAACCTGGAAACAGCCTAAATGTCCCTCAGTTGAAGAATGGATAAAGAAACTGTGGTACATTTACACTATGGAATACTACTCAGCTATTAAAAACAAGGAAATCCCAAAATTTGTGGACAAATGGATGGAACTAGAAATGATCATACTGAGTGAGTTAACCCAAAAGCAAAAAGACTCACATGGTATATACTCACTTATAATTGGGCACTAGCCCAAAAGGCATGTCCCATGAAAGTCTTCACTTACTAGGAGACTGGGACAGATGTGAGGACATCCCATTGGGATTCTAGGTAAGACAAATATTTATAGGAGATGGGGAAATAGAAGGACCCAGACAGTCCTCGAAACCTACAAGAAGAATACTGTGATGGGTGGATTAGGGCCCAGGGGGGGTCTGCTCAAACTATTGCACTAACCAAGGACAATACAAGTAGTAAACATCGAACTCCTACACTGATCTACCCAATGGACAGGACATTCTCCACAGTTATGTGGAGAGCGGGGACAGACTCTGACATGAACTCTCTGGTGCCCCATATTTGACCACCTCCTCTTGGTGGGGAGGCCTGATGGCACTGAAGGAAAGAATAAACAGGCTACCAAGATGAGACTTGATAGCCTATGGCCATATAGTGGTGGAGGAGGTCCTCCTTGGATATAGAGCTAGGGGAGGGGAATAGGGTGAAAGTGGGAGGAAGGGAGGAACGGGAGGATACAAGTGATGGGGTAACAATTGAGTTGTAATCTGAATAAATTAATAAAATAAAAAAAAGAAACAGGTGAGATTAGCAGAAGATGGTAAACCATGTGAAGCTGGTACGTATTGATTAAATCCCATCTCTATAGCACAGTGCTCATGTGGAGTCTGGGGAACAGCTGTGCTTGGCTTCCTGAAATATGAAGTGATGCTCTGGGAAGCATTTGTTGGGATCTTAGAAAACGGCGCATGTACCTATCCTCTAGCCAGCCTAGAAGCTCTCCTTTAGTGTTCATCCCAGAAAAATCCTTGCTCATGTGCATCTGGAAGAGCATACAAATTATGGATGGTGGAGCTGCTCATGATAGCAACTCCAAAACTAAAAGCAGTACAAATACCTAAAATAGGGGGAAAGGATAAGCGAATGATGGTCACATAGTAGAACATGATACAACAACAAAAATAAACAGACCCCGCCCTGGTATCTACAGCCTCATGGGCGAATCTTAGAGACTCGGTCTTGAGTGAGAGCAGCAAGTCACACACAAAACAAGAAAGCCTAAAAGATGTTGCATTTTTATGATTTCCAAACACAATACAAACTAAACAGTGTTGTCTATGAACAAGAATGTTTAGAAAAGGGGAGGGGGTAGAGGTGTCCGGGGAGCATCAGCAGAACTAGGCACATGCTCTAGTTCTCCTGTGTGGTGGTGAGTTCAAGGATGATTTAATTTTGTGTCCAAGAAAGAAATGTGTTACAGCTCTTTGCTGTTTTGAAGAACCAACAGGTCATGAAGGTGCTCGCAGAAGCTGCTTCACTTATGGTGATGACAGGACTCAAGATGCAGCAACTTGAGGAGTACTTGTGGATGATGCTGTAGATGTGAGGAAAACCAGGGTAGGGGAGTCTCAATAAGGCATAGATTTCTGTCTGCAAGCAGCTCTTACATCCTGACAAACACCAAGGAGGAGAGTGGCTTCCAGTGATCAGGGTAATTTTGGCCAATGTCCCAAAAGACGCCATAATGACTACACACAATTTATCTTTGGAAAATCCATCTGGAATCTTGAAGAACTATAGCATTCTCAGTAGAGAACTGAGATTCAGGCCAGATGTGCAAGGAAAAGGCAAGTTCAAAGAAGAGCTGCTTCCCCTCAAGGAGTGTCTGTCAAATCTAAAAGCAAATTGCAGCAACTGAGAAGCCACCAGAGCTGGATGCCCTCAGAGGCTATGGGTCAAGCCAATACTAAAAGTGAGAGCCTACCAATGGGGAGGCTTGCCCAACACCTTAGGCATACCTCAGAGATATCAAAGGCTGCATTCTAGGAACCTCATGGGATTTCAACATCCCCGGCCCATTCTCTGAGGTTTCAAAGGAAACATGACTGCTTGCCACAGCAGTGGAGATCACTGCTGTGCATCCCGGAAGCCTAATGTTATCTCTTTAACTTTCCAGATAATTTATAGCATCTTATATGTAGTTACATATTATATTGCATATCAGTACGTGGTACTGTGTGAAATGTATCGATCATACAAAAAGAGAGACAAGATCAGGAAATGGGAAACAGAAGATCCATGGTGTTCCTCAAAAAAAAGAAAGAAAGAAAGAAAGAAAGAAAGAAAGAAAGAAAGAAAGAAAAGAACAAAGAAAAGAAATTACTAATTGGTGTGCTGAAGAAACTCCAGCAAGTTTAGAGAATTAAAAGCTATCAAAGAGATGGAGTCAGCAGCTCCAGAGCTGGAAAGGCAACAGCTAACACGAGGAACTTGATGGTTGCACTTAACTGCAAGACACATTGGGGTGATTAACATAAATAGGCCAGAAGAAAATTTCCAGACTAAAACAAAGAGATGACGCAAGCCACAAAACTATGGTGAGAGCTACACAGGGTCTCCATGGAAAGGCTGGTGTTCCTGTACTCTCAGTGTGATGACGTGGGAGAGTCAACATCAGGAACAGTGCTGGGAGGCAAAAGAAGAGTCCTACAAAGTTAACACGGGTGAAGGTAGACTCAGGAAGCCCTCTGCACAAGTGGGAACAACCAGAACATCACAGGTGGACACATTGTGCCTTGCTCCTGAAAACAAAAACAAACCCTTAAGCACAGACAGACCAGAAAAACAAACTTGAATGGAGCGTAAGCTGTACTAGCAGACTAGCAGTCGCCTCTCAGTCAGAATGATGGAGGGCAGAAGACAGCGGAATCTACTTCAGACTGCTGAAGGAGAAAATCGCAACATGGAACTTGACAGCCACAAAATAATCAAGCACACATACAGAGATTTTAAGACACATCGAGAGTGGGAAAACATGTCACCAGTAGGCAGACACTAGGAGGCATCCAAGAGAAAATAATTTTAATGGAAACACTTTTAGTGAAATACAATGTAAAAAATAAGAGTAGGGTGAACCCGGAAATAGAGTTTATGATCTAAAACTGCCTCAAAACCCTGAGGGGGGCAAGGGAACAACAATTAAACAAAGAAATCAAACAGGAATCACATAAACACAAACTAAAGCCAGAAGCTGGTAAACCAAAGATCAATCAAGAAAAATAATTGAGAATGGGAGTGCAAATTGTCAAAACCAGAATTAAAAAAGAAGCCCTTACTACAGACGCTGCATACGCCAAGCAGAAATTAGATATGGGGAGCAATATTGTGTCAGTAACTTGAAATTTACACATAGCAGCAGTCCTTCACAGATCCTTCCAGAAAATAACAACACCCATCTACAGTTCTGCTAATGGAACCAGTTTATCATTAAAATGATACTGACGCCATGAAGAAGATACTGTTGGTGCTAAGAAGATGGCTCAGTGGTTAAGAACACCTGCTGTTCGTGTCAGAGGACCTGGGCTTGGTTCTTAGCATCCACATGGAAACTCACAACCTGCTGCAACCCTAGTTCCAGATGTTTTTCTGTCCAAAATAAGGCACACATCAGTGCTGCTCATCTGAGCCAGTTATTCTTGTGGTCCTCATAACTTCAAGGAGACACGGAACTTTAAAGGTTTTCCATGCACAAATAAAAGGGGGGGGTGCTTGAGAGATGGCTCACTGGTTAAGAGTGCTTGCTGCTCTTCCGGTATGCCAGCACCCACATCGGGGAGCTCACAACCACCTGCAACTCCAGCTCCAAGAGATCTGATGCTCCCTTCGAGCCTTTATGGACATCTGCACTCACATGACACTGTGAGTGAATGCACATGCCCACCCACAGACACATACGGAGTAGAGATAAAATGAGTGTTTTGTTTTGTTTTTTAAGAAAGAATGTGATGCTGATCCAAAGTAGTGACAGCCCACATTGCTAAGGTGGGCCGTTGCTTTAATGACTTCACTGATAGAGTGTCTCTGTAAGATCAGACAGAAGACAAAATCTCCAATGAGTTAGGACACTCGGGAAGATCAAAATGCCAAGCGTTCAAAGGAGAAAGCTTCCGGTGTTGGTGACAGCACTGACTGGCACGTTTTCCTTGGCTGGGGCTGACCCTGCCTGAGAATGACCCCAGCTTCCCTTCTTGGGTAGTTTAGGTAACTGATTCTCTGCTACCCTCCTAAACTTTTCCTCACTACCACTGTGACTAGGGCACCCTGTCGGGTGGGAGGCCCCTAGGTCCCTTTGAGGAGCAGGTCTCTCTGTTTCCAGCTTTCTAGTGCTCAAAGCCTCAATTCTAAGTACCTACATAGTGCTCAGCATACTGTTCTTTCCAGTTCTCAAAGGAACATGGCAGGTTTGGTGCTAGCTGATGTCAATTAATCCCCTGCTAACACCACTGCCTTTCCTCTCGATGTGTTTAAACCCTTCCCTCAAAACTGGGGATCAAGCCTGCTTCTATCATCACAAAATTCACTCCCTAGGGAAGAGCCATCTTCACTCTCTTTGGCTGTCCCCTAAAGCAAGGATTGTGTCTTACCCAGCAATGGGAGGGGGTGTAGGGAATGGGGGGGGGAAGGAGCGGGGCGGCAGCGTGCCTCTTTCAACAGAAGGAAAAATTGACATCCGATGTCACTGAGTGCTGGCAATGTTTTAACATTGCAGACTGCCTGCTGTGCGCGCCTCAGTGTTTGCTGAGTGGGGCTGTCTCCTGGGCTCCCTGTACACTGTGATTGGGAGCTGCCAAGATGCTTGCAGCATACTATCCATTCGGCACACTCAATTCTCTGCCTGTTTGTTCCAAGGTAAAAGAAACCTGGGAAGGAAAGCAGAAAGACCTTTCCACTCTAAAATCCACACAAACTTCTCTTAGAGTAAAACTGTGATGTCTGCGTTCACGCCTCAGTAGCTTCAGAACCCAGAGGGACACAGAAAAGTGCCCCCACCCCCGTAAGTGACTGTCTTCGGCCTACATTCAGGCATATCTACCCTATATTTTTCAATGACCCTGTCCTGGCCCTGGCAGATGCAATGGCAGAAAAGAAGCAATGGCCACTCTTCAAAGAGATCCAAGTGTCCTTTAGAAAGTGAGTCTGTGCTGCTGTAGGGTGCTGAATGCTCCCCCAAAGACTCATGCTCCCCAGCTTAGTGAGGAAACTACCAAGATACGGAGGCCTGGTAGGAGGTCTTCCAGCTACTGGGGTTTTGCCCTCAGTGGAGACAGTTCAACCTTGGCTTCTGTTGTTTGCTTTTGCTTTGTAGCCTAAATTTTGCTCTGCCACATGCCTCACGTGCTCTGCTTCACTGCGGGTCTAAAACGGGGGTGGGGGGGGTGGGGGGGGTGAGGCTGCCTGATCTGGGAGCCAAAGTAAACTTTTTCTTTTAGAAGCGTATTACCTCAGTTACTTTGCAGCAGTAGTAGAGAGTTGACTAACATGGGACTTAACAACTGAAAACAAGGTTAGTCACAGGGTCCCAAACCAGTGTCCCTTTCCTGGTAATGGAGCCAGAGAGGGTGGTTGAAGTTTGGTTGCGGCTATTGGTGTCATTGCTGTTGGAACACTGTTTGGATTCATGGCAGGATCCACTTGCCCTGCTCCTGTTGATATTCTGGTATTCCTCAGGATTTTTTTTTCTACATGCACCAGAGTCTAAGTGCCTCAAGTAGTGGTGACTCCACTCAGTATCCAAGCAAGGCCCAAACAATCTGGGCTGGCTGATTAGGACTTCAGATCTCCCTGCTTACAGAAATGGTCCAAGTCTCAATAGGAACCAATCCGAGGCGCCTCAGCAATATGAGCAATACACACTCCGTCCTCCATGTAGAGTACTGAGACTGGTGGGTTCCATTAGAAGAAAGCCTGTCCTAGCATAAAGCCTACAGAGGAAAGCAGAAGACACATGAAGGAAGGTTCCAGACTACCTGAGAAACTGTACCCAGCTGTGGCCTAAGAGACTGACATTCATTCACTTGCCCAGAGTTTACTAGCATCTCAATTTTATCCCAGGTATTCTTTCAGGCCTTGGGTCACTGAAATTCTCATGACATTCCTATCGCAACAGAGCTCTAACTCTTGATGAGCCCAACCTTCAGTTTCCTTCTTACTGTACTTGCAATGGTGTAGAAGCCCTAAAGTATTGTGGTTTGGATGCAAAATATCCCGAGAGGCTCATGTGTTAAAGACTTGGTTACCAACCTGTGCCACCAAGAGGAGGTAGAACCCTTTGGAGAAAGGACCTGATAAAGGTGCAGCCACACATGTTACCACTCTCTGCTATAAAGTCCCTGTGCCTCTCTGACCAGCACTCATCATTCATTTAAAATAGTGGTATAATTTGACTTATCCCAACATGCACCGTCCCCTTCAAGAGTGAGATCAGCAGGGCTGAGGGCTAAATGTCTCGTGCTTTCAAGCACTCAGTCCTCAGCTGGTGTCACCATTTGGGAAAGCTATGGAACCTTTTGGAGGTGGTGCCTTGCTAAAGGAAGTGGGTCATAACATGGTGGGCTTTACCGTTTATAGAAACAACCCACTACCTGTTCACTCTCTGCTTTTTAACCTGCTGATACAATGCCACCGGCGGCCTCCTGAACCACTGCTGTGATTTTCTTCCCATGACTGGGCCCCTCAGACTGTGAGCCAGAATAAGCCCCTTCCTCCATTAAGTTGCTTGTCGGCTGTTTTATCACAGACAAGTAACGAGACAACCAGCTGCCAAGTTCTCTAAGATATGTCCTCCTAATGTCCAGCTGACTTAACCTAGTAAATCTATGTGCTTAACTCACGATCTGTCCTCAGTTCATCAGCCTTTCTCAAGAAATGGGTAAATGGATTTTGATGCAGACGTAGGAAGTAGTGACATGGTGACATGCCTTTGAAGGCATCCTGTAACGCTAGCTTCCTCCTGTCTCTTTCTAACCTCCTGGATGTCACTTCTCCAACCACATGCCTTTGCCATGACCATGATGCTGTCCCACCACAGGTCAAAATCAACAGAGCCAAGTGATGAAGGTCCAAACCCTCAACAACTGTGAACTAAAACAGACTGTCTTTATAAGTTAGTTACTCAGCCTAGGTATATTTGTCACAGTGACAGAAAGCCAGCACGGATGACAATTCAAAGAGGAAGGTCAATTAAGTCCTCATGAAGATCTGAGCGATGTGGCAGAGGGAAACATGGTCCAAGGCCAAAGTGGACTGGGGTAATAGAGGAGTGAAAGCCCAGAGGGCAGGTCCAAGTGGACATCTACAAGGACTTCGCTTTCATCCTAATCTTCATGTGACTTGCCCCTAGGACCAGAAAGAGGGAGACAGAGGGAAAATAAACAGATGCAGTGTAGCCCTCCTAGAGCAGGATGTCCCTGGCTGCTGAACCCAGGTGACACTGAAGAGATGAGGGCTGCAGTCAGGAGGGCAGGCTGCTAATCTAAATGCTAGCCAGGACCAGAGCTGAAGCAGACACAGAAGGGGCCAAGTAGCCCAAGCCAGTTAGTTCCAGCAGAAACACTTCCTGTTGGTTTTACGTCATTTGCTCAAGGAGGCTCAGGTGGAGAATGTACCATTTTCCACCTTACCTCAGATGCCACCACAGTAAACACACTAAGAAAAACACACTGCCGATTTCTTGGTACGGCCATTCTTCCTGGGATATGAACATATTCTTTCAGGCTTCTCGCTGATGGTGTTAGCATGACAGCTATGATCAGAACACAGAAAACCCTGTGCCCACCATGAGAATGGAGAACAGTTAACAGCAGCAAATGCCCTGCTGTGCTTTAGCATTTGAGTCCTTAAAATCAGGCCTGTTCAGGAGTTAGCACCTCACCTACCTGAGGGAACGTGTTTGTTCACTGACCCACATTATCCCCTGCCTAAAACCCTCCAGTAGCTCCAGAATTTCTGGAAGATTAACTCCACATACCCCACATGGCCCAGGGCCCTTTGAGGCTGGCCTGGCATTCAGGGGCCATTCATAGCACCTTATAGCTTCACCTCCCTCAGGTGCACCAAAGGCCCTGCCAGAGCCCCAAATGAACTGTGCTTTCCCTTTACCAACTGCCTTTGTACATTATGTCCCCATCCTTGGAAATGCCTTTTCCCCAGGAAATTGCTGCCACTTCTGCAAGTCTCAAGTGTAAAGGAGAATGTTCTCCCAGCGTTAGGGCCCTTCTACCATGCTGTCACCTCTGGCATCCAGCATGGAAGAGGCGTGGGAAAGGTGATCTGTAAATACATATGAAATACATGAACTGGGAGACGGCCAGGAACTATGTGGAAATGGCTGTAAAGTCACATGTTTGTGCTCCACTGGACTGAAGAGTCCCAGGCCTATTCTTCAACCCTCACCAAAACAGGTGGCTCATCCAGGTTCAGTAGAATCTGGATGGGGAACCAAGACAGAAAATCTAAAACACTGGCTACAGTAAATATTTTAGGGCAGCTAAAGCTTGGGTGGAACCATTGCCACAAAGGTGGCAAATCCCCTCTGTGAATAAATGATGCAAAAAGGGGTGCTTTATCTGTAAAATTAAAATACATAGGCATTACGTAGGGGAGTGGTTTTACTGATTATATTTGGTACTTTTTGTAAGGTGGGAATGAAGGTGGGAATGATAAAGGGCAACAGCAAATAAGACTAATTATAAAACTAAAAAACATAGAAATAGGCTAAGGTGCATAAGGAAACTTTTTATTTAATTCAAAGAGTTATTTTATTTAGAAGTCTATAATCTGCCACACAGAGACATATTAATACACAGCTCTTTGGGGGATGTGATTAAGGTGAGTTTAAATTTCACTGTGGCAGAGGAGACACTGGATATGATTTGAGTGTTGATTGTTAACAAATGCAGGTGTCCCCTGTAGAGGCGTGCTTCAAAGCAGAGAACTAATGCCAGGATTCTCTTAGACTCTGCTGATGAAAACTGATATGTAAATGTAAAATTCAATTTATCGAGTGGTTTTAAGAAGACAGGGAGATGCTAAGAAATGTATAGGATGATCTTGACCCAGGCTATACCCAGGAAACCCTAAACAGGGACAACTCTACACAAAAGCCCTAACTCCCACTGGCACATAGAGAATTCCCACTGTCTCTGAACTGATGCCCCCTGCATTCTACTAGTCCACTTCAGTCTGAAGACCAAAAAGTCCGAGGCTTTTAAGCAACCCCTGGCCGTGACGAACTCTCCCTGCCTATCACCAAGGATGTTCATTCCGAGCCACCAGACTCAGGCTCCTGCAAGGCAGGACCACCTTGTTGGCCTGCCTAGGTGGGCTCTCACCCTTCTAAGAGGGCCACTCATAGGCTTGGTGGTTCTAGAAATGGTGATCTGAGGGACCAAACTTGTACCTTGTGCAAGAGATGAGCTCAGAGTGCCCAGCCTCAGAGCCAGCTCTGCCAGGTCCAGTCTATCACTGGTGCCCCCCTTTCTATCTATCTATCTATCTATCTATCTATCTATCTATCTATCTATCTATCTCTCCGTCCCTCCTTCCTACAAAACAGTCACAAGAAAAGCACCTGTTCCATTGAGATCTTGAAGGACTGAGTAAGCCCGGCACAGGGGCTGGCACCAAAGATGCCTCAGGATGTCTGAACTGTAACTTGGGCCACAGTGGAATAGACAGTCAGAGAGAAGCCAGCGTGTATTATTACACAGAAGGTTATCAACTGATGCGTGTGTCTGTAAGGCACTTCCCACATGTGACTAATGCTTGAGTTCCCAACAACCTGATTAAGAATCTTCACAGAGATGGGGAAACAATTCAGAGGGGTTGAGTTCCAGGACATCCAATAATGAAAGTAAACACGAAGAAAACTACTTACACCTCTGCTCAGCCAAATACCAGTATACCAAGCTCTGCCACCATTAGCTGCAAGGACTCCCCAGACCTGGCACTATACAAGGTGGACAATTGACAACATTACCCACCAAGAAGCTGGCCCCAAGCAGAACTCCTTCCTCAGAGCCACTGACTTTAGCCAAAAAGTTTCCTTATGCCATTCTGAGTGAACAGAAACGCATGCTTGTACATAAGCCCAAATAGGAGGGTCTCTCTCTCTCTCTCTCTCTCTCTCTCTCTCTCTCACTCTCACACACACACACACACACACACACACACACACACACACACACACACACACACACACAGTGCAGTTCCACCCAGTAGGCCACCTCTGTCAACCTCAAGCTCTGAAGGCCACTTCAGAGTCTTGGGATGCTGAGCAACGCCCCCCTACTCTACTGTGAAATAAGGTGTTCCCCGTGACGCCCGCCCCCACCTCCTCCTCAAGTAATAGCTTCAGTCCTCTTTTCATCTCCCAGTCTTCTGTCCTAACTCTGGGCTTGGGCTCAGCATGATCTGATCTTCTACAGGGCACTGGAGCCAACGAGGTGACCAGGTAGGAGCTCTAAGCTTAGCACTGGGCGGGTGCACAGCCAGTGCGGGGTGGCAGGCCAGTGCGTAGACCCGGGTGTCCATCCTTGTGCTGCACTCAGCAGGCGCTCAGTGAAGGGTAGCAGAAGGAAGGGATGCTCCTGGGATGTGGGGAGTGGCAGGCTCCGGTTAGGGAGGTTCTTACCTTCTTCATTCTCGTCAAACACTGGGAGCTTGTGGGAGTGGTTCCCGCCCATATTCCGCAGCTACCCGCTGTTACTACATGCCCCGGCCTCTCCACTCTCTCGGATGTCAGATGCAGGATTTTCACAGGAATAAAGGATGCAGGATGCTCGCGGGATGCCGTGCGCGGGATGAGAGCCCAGGGATGCAGGATGCGAGCCCAGGGATGCAGGATGCAAGCTGAGGTGAGAGCAGCTAGCCAGGGTTGTAGCTTGTGTGGAGGGGGCCGATTGCAGCGCAGGAGTGGGATCGTGTGGCCACCGCCTCCTCCGGGGGTGCCCCAGCTGTGGTCACCGCACCCCCTGAGCTCTCACCCTGCTCTCTCCATGACGCACAATACACGGATGGAAACCTGGGGACTCGCTGAGCGCAGACCACCGCGCAGCGCAGCTCACAACGACGGTGAGGACGAAGGAGGAAGAGGGGAGAAAGGAAGAGAGGGAGGGCTTGCAGGGGGAGGAGGGGGCGTGGACCCGGATCTCAGTCAAGAGTTATAAGCCACCACCCCATTTCACAGTCGGGTGGGCGGAGACTCCGAGGGAAGGGGCCTCCCTGGAGCTGCTGGATTCCTGGGACTCCCCACCTGCAGTTTTTGACAGTTCGCGTTGGCTCAGAACTGCGGTCACCCACTGGCTCCTTTGTTTTCCGGGATGTTTAATGAGTGCAAGGAGAGCCCAGACCAGCGAGATCTAATGTAATCTCTCCTTGTACATCGAGAAACTGAGGCCTACAAGACTGTCATTTACTTTTTTTTTTCAACATCCGTTTTTTTGGAAATTGACTCTCCCGGTCCTCGAGATTCCCCCATACTGTGAGGCTTGGCGGCTGATTTAGGGGCGGGGTTCACGTCTGATTCTGGACTCCAGTAGCAGCTGGGGAGTGCCTGTGGAAGGGGGGAGGTCTCCAGAGACAGAGATGCCCAAGGACCCGAGACTTGTAAGAGCTAGAGAGTGGGTGCCACGAACTCCCTGGGAAGCTGTCATTACCTGGTAGCGCAAGCTGCTAGTCCAGGCTTCCTGGGGACGGGGCATCTCTGGCCACATCCTGCCACCTGCTGGGCGCTGGGAACCTCTGTGCGGACTAGGAAGGCAAAGGCTCTTTTCTGGGTCTTCTTAGACTATTTCCATCCCTCTACTCGACACCCCACCTTCTTTTTTACCAACATAACTTAATTTCTCAGGAGCGCAGGGAGGGGGGGTGAGATGGGGGAGTGGGGGGATAGGAGCCGGCTCCACCCTTATCTGACTGATAACTGCTTCACATCCAATTGTTCTCATTCTGGAAAGCTACATACCTGGTATTTGTGCGCCACTCCTGGGGTTCTCGTCTGTGGAATGGGGTGATGCCCGCGTTGCTGTAAGGTTGTCTGATAATATGTATAAAAGAAGCAAGAATGCCTGGCAGGAAATTACTGACAGATAAGCCACCTACTCTTCCTTGGGCCAATGAGCTTCCGTTGTGTGGCCAGGTTACACCAGACCCAGGGCTGAATGCAGGACACGGGAGATACCTCAAGAGTCAGTAGGAGAAATGCAGACAGTGCTGAGAGTCTCCCCCCCCCCCCCATTCTAGGGGATGGACTTGAATAGGTCATATAGCCTCTTCTGGGCCTCAGTTCCTCCGTATGTACAATGGGGCTAATAACACATCTACCCTCCCAGGGCTCACAATGGGGACTATAAGAGGATTGATGCTAATCTCTGGAACACAAGAAGCATGATATAGCATGTGCTGTTGACTTGAACCCTGAATTGCTGTGTGGGCAGCCACCTTATAGCTCTTCCTCCTCTCCCCGACCTCCTGTGAACGTGAGGTGACTGTCAGTTCTGAAAGAGGCCTCAAGAGATGACCTTTATGTCCTTTCATTCCTACTCTCCATGCAAGAAGAGCTGGCCCTGGACAACCTCTTCCAAGAAGGAAGGGCCCAAGGTGCAGACCGGAACCCAACCCATGTGTCCCCAGAAGCAGAGCTGCATGCTCAGGCAAGAGAGATGTGTGCCAGCTGGATCCAGGATGTTTGTTTTGAAGCCTTATCACAGAATACTTGACTAATATGCATATGAAAGTAATAACCGCTCCAACAAAGACTATTGCTGTGATTTTTGCTGTTAGAAGGAATCCCAGGATCCTTGGGGATAGCAGAGCCACTTGCCTGCCCCTCCCCGAAAGGCCAGAGAGTCCCTAGTGGCTTTGAACATCTGCTTCCTCTCCTCTCAGCATTGTTCAGGCAATGTTTTCTAAATACTTATATTGGGTCAGGAACTAAAAACACAGCTGACTAAGATGGGGTTTGATTTCATGTGGGAGGCTTTGATGATAGGAGGTGAACCTGGGCCAAGGGGAGACATAAGTCCACACCTGGCATCAGTGAGGACTTCTTTGGAGAGAGGGGGCTTGAGGTAGGCCTGGAAGGGCAGAAAGAATTGCAGATGGCGGGGGGAGGGGGGAGATTGATTGCGAAGTTTCCACAGACAGAGAAGAAACGTTCCTTCTCGAGAGTTCAATAAGAATGGCTCCTTTATCTAGCATTATATGCCAAGCTCTGTGACAAATCCTGGTGGGACACTCACCCAGCAACTGCCTTCCTCCTCCTCCTGCTCCTCCTCCTCCTATCACTTATATACAGTGTGCTAGACTCTGGGTCTTAATTGCTTCCCATGAGCTGAGCCCTCCAACCCTCATGGTGGCCCCTGTGCTCTCATCACCCAGATGGAGGGAGACTGTGGCACAAGAAAAACAAGCTGATATCAAAGGCTAAGAAAAGAAATAATTCAAATTCTGAAATCAAACATGTATATCAGACTTGCTGAAAGGACATAGCAGTGACCCAGAATGGAATAGTGGCTATTTTGAGAGTTACAAATAAATTCAGCTCTTAAAGCTTTTTCTAAGTGTTTTTCTTACGTTAACAATTAGCGAAAACAGTGGTGTTTCGAAAAGTCTTTCAAACATTGCTCCTGGGTTCAAAAGATGTATGTGGTACTTTACTGCTGTAATTACTGTGGGACGTAAGAGAGGTAGTACAATTGACTCCATTTTTTTCAGATGAAGAAAGGAGGTTCTTGGGGTTGGTCCTTAATTCCCTTAAAAATCATTAAATGTCCCCCATAAACTTCATGGCTTAGAAGAACAGAAATCTTAGTACTTGGGAGGCAGAGGCAGGTGGATCTCTGAGTTCCTGCCTGGCCTGGTCTATAGAATGAGTTCCAGGACAGCCAAGGCTACATAGAGAAGCCCTGACTTGAAAGGAAAAAAACAAAGAAGAAGAAGAAGAAGAAGAAGAAGAAGAAGAAGAAGAAGAAGAAGAAGAAGAAGAAGAAGA
>OU015747.1:29752940-29768342 GCA_907169655.1 Acomys percivali | reverse complement strand
AGGATGGGGTGGGGAGGCTCACTGGCTAACTGGTCTACCCAGCTGGTGAGCTCCAGGTTCAGTGGAAGAGGCTGTCTCCAAAAATGATGGAAATTGATAGAGGAAGACACCTGACATCAACCTTCCATCTATATTTACATGTATGACCTCACCATCTACACACATGCATACACCACACACATGCATACACCACACACATGCATACATACATGCATGGGTGTAAAACAAAATATATTTTTATTCTCTGAGGAGCTGGTCAGATGGCTTAGCATTTTTACAGCACACAGGTTTAGTTACCAACACCTATATGGTAGCTCATAACAACATGCAACTCCAGGTCTTGGGGAATGAATGCCATCTTCTAGCCTCCATAAGCACTGCGCACATGTGACATACACACAGAAAAAAGTAAAAATAAGTTTTTAAGGAAAAAGAAAAGCCATGGGGTGCATGGATGGCAAGAAGAAAGTTAGATGGTAGGAACTACAGTAGTTACATCAGAGAGACCCAAACGGTGATGGCGGCTACAGCTCCAGCAACTCATTCTGTGTTTTACAAAGACCTGGAAAAGTTCAAAAGTCTCCATCCCAGACCAATAGCAAGTAACCAAAGAGATGGAAACACTGACATCCCCAAGTGCACCACTGGGTCCCGCACAGTTGTGAGGAACACCACACCCTGCTCCATGGGTAGGTATGATCTGAAAACAGTACTATCTTAAATTTCTTACATTAAAAAAAAACCCAAGATTCAAAATGCATGCTTAAAAGTTTTAGATTATTAATAATTATGTTCATTGTCAGGTTAGCATTAGAGAGCTTGGATATGTTTCTCAGTGTTACATAGTACACTAACAGGACTGTGTCAGTACGTCATCCAAAGCTGATCCTTGGCCACTGCTGCCTTTGGCATTGTTAGTGCCTGGGGCAGATGTGTAAATGACACCATCAAAGGGTCTTAAGTTACATGGATACCTTCTGCAAATGTAAACTGTTGTCTACTGTGATGATCAGATGTTGACACTTAACAATCTCTGTGTGCTAGGTGTGTTTTTATATTTCACCACTAAAATTACTGGGCATTTTATATTTTTAAGTGATCTATTTTTATGTGTATAACATACTTGTATAGGCATATGCACACCATGTGGGTACAGGAGCCCATGGATAACAGAAGAGGGCTCCAAACCCCTTGGAACTGGAGTCAATAGCAGTTGTGAGACACCATGTGGATGCTAGGAACTGAACTCAGGTCCTCTGAAAGAGCAAGAAGTACTCTTAACCGCTGAGTCATCTCTCTTGTAAAGATCTTGTTTTATGTGGGTTCAATCCCTCTTGTCACACAAAAATTAAGTTAAAACTTTCTAGAAAGAAACTTTTCCTCCCTGAGAACTCCATAGGTAAGTGCTGCCGGATGAGTAAGGAACACATAAGTCAGTTCCATTGACTGTCCTCTAAAACCTCAACATGGGGGCAGGAACATACTCACCTGGCCTACAGCCAGTATCTAAGACCAGAAGAGCCAAAGTCAAAGAAAAAAGAGAAAAATACAGGCAAATACCCCTTGGGAACATAGGTGCAAAAGTCTCATGGAAACCTCAGGATTCAACAATCTATACAATAGCCTGTCAGAACCAAATGAATTTAGTGTGGAGTAAAGTATTAACATTGAAATTTAGTCAATGCTATTTATATTATTTGAAGGCAGAAAGAATACACATCTTCCAAGTACAGAAAACACGTTTTACAAAATCTAGTCCCCCCCCCCTTCCGTTAGCAAACTCAGAGTATCAGAGCTTCCTTAACCTGGTTGTCATTTTTAAATCCATTAAGATTATAATTAACACTGCAAATTCTAATGTTTTTCTTCTAAGGTCGAGAGGTGTCCAATTTCACGCCCTCTGTTCAACAGTGTATGGGAGGTTGTAGCCAGCACAATAAGGCAAAAGAAGGAAATAAAAGCCACCTAGGTGGGATGGAGATAAGACTTTTTGTTTTACAGATTACATGATTTCCTATTTTTAAAAAAGCACCAATGAACTCTACCAAAAATACTAAAAAGTGAGCTTGTCAAAGCTGCAGGAGATGGAGCTGTGCTTGGTGGCATGGTCCTCAAATTGCAGCTACTCAGGAGGCTGAGACAGAATTACAGGCTCAGTGACTGACTAGTCTACAGAGAAAGAGCAAAGCCAGAACAGGCAACTTAATGAGAGCTCTGTTTCAAGAAGGAAACTGGGGCTGAGGATATAGCTCAGGGGTGGAGTTCTTGTTTAGTGTACATTAGACCCTGGGTTCAATTCCCAGTACCAAGGGGAAAATGTAGAATAAAAGATCAATCTACAAAATTCAGTTGTCTCTCTAAATGTGAGGGATTAACCATTAGAAGCTGACATTGAAAGTATCCTTCATAATAGCAACAAAATGCACAATTAAGAGCTGAAAGATGGCTGGGGCCGGGGAGGGGGTAAAATTCCTTACTCTGAGACTATGAAGACCTGAGAATAGAGCGTTTGCACCCATATAAAAGCCCAGGCATGGCTGTGAGTAGCTGTAAGGCCAGCAATGCAGGCTGGAGCTGGAGCATCCTGAGAGCTCACTGACAATCTGGCCTAACCAATGCCACAGGGTTCCAAGTGAGAGACCTTGTCTCAGGGCAATGAGGTAGAACGTGATGGAAGAAGACACCAACACCCAGCCCTGCCCTGGCCTCTGCCTGCCATGCACATGTATGTATACCCATATACTCACATGCATACACCACACATGAACTAATGATAAACACTTTCCTAATCTATTCCAAAGATTATTTTTTTAAAGAAATCAACCAACCAAATCTATAAAGTTCATGTGTACAAAAATCAAAGGATATATAAAAATACCAAAAACCAAGTTGGAATAAAAAGAATAAAACCTCAAGGATTCATATTGACCTGGGGTTCACTGCTAATCTACACTAATCGAGGCCATGTTAACTAGCATGAAGATAAACAGATTAACTGTTGCAGAAGGGGAGAGTCCGGAAGTAGAGGCATAAATGCATGGCTTGATGGTTTTCAGCAAAGGCACAGACGCAATTCCACAAAGCCAAGGTAGTCTTTTCAACAGAGGGTGCTGGGAAATTGTACATTCTTGTACTAGACAATGAGCTTTGATCTCTACTTTGTGCAACACACAATGAGCAGCTGAAATGGGTGGTAGAGCTGAGGGGAAGATGGCCATTGTATTAGTCACTTCTCTCATTGCTATAATTATGTATCTGACAGAAGCACCAAGTCGTGGGAGGTTTATTTTGGCCCATAGATCCGAGCATGTGAGGGAGGGAATTGTGGCTAACTTGGTTCTCATAGCCTGAGAGGTAGGGGCTGGTCACATGATCCTTCTGATTGAAAGTGAGGATGCTGACCAGACCTCTTGAAGCAGATGATTATGACCGTCGAGGCCATCTCCCCAGTACCTCATTTCCTCTAGGTAAACTCCGCCTCCTAAAGCTTCCTCCGCCTTCCATAAGACTAACTGTCCAAATATACAAGCCTGGGAGGGGGGGACATTTTGCTTTCAAACCATAATAACCATCATGCATTTAAAAAAATAATAATGGAGAAAAACCTCTGTGACCATGGTCTAGACAAAGATTTTGGCATGGCACCAAAAGTATAATCCTTGAAAGAATAAAAGCTAATCTAAATAAAACTTTCATCTAAGTAAAACTTCCCTTAAAGGAGACTGTTAAAGAAGTGCTGTGGGGTGGGGAGGGCAGGAAGTCTCTGCAAAGCAGTGTCTGCAACACCATGCATCCAAACAGCCTGGAACTGGAAAGGTAACTCTAAGGGTCTGGGTGTTCTTTGTAAGGTCCAGGGTTCACTTCCCATCACCCACATCAGAAACTCACAACTCCCTATAACTCCAGGTCTAGGGGATCCACTGCCTTCTCCTGGTTACCTACACATACACACACACACACACACACACACACACACACACACACACACACACACACTACCACCACCACCACATCACAGATTTTTTTAAAAACTAGAAAAAAAAAAGGAAATCTCAGGACAGTAATAATAAGCAACCCAATTTTTAAAATCATAAAGTTATCTGACCAGGCACTTCACCCATGTTGGTATGTGGATGGCAGGTGAGTATGTGAAAATTGTCCTAATGTCATTGGTCACTCCCCAGGGCAAGTCATACCACCATGAACATCACTACACATCTAGCAGAGCAATGTGAACACTGATGACCCCAGGGGTCAGCCTCAGAGCTCTCCCATCTGCTGGGAAGACTGAAGATGGCAGTTGCTTTGGGAAGCACATTAGCTGTTATGTCAAAAAGTTAAACATGCCTAGACCTACCACGGTTCAAGCATTTACACATAAGCATTCAACACTACTGTAATCATTCAAAGATGGAAGGATCTGAAAATTCACAAACAAGAAAATGGAAAAACAGACAACTATGCCACATGATCTATCCATGCAAAGGGATGTTCCCAGGAATGGAAAGGAAGAGGCTCCTGATGAACAGTGCAGCATAGATGACAATCACAGTAATTACGCTGAGGGAAGGAAGCCAGGCATAATTGAATGCATTCCATATGACTCCAGTTACACCAAGTTCCCTAAGACGCAATATGATCTTCAGTGACAGAAAGTCGATCTGTGGTTGTCTAGAGACGAGAGGGGATGAGGGGCAGAGTGGGTGGGGGCAATCTTATAAACGACCTCACTGATGACGTTGAGAGTGGAATTAACAGAGTCTGAAGACAGCAGAGGGAAGAGGGATGGAGAGGTTGGCCAGTGGGTACCACCCCACAGTTAGGTAGTAGAAAGATGTTCTGATGTTCTAGTGTACAGCAAGGTGACTAAAGGAAAAGATCACATGCTTTATATTTCCAAAAGACTAGAACAAAGGATTTTGATTTTTTTTTTAAGTCACAAAAAAAAGGTAAATGTTCGAGGGTATAGACAAAGATATACATAAGCAGAAGTGATTGCCCTGACTTGATAATTACATGTATATAGCGATATTAAATATCACCTGGAGGGCTGGAGAGATAGCTCAATAGTTAACAGCACTGGCAACTCTTGCAGAAGACCCAGGTTCAGGTCCCGGGATGCACACAGTCATCCACAAATCCAATTCCAGAGAATCCAGTGCCTTCTTTTGGCCTCTGTACTGCACACACATAGGCAAAAACACTCATCTTAAAATAAACAAAATCTTTAAGAAATTAAAAAGAAGTAAATATTTTAAAAAATGGTAGTAAAATAAATATTTTAAATAACTATCTAAAACAAGCAGAAGAAGCTATGACTGACTGGCCTGCTTACTGCCGTGATTATAATCATTCCCCAAGTTGAACATGTGTCAGAAATCTATCAAGTTGTCCTGTTTTTATGTTAGTTTTCATATGTCAGGAATGACTAATAAAGCTGTTTAGAAACCTCTCTCATCCCCTGAGCTTTTGTTCTAATGACAGTAGAGAGGAGTGGGGAGGAAAGTGCTTTGGCCTAATCCAAACATTGGCTGTGCTCACCACCTGATGCATTATGTAACCACTTGACAGTGTGAGTTTGCAGTCTCCCACTGAAGTGGGAGGGTTCCCTGATGGCGACAAAGACAGGAAATGACCTTCTCCTGGACCCGAGTTCCTTGTAGGAAAATGGCTGGATAAGAATACTTGGAGTGGAGGATCCTGAAGGGTCTCCATAGGAGCTAGAAACAAAATGCTGAGACCTGGGGAAGGTGCAAGTTACAATACAGGGGCAGGAAATTGGTATTTGAAGGATGGCTACATCACGTAACTTCAGGCCACACTCCTCAGCACCAGCTTATTTGATGTTGTTCTGAGGCAAGGTCTTGCTATAGGAG
Organism: Acomys percivali; assembly: GCA_907169655.1. Classification (NCBI taxonomy): domain Eukaryota; kingdom Metazoa; phylum Chordata; class Mammalia; order Rodentia; family Muridae; genus Acomys; species Acomys percivali. The sequence goes on along the minus strand of OU015747.1, from coordinate 29,762,466 downwards.
CTCAACTAGCCTTGAAGGGAAGCTCCTCTTGCCTCAGCCTCTGAGTGCTGCTGCAGTTGCTTGGGCACACCTCCACCCCAGGTGCCTGTCCTCTGTGAGTGCCTCAGAAGCACCAAAGGCCTGTGGGACTGGGAAAGGGGCCGAGCTCTGAGCATCTGGGTGATGGAAGAAAGGAGATGATACAGGCTGAGCACAGGGAGGATGCAACACCAGGGCCCTAGACGTCCAGGGGGTGGTGTGAGGCTTCCTCTAGGAACTGGGGTTCAGAAATCCGTGCTGTCTCTTGCCTGCTAGGAAGGCATCAACACATGAGGCTCAGTGCCTCACTCTTTTCAACTTTCCTGTTTGTTTGGGGGTTTGTGCCCATCTTAGAGACAGCATCATCTTCCCTTCTTCACAGGGAGGCACAAACACTGGACATAAAAAACAGCACAGTAAAAGCGACCTCCTCCCCCCTGCCAATTAGCTGCCGAGAAGCTGGATTTTCCTGGGGGCTGGGGAAGAGAAGAAATCCTGGCCCCAGTGGCCTCCTGGATTCCTGGGGAGAATGGCTCCAGATTTAGGGAACAGCCCCAGGGGTGTGACGTCTGAGAGAGTCTGGGGGAGAACTGGCCAAATAATCAGAGCATTCACTCGGGGGCTTTGTTTGCTGTTTCAGTGCAAATTAGCAATTAGCAGTGCCTGGCACTGGGCCACCTCCCTTCCAAGGCCAACTGGCAGCACGTGTGTCGTTTTGTTCTTGGCTGGAGACCCGCAGACTGGGTGGCAAGAAATAGGCTCTGTGGAGCCAGCACCAAAAGCATTATGGTCCTCTACCTCGCAGTCTGCCCTCACCCAAGAGATGAACCCAGTGGACTGCCTTTATGATTGGCAGAGGATGCATAGTGCAGTGGACTTGAATGGGACCTTCTGGTCTGCTAATGGCCTCCACCAAGGAAACAGAAGAAGAGAGAAACTGTGTAGAAGACTAACTAATAAAGCAACAGTTTTCTTTAACCCCATTAGCTTCCAAAATAATTGACACAGAGAGGCTATGACTTATTTTACAAACTGAAAGCACAGGATCCGGGCAGTATCAACCGCCCAAGCTATATAGCTATCTCTCAGTTACACAACCCAAAGTTACTTGCCAATAAGTCATCCTTTCTGGGCTGGATCTCTCCATCAGGCCTTGTCCTCTCTCTCTGTCTTCTCTTCCTCCTCCGTCTGCATGGTCCTCCTTGGACACCAGGCCCAGGAACCTCTGCCTACCACTCTTCTGCAGAGACCCAGGCTTCCGCATTTTTATTAACCAATCAGCTTTAAATTAGGTAGAGGTGGGTTGTGTAAATTAGGGTTACAAAACAAAGCCAGGTGGAGGTGGATGCGAGGGTGCATTCCTCTAGGCAGCAACCAGATCTTGGGGGAGGGGGGTAATAACTACCATTAGAATACATAGCACCAGACCAACCCCCAACAGGACTGCTCTGCCCAGGGCCACACCACCTTTAAAGGGATGGAGCCAATATCCAAACTGTCCTGCCTCAGACTCCTCAGAACCAGACATACTCAAACTGGAGCTGCCTAGGTGAGCCCTGGAGGACTTCAAACACACATATGACTTTCTATCATCTGCATTTCTAATGACTTCCTGAGAGGACACTGGTGCAGTGACCCAGCCATGCTTAGGTGCCTCATAGGGATTCCTGCTTATCATCCTGGGAAGAGGAGATAGGCTAGTCCTTGGGTCCTACTGGCTGGATAACCTGGCCAGGCTGGTGAGCTCCACACTAGTGAGGGACTCTGTCTGAAACAACAAGGACAGTATCCTGAGAAATGATACCTGAGGTTGACCTCTGCATCCACATACATACAAAATGTTGGGCTGGAGAGATGGCTCAGTGGTTAAGAGTACTGCCTGCTCTTCCAAAGGTCCTGATTTCAATTCCCAGCAACCACATGGTGGGTCACAACCATCTATAATGTAACCTGATGCCCTCTTCTGGCCTACAAGCAGACAACACTGTATACTTAATAAATAAATCTTGTTTAAAAAAAATATTAGGGCTTCAATAAAAACTGGGGAGAGGGAGGTGCTAGCGTGAATCAGTGGGTTGGCGTCAGAAAATGGGAGAACCAGGGATTCCAAATGAATCTCTAGATACCAAAAGAACATGAGTCCTTTAAAACAGTGCCTTGGGCCTTTGTAGAGAACAGGGGACACAGATTTAAACAAACTGAAATGTCCGTTGATGACTTCCTGAGAATCCATGAAAAAGCATCGGCCTTACAAAAGATAGAGAAGTGGTTCAGGAGCATAGATCTTCCTCCAAGAGGCTACCTGCTGAAGACTTTCTCACTTTTTCCCTTCTCACTCTCCAGTCTCCAATCACTAGCACAGGTGAACTTTAAACCCTTGATTTTGCTGGAGACTGTCCTAAAGCTAGTAGTCATAGCAAATAAATACACAGGATTCCCAGTTAAATTTGACTTTCAGATAAACGACAGGTAAGAATTTAGCCCAATTATGGGCCAATCTGTCTGAATAATTATCAGAATACATGGAAGACAGAGTCTGATTGTCTTTTAAAACATTTCTTCTACCTTGCCATCACTTCCTACTTCCTGTTCCACTTCCTGTTTGTAAATCACAGCTGTTCGTAGTGTCCACAATGGCTTTCTCCTGTCCCCTTGAGGCACCCAGTTCAATGGGAATCAATACACTCCTCTCTCCCCCTGTCTGCAGATGTCTTCCGGGTGCCCTGTCTCTCTGTGGTGAGAGCCCAACTGTTCTTGGAAAGTGAAGATTTCAGTCCTTCAATCCCAGGAACAAATGACAGCAGGTATGGAGGACGACTCTTGGGGAGGCATTAGGGTACCTTCACCGTCTAATCACACACAAGGTGAGGTCCAAATTCCTGGAGCTCACCTAAGCAGAGCGGGAGGAATCGAAGCCGTGTGGTCATGTGAGTGCAGCTCCAACCGCAGCCTGGCTAGGTAATTAAAAGCATGAGGATCTAGCCCCCACATCCTGACCCGAGACCAGGCATGGCTTAGAACTGCAGCTTTGTTGCTTTGTGTGGCTCATTAATTCAATCCAGACATTGAGTTTTTGAGGGATTATAATGTCCTCTGCACTCTGCTGGCGACCACAGAGGTTGGAAAACTGGCTTTTAGAATTTGGTCCTATAGACCTCGTTCCCAAGAAGTCTTCAGAGTCAGCTAAACTCAGGCTGGGAGCGGTCTCTGTCTCTGACCTTGGCTGTAGGGTGGGCACACACCCTGATCTCCCACTCAGGATGGTAGACAAAGCCAGGGCACACAGAGGTTGAGGGAGGACCTTCTGTGCATGTGAAACACCCTCCCAGGACTCCAGCACATGGAAGTCTCAGAGAAGTGTGTGCACAGCTTGTGGTGGCAAAGGGTAGAAAAGAGAGCGGTGCCTGATGGGAAAGATCTTCTGTCTCTAAGCGACAGATGTGCTTTCTGCGATGGGTGTCCTCAACTTCTTTCTGTCACTGTGATAAGACACTGACCCAAAGCATCTTACAGGAAGAAAGGGCTTATCTGATTTACCAGCTCGGATCACCGACCACCATTGAGGGAAGTCTGACAGGAGCTGCAGCATTTCCTCCAGCCCAGAGAGCTCATTCAGCCAGAGAAGGATGTCAGAACCCATGGGGGAAATACACTTGCTGGTTCACAGGATGGCTCCTGCTAAGCCAGCTTTCTTATACAGCCCAGAATCATTCCCCAGGCTAGTACCACCCACAGTGGACTGGGCCCTTCATATCATTAACAATCCAGATAGTCTCCCACATAATTCTTCAACTGAGGCTCTCCTCCAAGGAGATTTTTTTAGGTCATGTCACATTAATAGTTCAAGTTAATTAGGAGAGATGGACTCATGCCTTTATTTCAATATTTTTTTCTGATTCCCTTTTGCAGTTCCCCAACAGTTACATGCATGTATAAGATTAATTTTAGTCCTTTTTCATTCCCCATTCCCCTATCTCTCCCCTCCCTCTCCTGCTGAAACCTGTATTTTAAGCCCCCACTTTTCATTTTCAGGGGTTAATTGCATGAGTGTGAGTGGGAGGTTACTTACTGGAGTGAGACAATGTGTCAGTGACTACACTGCTGAAGAAAACGACCTTCACTCCCTGGCAACCATATTCTACTATCCAGGCAACCCTGTGCCGGGTCGGTTGAGGCATTCAGGAATTTTAGAGCAGTATGTGCATTGCCTACAACTGGAAGACAGCGGCACTGATCTTGCAACCCTCCAGGGAAAGGAAAGGAACGCACAGGGACGCCAAACATCCTGCCCCTCCATTGTAGGGAGATACTGGGGACAAGAACTTCAACATATGGGTGAAGTAGGTGTTTTTGGCCACGCCCCTCGCCATGCTGGGCCATTCTGAGGAATGCTATTGTCCACTCCTCCTTTCCTTTATTTGGTGAAAAGCTCCAGGTTTGATCCTTCCGAGGCCTCACAGTTTTCATTAATGAAGCAACTTACATCCATAGGCATTGGGCAGCAAACCCTGAGTGAAGCTGAACAGAACAAGATGGCCCCCGGGGAGATTTCCTAGGCAACAGGAACCAACCCTGAATACAGACTGGCTGCTAGGCTAAGCCCTGCTCTGTGATTGCTTCACTTCACCCAGTCACCTCATGACTCCTGAGCTCAGCAGGGCTTGTTAATAAGGAGTGTCTAGGGATGGGTCACCCCGCAGAAAGCTGTACCTGTGACAACTTCAAGGATGGCATGAATAATCTGTCTTTGCATCGAGCGTGAGGCCCCTGGCCATCATCAACTGCCTGGCCCCACTGTTAGACAGGTGTCACCGTCACCTTCTCGGAGGCCTGATCCCTCAGTGCCATGAACTTTGGTGCCCATCTTCCCTCCCATGATGCATTGTGTGTGTGTGTGTGTGTGTGTGTGTGAGAGAGAGAGAGAGAGAGAGAGAGAGAGAGAGAGAGAGAGAGAGAGGGGGAGGGGGGGAGAGAGAGAGAAAGACACAGAGACAGAGACAGAGACAGAGAGATACAAAGACAGGACTTTCTGACAAACATATTCTGCCAATAACTAGCTGTGTGACCCTAAGGAGTCACTCTTCTCTGTCTTAGTAGAGACAAAAGGCAATGTGATGCAGTCCCTGTGTGGGATATTTGATCACCAGTATAAACGATGTGGCTTCCATTAGCTTTAATAAGGAAGGACCTTCATGTTATTCAATAGGCAAGGTTTGTTTTGGGGTTGTTTGGTTGGTTGGTTTGGTTTTGGGTTTTTTTTTTTTCTGAGACAAGGTTTCTCTGTGTAGCCCTGGTTGGCCTGCAACTCACTCTGTAGCCCAGGCTGGCCTCAGACTCAGAGATCTACCTGCCTCTGCCTCCTGAGTGCTGGGGTTCGAGGTGTGTGCCATCCCTGCCTGGCTTGGTGCTCTTCTCAAACCAAAGGTTCCTTGAAATGAAGCCAAGCAAATGTAGAGGCAGGCTCAATGGGGTTGAAGTAAGGCAACTCATTGATGCTGCTCCGTGGGGTGTTTCTTTATCTTGGCAACACCCCATGAAGGGGACTTACATTTCCATCATCCAGATGAGAAAAACAAGGCTCAAGAGAACAGGGGTTCTGCCAGGGAAGATACAGAACCCACGAGGAACCCCACACTACTTGTCACAGGTCTGTGGGAGTGACCAGAACACCTTTCATATCAGAATCAGGCACTTAAAAGGTTCCAGCAGGAGGCTAGCTCCCCACCTTCCCCTCTGTATACACTCTCCTCCCTGAAGTGGAGTCTCGACTCTGGCTAGCAGGACTCTGATCACTCAGTCCCTGATACCACACACCCTGTTTGCAGATTCTTGGGGTCTGGCTGTGTTCAGCCATTGCCTAAGATGTGTAGGGGTATTCTGACCTCCTGGGGCTCATGGGAGGCCTATGCAAACAGAGTAGCCAGGGTCAGTGGGCACTCAGGCGCACGCACTTCCTCTGCCCAGTCCACTGTCACATCAGACTTCACTTATACGAGTCCATGTTCAAAGACAATTAAATCCATTAAACTTTTAAAATCAGATATTCTTATCACTGAAAATATAATTTTCAGTGAGATGGAAAAACGCTTTGGGGGAGCTGGAGAGATGACTCAGTGGTTAAGGCATTTTCTGCTCTTGGAAAGGATAGGAGTTTGCTCCCCAGCACCCAGTGAGGAGTTTACAACTGCCTGGAATTCTATCCTAGGATCTAACAGCCATGGCTTCCTTGGGCACTCAGGTGCATATATCCACACACAGATGCATGCATAACTAAGCTAAAATAATTACATTTGAAGAAAAAATAATCTTCTTTGTGATAAAAACTGACATGTCATACTGATGGAGGTTTATCCTCGTGAAAAACTAAGTATCAATTGTGTTGTACAGTTTTTATTATTTTATTAGCAAGTCTTCAGCTTGTGTTAAAGCTTATACTTTTCCATGGAAACTTCTCAGAAATTTTGAGCTTAACTGGATCCCACTTCTGGCCATAGAAATTCATCAGCCATTGTTTATTCCATATTTGGTTGCAGTGTCCAACTCTTAACTAAATGCTGGATGGCATTTAGGCTGTTGCACCATATGGATTTTCAGAGTTAAATGTTTACCATGTCTTCATGTGTTTCCATCATAGAAGTTCCCATGTCCTATTTAAACATATTTATCAGTAAAACTGAAACAGAGAAGGATTTCAAACCATGAGCAGCACACCACTAAAGTAAGCTTGGGGCTCAGAGGTCCAGCAACTATTCTTGTTTGATAAATACTTTGAGCAAGGTGACTTTACCTGACTCAATATCCAAGAGACAAGCAGAGTTACCCAGGTGGATCAGGGGCCATACAGCACAGAGAGGCAGGCAGAAGGCTACGGGATGGGATATGGACACATCTTGTCTCAGAGTGGACCCAGGATGATGAGGTCTGATGAGAAACAGTTGGAGCCAGCTCAGAGAGATCTCTGTCCTAAGGCTGCCTCTCTGCCTTTCATCTCTCCTCACTTTAAAGAAGAATTAAGGGAATTGCACATGTCAAGAAATGGCATTGAGACAGGACTTTGGTGGTGTATGTCTCAGCACTTGGAGGCACAAACAGGTGGATCTCTATGAGTTTAAGGCCAGCCTGGTCTACATAGTGAGTTCTAGGATAGCTGAAACTATATACTGAGACCCTGTCTTTTTTTTTTTTTTAAAAAAGTGAAATTGTACCAGGAAAATTCTTTTTATTTATCTCTAAACAGATACTGCTTGTGCCTGCTGCACCCCGCGATGCTCTGCCTAATGTTTAGCTGCAGGTCTCAGCATCAGTTTCAATCTGCTGCTGGGTGGGGCCTCTCAGAGGACAGTTATGCTAGGCTCCTATCTGCAAGCATCATTTAACAGTGTCAGAAGTTGGCTCTATCCTATGGGTTGGTCTCAGGTTAGGGCAGTCACTGGTTGGTCATTCTCTCAATTTCTGTTCCATCTTTATCCCTGCATTTCTTGTAGGTAGGGTTAAGTTTTGGGTCGAAGATTTTATGGGTGGGCTGGTGTCCCCCGCTACTTCCACTTGAAGTCCTGCCTGGCTATGAGATGGCCACTTCAGTCTCCATGTCCTCTGCTGCTAGAAGTCTCAGCTAAATCACCCCCATATCCTCCCGGGAGCCTATCCTGTCACAGGTCCAGTTTGTCCCAGAGATGCCCCCTAGGTTTCCCTTCTCTCTCTCAGCCCTCTCATCTCTCACCACCACTCTCCCTACATCTGATCCCTGCTCTCATTCCCCTCCACACACTCTCTCCCACCGAGTTCCCACACTTTGTCCACTTCTGATGTCTGTTCTATTTCCCTTTCTGAGTGGGATTCAAACATCCTCTCTAGGGCCATCCATGTTGCTTAGCTTCTTTCAGTCTATGTTTTTTTAGTATGATTATTCTGTACTATATGTCTAATGCCCATTTATAAGTGAGTACATATCAAGTGTGTCTTTCTGGGTCTGGGTTACCTCACTCGGGATGTTTTCTAGTTCCATCCATTTGCCTGAAAATTTTATGATTTCCTTGTTTTTAATAGCTGAGTACTATTCCATTGTGTAAATGTACCACAATTTCTTTATCAGTTCTTCAGTTGAGGGACATTTGGGTTGTTTCCAGTTTCTATTACAGATAAAGGTGCTATGAACATAGTTGGTTATCAAATGGAATCAAATTGAAGATCCAAAAATAAACCCACACACCTATGGAAACTTGATTTTTGACAAAGAAACCAAAACCATACAGTGGAAAAAAGAAAGCATATTCAACAAATGGTGCTGGTCTAACTGGATGTCTGCATTAGAAGAATGCAAATAGATCCACATTTATCACTCTCCACAAAACTCAAGTCTAAGTGGTTCAAAGGCCTTAAACATAAAACCAAATACTCTAAATCTAATAGAAAGTGGGGAAGAGCCTTGAACTCATTGGCACAGCAGACAACTTCCTGAACAGAACACCAATGGCTCAGGTTCTACAATCAACAGCTAATGAATGAGACCTTATGAAACTAAGAAGCTTCTGTAAGGCAAAGGACACTGTCAACAGAACAAAATGACAGCCTACAGATTGAGAAAAGATCTTCAGCAACCCTACATCTGACAGAGGGCTAATATCCAAAATATATCAACTCAAGAAATTAAACACCAACAAACTAAATAATACAATTTTTAAAATGGGGTAGAGATAAACCAAGAATTCTTAACAGAGGAATCTCTAATGGCCTAGAAACACTTAAAGAAATGTCAACATCCTTAGTCATCAGGGAAATGCAAATAAAAACAACTCTGAGATTCCATCTTATACCTAGTAGAATGGCTAAGATCAAAAGCTCAAGTGATAGCACATGCTGGAGAGGATATTAAGAAAGGGGAACACTCCTCCATTGCTGGTAGGAGTGTAAATTTGTACAACTACTTTGTAAGTCAATCTGATGCTTTCTCAGAAAATTGGGAATAGCTCTACTCCCAAGACCCAGCTATACCACTTCTGGGCATATACCCAAAGATGTTCCACCATACCACAAGGACACTTGCTCAACTTATGTTCTTAGTTTTAAAGAACCAGCTTTAAAGAATGTGGCAGGTTAGAGGAGAAACACAGAAAGGGCATGTTGTATCACATTGCTTGAATGCCATCTTTCTTTCTTTGCTAGAACAAGAGGGCCCCTTGTGTCTAGCAGGCCTCACTCGGGAAGGTAGACATGATGGAAGGGTGTCTTCTGTCCTCTGTGTCTTGTATGAGAGCTGGAGTAATAGTCTCAGGCCAGTGGGCTTGTGCCTCTGTGGCCATCCCTCACAGCTGGGTCACTCTAGCCCATTGCTTCTTGTTCTTCTGCCCTTCAGACTATGGACCATGGGGCTTACATGTCTTCATTCTCTTAATTAATGTGCCCCCACCTAGTGGGATTCTCACTTCTAAAGATGCCCATTTGATTAAATCCCTCTTGGTCATTAAACACACACACACACACACACACACACACACACACACACACACAC
>OU015747.1:29736749-29752930 GCA_907169655.1 Acomys percivali | reverse complement strand
ATTTATGAATGAAGATAAGATGGAGGAAAGTGTACCACGGTGCAACAACTGCTGAGCTTGTGGACAGCAGGCTCTGGGGGACACCCTGATGTGGTCCCAAAGTGCATGGATGAGGACAACTCTCGTTCCTCTGGCATCACATGGGACCAGGAGAATCATCCAAGCCACTCATTTCACTCTCCAGCATTTCCAAAGCTTGTGGGTGAACAGGGCAGGAAGACAGAATGCCAAGCCAGACACACACACACACACACACACACACACACACACACACACACACACACACACATCTCAGATCTCAACATCGCGTGACTTGGGGGCAGATGGCTTTTCAGTAATGTTTAAACTGGGAAGAACAGTTACTTTTCTATCTAGTGGGACATCTAGAAGTTATCTGATGAAACTTGGGGTTTTTGATTGATGGTCCTCGGCATGTGATTGCTCCCAGTTCCATCATTCTGGACCCACGTGGAACCCTTCAGACAGCCGCCATTAGGGAAAGTTGTTGCTATAGCATTAAGCACTTTCATCTGGGCTGTTTGGCCTGGGAGCCGGTTTTGAGGAACTAACACATGTGATTATCTGATGATGAAGGAGAACAAGGGGCAGACACTCAATAAACATTTACTGACCTGAACGGGATCCAAGCCTCACCATGCTCCCTATTTCCATTAAAGGCAAATCTGTTCCCCACTTCTCAGCCCCGCTCTGGCCCATACCTCTCCAAAAAAATACTCAAAGAATGCCTACTGTGTGGCTGGCACTGTACAGCTACTGAGGATATGACAGGAGACAGATTGGAAGAGGTCTCTCTGACTCATGGAACTTACAGTGTGCGGAAGCATACACACTGTAACACACATGCAGGAAACGCAGTTAGCTGCCGATTACACACAGGGCTCCAACAGACGGGGAGCGAGTTGGAGGGCTTGAGAAGGTAGAGCAAAGGAAGTCCTTCCTAGAAAAGTTGAGAGTGGGAGGATGCAGAGCTGGCCTGGCCAAACCAAAACCATGAGAAATGCTTCAGCAGCAGAGAAAGCAGAACGTGCGAAGGCCCTGCGCGTCAGGTAGTGCTGTAGTTCCAACATTAAATGCCCTCTCTAGGCTCCTATGTTTGAACACTCGGTCCTCAGCTGGTAGTGCTGCTGTGGAAGACTATAAAACATGCAGAGCGCAGAGCCTCGTTGAAGGAAGGAAGAATGGACCTTGAGGATTTATAGCCTGTTCCACGCCCTAGCCACTCTCTGACAGGACATACAATGTGGTCAGCTGCCTCATGTCTCTGTACTAGTCCTCCACCATGATAGACTCGGCCCTTCTTTTTTTTTTTTTTTTTTTTTTTAAGATTTATTTATTATGTATATACAGTGTTCTGCCTGCATGTACTCTTGTATGCCAGAAGAGGAAACCAGATCTCATTATAGATGATTGTGAGTCACCATGTGGTTGCTGGGAATTGAACTCAGGACCTTTGGGAAAGCAGCCAGGGCTCCTTAACCTCTGAGCCATCTCTCCAGCCCGACTCGGCCCTTCTTAAACTGAGAGATAGCAGGGCTGTGGTGGCGCATACCTTTCATCCTCAGGAGGCAGAGGCAGGAGGATCTCCGAGTTCGAGGCCAGCCTGGTCTGCAGAGTTGAGTTCCAGGACATTCATGGCTGCGTAGAGAAATCCTGTGTCAAACACAGTAAGACAGAATAACCTTTCCTCTCTTGTCAGGTGGTTGGTGACAAATAAAGGAACATAACTAAGATGGTGCTGGAAAAGCAAGCAACATAAGGGACACCAGCTGTGTCTCCTGTTTCCTGGGCCTGTGACACATCAGGTGCAGGTCTGTGGCCTCACAGGGAACTAGGAATGTTCTTATTATTTTATAGATCACGTGCTGGTTGGGTTTCACCAACTTGACACAAACTATAATCACAGAGAAGAAGGAACCTCAATGGAGAAATTACTTCCCTCACATCGACCTGTGGCAAGTCTGTGGGAGAATTATATTGATCGAATATTGATGTGGTAGGGTCCTGTCCACTATAAGTAGCTCCATTCCTACCCAGGTAGATCTGGGTTGTATATCCCATCTCTGGACCCTTGTAGGCACCTCTTAACTGACTTCATCTAAGAAGAGAGCTCAAATGTTAGTCAGCCCCAATATTGCAGTTGCCAGCTAAAGTTATTCCTGGAAAGTGGTGTCGGCGATCCTTCTGTTGAGGCTCTGCTTATCACTTGGTGCCACTTGGAGATAGAAGGGCCTTTCAGGAGTGGGGCCAGTAGGAAGTCTTAGGTCGCTGGGCCCTGATTTCTTCCTATTTCTCTTTCTCTTCCTGGTCTGCCTGAGATGAGCAGCCTCCTCAACCGTGGGCTTCCACCATGATGTGCTGGCTGTCCATAGGCCCCCAAAACAATGCAGCCAAGTGTCCCTGGCACCAAACCTCCAACGCTGTGAGCTAACATCAATCTTTCCACTCCTTAAGCCCACTGGTTTGTCTCATATTCATGATGCAGAAGGACACCACAGTGTCTGGAAGGCGATAAGGCTGTATGAGAATGGCTGCCACAGAAAGACCACGAGGCCGCGTGGTACAGAATGGGGAGCGTGTTGCCGCAGAGGCCAATCAGGCATTCCTGGCAGCAAGAGGGTTCTGAGGGTCCTTATCACATGGTCTGTCATCTCTACAACATTATTTTTCAGTCTTTCTGGTTGTTCCTACGTCTGATGTCTCCATGTGTCTCTTTCTACTGCCTGTTGTCTCTGCTGGTTGCCCTCATGGAGTCGTATTTCCTCGTGTATTTGATCACACTGGGGAAATGAATAAACATAGGCCTCCAAAGAGATTCCCCCAACAGCACACTTGTACTCCAGCGAATAGGAAAGAAGAGGGCATGTCAGAAAGGACAAGGCCTTGAGGGACCCAACATCAGGCCTGATGTCCCAAACTTAGTAAAGAAGGCTGTTCTGTGGACTTCTTGTTTCAGAGGTGGCCGTACATCCAGCCAAAACACCAAGCTCCTGTTACAGTGGGAAAAGAGGAGAGAGGATATCAGAGTACAGCCACTGTGTGCCAACAGGCAGCAAGCAGGAGGCACTTCAGCTCAGCTGGCGTGACCTTCCTCGGGACTACGAGGGGGCTGGAACCAGTGTGGCTGGGAAGACAAAGCCAGTGGGAACCAGCCACAGAGAAGCAATAAGGATAATTAGGACAAGCAGCTAAGTGGGATGCCTAGTGCCAGCTGCAATGAAAGAGTGAGTTTCAACAGCAGTTGTTCACAAATTCAAAACAGTTCCAATGAAGGAGGGGCTCTTGAAATTTTTCTGTGAATATAAACATGCGCACATAAGTCTGTTCACAGTGTTTGTGCATCTGTCTGGGGGTGGCGGGGGGCGGTGGGTAGGCGGGTGAGATTTCAGCTTAGCCTCTCCCTGGAAGAGCATCAGAGCTGGATCATGTCACACAAGGAGGAGCACCAGTTGCTTCTAATGAGACAAGTTACCACGTTGTACTGAAGTGTTCGCAGTTTTTTTCCTAGCCAGTCCTTGTCTTGTGCTATATTGATGTCTGCCACTTGTGCAGCCAGCCGAAGCCTAGTGTTGCAGCTTTTAAATCAAAGCAGCGTGGCGTGTGATCCCTCTCTCCTCCCAAGTGCTGGCGCGAGTGACAACTCCCCACCAGCCTGGCTCCAGGAACGAGTACAGATGTCTCAGACACCCAGGCTTCTCCTCAGGAATATGTGCACCACTTCAGAAGGGCGTAACCACTGGCACTGGCCTTCCAGTTCCCAGCAGTCACAGAGAGGAAAGCATTCTAGAACCTTCCACTACTGTGTGTGAACAATAAGGTGTTCCTGTAGAAGTGGCCTCATCAGAAAATGTAGAAAAAGGCAGTCCTGGGTTCAGATCTTCCTGCCTCCTTTCTTACTGGTGTGCCCTCGTGTCCCTTTGCACATGAGGCTCTCATGGGTTGGAAGTCAGGAGCTAGCACAGTATTCAGGTGAGAACAACAGCTTGGGACCAGGTGATTCTGGTGGCTTTGATCTTGGCTCAGGTGCCTCTAGAGCGGTCAGCCATCCTGGTTTTGAGTTCTAGAGATGTAGTGGAAATGTCTGCTCAACATAGCCAGGCCACTTGATCACCCTACTGCTGGACAGGTGATCTAGCAAGTTCCTTGCTTTCCCTATACCCAAAATGGACACCAAAGCCCACCTTGCAGAAAAGCCTTATGGAACAGAGATTCCTCCCAGAGAGCAGCCAACTCTACTTGGATTCATTGAAGTTAACCATCCTCTCACTCTCCTGGCTTTCCTGCTTTACAGTAGCTGATGGCCTCCCCAGGAGGAGGCCTGCAGTCCACTGCAAAGTGGCCACAGTAAAGGGCTCCCCCCAAGTTCATCATACATTGTCTCCAGGGAAGCCTCCTGGCTTCTGGGTCACCCCTCCCCTTCATCTCCTGACCCAAGTCATGGCGTCTGCAAGTCCCTCCAGTACAGTTGTGACTGTGCTTGGTCCTGATGCTTCCTTTCTATGGCCCCAGGCCTGTGGCCTGGTTTGTACTGACTGGCTCTGCTTAGCTCCCCACCTCTGAGAGAGCCCCACCTATGACCTCATCTGCCCTCACCTTGATTGCATTTGAGAGTGATTCCTAAAACTAATTACCGAGAGAATGAGAGCCAGCTACATGCTGGGGATTTTCTGTGGAAGGAAAAACATGCGCCATTCATTCCAAGTAAATTGCTTCATAGCAGTGACTTCACCCAGCCCCAGAAGGAGCTAAAATGCTTAGGATGCAGCTAAGCGCAGCTTAGAGAAGGTGCGAACTTGCAGGAATGTTGGAACCTTGTCCAATTCACAAACGAATGCCTTCCGCCCTTCCCAGCCAGCCTCTGGCCACCAGAACAGGAGACATGTGTGGTGACGACTGCACATTTCAGAAAGAGAAGGGACACTGGGGGGAAGAGACCAGCACATGGATGTTTTGTGTTTGTATTTGGTCTTTTCCTGAGAAGGAAAAAGATCTCAGAGCTCCAGTCCCTTTCTTGAGGAAGGTTCTAGAAGATGAGCCATCAGACCAAAGCCACCTTCCAGAAGTTACCAGAACACTTACCACCACCTCATGTCACACTAGGACAGAACACCTGGATGGTGACACCAAGTGTAGGTACAGGCGGAGGATTTCCTAAAATGCTGTCCCCAGGTCTTTTTGAGGAGGCTGTCAGTCACTCCAAATCCCATAGATGAGATGAGATGGATGCATACATCCAAAGTGTGCAGCCACGAGCCACAGGATGCCCTAAATTAACAGGACCCAGCTTTGGAACCTCCCTAGAGCCCAAGGCCATAGGGAGGAGGGTTGCTATGGAAATAACCTTGTGGTTTGGCTGGGACCTAAGAAACCAAGACTACATAATGTTAAAAATAAACAGTTCTTTCCTGGGAACCACATGTCAGGTATGGTGCTAACCCCTGGCACTGCCTACAACAGCTGCTGTTAGTACCTGGCCTACAGCCTTCATTCTGTCCACAGCTGTGCCTCCCTACGTCAGACCACTTACAGCCACAAGACCATGCTTGGCTCCCCTCTATGCAGGCAGTAAGCCTAAGACATTAACACCCAGAAAGCAGCAGCAGTTGGCATATAAACACCCCAGGTTCCTCTCCTCGGGAAGTGGGGGTATACTCAACTATGTTCCACATTGTCCCTAAAGCTCCTAGGAGATCAGGCTCAAGGCCTGCAGCAAAGACCTGTACACACACACACACACACACACACACACACACACACACACACACACACACAATCTGTATGCTTCCCCCTTTTTCCTGGCTCCTCATCTTATTCCTAGGATCACCATTCAATATATTCCTTCAGTCAAGGGGCCAGAATCTGTTTTAAGGAGACTGCCTGGCTATTGGACATCCCTACATGGCTCCTGTTTTGTCAATGGGACATCCAGATTTGAAGATTCCATATCTGGATATCCTCTGGCTTACCAAGGTGAGAAACAGTAGCAGAGATGGAACCCAGATCTGACAGCCATTCATAAAAGACCAACTCCACCAACTTGTATGAGCTGGTACCAACCTAGGAAGGGAGTAGAATTCTAGCTTCCATCTACATCCCAGTTGGTTTCATGCTCAGGTCCCAGCGTTCCACATGGCAATGGTCTGGATGCCTTGACAACAGGTTATCCTAGAGGAGAGTCTACCAGAGACAGAGCCCACCCACAAAGACTAATAGCCATAGGTCTTCCAGGGAGTCCTTACACCTGGACCAAGTCAGAAAGGTACAAACCCAGCTGCCAGACCAGTATGGTGACACAATATAGCTGACAGGACAAAGGGGTCACCTAGTCAGTCCTTGTGGTCCTGAGGCAGCCTTCCCTGCCTACATCCTTCAGGAAGATCCTTGAGCTAAATGGGGTATTTCTCCCCATAACCTACTACCCAAAGGACTGTACAGTCATGGTGACTGCCAGTAGTGATGCTTTTCAAGTTAGGAGTCCATAACTCCTACAGATCAGGAAAAGGGAGGCCAAGAGACGGTGGCCCCCTAACAATTTGGAAGCCAGCACTCAGTGCAGTTCAGCACCATCCCCAGCCACAGTGCCTTCACCACAACTCACCACGTTACATTCTACAGGAAAACACTCTTCACCTATGTTCTTTCCCAGCATCCCTGTGAGGATGGTGTAGCAGGGACCTTTTCCTTACTTCCAAGGAAAGGAATCACTGGCATCACTTTGCTAAGACGTCTTAGGCCCTTAGCTCCTCACAGCTTGGAGGGACCTGGGACCCTCAGGAAGGCAGAGCCAGGAAATAAATCAAGGCTAGAGACAGGCCCAGTGGGTGGGGAGTGAGGGAAGAGAGCTCCCAGAAGCTATCCAAAGGCTCCCATGGACTAGCTATCTCTTAAGGAGTGAAATCTGTCTAGCTTGAACAGATTCAGGATTCAGAAGCATTTGGGGTGTCATAGCCATCTCTCCTCATCCCCATCCACTCCCACACCTGCTACCAAATACATGTCATGGAGGACTCCAGTTTTATCTACTGGAACTTATCAGTATGGCCCCCAGTCCTTCCTCTTCCACCAAGGCAATCAGGATGAGAAGCTACGCCCATGCGTCTTCTGTGACCTGAGGTTCTCTACTTCTGGGTCCTAAGGTGAAAAGTGGCCTAGTGGACCAGGAGAAGGACTTAGTGGATGGAAGTTCTGTTTTTCTGGATTGGCAGAGGGCCGGTCCAGTCTGCGAGCCCTTTGTTTAGTCTCAGTGTGTGAGAGCACCCCTAGAGGCAACTTTCAGCCTTCACAAGACAGTGAGGTGGGCCATGCATCTGTTGAGATGTCAAGTTGACAGAAACAGACACCACACAGGGAGGGTGGTGATGGCCAAGAGAAGAGAGTAAGATAAGGTACAGAGCCATGTGTTTGTCAGCTGGGCAAACAATCCCTCCTGAGGCTTAGAATGTTCTAGAACCTGGAGTGATCAAAGGTTTCCATGTGTGCTTAGAATGTTGGAAGCTTGATAAACCAAGAGCCAAGTAGCAGGACCAAGCTTCAGCCTACAGCTGGTGTGAATGGGGTGGCAGAGGAGGTCGGCAGTGGAAAGAGAAAGGATCACAGAGGGGACACTAGACTCTAAACATGGGGAGGTGATTAGGCCAGCAGGGCTGTTCTGTCCCTTCTCTGTGCATGTGACCACTCAGTCCTCTCAAGGGACTTGGGTATAGGTCCCCCCAGACTCTAGTTTTATAAATGAGGGCTTGAAGGGGCCATGAATACACAGGATTTGAGCATGCACCCAAAGCCTACCCACAGGAGCCCCTCACTCACCTCAAGCCTACCCTGCCCTGTTCATCTAGTTTCCATCTACCCTAAAGAGAATAACCCCACTTGATCCCAGAACCCTATCAGCATCTGATGATGAGGACAACAGTAGTGAGGGGAGGGCCCAAAGGAGCTGAGGCAGGATGGAGGGGTGCCAAATTTGTAATGGTACTCAGCTGTGAGGGGAGGCTGGCTGGAGACCTGGGCAACCAGAGTGCTATGACTCGGATGGGCCTGGAGAGATGAATGAGTCAGCAGGATGTAGCAGCCAAGGCAGCCATTTGCCTGTGACTCCTGTAGCAGGAGCAGGCTCTGCAGAAGCCTGACTGCAGTTTGGCGGGGGCGGGGCACCTGCTGTGACCAGGTAAATGCCTGGGATGCTCTGTTTTGAGCACCAGCCTGTCTGCCTTCTTTGCCTAAAAGCCCAACATTGTTTCCCAAGAACTAAGTTCAGGCAAAGCCCCCTGAAAAAACTAAAAAGGAACAAGGGCATGGATTTTGAGAATCTGGGGAGACCAGACTTTTAGAATGCTCACCGGATTGGGAGTGTTGTAAGATGGGCTCCAAGCCCTCCGAGATGGCCCGGTAAGAAGAATATAAACACACACACACACACACACACACACACACACACACACACACACATGCATGCATTAGCTTCATCTAAGTGCCCTTCTGGCCCCTGGAACATCTGCTTGTCATTCACACTGTGGTCCAGTCTCACCTATGCACAGCAGAAAGATGGCACCAGGTTGGTAGAGAGAAAGAACCCTATCCATCAGACTCCATTCAGTCCTGTTCAGCCTAGTAAGGGACTATGCGGGTGTAGGCCCCAGCACGCTAGCTGGCCTGGCCCTCAAGTCTACAACCTGCTGGGAAGTATGAGTAAGTGAAAGCCCAATATCCCCACAATTCCCCTGGAAGGCCAATCATGTTCTATAAGCAAGAGGAAAAGTTTTCCTACATCAGAGGACTAGGGACAAGAAGACCCATACCACAGCCTGTACTCCAGTGCTCAGGTGGGAGCAGAGAGCTAACGTCCATAACAGGACAGAAGTCCAGTGGTCTCTGAGGAAGGGCAGTGGCACAGCTCAGGAGTGACCCAGGAAAGGCAGGCCACCAATGCAGTGAGGATCTGATCGAGAGGGTGTGTAATCTGCCTGCGGGACCCAGAACCCAAGTGAAGATGGCTTTATGCCTCCCATCCCTTTTTCATCCTTCTCCTGAAACCTCCCCTTCCAACACCCACCCGCACTTCCCTACATATAGATTTTCTTGTGGTGTCTCTCTGATGCCTGACACCTCAACCATCTGGACCAATGTAAAAGACTCAGGGTCGAGCTGCTGACCCTGGACTGACCACAATCATCCTTCAGCACTCTCCAGACACCAATATGAGACAGGTGGTCTGGCCAGCAGGAGCAGGTGCGTGAGTGGCGGAGCCTGGGAGTTGTAACTTCATCTGGCTTTTCTGTAGTCTCTGCTGTTCCCATATTTGATGATTTGCACCCTAAGTCCGCTTGGACTTCAGCTGGCAAGGTTTCATTTTTGGCTTGGGTAGTTGGTGACACAGTCCTCAGCAGCCAGCCAGGATCCCATCCTCAGTGACTATGGGGGAGTTGCTGGCCTCCCCAGGGCAGACCCCAGACCTGATCCCACTTCTCCCATAGCCTGAATCTTTCACAAGTCCATTTGCTTTTCTACATTCCAAGCCCAGAAGAGTCATCTTAGAGGGTGGATGCTATGCAATAAAGAAGCGGCAGATGCTGACAGCAGTACCAAATCGGGGCCGCTTGTGTCAAACTCTGAGAATATGAAGCCAGGGCAGGCACGGGGGGGGGGGGGGGGGCACTCTCTCTAGTGTGTGCAAAAGAGCAAGAACTGTCTCAACAGGCTGCCAGATCCACAGCCCAACAGGAAGGCCTCCGTGCCTTACACAGAACAGAGGACATCTAGGCTCGGCATAACGGCCTGTCCAACATGGACCGACGCCACCCTTGTTACTGAACCTTGTGGCCAAGGATAATTGTTTCAAGAAGACTTACATAACCCCTTTGGTTTTACCTTGTAGAACCCTCATCAGGCTGAGAGTATGGCTTAGGGGAAAACATTTGCCTAGCTTGCTTAAGACTCCTAAATTCTGCACACACACCCCCCAGCACTACACAATAAACAAAAGCAAAACCCTCCTCTTTTAGTGACTCGCTGAATAGTCCATGGTTCTCCTGAGGTGTGTGGATTCTATTGCCTGACAGTCCTGATGCAGCTCTCTTGTTATTTATGCTAACAACCTTCCTTCATGAATCTGGGTTTTAAAGAGCTTGACCCAATCCAGCAGGGAGCCAGGCATGCAGGAGTTCAAAAACTGGCAGTCACCATTGAAGGGGGTGGTGGCAGCACTTGAGTTTGTTCGGTGTAGGTGAGCAGAAGAGAAGGGGTGGGTGGACTGAGTGATAGTTTAAAAGTTGGGTCAGTTCCCATAGGGACAGGTAAGTACAGGATAGGTAAGGGGCAGATGCTGGCCGGCAGGAGATAAGCAATATATTGACAGAGTTTTAAGTGCTTATTGTAACGGGCATAGTCTCACCCAGATGACACCTTGTTGACTGGTTCAGCCCTGCCCCACTAGGAAAGCATTCTGTAGAGAAGACTGACAATGGGCCAATAAGCAAGGCTTGCAGATGATGAGAGATCTCAGGGTCAAGAAAACAGCAGAGCCCCGAGGGCTGACTCCACGGACTCAGAACTGTGACCACACAGAGTTTCCTTTCTTCTCCCCCTGAGCTGTGGGCAGGTGCAAATGATCCTAGTCACTGTCCCTCCCTAACCCAGAATCAGAAAAGGCAAGGCTTTGGAGTTCAGGGGAGGGGAGGACATCCCCTGAGCAAGGAATGTAAGAAAGAGGTCCTGGACCTAGACTGTGGGGTGGGCCTGATGAGGCTAGAACAACCCTGTCTTCCTAGAAGGAAGATTCTAGAATGGAGCTAAGGCAGTGTTTTTTGTTTTGTTTTGTTTTTGTTTGTTTGTTTGTTTTTTGGTTGAACATATGAGCCCTGGAGGGGCAGAGCCTAACTTCCTAGGCAAGACACAGACAGTGACATGAGCTTCTGAGAACCTGGTTCAGATCGCTGCCCTCCTGTAAGCTCACCTTTCATGGACATACAGTGAGCCAGAAGGATCCAAAAGCTGAAATTACAATCCCTCCACACACGCTGCCACCTAGTTAGGAGAGACCTGCAGCCAAGATCCTAGTGAGATGGCATGCCCAGTCCCAGCCCTTTGCGACAGGATTACTCCCAGATCACCAGGATGTCGCTATGAGGTGGGTAACACAAAAAGGGACTGTCACCATCAGAGCCACAAGGACAGCAGCTCTCTGCCAACTACACACCTGAAGGGTTGGAAGAGGGGATTCTCAGAATGACAACGTACACTCAGACAAGGTGCCTGCATGGGAGTCTCTAACGTGCGTCCCCATCTGTTCTCAGATCACATGACAAACTCCAAGGCTCAAGCAAGTGTCCTGGGGATAAAGCAAGGGAGGACTGGGCTGGCTCAGCATCAGCCGTGCTGCTGAACAGAACAGCACAGGTCTGCTGATACAAAACTTTTCCAAGTCCTTAACAGAAGCCAGAGATACAGATGTTAGTGTGGCAGCTCCAACTTTTAAAATGTTGGCAATTAGACTTGTTTTTAAGAAAACACCATATGGTTCAAAGCAGGCGTAGCTTTGAGGACTTGCCCGAGAGCTGCCTCTCCGAGGGTCTCTCATGCCCTGGCTTTGGTGTAGGTTGGCATGTGTTTGGGGGGATGGGGAGAGAAAAGAATTAGAGGAGGGATGTGCCTTCTGATCACCAGGTTGCAGTCACACACCTCTGGTCATGACCCAGCTGTGGCTGATACTAGGGCATCCCATAGACACAACAGTGACTCCTGCCACCTTCCTCAGCCTTCTTGTCAAGACCCAAAAGTGACGACTGTTCCATGTGACTGGAGATGGTTGACTTTAGGTCCCTTCCTTGAAGCTGACCCTTTGAGATAGCACTGGGACATAGGAAGCATGCTGGAGGAGTCAGGGAGAGACAGAATAATCTAGAGACAAGCCCTGGCTCTTCCTGCTCCCCCCCCCCCCAGGCTATAACAATATTTTCTGTGTCTCAGTTTCCTCCTCTCCAACCACAGAAGGCCATTGGATAGGATGACATCACCCATTCACTGGGGCTCAGAAAAAGGATTCTTTACCTTTCTAAAGACAGGATCTCAAATGCCCTAGGCTGGCCTCGAACTCACTATCTAACAGAATTAGCTTGAGTACCTCCTGAGTTTACAGGATTGCTCTGTGCCTCCAGTGCTGCCTCACATGCTGGGGATCAAACCCGAGACCTTGTGCTTGCTAGGTAAGCACCCTACCAACTGAGCCAAATCCCCAGCGCCAAACTAACTTGTTTTGAGTTTCAATGTAAACCGCTGTAACTTGCAAAGCAAAGGTTTTCTCAGAGAGGAATGGCCATCCTGGCCATCATCTGCAGGTCTCTCTCTGCCTTGGGCTCTGTGCCCTCCCCCGCAGCCGCAGCCGGGCCTGTGTCCTCTGCGGAGAGGCCTCACCATGCCAATAGGCAGCAGGAAGGTAGACAAAGCAAGAACTAGCTTTTCTGAGGCCCACGCTCAAATCTCAGTTTGGTCATTTTGTGTGATCATGGGCAGAATTCGTTTCAGGCCATTTCCGCCTCTGTGTGAAAGGCATTTTACCCTGGAGCCTCCCTTGTTTCTACCAACTCCTGGGTGCCAGGGGTCCATGGTGCGTCCTGCCTCCGCAGTCCAAACCGAAGTTCGTCTGCACATGCTCCGCGACCCCTTTATCTTAATTAAGCATAAAAATTAGGAAATTCCAAGCTAAGCTTTCCTGAATTGTGTGGGTAGAAGAAATGTTTGAATCTGCTTTCTTGGCTGTGTCTTTGCAAGGCAAGCGCTTCCAAATGTTTGGCCCAGTCCCTTAGCCTCAGCCTCCCCGCCTCCTTGTCTGTCCTCAGGAGAAGGCTCCACAGATAAGGGGGGAGGGGAGAGAAGGTCTGGGCCAATCAGAGGGCTGTACACTGACCGTGGATGACCCCTGGCTGGGTCTTCCCAACACCTGGATGACTGGCTGCTCCGGACTTTCCCTGTGCCAGATGTGCTTGGCAGCCGCCCTCCATCAATCAGGGGCTCAGGTCTGGAAAAGTAGAGAGCTGCAAACAAAGGCAGGGGTGAGAGGGTAACGCCTGCTTAGAAAGCGTTGAAATTCAGCCTGGTTGCCTTACAGCCCGGAGAACAGGCTGTTTGCAGGGCTGTAGGGGATAAGCGAAGGAGGCAGCTCGGCTGCCATCTTGTAAGATGAATAAAGCCCTTCGGTTCTTACCAGGCCCGCTCATCCGGAGGAACATAACTGAGGAGCCAGGGAAGGGTCATATCAAGGCTCTGGGCTTGTGTGTAAACTACTCCTGTGTCACTGTGACCAAAACACCTGACAGAAACAATGTAAAGGTGGGGGCGGGGGGGGGCGGGGAAAGCGGTCCTTCTGCTTCCTGGTTTCGGACTTCCTGGCCACCATTGTCAGGGAAGGCATGATGGAGTTCCTGGCAGTGGGATCATATGATGGATTTCTACCAGCTGGAACCCGCTGCCTAAAAACCTGACAACCTCTCAATGTAGCACCACCAGCTGGCCAGGCAGCCCACACATGAGCCTGTGCACACATTTCAGAGTCAAACTGTCACTCCTTAGAACCAGGCTTACTACTTACTAGTTGGGTAGATGAGACCAGTTACCTTGATTTGTTTCTGTTGCTATAACAGAACACTTGAGACTTGCTGATTTATAAGAAGTAGAGGTTTATTTCACTCTCATTTCTTGGGACTGGCAATTCCAGGATCACGGGGGCTGCTTCTGCCGAGAGCTGTGTATGGCTTCAATTCACGGCAGACAGTGGTACCTCAGTGCATACTAGCACATTATCGTGATGGCTGGTTGAGTCCCATGAGGGCAAGAGCCTCACCAGGTTCGGACTGCTCCACCCCACCTCCTATCTCTGCTGCACTGAGATCACATTCTGTTCTGGGTAGACACACCAGAGTGTCACACACACACACACACACACACACACACACACACACACACACACACCACATGTCTGGTTCTCCTGACAAAGGGGTAGGCACGAGGATTAAAACAGAAAGCAAGAGGACACTACATAGGTCGCTGGGAGCATCTTGGTGACATAAAATAGAGCTCCAGGGACCACCCACAGCCTCCAGAACTCAATAGACAAGAAAACCATGTATTGATGGAGGCATCCCTAGTGCCATTTACCCTCACTCTAAATGCTTTGCCATCCAATCCCCTCACAATGTATTCTAGCGCAGTACTATCTGCCCATAGTCAAGGATGCTATGGGAGACAGTCCAATAAGGTCACTTGGTGAAGACATTGCTCTCTGCTTCCCAACATTACATTTCAGATGACAAATGGGAGAAAGACTTATGTCACCCTCATCATAACAGGCTCTGAGCAACTGGCCCAGTGCTCCCCAGCTGACACTTGGAGTCACATTCTTGATTGTGTCTAAAATGTCAAAACAGAAGCCAAAAAGCCACCTCTGCAGAATGTCCTCAGCTCACTGTCCAACCTTCATAGGCCAGTTTTAGCTCATCTGCCTCCAATTGTTTCCCCCTTGTATTTCCTGATGTTTGACTTGACTTTTTCCCCCCCTCTCGGCTTGCTTTTATCCGAGTTAGAATTTGAATATTAGTAAATTGAGTTAAATTTTCTGATGGCAGAGTTGGAGTGGATTATTGCATGGTAAACATGGGGTGGTGGAGGCGGCATTGTTGGTTGTATCACTCAAGCAAACGTGACTCCCTGTCTGCCTTAGTCCCAGCTGTTATTCAAAGTTCCATAGACTAGTCAGGGTTTAGCTCTAGGTGTTCTGGAGACAGAGGGCTGAGATCAAGGTGCCGGTAAGGTCAGGGGCTGGAGAGGGCCCTGCTCTGAGCAGCAGATGTCTGGTTTCTAGTTTCACACTCACTTGGTAGAAAGAGTTGGTGTCTCTCTGGCCTCTCCTCATAAGGGGACTGATCTCCATGAGAGCTGCTCCCTTCAACCCAGTTACCACCCAAAGGCTCTGCCCCAGTGCCCTCACTTGGGTTATAGCTGATGGTGTTATAGCCAAAGGCACAGACCAACACCCCTGATGATGGGAAGGGCACGGTGATGAGAGCATGAGGTGGCTGGTCACACTTCTCCCCTAGTCAGAGATGAATGAGGGAGCTCAAAGCACTTTCTTCATTTTCTTTACTCTAAAACCTGTTCTGTGATTTGGTGCCACCATATTTAGCATGGTGGTTCTCACCTTGGTTATGCAGTCTAGAAAACTCACAGACATACCCAAAGATATATCTCCTAGGTGATCCTAAATCCCTCGAAGTTGACATTAGTAGGCATCCCACAAGGAGTTAAGGGGACACAAACACACCAGCTGTTACTGCTGTCCCCTTCTGGGAATAGAAGGCACCACCCACCAGCAGACGAGGTCCCCACATTGTTTACCCTAAATAGACCCAGGATGAGATTGGTTGGTACAGGTGAGCCTGCTCTTGTCCACTGAGTCATCCTTCCCTGGCATCATCCCGGGTCATCCTGGGACACCCCAGAGATGGAGTGTTCATGCTGCACTGCGCATGCCTCATTTCTCCTAGGTGACCTTTTCTCCATCATAAAGTGTTCAAAAGTTCCTCATAGGCTGAACAGGAGTTCCCAGAAGGCTATAAGAATATGCAGTGCTTGACGGGGGCTGAGAATTCCACTGCTATGTGCTCAGAGGAGACAATGCCTTTCCGGGAGAGCCATCTCCCATCCCAACCTGTCTTATATCCCAAGAGGGCCAGTCCACAGGGAGAAGGAAAGCAGAAGGGCGTGAGAGTGTCAGGGGTACCAAGCATAAGCTTCTTCCTCAGTAGACATCTCCTGAGCCTTTACTATTGGTTGGAGTCCAACAGATGCATCTGTGATCAAGACAGCACAGTCCCTGCCCTGAGGAAGCTTAAGTTCTAAAAGAGGAACAGGTAATGACATCCATAGCCAAAAAGAAGTTACAAGACAGTTTGGAGAGATGGCTCAGAGGTTAAGAGCACTTGTCTACTCTTCCAGAGGACCTGAGTTCAATTCCCAGCAACCACATGGTGGCTCACAACCATCTATAATGAGATCTGGTGCCCTCTTCTGGTGTTCAGGTGTACATGCAGGCAGAGCACTGTGTACATAATAATAAATAAATGAATCTTTGAAGAAGAAGAAGAAGAAGAAGAAGAAGAAGAAGAAGAAGAAGAAGA
>OU015747.1:29703636-29723260 GCA_907169655.1 Acomys percivali | reverse complement strand
AGAAGAAGAAGAAGAAGAAGAAGAAGAAGAAGAAGAAGAAGAAGAAGGAGAAAGAAGAGGAGGAGGAGGAGGAGGAGGAGGAGGAAGAGGAGGAGGATGACGTCTATGGGCCTTGGATCTTTCATTCTGAGGGGTCAGAAGGTCTCTCCTAGCACCCTTTGAGTGGGTGGTTGTGGGACATACAGTGAGAAGGAGATGTTCATGGGAAAAGGAGGCATCTCCCAGCAATCTCTGTGACAGGCCACCATCACTTCCCTGATAACTGGATTCCAGTGCCCCTCCTACCTTGACACTGCCTCTCTTTACAGTGCTGGAGGTGGGAGGGAGGGAATAGTACATATACTCTGTGGGCCACATGCTTCAGCTACCAGAGGCTAGTTCCAGCCTGGCCGGCATGGGTTTTTCCTTAGGACCTTTGCACTCAGGTACCTACCTCTGGGAAACTTCTCCTGCATGGTCTTTGAACCCAAGACTTCAAACCCCACATCCCTAACTTCAGCTTTCAGCTCACAAGTCCAACCCCTCACCCCCCACCCCCACCCCCCCACCCCCCACAGAAAGGCTGAGCTTGCCTGCTGTGGGAGACAGGGGGTTGCTAACCACTGTTGCCCCTGAGGCTTCATCTCTGTCTGACACTCCTGTTTACCTGCCACCATGCCCTGAAGGAGTCGGTGAGCACTGGGCTTAAATCTGCCTACATTTTAGACCGAGTCCCATAATTCCTTTCAGTCTAATCATCTTGTGTCAAAGGAGATCACTAGCCCATGGGTGACAACAGCATAGCTCTGAAGTGCTGCCCAAACCCAAGAGTGAGACTGAGCTGGTGAATCCTGGGAGTCAGCTAAGTTCAGGAGCTGGCTGACGCTAGGAGAGTAAAAGGGGTATCTTAAATCTGTATCTTCCAACTGCTGTCCAAGGAGCATCCCTCTGCTTCCAGCCCTATTTATCCTTCCCCCTCCTGCACATCTTCAAAGGATGGAGTGTGGGAGAGGGATTCTCTGCTGACTTCACTGAGGAAATGAAGGAGTAGAAAAGAAAAGCTGGAGGTACCCTGCCCCTGTGCCCAGTGCCCAGAACACACCGTTGCTCAGGCCTACCCTATTCTTGTTTGAGCTACCCTCAACTTCCTCGGCCTCAGCTTGAACAAGAAGCGGCAGATCCCATTCTGATTGGGTTTAAAGATCTGCCCCTCACCAGCCTCATTATCTGGCTTGTGGAGTAGGAATACCACCATGGTTGATTCGTGTCCCCTGATCGAGCATTCATTGTCATTGTCCTCTGGGAGAACTCAGATGGGCCCTGCACATGCAAGGTGCGTTACTGGCCAGCTGCAGCCACATCAGGGAAATTGCCATGACAGCTCTCCCAGAACCACTCTAAAATTAAGGTCAGATGATAAGCAGCCCATGATGGAAGGCTCTTTCTCTCCTTCTACCAAACCCTATGGGATGCACTGTGGGGGCCCACTTCAAAGATGAAGCTTAAGAAAGGACTCCCCAAACCTAGCGGCTGATGGGAAGCCCACACCTAAATTGTGCAAGCTTAACATAGTTTTTTTTTTCCCCCTTTGGAAGCACCCTACCCCTTCACACTCAGGAGCTCAGGAGTGTCTACTGGTTAGAAAAGGGGATGAGGTGGCTGTCTAAATGTGTGATCATTAATTAAGCACCAGCAAAATAAGAGTTCAGGGTTTGGGGAAAAGAGGCCAGTCCATTCTTACGCAGCCAAAGGAGGGTGTCCTGGAGAGAATGATCTAAAAACAACAACAACAAACAAACAAACAAAAAACTCATGCTGTGGCAGGCAAAGCTTAGGCTTTGTGTCCCGTGGACTTTTCCTTCCTTCTCTGCCAACACAGCAAATTGTGCCTGCAGCCCCTTGCATGTATACAAACAGACACTCACGGCTGAATGTGGAGCTCTGCCCAGTTGAGCTGCAATGCAGAGACTGCCCATGCCTGTCCAAGTTGGAGGGAGAGACAGATGGCCCCTGTAGTCCCACAGCAGCGGATTCAAATCTAGCGGGTCTGTCTTCTGAAAAACTGAGAAGCCAAGTCCCCCATGGGGATCTGTGCCCGTTGGGGATGAGGATGGAGGTGACATGGTGTGTGACCCCTCTGTTTTGTCTGGTCCCAAGGACCAGGAACCTAGGGCAGACCCATAAATTTGCTTCTAACTAAAGCCTTTAAGAAGCTTTCATTGCCCCTGCTCAGATGTGCCAGGGTCTGCGCAAGGGCATTAGGGTGGAATCAAAACTCCTGTGGGACATAGTAAATTGCTAGATCAAGGACCCCATCCAGATGGGGACAAATCCAGAGTGGAGCCCCATGTCTCTGGCCCGAGTGGTCAGCACACTCTGGCTCTTTAGAGTCTCCTGGAAGGCTGGGCCACAATTCTGCCAGCCTGTTTTGTAAAGAGCCCACAATTGATATGTGTTGCTGAAGGGGCCACGCACATTGCAGAGCTTTTCATGTTCTTCCTGAGACCGCAAGAAAACAGGAGAATCCTGTACTTTGTAGATGGGGGAAAGACAGAAGAGTTAAGGAGCTTGCCTCAAATCACAGTCCCACAGCCCCATATGTCAAAAACCAAGATCTACAAGGAGACAGCCGAGCTGATGCCAGTGATCAGATACGGACAGACTGCAGTATCTAGGGGCATTCTGGCTGCCCCTAGCAGCAGTCTTTGTGCCTGCTTGACAGAGGATGCTGGACAGACATTCTCTATCTTGGGCCTGGCTTCTGATCCCAGAGTGAACAGAGCCGGTCCCTTAGGGCCACCTCTTGGAAGGCATGAGAGGTTTTGCCAAATACAGATCAGCTTTTCTGCTCTAGATAAAGGGAATGGGGCTCCTGATGTCCGTGGAAGAGGCCTCCCAGCATTCCCCGACCCCCACCCATGAAAGCTATGTACGCTAGAAGTGACTGTGCACACACATGTGCATGAGGGCCAAAACCCAAGTGCATAAACAGTCACGTGCATGCTCCTGCAGAGCGTTCCTCTGGTGCTCACACTGGTGCCTGTACCCCGCACCTAGGATGCTGTGATCTCCTGCTGAAAGCCATTCTCTATTCTTTGCCAGGCTCTTCTGAGTCTCTCCGTGGGTCTCTCCAACCATTCCTCAGGAATTTTTTCTCTCCATCTAGGTCTGTCTCTCTCCTATCCCTCTTTTCCTCCAAAGAAAGTGTATCTCTGTCAGCAGGTCTTAACTCTTTGGGTTTCTATAGCCATTAGAGGGTGGCCTTGACAGGGTGAAGTTGGCCTCTGTGGACTAGGGCCTTTGTGTTGGATACTAGCATGTATGCTTGCGTTTGGCAATGAGTGTTGGTTGTGTGTGTAATGTGTAGCTCTACCAGTTGTGTGTGTTTATGTGTCTGTATCAGTGGACTGTGTGTTGGGTTTGTGCACAAGGTTGTGTGTTTGTTGGAGTGTATGTGCCCACTACTGATTTTGTGAGTGTGGTGTGTGATGGTTGAACATGTGTTGGGCACCTGTGTGGGTCTGAGTTGTGCGTCTGGGGTGCACGTGTTGGCTTTGTGTGTTTGTTTAGGGATTGTGCTGGTGTGTTGTGTCGATATGTGTGGGTCATATGTGCGCAAGCAGTTTGTGGGTTCTGCCTATGGTGTAGAGGGAGCATCAGGCAAAAGGACTATAGGCCGCTGACGTTGCGAAGGGGCGGCTGTGGCCGCGGGGTGGCGCTGTGGCGGAAGCGGACGGCAAGAGCCAAAGTCCGCCGGGGGAACCCGAGCTGTCCAGCGGAGCTAAGTGATTCCCTGGTGCAAGCTTGGGGTGCACTGAAGGAGAGTGAACACTTGGCTGTAGTAGTTGGAGGTTTGGAGTTCCCGGTGGCGCCCAGCATGAGGGAAAGAAGGACTGTCGCGGAGGAGCGAGCGGTTGAGAGGACAGGATGGAGCCGGGAGGACTTGCGGCCCCGGGGGTTTGGCCAAGACGGCGCCAGCCAAAGAGTTGAAAGGCGGCCGCAGCCTCTCCTCGCAGTTCCCTGTTGCGCCCCCGAGGGCTTTGGCGGGGCGCAGGCCTGGACCAGCTGGGCTCACCTAGGGGCCTCGGGTCTCTAAAGGGGCCCCCCGCGGTGGGACTCCTGGTCTCTTGTAAGCCTCCTGGGGCGTCCTGGACCGCCCTCCCAGGATCAGCTATCCGAGCCCCGTACCCTGAAACTAGGCACTCTGAACGTGAGCCCCACCCAGCCTCCCGGGTCCTGACCGCCTCAGCCCAGCCACCTATGCCCAGAGCTCTGGTGCTCCAAGTCTCCAACCCTGACCAGTGTTATCTCCGTCTCAGCTACCGCGCTGCACCGGCCTCTCTAGTCCTGTGGCTTCTTCAGAAACGGAATTCTTAGACTAGATTACCGTCATCTTCCCAACAAAATAAAAACTCCAGTGCAAACACCCTGCTGGAAATGGGAGAAGTCCCTTTCACAGCTTTGGAACAGGGCTTGGGCGTAGTCATGGGAAAGGGGTTAAAATCACAATTGGGGCCCAGAGCACACGTGGTTGGTTTCCCGGGACACTCGCACTTCCTGTGAGAACTGTCACGGCATTCGGTAACCCTCAGCTATAGAGACTTGGGATGGTCCTCGGGAACGCGTAGGTTCGAATGAAATCAGATCGAATCCCTTCGGTGTTCCTTTCTTAGCTGTGTTTGAGCGGAGAATTGAAGCAGCTCGCGCAGTAACGTGCCCAACACACTAGATTCCAAGAACAGACTCCTGCCAACGCCTGCCCTAGATGGTGACCCCCACCACCCCTCTCCGCGATCAAGACGACGCCTTAGCTAGACCAAGAAACTGATCCGCAAAGGACCAAGCCGTTGCAAACATCACTCTCGCTTGAATGGACAAGACACTCAGCCCCAGAATCCACAGTGAGAAGCAGCATCCACCCCGGACCGCAAATTTCTGCCTCACTGGGTTTAAAGCGAGTCCAAAAACTGGACGCCCAGTCAGTGGGTGAACATCTATTGAGCACTTTCTGTGTACGCACCGGCCTAGAAAGAGAATTAGGAGATAAGAAATTGGGCAAAGAAAGGGCTGAATAACAAAAATAAATAATAAAAACAGAAAACTGAAGGGACCCAGTAATGGAAGGAGAAACCCCGACCCAAGACTGCCTCCACAGGCCAAGGCGCTTGCGGGCGGGGGTCCCAGGGAGGATCGGGAGGGGGGAGAGAGAGAAGGCGCGCCCGCCTAGCCTGCAGCTACCGCCTCGCTGGAGCCATGGCGCGCCTGCAGAACGCGAACCGTTGCTCATTACGGCAATTATGTTGCTCTAAATTTGCCTCGACCCTAAATTGCTAAACTCGGAGGAGCCAGGAGGCCCCGGAGCCTGGGCCGGAGGAGACACAAGATCCTGCCCCGCCATTTCTCTCTTCCAAGTAAAGGGAAATGATTCTTCAGCTGAGAACCCGGGCCCGAGCTCGGGTTCTGACCCCACCCCCCCACCCCGCTCTTTCTCTCTCTCTCTCTCCCTGCCCCCATGAAATCTTCTAGCTCGCAGTGTGGGGCGGGTTAACACTCCCCAAAATTCTAAGAAAGGATTATAAAGATTCTAAATGCCTTTTTCCCAGTGAGAAAACCAAGGTACAGCAAGATGGCATGACCCTACGTACGAAAAGCTCACACGGGCACTGAGGTAGGCTCCACCACGGAGCCATCGCGGCCCACGGGAGATAGACTCTGACCATCCCCAGCAGCTGTCTAGGAAGGAACTCATGAGATTGTCGGCATGGGAGTCAGGATGTAAATGGCTGTGTCTAAACTGCTTGACTTATGTGACTGACAGCAAGAAGCCAAAACACCCTAACTTCCAAGTACCTCTACTGAGCATGCCATGCAGGATCCGAGCCTGGTAGGTGCGATTACTCCATCACCACTCAGGTCCCTGATTTGCTTCTCGAGGCCCAGAGACTGAAGGTCACTTCCCTGAGTCCTCCAGTCCTACCCCAGTCCTGGTACTAAGATCCACAGACAAGCTGCTTCTTCTTTTAGGGATGAGGGTGTGACAAATACCCAGAGAAACAGAACCTTAACTCCAACTACAGCAGGCTGGAGGACCAAAAGCGAAGGTACCTCTGGAGTAGCTTGGAGCCAGTGCAGAACCCTTCCAAGCCCCACCACCACCACCAGAAACCTCTCAAAGAAATCCCCAGGCCAATTTGAGCCTTGGGGCCAGAAGCAGTTTCTACTTAAGCAGAGCAGAGACATCCACACCTCTCTAAGTTCCATACCAGGTACTAGGATTCTTTCTGGGTTCCCCCCTCTTGACAACTCTGGACTCAGGTTGCCCAGGGCTCTATTCAAGTTCCCCCTCCCCCAGACAAGAGGCTGGGGGAGGGAAGTACCTAGATTTGGTGAGACTTAAGGGGGTGGTCAGCACACAAGAGAAAGGGAAGGGCACACCAGGCTTGGTTTACCGAAGAGTAATTGTCTGTCTTTTACATCCTTGCAGAATTTTCCCCAGAAGATTAAACTTGCACTTACTCAAATATATTTTTTTCTTGGAAGCCTGAATCTGGCTACATAAAAAGAAAAACCCATTTTATGAGGACACAAAAGCTGGGTAGCCCTGGGTCTTCTGTACCCTTCTGTGTAGCTGCATGGTTTCTGTGTTGTTAACTGACTGGGCTAGCTGTGCAAAGCTCTTTAGGTAGCTCAAAACAGAATTCTGTACATTGCATCTAAGCGAGTGGTTGTTTAGAGGCATCCTCTTCCCTCTCCTGCCCTTTCAGTAGGAAAAAAAACAGGTTTGAGGGGACAGGTATTGTCTGGATTAGCTGCTGACAGTCATCAAACCATTTGGGCAAGTCACTTTGTTTTCATAGACAGTTTGAAAGGGGAGGGGGGGGGGAAGACTGGGTCATGGGTGGAAAGAGCCAGTGTCAATTTCAGCTTAAAGTGAATTGGAAAATTGAGCCTAATTATCCTAGGTAATTGCTCCAATTCTCCATTTGACTGTGTTAAATGCAAATCTCTTCTGTATGCGCAAAAGATGGTTCCTGTACATCTTCCTGTCACCTTTGAAAGATGCTAGTGTAAAAAAAACTCCTACCAAACTGGAAAGAATTGTATATGTGAAGAGAAAGAACAAACATTAAAACACACAACTAAATCTGTAGACATCATTTCTTGTAGCTTAAAATTAATTTATTTAACAAATATAGCTATAATATAAATGATAATAAAATTTCAAATATACAGTATATTACATAGTACACACGATCCCTTCAAAAGGGATGTTTGAGAGCCACGAAAATGTACTGTTAAATAGAAACAGATTGGTTTTTTTGTTTTGTTTTGTTTTTTGACTCTTTTTTTTTTCTGGTCCTGGCAAAGTCTCTTCAACCTACCTTAAGCACCAGCATTTGCCCTGCCCCCTCAGAGAAATGCTTTGCTCCTACAAAGCCCTTGAAGTTTGACAGTAGAAGGAGCTGGGCTCCCTGCTTTCTATACGACCGACCGGGCTCATCTCCTGAAGCACCAAACAGCAGTTTCTCCGTGCAAGTCCTATCTGGTTTCAGGACAGGAAGCAGCTGATGGAGTCATGGTTTCTAGTCCTTTTGGCCTTTGGTCTCCTTCAACCCCTAATTCTGCTGGGGTACCCCTAATTTCCACATTTATAACTGGCTTGTGTACATCTAGAACCTTCCAGCCATTTTTTTTTCCCAGAAGGGGTCAGGCGAGGGAGAAGGAGCATTTGGAAGCAATGACCGGGAGGAACCATAGCAAGGGACTTAAGAGAAGGGGGCCAGGTGGTGTCGGGCAGAGGAGGTGGCTGGAGGAGGGGGTGGCACCACAGAGAGGTGACTCTGGACCCACCTATGTCAGGTGGTACATGCTGTAGCCTACGTGGGCCGTGTAGAGTCCCACCGGCGCCACGGGGAGCGCGGCTCGCTGGAAAGGGCTAGAGGCACTGTAGAGAGAAGCGCCCGCGGCTGCGGCTACCGCTGCAGGGCCGCCGAGAGGGAAGGAGAGGCCGAAGGCGGCGGGCGGCAGCATGGGCTTCGCGGCCATCTTCAGCTTCTCCAGTTCGGCCTCCTGCAGTCTCTTGGCCTTGGCTCGGCGATTCTGGAACCAGATCTTCACCTGCGTCTCGGTGAGGCTGAGCGAGCTGGAGAACTCGGCGCGCTCGGCGATGGACAGGTACTGCTTCTGGCGGAATTTGCGCTCCAGAGCCAGCAGCTGCGCGGTGGTGAAGGGGGTCCTCGGCTTGCGGTTGGTCTTGTGCTTGCGTAGGGTGCAGGCTGGGGGACTCAGACGCCCTAAAGGGCCGGAGAGGAAAAAAAAAAGGCAAGGAGTTAGGAGAGTCTCAGTGGGGTGTATTACTAAGGAACAGAAACTATTCTGGACATTGATTCCGATTTCACTAAGGCACCAGTGCTGGGCACTACAGACACGCGGAATAACATTTTCTCCAGCTATGTAACCCAACAGCAGGGATTCTTGCCTGAGAAGGTGCCAGATGAAATCGAAGCAAGTTCAACGCTGGAATACAACTGGGCAAAGAAAGTGCCAACTTACATTAACGTCTGGCCTTCCGAACCAGGGGGCCTCTTCTGGGCCACGCACAGTGCACAGTGCACAGTGAGATGAATGCTAAGGGGGGTCATAAAACACTCAGGGGCCCCTTGCCCAGCCCAAGGTCACGCTGGATTTTATACCTTAGACATGCATTTGTATTTGTCCCCACCAAGTGTATTGCATAGGATGGGTCCCACACTTGAAATTCCACACTTTTTAAAAATCAAACAGCAAGCTTCTACGGGGAACTAGGGCCAATCAAGAGGTGACACTGTGACAATTCTAAAATACATAAGAGGCTGTTTATCTAAACGTGCTGCTCTCTCAGATCCTCTCAGTTTCCACTTCAGACTCTAACCACAGTGCCTGAGTTCTAGGACCGCACCAAACAGTGGGTGTGGGTGTGGTGGGGTGATGGTTCTCACCCCACCCCCACGGCTCAGTTTGATGAGACTGGTGACATTTCACCTATCTGTTCTTTCAGCTTTCCAAGTAAAGGTTAAATCTTAGTAGAGAGCCGCCATTGTTTGGAGGGCCGGCCTAGTCAGGGAACTAGGTTTCAGTCCCTCATCACCCCTGCTATGCCTGACAACACTGTGCGGGATAAAACAAGTGTCAACAACCGCCTTCCCTCCCCCCCTCCATACACACACACACACACACACACACACACACACACCCTACTTGGTGATTGCCTTGATCTGGGGATCCTAGAAGTTGAAATTCTAAACCAAATTCCTAAGTCTCCAGGAGGATGCTTTGCCTCTGCAAGCAGCTTTTCCTTTCGGATATGGAATTGAAATCGAGGACGCCTCGCCTTTAGGGTTTTGCCTAACTATGCTTTTTTTTTTTTTTTTTTTTTTTGCACTTGAAACAAATAATCCTTAGGGCCCTCAGACCACCAGGATGTGAGTCAAACGAAATCTCCAGTTAACATACTCCTTCTTCCCCAGCTCAGGCCACGGCAAGTCTGGAAAGAAGCTGGCCCCAGATTCGGTTTCCCCGCTAGGCGGTCCGAAAGAAGGAAGGGTTCACAGGGAAATGTCACTTGGGTTAGCAGCAACAGCCCAGCTCTGGGCCACCTTCGCCAATCATTAGGCCCAGGGAGGGGCTGTCTTTTCAAAGACGTTTAATTCCCAGATAAAAATCGTTCCTTAGCATCACGCTATTGAATTTGCAATGCTATTATGTGGTGCGGAATAATCGGAGGAAACGAGGAAAACTTGGGAATTTCCCGTGCTCCTGAAATATCTTCAAGCGGGCTCGCTGGGGAAAGGAAGCCCGAGGGCCACGAGGACTTGGGACTATCCTGTAATATGCCGCTGGCTGCTGGGTCCGCTTCGAAAGCCCGGTCCAACGCGATCAGGAGCTAGCAAAGGGGTTAAGAGGGAGCTCTTTTGGCTGTCTTGTTGCCCCGCCCCCCTCCACTTGCCCGCGAGCGTCCGGTCTCACTAAATCACCTACAAGTCCAAACCACCAGGTATATGTTTAGAACTAGATGGGTCCGGGAGGAGTTTCGCAGAGCTCTGGAACGTCAGGAGTGGTTGTTTAAATGAGGGGGGGGGGGCGGTTTACAAACTTCTATCACAAGAAAGTGAAACTCCCCAGAACGAGAGTACTGGTACTGGCCTTTCCATCCATCTTAGGGACGGTGCAAAATAACTATGTTTAGGATAAGGTGGAGGAGCAGGGAACCCCCGGCGTCCTGAGTACCGGAAGAATAAGCGGGTGCACAGACACCCGCGCGCTTCAAGTGAACTGACACGCTCGGAGGCACTATGCCAAGGCAAGGAGCGCGCGAAAACGGACTGAGAGCTTTTGCCTGCTTTAGGCCTCTAACTCTCTTCCTGGGTGGGAGTGGGAAGAGGCTCAAAAGGCGGCCTCCCCACCAAGGCAACCTCTGCACCGCCTCCAGGTACCCAGATGCAGGTACGCCGACGCCCGAGACAAGCCGGCGCCGGCGCGCGGCCTGGCGCCCTCGGGCCCCACACCCCCTTCGGGCCCCTTAGCTCTCCAGGGCTGGCTACTTACTGGCTGGGGGTGGGGAGAAGCGGGGATTCTGCATCCACGGGGTCCGATCTGGCTTCTCAGGGCTCTCGGCCTTCACCAGAGCATCTTCTGGCAGCTTAAGGAGTCCCCCGACCGAGAAATGGCCGAGAGGCCGCGGAGAGGAGGGCGCGTCCGGAGCGCCCAGCGACCCGGGCCGGGTGCCCAAGTGCTGCATCGAGCCACCCGCAGCATGAGCCCCCTCGGAGGCCACTAGGACGCTCTCCTTGGCTCCCGGCTTCCTGTGATCGGCCATGAGGGCCTCCACGCTGAAGGGCAGGAGTGAAGCGGGTACTTTGGGCTTGGCCCCCTCTTCATCTGTGCCCATGGCGGCGGTCGCCGTGGCCGCAGCAGCACCGGGGCCCTGGCCAGCGCCTCCCCCAGCAGGCTTGCCTAAGGCGGAGTCCTCCACTTTAACACCGAGTGGCAAAGAAGTCATAGCAGCAGCCGGGGCCATGCAGAGCCGGACCCCACCTCCAGCCGCAGCTCGGGCCAGCCCTGGAGCATGGGTTGCGGGCGGGCTGGGAGCACGGCCGGCTTCTGCGACTTCCCAGGGCCCTGGCCCGGCCGGCCCTCCCGCGCGAGCCTCCCGCAGCTACACCAGAAGGCCAGCTCCGGCGAGCTGGGCCTAAATCCCTGCGCCGCGCAGGCCGAATTCCCGGGCACACTCGCCGGCTCCCGGTCCGCAGCCGCTCCCCTGAGAACTTGTTAATAAGGCAAGGCCAGCGCTGCAGCGGCCAATCAGCACGCGAAGGGGCGGGCCCGGAGTGAACCATTGGGCCGCGCTCATGCCCGGAGGCCCACCCGGCCTAGGGGCGCTCTAGGCAGGGACTAGCCAGCCTCACCGGCTGTGGAGAGCCGGAGGTACCTGGGGAGCCTTTCCGCCCGGCTTAGCCCAGTGGGCGTCTGTCCGGCTGGGTACCTCCTAGTTGTGGATCCTACCAAGTTCCAGAGGGATTTTTCTTTATTAGCACTTCTTATCTGCCCTAGTCAGTCGTCCTTCACCGCCCCCAGCTACTTCTTCAATAGCCTGCTTTCTTTCCTCTACCCATTTTCTTACGGTCTATTGCTATTTCTTTCTGTCTCCCTTCCCTCTCTCAATCGCCAAGAGTTTTACTTCAGTTCATCTACAAATTCTTTTTGTATTTGTTTTTGAATGATCACAGGCTGCGTAGAAAGGGATAATACTACTTTCATAAACAAAACAAAACAAACAAACAAAAACCCTAAGTGTCTTGTGTCTTCCACTCTTCAAAAATTTACCTGGAAGGGGGTGGGGAGGGGGTAAAAGTGGGCCTTTGTCTCCAAGGGCTGGCAAAGTTTATCAAAGGAAGCCTGGGTCCTGTTGGTTCTGTGGGTACAGGAATATGTAACATGGTCTGGGAAATGCGTTTGCTTTTCATATAAACTTGTACCCCCCCCCCTTCCCCGGATTTTTCTCCAGAAAGTTACACTTCTTCCCAGAGAACAGCCAGCCAACAGAACCACTGGCTCCCTTGGATAGAGAGAGAATTGATTGAAATAAAACCAACGGAACCCACCAACAAAATCGCCGATCTGGCCTCAACCTGACCTCAGACAATGAGTCCTCCAAAACAATCACACTTTACTAACTCCGGGTCTGTGCGGGGCGGAAGGTAGAGGCCCATCTGAGGAAGGAGCAGTTGGAAGGTAGTAGCTCCTGGCGGTGTATCTTGGGTACAAGGCTTAAGAAGTTTTGCTTGCGAAATTTCGAAGGAAACGTGCTTTGATTTTGGCTCTTATAAAAAGAAGGAAAGTTGGGGTGGGGGGGCATGGAAGATCTTGTAAAACTGGGTTCGGATGGGCTGCGGGGGTGGGGTGGGGGAGTTGGGGGCTTTTCTTTTTATGGCCTCTTATCCCGGAGCCCAGGCCCGCGGCTCCGGGGGAGTTGGAGGAGGTGATTGGCGGCTCACCGGGACTGGGCATTGATGACTGCCGGGCTCTAATCTCCAGGAAACACAAGGGGCTGCCGTGGCCATTTAGGGGTAATTATCCGAGCACGGAGGGATAGCGAATTCCCTGGCCTTTTAACTGGGCGCAATAAAAAGCTGTAGATTAGGGGCGACCAGATTAAGGAAAATGAATTACTTTATTACCCAGACGGCGTCCGGGGTCTGGAGGGAGGGGTCGGGCTGCGGACGCCTGAGAGCTTCACATCTGCCCACAAGGCCTGAAGAAATAGTAATAGTAAGGCCTCGAGGCGGGTTCGGGAATACTCGCTTCTGTGAAATGTCGGGATTTCTTAGGTATCAGAGGCTCCGGAGCAGGCACTGTGCAGGGCTTGGGACTCAAGCGCATTTAGGCCCAGCTGGACGTCCGGTGTGCTGGGTTCCTTCAGGTTTGTTCCAAGTGTATAAGAAGTAGAAGCCGTGCCATCCCATTTTAAAGCCTGGCAAACGAAAGCTAAGCAAGAGTGCAGGCCAAACGTCTAGCTCGAAGCCTAGAGGAGACGGCGAACTTCGGTAGCTTAAGATCTAATTAAGCAGTTGCTAGATCAACTCCTTTTTGCAGTGTTAGCCGATTTTCATTTTGGCGCTCTGGTTAAAAGCGAAACGGAAATAAATCTCCCTAGTGCCTTTTTTTTTTTTTTTAATGCCAGCGTTTTTTAATACAAGGAGTGTTTGTAAAAAGATAGAAGTTTTCAGTTGTTACATCGCGGTCCCCAACTCTAAATGATTCCCTTCTGGGAGAGATCAGAGAATCCAATGTAGCTGCGATCTTTTTTTCCCTGGAAAAAATGCACATCGGCTAAAACAGGGTGCAGGCAACTTTGTAGACAACTTTAGGGACTCGCGAACCGGCCCTGAGCCTGACCTCTGGTTTTAGGGCCGAGGGGACCTCGAACCCCAAGAATGGGGCCCCGGGGCGCACCAGGGTCTCCAGCGGAACTCGCGGCGTGCGCAGCAGTCGGGAAGACGAGGCCTTGCCTCAGGCCAGGGAGGGGGCGGCCTGAGAAGGGCTGCAACGCTAATTGCGGGGATAAACAATCTGTCACGATCCCTCAGCGCGCCTAATAGGCAGACGAGGATGTTGTTTTTAGGCGCCAGCGGCGGCCGGATCAAAGGCTGTAGCCGGCGCAGGGGCCCTTGAAGTCGCGCCCCTGCCTCCAGGGAGCAAACTGCCTGCGCCCTCAGCCCTGAGCCTTGCATTCGGGCCCCTGGACTTTTAGAGTAGGTTTCAAACACCACGGCCGCTTCTTTTTTTTGGGGGGGGGTTCTGTGTGCGTGTGCGTTCGGGTCTACCTACAGTGCTTCAGCTCGTAAAGGTTAGCGGGTTGCAAAGGTGGCAAGAGCGCTTCTGCAGAGCGTAGTGGATCGGACTCGATTGCTAGAAGAACTAGCGCAGGACCAACTGCTGAACTCTACCCCTGCGCAGCGCGGGAAAAGTGTCCCTCAACTATGAGAAGGGAGTCCGGGGAGTCCCCGGCCCCCAGCCATGAGGCGCATTCTAAAAGAAAGGCGCGCGTTTGAGATGAGGGGAGCCTGCAACCTCGGAGCTCATTTTGGTCTGGCCTTTGCGGATTTCCCAGCCTGTGGCTTCAGCGAGCTGAACCGTCTGGTCTGTGCCTGTTATCTCGTGGCAGCGCTAACCCGAGGCGCTGTTACCCCGAAGCGGCCGCCTCAGGCAGTGGAGAAAACCGACCGTAATTCATGCCTGGCAAGGGCAGGGCTGGCCCGCGGCAGATAAAACTCTGAGACCGGCGCCCTGCTTGCAGCCTGGCCGACTCCCCTCCCCTCCCCCTCGCTCGGTCTCACCGTAGTCTCCAGCACCCTATGCACGCTTGCCTCTGGGGAAAAAAATGTCTTTGCCTGTTCAGATCCTAAAAATTACTTGCCCTGCGTTCAGTGTCCAGGTCACTATTCTTATTGGTGGCGTTTACCCCGCAATCCAAAAATTGCTTGTTTTACTAGAGTATAGGACGGGTGAGGTAAGGCTGCAATATATATGGTCCCTAGATATCTTCTCCCCCGTGGGCAGAAAATCAACTTCTAGAGGAATTCGGTTTTAAAGGCAGCTGTTAGGACTACCTGAGCATCTTCCTCCAGAATGGCCTTTCAGCACTACGTTTGTTGTCGCCCCCATGAAACGCCCCCCATTTTCCAGTGCCTTTTGTGGCCTCTGCCCAGGAACCCCGCATACATTTTTTTTTTTTAAAATGTGCAGCTCAGTGGGATCCGCCGGCAATTAGCTAGCCCCAAACAGTCTTCTTTAATAGAATGGATGTGCTATGAAAACCGATTACCCGGAACGATTTATTTTTGTGGGGATTCACCAATCACCGGGAAGGCTGCGGAGGGAGAGAGAGAAGTATTTTGTCCCCGGGTGGGGGTGGGGTCTGATGGATGGACAGAAAGCCTCGTTCCGGGATCTGCTAACCTCCAGAGAGGCCCTCCCTTCCCTGCCGTCGTCCACCCTCTGTCACCTTCGAGTGAGAGGCTAGGAGCCAGGTTTGAGAAATTGCCTGGGAATCACTCGTTCCGGGAAGATTTCAAAGCTTTCCAAGGACAAGCCCCACAGTTTAGAACTAGAAAAATCTTCAGCATCTTCTGAAGCTGGATTTTTTAAAAAGTCAAATCAAATAAAAATGCTTTGGCTTTCCAAGGACTTTGGCCGAAC
Source organism: Acomys percivali (assembly GCA_907169655.1). Taxonomy (NCBI): domain Eukaryota; kingdom Metazoa; phylum Chordata; class Mammalia; order Rodentia; family Muridae; genus Acomys; species Acomys percivali. The sequence continues at coordinate 29,708,044 of OU015747.1, read as the reverse complement.
TTCTGCAGTCCTTAGCACTCGAAGGAGCCTTTCCTGGAAGGTGTTTTCCCTTTCTTGCGAACTCATTGACTTCTTCAGAGGAAGGGCGCGAGCCCTGCGGATTCACCCGAGGAACTGGCAACTAAAGGCTGCGGCTTCTCGCCCCTTCCCGCCCATCCCCCACTTGCTCTGGGCCCCACTTTCTCGACTCGGCGTTCTTGTAATTTTTAAATTCGGGAGGGGTGAGGGGCTAGGATCCGCGGAAGAGGGAGCTCCCTCTTCAAATGGCGCAAATTAATGCGATCGGGACTTGAGGGCGCACTTGGGGAAGATGAAAGCGGAGGCCTGCCGGCTCCTACCAGGACTCTATAATTATAGATAATATATCTCATTTCAAAGCAATTAGACCAATCAGGCGTAACGAACCACTTTGCTGCCTACGAATAACAAAGGCGCACGGTTATTTAAGCCTGGAGATGTCAGGCAGACCCTGAGGCTCCAGGGGCCCGGACCAAGGTCCTCCACCCCGGCTCGGCCCACCGAGGTACGGGAAAGACTGTCCCAAATTCCTCTCGCTCTGCCCGCGGACTGAGCGCCCCTCTCGCCTTTTGCCCCTGGCCTCTGTGGGATACGGGTTCGAGGGGATGGGAGAAACCTGGTGCCAGGCCTCTGGTCAGAAGTTTTGAAAACTTTGGCTGACTTACTCCTTTCTACTCTGAGAAGTTGGAAATACAGGCTGGATGGCCTGGGATGAAAAGGGAAGTTCAGAGAGGAAATGCGCCTAGCTAAAGGTAACACAGCTAGCTAGGGATGAGGTTGATGGTCGCTCGGAACCATCCAAACTCTTCCGCCTTTCCTTTTTCATTACCAGGAGCAGCCTCACTTGCACCCCCCCACACACACACCCAAAAGCCAAACTGCATTGAAATACTGAGTGCAGCTGCGGTGCTTGATGGATCCGCCCTCAGTCCCGCCCAGTCGTGGGGGGGGGGGGAGCAAAGGACCTTCCACCCTGCAATTTCTAACCTCTCGGTAGATCCTCTTAGCTCCTCCCCCATATGAAGCCTGGGACACTTTCGAGGTTTCTCGCGAATTTACAAAATGCCCAGGCTCTTATGACTATCTGAAAAGAAAAAGCCTGGGTTACAGGCCTTTATTTTTATTTTATTTTATTTTTTTCTGAGCTTTGGTTTGTCAGCTTAAAGGTGGGCAGAGATAAGCAGGAAGGACAAACAGGGAGCAGCTCTTGTTCTTAGGAACACTGACAAGAAACGTAGAGGAACGCCTGAACGGATGGATGGCTCAGCAGTTAAAAGCCTCCGACGACCTTGCAGAGGACCCCGGTTTAGTTCCCAGCACCAACATGGCAGTTCACAATCCTAGGTAACCCCAGTTCCAGGGAAATCCATCCTGTTCTTCTGCTTTCCCCGGCACCAAACACACAGACTGCGCAGCCCACGCATGTGCAAGCAAAACCTTCACATTTAAAATACTTAAAAGGAACACATTAAAAATAAACAAATAAGCAAACAACTCTTTAAAAAAATACAAAGAGCATCATACTGTGATGCTCACCCAGGGCCACACTGTGGCACGCAGAGCTTGAGAAACTTGAGCTGAATTGGAAGGCAAGTGGGAAAGCTGAAGGGCTTAGAATCAGGCTCCAGAAGAGCCCAGGGAGGCAGAGTCACCTGGCATAGGCCACTACAGCATGTGGGGTGCAAGGGACTGTTGTCAGCCTAGAAGACTGAACAGAGACAAGGAGCCATCCTTTTGAGGGTTCAGCCTTCACTGGAGTGAGCAAGGGACCAGTGGACCCTGCTTTCTACCCATGCTTCTCCTGGTAGACCCCTTTTTTGTTTGTTCCTGTCTCTGAGTATCTGTCCCCCCCCCCCCCCAGTCTCTGCGGGTCTATTGGAGCTGCTGGCATGACTCCCTGCAGAGACCCAGGTTCTGAGTCTGGCTGGCTTCCTTTCTTATCTCCCTTGGTTGCTGGTTCACTTTTCCTTAAGGTTCTGTTGCTTTCTCTAAACCTCTTGCATTCCTCCCTGACCCGGTGATTTGGCCGGTCGGAATCACACCCTTCAAGCCTCTGAGAAGCTAATGTGACCCCCACGAGTTCTTTCTAGACTTCTGGAAGAGCCACAGGCATCCTCCTGCAAGGCAGAGTACCCTTACTCCCATCCCTTCCACTTGCCCCCTGCTTGGCTTCCAGCTAGTGCTTTCCCCAGATTCCGGACATCCATTTCCACAACTGAACCATGGACCACATGTGTGCATCCCTTTTGGGTCCACCTTGAGACCCAAAGGGAAAGTGACAAGGCCCATGAAGTTCCTTCTAGCAGGTGAGTTCCTACCCGACTCTCCAAAAGCCCCCCCCCCCCATGCTAAATAATAACTGGCGATTGTTAAACATTTAGAAGGTGTCAAGTGTGACCAGGAACTGACAGGACAGCCGGCAGTGTGTCTCTCAGGAGAAGTTGATGGACAGGCACTAAAGCTGGATTCCAGGCATCCCCTCTGGGCTACTCCCTCCCGCTGACAGTCTTTATCCTCTCTGCATCTTACCCTCCAGACTTCTGGGCCCAGGAAAGAAAAGCCACCTCAAGGGCACAGTGCATGGTTCTCCTAGGGTCTTTGCCATCCTTGGATCTAGGGAGGGATTTTTTTCACACCTCCTCAGAGCCTTCCTGGGTGAACCCGCAGAGCCTGTGGCTGGTAGCCTCCCACATGCAGTAGGCACACAGCACACAGTGCTTCACGAACAGTCAGAAAATCAGTCAGATAGTGAATGGATAGGGAAGTTGGAAAGATGACAAATGGAACTTAGTGGCTTGCAAAATGCAGTGAGTGAGTCTCTTGAAATACTCACTAGAAGGCCCTGTAGCCACATCTACTTGGGCCACTCAACTGGAGGTGGCCCTGAGGAGAGGGTAGTTAACTAGTCCCTGTCACCTGGGTCGTGATGGCTGGTGGAAGGGCTTTGTGACATTTGCTTTTCCCAAGTGAAACCAAAAGCCAGAAAAGTGGTCCAGGAGTTGCAGGACAGGCTGGGAATGCTCACGGTGAAGCCCCCCAGGCTTCCCTTTAGCCTTTAGGTTCAAGGCGGGGTAGACAGGAAGGTGCAGCTCCCATTTTCCATGGATAGTGAAACCCAGGCTCAGAGTCAGAATCGGTTTCCTCAGGTTTCTGAGCCATAAAGTGGCAGAACCGGTTAAAATGCTGGTGTCTGAACCCAACCCCCAATCCAGTGCTCACCCCAACTCCAAGAAACCTGGGACATCTTATGTCCCTCTAAGCCAGGTCATCATTCTGTGGCAGCTAAGAGTCAGGGCGGATTTCATTACAGACTGAAAGGCACTGCCTCTGCCTGCAAGGCTGCGTTCCACTGAACTAGATGCTTGGGATTAAAGGTGACAGGGATCTGCTCCCACCTGGCACTTGCTACACCTGGGTGCTTTCTTGTGAGTTTCCACAGATGATTCTCTCCGAGGCGCCCCTCCTCCCCGCGCACCATTTTCCAGATGGGAAGCAAGGTGCTCCTGGACACAAAGCAGGATTCCAGCCTTCCAGCCACAGCCAGTGTCCCCAGGCAGCTACCTTCCTGCAGGGACTCTGCCATTCTCCTTCTAGCTCTGCCTAGGCACATAGGTGGGGAGGGGGCCCCTGGGGAGTTGCAACAGCAGGCAAGGCAGCAGGATGTTGTTTTCCACCCCAGCCCTATGAGAGCTGCTTTGGAAAAAGGGAGGTGGGTGGGACTTCTGGTGTACAAAGAGGAACACCAGAGTCCCTGCAGGGTCCAGCCCCTCCCAGTGTTCCCCCCCCCCCCCCCCCCGTGCCTCAAGCTTCAGATTCTGCCCCAAGTCCAGTCTCATAGCCATGAGCTTTCAATGAATGATCAGACCTCAATAGCCCACTTACAGCGGTGTGATAGGTCCTTCTTCTGGAAGCCCTATGAAGAAGCCCACTTGGAGGGTTAGGCAGCAGGGTCAGGAGTTCAAGGCCAGCTTGGGATACATGACATTCTGTTTCAAAAACAACAAAGCAAACAAAACCGAGCAAATAGTAGTTAGCGCCATTGCCAATACTATTAACATGGTTTAACTAGTTCAGTTTCAATAGTGACTATTTGTATCCCTGGTTCACACACTGCGGCAAAATTAAATGGCTCACGGTGTCAATGCAACTTTCAAACAAAACACTCCAAGAAGTTTTCCAGCACCCCAGGGGTTTTTGAGTTCTGCCCTGCTGCAGGGGTGCTCTCTACTTTGGAGGTCTCTGCTGTGGACCCATTGTCCACAGTGGCCAAGAAGCCTGGGGGTCTGGTTTTGTAGTAAAGGACTTCCTAGTCTGTCAGGTGACCAGCAACACAACACTTTACACACACACACACACACACACACACACACACACACACACACACACACAC
>OU015747.1:29678757-29693618 GCA_907169655.1 Acomys percivali | reverse complement strand
ATAATAATAATAATAATAATAATAATAATAATAATAATAATAATAATAATAATAATAATAATAATAATAATAATAATAAAATAACAGCTTAAACACACAATTTGTCAGGTTTTAACCCAATTTGTGGCCAGGATAAAAACACCACCAACATAGCACTTCTGTACTTTTGAACCTTTGCGGAGGCCAGAATTCAAGGTCGTGACGGTCCAGTTGGTTCCTAGTGAGAACACTCCTCTAAGTTTCTAGAGGGCCACTCTCTTGTTGTGTGCTCACAAGGCCTTCCCCCACAGGTCTCTTCCCTGTTTCTTTTGAGGATGCCAGACTCGTGGGATTAAGCTCACCTGCACGGCTTCATTTAGCTCATCCTAAGAGCCCGCTCTTCAAATAGAGCCATAAAGCAGGGGTGGAGCTTCAATATATGAATTTAGAGAGGAGTGGCACTATTAGCTTTTTTTGTTGTTGTTGTCCTATAAAAAACTTTATTATTCATTTACAAAACAACAACCAGACTCCAAATGCAGAGGACCAAGGAGGCTCTCATTGTTGTGTAGGGTCAGTCTGGAGCATGCCAGTTGTCTCTGGCATTGACCCCTTCTGTTCAGGGCTAAGGCTGGCAAGCAGGATCCAAAGACAGAGCATGCATCATGAAATCTTAACAATGTGGTCCTCTAAATAAGTCCCGCACAATGACACATTTGACAGCCCAGCACGGATGAAGAACTCTCACAAGGCCTCATAGACAGATGAACTACAGGCGTTAATGGATGCTGAGAACACTCTTCTCCAGTGACTGGCCCCTGGTAGGTTATCTAATATGAGCAACACTAAATGGACTGTCCTAGTCAGTGTTCTATTGCTGAGGAAAGACCCTGTGACCACAATAAATCTTATCAAAGAAACCATTAGTTGGAGCTGGCTTACAGTTTCAGAGGCTTCGTCCATCATCGTCATGGTGGGGAGCATAGCAGCATGCAGGCAGACAGTGCTGGAGAGGGAGCTGAGAGTTCTACGTCAGTATCTGCAGGCAGCAAGAAGAAAGAAAGCCCCGGGCCTGGCTTGGCCTTTTGAAGCCTCAAAACCCACCCTCAATGACACACTTCCTCCAACAAGGTCATACCTACTGCAACAAAAAAACCACATCTTCTGAATCCCTTTAGTCACTCCATGATAAGTAAGCATTCAAATATATGAGCCCATGGGGGGGTCATTTTTATTCAAACCACTACATGGACTCAGCAGGTTTCATGCATAGATAGATAGATAGATAGATAGATAATAAGTAGGTGGATGAGAATGATAGATATAGATAGATAGATAGATAGATAGATAGATAGATAGATAGATGAGTCGGTAGGTAGGTAGATGATAGATAGATGATTGATAGATGATAGATGATGGAAGTAGGTAGGTGATAGATGATAAGTAGATAGATGATGACGATAGAGAGATAATAGATGATAAGTACGTAGATAGATAGTAAATTTATTTAACAATAATAATTAAAGAAGAGCAGGTCATGAAGTTAAGATAGAGAGGGGAAAGGCACCAGAGGAGTTTGAGGGGGAAGCAAGTGGAGTGGAAATGATATAAATACAGTATTTAATATGAAATTCTTAATGATAATAATAATAATAATAATACTGTTAAAAAGCCAAAGAGATACAGTATACTTTATGATGTTTTATGTCACCATGCAAATCTCTCTGTCACTCCAATTTGATTGTACTTGTTTCAAAGACATTATTAAATAATAATCTGTTTTGCCTTTTTTTTTTAAGTTCTACAGGCGAAACCTGGGGTGCTTATTAAGTGCTGTGCCACTGAGCTATACCCCCAGCCTAGGAATTTTTAACTTTTGAAGCTTAATCACTTATCCAAGTCTGTGAAAGAATTTTTTTTTGCCCATAAAAGTTTCTGTGTAGTTTTTAGAATACTGAGAATCAAAGCCACTTCAGTATCTAACCACAGGAGGAAGCTGGGTAAAGGATGGTATCATGACCCCTAATTACAGATGGAAAGCCACTTTTTGGATGGTACTGCTTAGTGTTTAATAAAAAGCACTGGACAGCATCTATACTCAGAGTTTAGGGTAAGAAGAGATACCCAAGATAATGCACTAAGCTAAAAACAGACAGAATTGGGTTAGCAATATACCTCAGTGGTAAGGATATTTGCCACCAAACCTGAGGGCCTGAGTTTGATCCCCAGAATTCACACAGGAAAAGAAGAGGATGGATAGATAGATAGATAGATAGATAGATAGATAGATAGATAGATAGACAGACAGACAGACAAACAGACAGACAGACAGCTAAAACAAGTTTTAAAAAACACAATTTAAAATGGCATTAAAGCTTTGATTTTTAATGCTAGGACATTAAAAACAACAACAACCAGAAAGTGTAACAGCTGTTACAGAGCTTGACCAGAGGTGATGAGAGTGCTAGAAACTATATTTATTGTTTTAAAATATGCGTTAGTTTCCCAATTCAATGTGTACACTATTTCTACAATGAAATCATATTAGAAGCTACTCTGGAAAAGTCAGTTGTTTTGGAATGAGAGCAAAGCCACCTGGTTAGGCAGATGTTCATAGAATGGTCAACACACAGGTGAAGGCATAGACACAGGTGCACCTAAGTCACAGAGCCAGGCATGGACACCTGGGAGCAAGTCTCTTGAGTGTCTCTGTAACTCCTTCCCCACCTCTGTAAAATGGGTATCACATTGGATGCCTTGGAAGCCTGGTTAGAGTTTCCATTGAGAATAGTTTCATTCCTCCTGGGTATGCTTTCTCATGCTTGAGTGACAGCTCATAAAGTTAGGAACCAGGAGCCTTGGCTGACCTGGAGTCACTTTGTAGACCAGGTTGGCCCGGAACTCATAGAGATCTGCCTGCCTCTGCCTCCCAGAGTGCTGGGATTACAGGCCACCATACCCAGAGGGAGGTCCTTCTTAAAACCAGGGGAGAAAGGAGGAGGGGGAGGAGAAGAAGGGAGGAAAAAGGAGGAGGGGAAAGCTGTAGAAGAAAGAAAAAAGAGAGAAAGAAAGGAAGCGGGAGAAAAAGAGAGTAAGAAGGAAAGGAAGAAAAAAAAGGACGAGAGGATGTGAAAAGGTGTGGGAGAGAGGAAGTAGAGGGGAGGAACTTATGTCTAATGTCCTCTGTAGGGCTGGGATGCTACACAGGGAAGCCAGGTCTCCTCTGTGGCCTTGGGCCAGCCTCGCTGCCCTTCAGAGGCCCCTCCAGGCTTAATGAGGGTCTGTGATGCCTGGAGACTGCCCATTACTGAGCTGAGTTTATTTTGAAATCCAAGATAGGAATGGCTGTGTCTCAACCAGCTATGTGTTTACACCACCGGGCCAATGTCACCAGAAATAGACATTTTGTCATGAGCTCAGAGCTGGGCCCAGGGCTCCAGAGAGAGGCTGGGTCCCAGGTCAAACAGGAGAGAAGAAAAGTTTCCAAGGCCCCTAAGATGTACGCCAGGCAGTGTGGGAGCTCCGAGGTGGGGAGTGCTCTGGGAACTAACTGAATTGGGGATCTGTGGGTTCTATAGTCCCTGGGAGGCGCTAGGTTTAACTATGTACTACATGGCCATGTCATCAGATGTCACCAACATTGTGACAAAGGGGGTGATCAGGACTGGGAGTCTAGCATAGACTTTTAGAGGAGTGACATCACTGCTGAGGGCTGGAGCGGGGACCACCGAGGTCTGTGATGAAACAAAGGTTGCTGTGATCATAAACCACAAACCAGAAGTGCTTCAAACTACGAAAATCAACCCTGACTCCTCTGGATGCCTTACACCCAGTTTCCTGGGGTGGCCAGAAGCCCTTGGCTTGCAGACCCAACCTACTCCTTACTCCCGTGCAGATGGCTGTCTTCTCCCTGTGTGCCTGAGTGTGTCCTCTGTCCCTCTTGTTCTATTTGGGCCCTCTGTAACCCAGTGTGACATTATCTTAATTATAGCTGAGAAGACCTGTTTCCATATAAGGTCCCCTCTGCAGGTCCCAGATAGACTATAGCTGTGGGGGAGGAACGCTGTTTACCCTGACATGTGGGAACAGTGTGGGTCTAAGCCTTAGACATGGGAGTTACTGGCTAGAGATGGACTGAAGCGATGGGTCAGGGTCATATTCTGGGGTCCCAGGAAGCCATGCTGAGAGTTAAGGCAGTATAAACACCCTCTTTTCCATGGCACAGGGGTATGTTGGAGGAGAGACCATTGAGAACAGGCCAGGAGTCAGATCCTGACTTCTGTAGGTCTATTTGAACTTGAGAGGCTTTTCAGGCCCTGGCTTCTGCCTCACTGCCATGGCTGAGTTATCTGATGTCTGATGGCCCTTCGATTTATTCTTCAGCAGCAATAAAGCTGGAGAAAGGTGGCCAGAGAAGTGACAGCACCTTGATGCTATCTGATGGTGCTTGTCTTCCTCCAGGGGCCCTGTCCCTCAAGACAGTGAGGTTCCCACTCTGACTTCAGGGAAGAGCCCTCCCAGCTCTGCCAGTCTCACCCTCATGCTCTCAAAGTTGTAAGTCATCATGGGCTCCCTGGGCTATTGGGACTATGGCAACCTGGATCCCAAACCAAGTCTCCTTCAAGAAGGCTGGTGGCCTGGGTACTCGTGGTGGTGGTGGTGGTGGTGGTGGTGGTGGTGGTGGTGGTGTGTGTGTGTGAGTGTTAGTTCTCTGCATCTGCTTAACAAGGCCATGGGGCCTGCTGACTTGATTGAATACTGGTCTGGATGTTGCTGGGAATGGATCAACATTTGGAGTCAGTGAGCTCTGAGTAAAGCCAGTGAGTGAGCCTCCAGAGTGCAAGTACCCAAAGGCCTTAAAGATACAGATGGAGCTGGGCATGGTGGCACATGCCTATAATCCCAGCACTTGTGAGGAGGCAGAGGCAAGCAGATCTCTGTGAGTTCTAGGCCAGCCTCGTCTACAAAGCAAGTGCAGGACAGCCAAGGCTACACAGAGAAACCCTGTCTCAGAAAAAAATGACACAGATGGAGGGTCTCAAAGAATGAGAGTTTCATTAGAACACAACCCGAAAAGAAAGCCAGGCCTCCCAGCCCACAGAGTTTACACTCAACACCACAGTGTCATTTTCTGCCTTAACTTACCCTCCGCCTGCTGCTTTACCTGCCCCCACTAGTACACAGGTGACATCCTTTAAAGTCTCTCTTTGTTGCCTACAGTTTTGTTTTTTGGGTTTTTTTGTTTCGTTTTGTTTTGTTTTTTAGTTTGTGTTTCTGATACAGGGTCAGAGTAGAGTGCGTAGACAAGACTGAACTTGAACTCAGTTGTCCCACCTCAGCCTCCTAGGTACTGAGATTACAGGTACTACTAAGCCCAATTGGCCTACACATTTAGATAAATGGATAGACTGATGGAGAGAGGTACAGATTTAGATACACACACACACATACACATACACATGTGTGTGTCCATATATATGTGTGTGTGTATGTGTGTGTGTGTGTGTGTATATATATATATAGTGTGTGTGTGTGTATGAGAGAGAGAGAAAGAGAGACAGACACAGAGACAGAGACACAGAGAGAGAGATGGGTAAGTAGATGCGTGAGCAGATGAGGAGATCTATATATATATGTGTGTGTGTATATATATATATACAGATATATGTATATGTACACATATGTATATTCATACATATTTAGAATACATATATACATGTGTGGATGGGTAAATAGATGGGGTAGATGCATACGTAATATGTACACATAGGTAGGTGGATGGATTGACAGATGAATAAATGCATGGATAGTAACTGGGTGGATGATCTTATTTTGGCTCATGGTTTCAGAGGGTTCAGTTCATCACAGTGGGGAGGATGTGAGCAATTCAGTCCATGGTAGGAAGGAAGGAGAGAGAGAAAGAGGGAGCAGAAAGAAAAAAAAAACACTTCTGAGCTTCTCTACTGTCATCAGGCCCAGGCAAGGAGATGTCTGGGGACAATACTGGGCCAGACGAGGCTGTGACAGCTTACACATACACACCCAGGGCAGCTCTTGGTAAAGGGCCCACATTCAAGTATGGGTTTATTTTCCTCTCTGTAGTAATTTCTTCCCCCAGTGGACCCATAATGCCATCAGCAGCTCATGATCTGGGGTGCAGGGTGATGCACACAAGGGTGTGTGTGCTGTCTGCTCCCCATGTCAGCTGCCAGGCTTCTAGTGATGGAGTATAAGATGAGATGTAAATTCCAGTAACGGAGCTCTTGGTTTATGTCTCAGTGAATGCCTGGACTTGGGGACCCTGGCAGCCTCAGATAGGCTGCAGGACCCTTACCAACTGAGTATCCTTAGGACATTCAGTGATAATAAACACAGACTAAGCACATAGTGTATCTTATGCTCATCCAAAAGAGGTGGGTGGGGTCTCCATTTTGCAGATGGAAAAACCAAAGCTCAAGAGAATAGATGGCTTACCCAAGGCCTTTTGGGTAGAGAGGAGTACCACTGGTGCTTGAACCTCAATATTGAGGCTCTCTAGCCCCCATCTAGGGCCTCCATGTCCAGCTTAGGGTAGCAGTGCCCCAAGCTCTCTCAGTGGAAGCTGTTATTATATACACTGGGTACTCAGAGAAGGTGAGTGATCTTGTTCTAGGTCATAATCTGGACAGGTCCTCGGAATTCTTGGTACCGTGACTAATAGGTGGGGCTCCCCTCTGCACATGCCCCAAGGATGGTCATAGGCAGGACTCTGGGGCTGGAGAGTTAAGGTGTATGCCTTGCAGTGCAAATCAGGGAAGTAGGGTGTGTGTGTGTGTGTGTGTGTGTGTGTGTGTGTGTGTGTGTGTGTGTAGGATTATCTTCTCTGGCTAGGCCCCTGGAGCCTTCAACAGTCACAGCCCTCCTGCCTCCTGCCCTCACCCTTTGGGGTGTTGTCATAGCAACTACTTGGGCATGTCCAAGGAGTCTTCTTCAATAATCTGAGCCTCTGATCTTTGCAGAACGGTAATGAAGGGACAGTTTGTTAGGGCTGACACTAACATGGAGGAACCGGGCTGCCTTGTTCATGACATTTAAGGAGTCTGCTCAGACTAGCCGACAGCAGGACAAACTGTGAACATATTTATTTGTTCAGCTTCCTGTGGTGAAAGCCAGTGTTTACAAGGCCAGCTCTTTGTAGTTATGGAGGGTTTGTCTTTTTTTCTTTCTTTTTTTTTTTTTTTTGGTAAGGAAAGAGCAATATCTCAGGCCCTGATCATGTCCACACCCCCACCCCGCCTCCATTTACTCAATCCAAGGCTAAAGCTAGTGGGGTCCAGTGTCTAGAAAGAAAATACCACTGGGGCTGGACTGTGCTTGGCTGAGTGACACATACAGGAGGCTCTGTAAGCCGCCCCTGTCTCGACAGGCAGGAGTAGTTTAAAGATGTACTCAGGGTCACACAGCTGAACACTGGGACCCGAGTTCATACCCAACTGGAACTTTCCATAAGATGAACAGCTGTTCTCTCTGCCAAGGTAGACCGGCTCCTGTTGTCCCAGGAACCCCAGAGTTAGGGGTGGGAGGTGGGGAGCGTGTGCTTTAGCTCTTTCTTGTCCTTAAAAACAAAACAAAACAAACAAACAAACAAACAAAACAACAACAACAAAAAAACTAACCTGGGGTTGGAGAGATGGTGCAAAATTTAAAAGTGCTTGTCCCCTCTTCCAGAGGACCTGAGTTGAGTTCCCAGCACCTCCTGGGGCATCTGTATTCACATGAACACATACTCCCAAACAGACACAGGCACATACACTCACACACACCTTCTCTCTCACCCAAACCACACACATACCACACATATTCTCACACACATACACACCACAAGTCACTCATACACACACACCATATACACACTCACACACATACCACACATACTCTTACACACAGACCAAACACATACTACACCATATATACACACTCTCACATGCACAAACCTTACACATATCACATATACTCACTCATATACACACAGACACACTCCATACACACACTCTCACACAAATATTACAATACTCTTACACACATACCCATACCCATACACACACACACACACACACACACACACACACATACACACACACACTCACAGAGAAAATAAAACATTTTTAATTTAAAAAATCAAAGTGGCTGGTACCTAAGGAATGGCATTTTAGTTGTATTCTGTGCCACCTCCCCATGCACACACGCACAAACACTCACAAATACACAGCCGTGTACTTGAAAGCACACATGAACATGGACACACAGAGAATTAACTTGATGATGGGGTAAGGTGGAGTGTAAGAAAATCTGCCATAAAACTAAAGCATAGAAAACTACTGCTTGCTTTGTTTCTTCTTCCTTGGGATCTGGGGCAGATGGAAGATTCCAGATTCTCGGAGCTCAGATGAGTCCATTTTCAGCACAGCCTCCCTCCCAGTTCAAGTTCTGGGGTTCCTTTAGCCCCAACTTCAAGTGTAAGGAAGGCTTCCTTCTACTTGGGTTGCCAAGTTCTAGCTATGTAGCTCAAGGATTCAGCCACCCTCAAACCTTGGGAGAATTGCCTAACTACTCAGAACCTCAGTTTTCCTTTCTGTGAAATGGGGCTAATAATCCCCATACTTTCAGCATTGGGGACGACCAAGTGGAAAGAAGAGCTTGTCAAACACTGAGCAGGCTTTTATCCTGGGCTGCAGTATTCCTGTTGAAAGAACACTCTGGGTTTGGGTCAGAGGGTCTGAGTTCAGAGTCTGAGCTGCTCATGGTACCACCCACCCACCATGCAAAAGTAAACAGGGAGGGATGGCAAGGCTGAGAGGCTTCTCCAGGCTGGGAATCCTCAGTGGCAGTATGGCCTCACACTGTGCCCTCACCAGCTTTTGCTGTCCTGGCCTCTGATTCTTTCCCAAAGCCAGTATAAAAGGGGAAATTTCAGCCGGGCAGTGGTGGCACATGCCTTTAATCCTAGCACTTGGGAGGCAGAGGCAGGTGGATCGCTGTGGTCTACAGCAGTGAGTCCAGGACAGTCAAGGCTACACAGAGAAATTCTGTCTCAAAAAAAAAAGAAAAAGAAAAAAGAAAGAAAGGAAAAAGAAAAAGAAAAGCAGGAATTTCCTGACACTTTCAACCTCTCCCCAGCCCCTCCTGTACTCAAGGGGCTCCTCCGCACACTCACACACATCACAAGACACAGACTTTCCAAGCTCCCACAGAGCAGAGCCTTGCCCCAGCAGATGGCTTCCCAGTCAGATGCAAGTTACTGTCCAGCTCAGCCAGCAGGCGGCCAGCAGGCCAAGCATCAAGAGGCGGGGCTGAGGCTACTCTGCCTGCCTGGAGCCTCTTTCAGCAGGAGCCCAGGTCCCCAACTGTCCCCTGGGGTCAAATCCATCACTCGGTGGCTACACTCCATCAGGCAGGCGCAGCCGGAGGGTCAAGTGGTCCATCGCGGCCGCCCGGGCGCTGGGAGCCCATCGTGGCCATATTTAATTTAATTAAGGCTGTCAGCACTATTGATTTCAGCAGTTTCAATTACTATGCTGTTATGGTTTCTGGATCAACTGATCTGTGATGGGTCCTATCAGCAAAGACACACATTGAGGTGGGAACCCTCCATCTCCTTTAAGCCTGACACACGCTGCCATGGCCTGTGAGTTATTGCTTCCATCCGGCCCGGCTCCCCTTCTCAGCCTCATAATTAATTTCTCATTAGACAGCTCTTTATTGTTTAATTTGTGCGGTTTATAATCAAATTGGGCACATTAATTGTCGTTGGATTTAAGGCGAATGGAAAAGAAAGGGCTTCAATAACTTACTCTTCCATGACTCCCGACAAGATAAAATAAAGCCCGCAGAGAAGTGTCAGCTTTTTACATTATAAATTAGGTTTTTTAAAGAGCACGGGCATTTAAGACGCAGTTATCACACATTTAGTAATTATAAATCCTACACTGCAAAACAATTATTGAGATATAATTATGCTGCTTGGCTCTTGGGCAGTGGGGCTGCATGATGGTGAGATTCTTCCTTGTGTGTGTGGGGGGGGGCTTTTCTTAGTTTGGGGGTAACCATGCCAAATGTAGTATATGAGTGTTCTTACTTTTTAAAAGACTGCTTAACCTAGAGGGTGTGTCAAATACAGCAGGCATTGCTGGGCCTTATCTGCCCTTTAGAGATCTGTATCATCACCTGAGGACCCTCCATGTGCCCTAAGAAACACAGCTGTCCTTGTCATACAATCCCAGGGCAGACATTCAGACAAGTGAGGAGTGTGAATGAGGCCAAAGTCAGGTCCATGTGGGACTGGCAGACTTACCTATAGGGTACTTGAAGCCACCTGTGTTGGTAGCCAGATCCATTTGTGATGAATAACCCCACCTGTGGATGGATGGGGTCCATCTGTGGGGCAGCTCTGCGCACGTGTGTGTGTGTGTGTGTGTGTGTGTATGTGTGTGTGTAGGGGGGAGCTGTGCATGTGTGTGGGGGGTGATTGGATCCACCGGCAAGGTGGCCAGATCCACCTGTAGAGTGGCCATTCCAGGTTTTCTAAAGGAGGGACACTTGAAAGTGGAAGATCGTCCCCCACTGGCGTGTGAGGAGGACAGTGCAGGCAGGGACCCTGGTGAGCAAAAGCCTAGGTGGGGTCCACAGTGGCCATTCTTTTACAGGTCAAAAGTTAGAGGTGGGCAAAGCAGGTCCCCGAGGCCATTGCAGCAGGCCTGAGGCTGGGTAAGGGAGCCACAGTGGGATGAAGACATATGTGGGCTGAATGTGCTCCTCAGTGTCTTCCAGTCTGCTCAACCTATCCCAGTGTTGCCTGGGTGGCATCTGTCTGGGTTGAGGACTTGTGGGCCTTGCCTTAGAGAAGGCCAAAATATAAACCCAGGCCTTCCTCACAGTCTACTGTTTTGTACCTGTTGTTCCACAAGCACCTACTATGTGCAGGAAGTATAGGAGATAAAAGTTGAGTTGGCACAGGACAGCTCTCAGAGTGACCTGTGGGAGCAGTCTTGGGCCTGTCTGCAGGAATCCAAGAGAGCACACAATCCAAAGAGAAGAGACTCGAGAAAGGTGAGCTTCACACAGCTGAAAAGAACCTACCAAGCACAGCAACAAAGGACCTACTGAACACAGCACCAAAAATCTTACTAAACACAGCACTAAAGAACCCTCTAAACACAACTCCCCAAAACTTGCTAAACACAGCATTAAAGAACCCACTGAAAACAACACCATAGAATCTACTTGGTTCTAGCAATGGCCAGGGTGTGATGGAGACCCAACCAGTCTGCCTCTGCTACCATGTCTAGGATAAGAGTCTGTCATCCAGACCATCTTTTTAAAAAGATACACTATTTGCATATGTGTATATATATACATCTATGTGTACATATGTATATACACATATACACATGTATGAGTGCACACATGTGCATGAGCATGCACACACAGACACACACACATACACACACACACACACACACACACACACACACACACACACACACACACACACACACCTGTATACAGTGCCTGTAGAGGCCAGAAGAGGGCATGTGATGATCTGGAATTGGTGTTACAGAAAGTTGTGAGCCACCATGTTCGTGCTGGGACTCCAATCCTGGTCCTTGGGACAAGAAGCCCTCACTCTTAACAACAGCATCATTTCTTTGCCTCAAACCAGCCCATCTTGCCAGGCCTACCTGCCTGCCTTCCACTCTCTGGCCCCTGCATCCTCACAAGTGAGCCGAGAACTGGAGACACTTGCCTTCCTTTACAGGTGGATGTGAAGGGATTTTCCAGGCTTCCCAGGGAGAAGAGAAGTGATGTAGCTCTCTCCCACCACACTGTCCACCTTTTAGCCCGGGGGCCCTGTGATAGGTCCTGGGAGAATTTTCTGGTAAACTTTAGCAAGAACTCTTCTCTGGAGACACAGTTTGCTCCAAGAAACATTCTGCAAGCACCCAGCTTCCAGATGCAGATACCACAGAGGCTGAGACCTTACTCTGCCCCCTCTCCTGGAGGCTAGAACCTGTCTATTCCCTGCCCTGGCTTAAACCTCTTGGACCTGACATTCTGTTAACAAAGCTTTCAAGTACACAATATTCATTTATTGCTTGTGATTCTTTTGTTGCTAAAAACTCATAAGATCTCTCATTTGTCTAAAATGTCCAATGTATTTTTGAAATGACTTTTTCTCTGCTGTAATTGTTTAGACCAATACTTCATCATCCACTCCAGGCTCTGTGTGCATCCTGTTTCCCCTTTTCATGACCCCCTACCTCTAGCAGTATCTGCAGAGTAGAGGATTTCCTCTCTCCCTGGATTGTCTCAAGTGTGCAAAGTAAAACAAGGGCTCTCTTCCATGGTACAGTGACATTTGCCTCTTACATGCTCAGTTTTTCCACTCTGAACTCTTCATTTCTACCCTGTCTACCCACCTGACTTTCTAGAGCCTCCACTATTCCTGCTAAAACCTGTAGTCAAGGAAACTCTGTGGGCCAAGTAGTGGTGGCACATACCTTGATCCCAACATTTGGGAGGCAGAGGCAATCAAATCTCCTGAGTTCTGAGTTCAAGGCCAGCATGGTCTACAGAGCAAGGTCCAGGACAGCCAAGGCTATACAGAGAAAGCCTGTCTCAAACACACACTCCCACACAAAAAAGAAAAGAAAAAGACAGAAAGAAAGCTTTGTACAGTAGATAGTTCAACCCAGCTTAGCATAGCATCTTCATAAAGAAGCTGATGAGGGACTTGGGGTGTGGCTTAGTGGGTTGAGTTCTCACCTAGCTTGCATGATGTCCTGGGTTCAGTCAATCCACAGTACCACACAAACCTAGTGTGATGGTGTATGCCCATAATCGAAGAACTTGGGGAGGTGGACGCAGAAGGATTGGAAAGTTCAAGGTTATCTCAACTATGTATGGTGTTTGAGGGTAGCCTGGGCTAAAGACTCTATCAAGGAAGGAGAGGGAGGGAGGGAGAGAGGGAGAGAAAGAGAACAGGGGGGGGGGAGAGAGAGGTGAAATTCTGTGGATTAGGCTTCAGTTTGGAGATGGAGTCAATACCCATGGAATGTCTTGACTTGGAAGGCCACCTCTAGTAACATCTTGAGGTTCTTGTTTCCTTGTACTGGCCTATTTGTTTGGGCTTGAGACTATGCTTGGTTTTCAAAGCCTTTCTCTATACACCCTCACCAGATCCAACTCTGGGTCACCCCAATGCCTTTCCACAGCTCCCCAAAGCCAGGAAAAAATTAGACCTTGAGTTTTAATGTCAAGTGTAAGAAAAGCCCTCTGGTATGCACAGGGTTCAGTTCAGGGAGGGGCCTGGCTTCCAGATAGTTTGACTTTAGGCAGGAACTTCTGTGACCCCAGGCAAAGTCACTAATGGTCTAGGGCCCTAGGTCCAGTGGTTTATAAAATATAATTGGATAAAATAATGGTTAGGCACTGACTAAGATCCTTCTGATTTTAAGAACGCTTATAAATCTGTCTGTCTGTCTATTATTTCTCTTGAAATACCTAGCATAGAAACTGCCCTCTTTGCACACCCCTGCCTTTATGTGGACTCCATGAGAAGAAGGAGGGTCCAGCTCCAAGTGGTGACTTAGGGTTTCTATTGCTGTGAAGAGACACCATGACCATGGCAACTCTTACAAAGAAAAAACATTTAATTGGGACTGGCTTATAGCTTCAGAGGTTTAATCCATGATCATCATGGCAGGAAGCATGGCAGTGTGCAGGCAGACATGGTGCTGGAGAAGTAGCTGAGGATTCTACATCTGGATAGGTGGCAGCAGGAAGTGAACTAAGACACACTTCCTCCAACAAGGCCACACCCACTCCAACAAGGCCACACCTCCTAATAGTGCCACTCCCTATGGGCCCATGGGGCCCATTTTTACTCAAAACACCACAAGTGAGATGCCAGAAAATGGGCCCAACACAGACAGTGCCTCTGTGAATGGTAGTCCCTTCATTGACTTCAGACTACATGGAGACCACATGGCTCCAACATAGTTCCCCACTCTAAACAGAATATACCTAGAGTGACACATTTTTATAGTATGCCTACTGTGTGCCAGGAGCAGGTAAGCAGAGAAATCTGGACAGTGACAACAGCTGGCAGGGGACACTGGGTGGGTGATGGGAGCAGGAGTGGGAAACAGTAGAAGAGAGCAGGATGGGTATGCCACTGGTAAAGTGGGGGCAATAGCATTATGATCATCAACTTCCCAGAGCACATGAAGCACTTGGGACAACACCCTGCACCAGGAAAGTGTATGCCATCACTGCTGAGGGAGTGCCCAGTAAGAGAGACATTGGAGAGCCACTGAAATGCACATGGAAGCACAAAGACCTCAATGGAGCAGGCCACAGTGGTCCAGGTGGGAGCCCGTAGAGGCTTGGGTGAGGAAGAAACTAGGGAGGATGCTTTCAGAGCCCTGGACAGAGGGCTGGATGGATGTGTTGGGGTGACAAAGTGAGGGGAAGCCAAGGGTGCTTGTGATGTTCTGCCTGAGCAGGTAGATGGTAGATGCTGAGAAGAGTGGAGAGCCCCAAGGAGGGATCTGGGTGAAGGGAGTTTGGGGAGAGCTCGTCAGCAGATCACTGTCAGAGAGGTCAGGCCAAGGGGCCTCCTGAAGATGCTGACTCAGGAATTTGAGAGTACGGATTAGAGGCAAAGATCAGAAGAAGGGAGGGAAAATGAGAAGGGAGGGGACAAAAGGGGAGGGGAGGGAAGAGAAATGAAGGGGAGAGGGGGGAATGAAAGAAGGAAAGGAAGGGAAAAGAAAGAGAAAGGGAGGGCTCAGAGAGAAGGGAAGGGAAGGGGAAGGGAGGGGAAGGGGAAGGGAGGGGAAGGG
>OU015747.1:29626286-29678357 GCA_907169655.1 Acomys percivali | reverse complement strand
AAGGGGAAGGGAAGGGAAGGGGAAGGGAAGGGAAGGGGAAGGGGAAGGGCTCAGAGAAAAGGGAAATGAATGAGAAGGAGATGGAGAAGAGAAGAGTTTGGGGTCTCTGACATCGAAGACTTTCCAACATGCACAGATTTGGCCTTCCAACATGTACAGAGTTCAAAGGAAGGCTGAGAGCACCACCCAAGGACTAGGATCGGGAAACCTCTTGCTAGGCTAGGCATTTACCTTTTGTTTTTTGTTTTGTTTTGTTTTAGGATTATGTGGAGGCCCCAGGATTTCTGGACAAGGGTCCCTAAAGGCAAAAGGCCCATGGTGATAGAGGTATGAAGAAATTTCCCAACCAGCATGAAAGTTTTCAGATTTACACTCATGGCCCCTCGAAGTCCACCCAATGATGCCCCAATTTCAAGTCCCCTTGGCAGAGGCAACCTAGGCTCCCCCAGGTCTCTGCATCTCTGTCCCAGCTGGGAACTGGTATGGCTGCCAACCGATTGCCGCTTCCAACTCCTGAGTTTTCATTAAGACCCTGGCATCTCCCCCAGAGCTTAAAGGAGTCCCGATTAATTACGGGCAAATGCTGGCACTCCCCCCGGAAATCTGCAGCCCCAGCCTGGCTCCGTCCCCTCTGATTTTATTAAAACCCACCTTGCCAGCCAGGACCCTGGGATTTACAGCCACAGCTAATAGGCTGCCTCCCCAGGAGACATAAATCCTAGCGTTCTACCCAGGGAGCTGCTTGCTGCTAAGAGGCCGGTTAATTGTTCCACGTCGAGGGGTCCACAGAGGAATGTTCAATTAGGCGTCGCAGAAAATTTGGAGCACTAAATAAGATGAGCAGGGATAGGGTGCCATTGGTTTTTTTGGTTTTTTGTTTGTTTGTTTTTCTTTTTCTTTTTCTTTCTTTCTTTCTTTCTTTCTTTCTTTCTTTCTTTCTTTCTTTTTTTTTAAAGTGGAAACAGCCCTTTTTTGCTCCCCAGTGCCTCCTCTGGTCAAGGGTCAGAGTGCTGTTTTGAGTGGACAGGTCTGCATCCATCATCCCACACCCCAGAGCAGCACTTGGAACTTTCTCAACCACAGACAAGCTGTATGTCCTTGGGAGAGTCTAAACAACTCTGAGACCCCCCTCCCCTTCTGTAAGATGAGGTGACAGTGTTTTCCACCACTTCACAGCATCACTGGAGAGCTCATTCATTCATTCATTCATTCATCAAACTTGTTGAAGGGCATTTTCTTATCTCGGTCTCATTCAGTGACTACATGAAAGTACGGCTTCAGCAACAATATTTCTCAGCTTTGGAGGCTGGTGTCTAAGATCAAGGTGCTGGCATATCCAGCATCAAGCCATGGTGTCCTCCTCATCCATAGAGTGTCTCTTCACTGTGTCCTCCAGGATCAGGGAGGCAGCTCTCTTACAAGAGTGATAGCATGGTTGGAGTTCCCCCATCATGACCTCATCACCTCCCAACAGCCCTGCCTTCTAATACCTTGAGAGGTAAGATGTCAGCATATAAATTTGGGGAACACATTCTCGCTATAGTACCTCTGTGTGCCAGGAAAGGTGCTAGACCCACTTGAGGGAACAACAAGAAAAAGTGCCCATTGTCACAGGGGATTCCTAGGCAGGGGTACCCTAAAGATTAGCATGGAGGGGCTGGAGAGATGGCTAAGTGGTTAAGAGCACTGTCTGCTCTTCCAAAGGACCTGGGTTCAATTCCCGGCACCTACATGGCAGCTCACAACCGTCTGTAACTCCAGTTCCAAGGCATCTGACACCTACATACCAATGCACAAAAAATAAAACTAAATAGGGGGCTAGAGAGATGGCTCAGTGGTTAAGAGCACCTCCTGCTCTTCCAAAGGTCCTAAGTTCAATTCCCAGCAACTACATGGTGGGTTACAACCATCTATAATGTAACCTGGTGCCCTCTTCTGGCCTGCAGGTAAACAAGCAGACATCACTGTATACATAATAATAAAATAAATCTTAAAAAATAAAACTAAATAAAAATTATTTTTTTAAAAAAAGATTAGCATGGAAGAGGTGGGAGCCAGCACAGATGTCTAACCCTGTTGGAGGACGGCACTGTCTGGGAAGACTTCTTGGAAGAAGTGACAGGAATGGCCTCTGGCAGTGCACAGTTGAACATCACAGCTTCACCCCAGCAGGCACCTTCACTCACTTCTTTCTTAGAGAGTGTAGCTGGCATCCAATTCACAGTACAACCACAGGCTTGGGGGATTACTATATACTAACAATCAGAGGGTTAGAGAGGCTGAGTGACAGGTATATGGCTACACAGCCAGTTAGTAGCAGAGCAGATGGTGAAATCTTCACAATGGGATGAAAGGGCCCAGACCAAGGGCCTCTATGAAGAAGTCCTGGCGTGATGTTCATAATCTCCAGGTTGCATTTTCTACTGGGTCCCAACTTCGGGTATAGGCCACCACCTCTGGGGAGCAGAACCCTGGCCAGCTCTTGGTTATCTCAATAGCCCTTTACCAGAATCCCTAGCCTGGTGGTCTCAGCCCCACACCCAGGCCACACAGTATTGGTCAGTGGTGGGAGGAGCCCACTTTCCCTACTGCAGCAGATTGCAAGCTACTGGCTTTCCATTCTCAGTCCCCTGGGTCCACCGAGGCAGCCTGAGCATTCTTGCAAACATCAGATGCCCTAAAATTACCACATTGAAAACCCATCTCTTTCCCATTGGGCCTGGACTAGCATCATTGCTAAGACGTGAACTGGGAAATGACCCCTCAGGGTAGGTTCTGGTGACAAGGACACCAGTGTGACATTTAATATCTTCACTAACCTTACACTACACATGAAGAGCATATACCCAGAGTACTGTATAGCCCTGCCCAGATGCAAGGACTTTCCGGTTCAGCATAAATTATGGAGTGGCAGACTGTGTGTAGAGCCCTAAGGCCCATGTCATGTCTTGCCTCTGCTTGCCTTACTCATCTGCCTCAGTTTCCTCTTCTACTGTTAGGAGTGAAAAAGGCAGTCTCCAAGGGTCATGGTGGAGGTCCCCAGGGACGGCTGATGGGAAAAATCACTCCTCAAGTGGACCATGCCATATTGGGAGAACAAGAGGGATTACCATAATGCTTTGCGTTTTTATTTTTAACCTGCGTGAAATCCTGCAAGCCAGCGGCTGCCAAAAAATGCTAAGCCACTGTCTGTTCCATGGGGAAATCAGGTTAGCTTTAACTGCAGAAGTGCATGGTGCACAACTTACTTGAAAAACACAGATTCGAAGTTGCCCCAGCCTTTGGCATCGATTCTGTTTACTCAAAATTAAGCCTTTTTTTTTAACCTGGGGATGAGGTCACCATGGTGGCTGTCTCCTTCAGCTCTGCCCCTGTTGAGGTTCATCTGTTGGGGTTTTGTATGGCCCTCTGTGAACAACAGCTCCTGTTTAAATACAGAACACCAAGGGACTGTGACAGCTAGGGGCATGAGCACAGGAGCCAACTGTGACAAGTTGTCAAGCCCGTGTACAACACGGAGCCTGGGAGACCTCGGCTGCCAGCTCTTAGTGGCAGAACTGTGGTGGATGGCTGGTAGATGGCCATAGCTCCCTAAGAAGTCTGTCCACAGGCTTGTCTTGTGCGGAGCAGCCTGGCGGTTGCAGGCAGGAAGGTGAAGCTCGTGGCCACAGCCTCCTGAACTGCTCCACCCCCACTCCTCTATGCCCACCATTACAGTCTCAAACAGAGGAACCTGCACTATACCCTATGAGGTTTATCCAAGGATGAGAAAACCCAAATATACAAGGCTGAGAACTCAGAAGTGTGATTTGCATGGAAGTCCTCTGGCTCCAGAGGAACTGGGCTCACCGTTCTAGTTCCCAGTAACAAGGAGTTTAAATGTTTGCTGTTGATCGGTCTACTTTGTCCCTTGCCTCTTTTACTGATTCCCAACACCTAGCTACATGTAGAAAAGCATGAGTCCAAAAGGCAGGCCAGGTAGCAGTCTCAGCCCATAGCCCCACAGGTCTGCCGTGCTATTTCTGCCTTTTCCGTTTCTCCACTGTGTACATGCTCTGTGGTACAGACACTGGTACCCTGTCAGGGCCACATGGCCCCTGCCTTTTTCTTTGCCGGTAGAGAGTCCATGGAAACTCAGGTAGCTATACTGCAGCCTTTTAAAGCAATGGCTTAGGGTCTAACTAGGAGACTAATGTTCCGGCCACAGATCTGGGAACAGAAACACAAAAGAAAGATGCTGTCCCCAAGCACATCCAGTGCCTTAGAGAGAGAAAGCATCCTATATGAGGCATGGTGACAAGTGCACATGGTAAAAGGCCATATATGTTAGGGTCATAGGCAGGTAGCTGGAGGAAAGGTGACAGAGAGAGGGTACCTCCATGCTAGAAGATTGGTCGTGGAGGGCTGCGAGGGTGTACATGGCCAAGGGGGAGCATCTGGAGCAGAGCGTCCTCCTGCTCCTCCCTTCACTACATCCCAGTGTATTCCAAAGTATTGCATGTGTTCCCTTCAGCTCTTGCACTCACTGGACCTGTGTGTGTATGTGTGTGTGTGTGTGTGTGTGTGTGTGTGTGTGTGTGTGTGTGTGTGTGTGTGTGTGATCTTCTCAAGGCTAAGGGGCATCCCTCCTGGCCAGTATCCAATGCTTCCTGTTTTCTCAAGGAACCATTTAATGCACAGAATTGGGTCTCTGGGAAGACTGGAAGGAGGTAGCAACAGAGCCTCCTAAAGTGACCATCAGGGTGGCTCCCATGGCTTTCATTATGTCATCTGAAAGAATAAGAGGAGGTATGGATGGAATCCCCAGGTCCGCTGAGTAAACAGCATTGCAGGGGTAGGAGTGTTCCATGGGACACCTACATGCAGAGACAGCAGACCTAGATGCAGACCTGAGTGAGCATTCGAACCCACACAGGAGGCACTTCTGAGCACTATACAGTAGGTTCCATCCCAAATGAAAGGAGATCCAGCTGGGGCTGCAGTTAGGATCTGGGGTTGGAGGGTGGGGGCTAGGTTGTTGCTGTGACTGATACCACTTCTTGACACCCACAGAGATAGAAAGTAGACCATAAGCACGGAGCATAGCCATTACCTGGACACTCCTCCCTGTCCCTAGAGTCTCCAGCTGCCTGCAAGAGTTGGTTTGACAAACTTGCTCAGAAGCACACTGGGGCTACGAGCAGTGAGGTGCCCAGAGTTTGGAAACAGGACAGGCTCAAGGCACTTTCTGCTCCAGCTGCATCTCCTTGGTGCAGCGGCAATCTGGATGGGGCCCAGAGGGAAGAGGAACTCTGAGATGGAGTTGTTTAGTTTCCCAGCCCTGCAGCAGAAGGAAGTGAGCAGGGATACAAGGCTAGTGGCTGCCTCTCCTCATCTGCTGGAGGATCTCCGGAGGTGGGGATGGGGTGGGGTGGGGTGGGGGGGAGCTCCAGGCAACTGGAGCATCCCTCACCTACCTCTGTTGATCATCTCCCTGGGAAATGTAACTGCCCATTTTTCTTCTCCCAGAGCCTAACAGGGCCTAACTCTGTGCCATCGTGTGCAGGAATGATGTCTCACTTGAACCAATGCAGCTGACTCCTACTGACCATCTGCTCCCAGATCCCCATTACTTGACAACCCATATTGGCATTAGAGGCCCCAGATTAAGCTGTATATAGCTTTAAAGCCTTCCATGGCTTCCAGTAACCAAAGGATCAAGTTCAGACTGCCTTACCATCCTGCAAAGCCCTTGACAGTCCCAGTATAGCCAGAAGGAAGTTCTACCCATGCTCAGTACTATACCCTGCCTCCTTCCACATCTGGTACCCTCTGTCTAGTGCTCTCCTACCCTGCGCCAAGTGGGCAGAGCCCAGTCCAAAACTTCCTCCCAAGCAGATGTGTTCTCTACACACACACACATGCACACACGTGCGTGCGCGCACACTCGCGTGCGTACACACACACACACACACACACACACACACACACACACACACACACACATAGATGCCCTTGACCTGGCCTTCATGACTTCTGTAAGTCCAGAACTCGTGCCTGGCATACAGAGGCACCAAAGCACATCTAGCTGGCTGGATTCAGGGTGAATTAAAAAAAAATGGGGGTTTTCCAGTCAGTGAGAATTCAGAATGAGAGTCCCCCTGGGATTACCCACCTTCCACCTTATCCCCTCAGCCCTGTGGGGTGGCCAGGGTTGGAATATTTTCTAGGTGAGGAAACAGGCTGAGAGAGGAGAAGGGCAGGGATGGGAGCAGACACAACCAGAGATAGCAGATCGCCCCAGGTCAGCACAAAGTGCTGCAATTAAGTCGCCACCATGAGGGGCCTTTTGATCCAAATTATATAGGCCCTGTGCACCTGAGCAATTAACACTGGAGCCACAGGTGAGACTCACAGCTGGTGAGGCTGCGTGGGCAGCTGGAGGCATTATCATCTGGTGCCATGTTGCCTGCCCTGTCTGGGCCCTGACATAGGTCCAGCTCAGTCCAGCCACTGGCCACTCCCTGCTGGAGAGCCACAGACTTCTCACACTCTGCTGGAGAATGGCCTGTCCACTATGGGCTGCAGCCCCCACCCCCAGAAATGGAAGGGCCATTTCTTATTACCTGGTTCCCCTCACTTACTCCCTCTCATACTGCCTCAACTCTCCTCTACTCCAGAGAGGCCAACCTAATAAGCCCTGTAGCCTTTCCCCTTGGCACACCCTCTTTCCCTTGCGCCTTGCAGGAACCTGGCTAACAGTAGACATGTAAGGGATCTGTTGAATAAACACATGCTTACATGCATGCATGCCTGTAATTCTGTGGTATTCCTCTGAGGTCCCTTTACGCCCTCTCTCAGCCTCGGTGTGCACAGAACAGGAATGATGGTAAGGTCACTGATAGCAACAAGAGGGGTGTTTGGCAGGGTCTGAGCTCTTCATGGGGTCTCAAGACCTTTCCTTCTTGCCCTTCTGATGGAGAGATGCTCCCCCCACCCAATTCCTGCAATGGCCCTTGCTAGCCATTTAACATGATGTCATATCTTTGAGTGAATGCTGGAGCCAGGTAGGTTGTGCTCCCTCTGATGGAACCACAACAACTTTGCAATAAGCCTCAGCACCTTCGCTCTGTTTATTATGTACGTCATAGGGGGAGGGGCTGGCTAGTCAGAGTGGGAGGTCTCGGTGGGCAAGCAATCTCAGGCTACAGTTGTTAAGGAGGGTGAAGAAGCAAGAGGTTGGTTTTGCATTTACTTGTCAGTCATTAGTAAACACTTGTACTTGCACACACGGTCAACATTTGTACTTAGAACAGAGGAAGGCTTTGCAATCCCTTTTGCCAACACCACGGTTGGGGAAGGTTTTGCCATTGTCATGGGTCTGAGGCGTTGGGTTCTTGTTGTTCTTCGGTTGTTTTTCCAGACAAGATTTCTCTGTGTAGCTCTGGCTGTCCTGGAACTCTCTCTCTGTAGACTAGGCTAGCCTTGAACTCAGAGATGCACCTGTCTCTGCCTCCTGAGTGCTAGGATGAAAAGCGTACACCACCACCGACTGCTATTGGGTTCTTAACATCTGAGCTCGTGTCAACAATACACATTCACTCAGGGCTCCCATGGCTTCCCGCACTGTGGATCTTCACATGTACATCATTGTTGCTGTGCCCATGGGTTTTGTGGCTTGGGGAAACAAATGTATTTGCAGTAGAAAAGACTCTCCAATAATGGGCTTGCATGGGCCCCTCCTAAGGCCACCCCAGCAAGCAGCTTGGCTCAGCTCTGTAGCTCACTTTGTTAAATCGGGGATCCAGGTCTCTGTTCCTTAGCTGGTCCCCAAGGCCATTGACTATCTAGGCTGTCAGCAATGCCACCTGATGTTTGCTGTCTTCTCACCATCAGGGAATCCTCTATAAAAAGCTCAGACCAGAAATGCTGAAAGAGCCTGAGGGAGCCACTTTCAAAGCGGCAAAGTTCACTGTCATGGTCAAGGCTGAACCCCAGAGCCCTCAAGCTGGGCTGAGGCTTCAGAATGGTCTGGAATCCAGCTGAGATATGTTCTGGGCATTGACTGGTCCCAACCCTTGGCTATCCCAGAGAAAAGGAGCGTGACCTTGGGCAACTTACTATCCTCCAAGAAGACAGTCCTTGGGAGAGGGGAAGGAAGAATTTGGAGGTCATCAGAGGTGCACACAAGGCACACTCAAGCACCTGGCTTCTACCGAGACTGCAGTTCCCAGAGCCACAGGCCATCCCAGGAGCATGCACGAGACCAGGGTCTGGGTGAGCCACCTCTGGCCATGATAATGCATTCCCACAAGTGTGTACATGGTATCAGTTTACAGTGCTGATGTCCTGGTGTTGGGTACTTGGAATGAGCCTTGTAGTTCCTCCTGGGGGACAAGGAGGGCCCTCCTTTCCCTTCTTGCCTCACAGAGGCCATGTTTCTTGGCCTTTCTACCTCTTCAAAGTGCATGCTACCCACCTCTGGGTTCTTCACCTCAGTTTGTGTGACACTTGCCCCTCTCCTCCACCCCCGAGATACTCCAGAGTACCCTCTCCATCTCAGGATCTTGAACTTCATAACACCTGTTAAGTCGGCTTTACCATGACCAGGGACCTGCTCAGGGTCCTAAGGATTAGGATATGGGTGACTTTGGTATCTACTTCCATGATTTTCAAGTATTTATTCTATTGCAGGCAAAAGTAGGGACAAATATGGGCCCCGAGAAATGAAACTGATGTAGGTTTACTGAAGTGTGCATGTGCTACCATGATGTGAGTGCTGGATTCTTTAAAGAGAAGGGTTTGAACATCTGGACCACAAGGGCCCCAGGTAGTGCATGCCATGGAAGTTGAAGAAAACTATGCCCTTGACTTGGTGCTTCATGTCATCTTAGCATCTGTCAGGTCCAGCTCTCAGGAGCCCATAGACTTAGTACTGTGAAATGTAAGATAAACTGTGTTTCACGATTGAAAATTTCATTTAGAAGAGAAACCCCAACTAGCCTTGTCCTGTTCCACATTATTTACTGTGACATCTTGGCGCCCTTCCCAGAGCCCTGCATCTTTCACAGTCAGGGTATCCCGCCCCAGGGTCTCCATGAGGCACAGCACAGGAGAAGAATGGGGCCAGCTCTGCTTTGAGGATGGGGGGACTGGCGTCAGCAATCCTGGGCAAATGAGTTATCCCTGTGAGAAGGGGTAGCCTCAGCTGGTAAAGAAAAGAGTGTATCAAGTAATAAGGTCATAAGAGAGTAGTCATGGTATCATAGAACTGCCTGGAAGATTCTAGAAGGTTCTAGAACTGAGATGTTCCAAACTTGTACCATGGTAATGAGGGAGGCCAGAAAAGAAAAGGAAGGATACTACAACTCTGGATGGGAACTCCTCACAGAGGAAACACCTAACAGGTTAACACTGCTGCTGCCAGGGCCTGAAGAGATGGCTCAGTGGTTAAGTACACTGGGTGCTCTTTCTGAGGGCCAGGGTTTGATTCCTAACACCCACATAATGGCTAACAACCATCTGTAACCCTGCTTCCAGGGGGATCAAATGCTGCATTCTGGCCTCCTTGCACAGACATACATGCTGGAAAAAATACTCCATATAACAAACCCCCCAAAAGATTGCTGTTTCCAGCTCTCTGAGAAGGAGCAGCAGGAAGGGAGCGGATAACAGTCCAGGCTCCAGAGCCCAAGGGTTTGGGTTCCAATTTGGGCCTGAACTGTTTTGGATCAATGATATCTCTGGCTTGTTTCTTCATTCATATGAGGACAACACAGCTGAGAACCTATAGTGGGTTAACGCTAGTTACCGTCTCTGACCAAGAGCTAACTGGGGGAAAAGCATTCAGATGACAAATCTTACTGGTTCTCTTGGGAAATGTTGTCTCCCTACTCAAAAGAATATTAAGTTGGAACTAGCAAGACATATCGCAATCTTCTTATATATCTATATATGACAGAAAAGTAGAAGGGGACTTAACACAGGGAGGAGGAGCATGGGGGGAAAGGGTAATGAGGTGTCAGTAAGGTACATGGCATGCATTTGTGAGGGTGTCAGAATGAAATCCACTACTTTGTTCACTAATTTAAAACCTTTTAGTAAGCGGTGTTTCCATTTTTTTTTTTTTTACTTATTTCAAAAACACTTTTTGCTTTCCAACTTTTGATATATTTGAACTTTTGGATACTTAAAAAAAATTAACTTGATTAATCTGTAATTATTGGGGGGAGAGAGATGGCTCAATTGGTATAGTCAAGGATGAGGACCTGACTTCAATACCCAGAACCAGCTACCCTAGCCAAATTGTTGAGTTCTGTGTCCCAGTGAGAGAGCATCTCTCAAAACAAACAAACAAACAAACAAAAACAAATAAAGAGTAGGGGCTGAAGAGATGGCTCAGCAGTCCTCTTGCAGAGGACCCAGGTTCAATTCCCAGTACCCACATGGTGGCTCTCAACCACCTCCAGGTCCAGGCTATCTGACATCCTCTTCAGGCCTCTGAGAGCATCAGGAATGTATGTGCTGCACATACATACATGCAGGCAAAACACTCATACTCATAAAAATAAATCTAATTTAAAAATAGCAAAAAGACCATTCAAAAGGTCACAATAATTTCATATGATCAATAGAACATGTATTGATATCAAGAGCCTTAAAATGCATGATGTAGTCAGGCCTGGTGGTATAAGTTTCTTATTCCAGCTGCTTAGGAAGCTGAGGTGAGATGAACACAAGTTCAAGGCCAGGTTGCTACTGAATGAGTTTAAGGTCAGCTAGGGTAACATAGTGAGACTCTGTCTCAAAATTTTAAAACGTCAAAGAGTGTTGGGCATATGGCTGAGTGGTAGAGATCTTACCTAGCACGTATGAGGCCCTAAGGTCAATTCCCAGCACCACAGACAAGCCAACCACAAAGTCAGGACTGGCAGAATTACAAAGTACAGCTAGCCACATGCTTGAACACCATCAATAACTGATCAAACAGGCAGGGCAAAGGTTACTAAAGGTTATGAAAGGCTGAATAGTCTAAGTTGACCCAGTCGATTTTTCTAGAATATTCCACTCAACAAGAGCAACATACACAATATTTTTAAATATTCGTAAAATATTTAGCCAAATAGATCATAGTTTGGGTCTTAATACAAATCTTAGTATATTTCAAAGGATTTGGGTCATATAAAAAATGTTTGCCTGAGCAAGATATAGTGGAGCATGCCTATAATCCCAGCACTCGGGGAGACAGAGGTAGGGGATCTCTGTGAGTTCAAGGCCAGCCTGGTCTACAAAGTGAGTTCAGGACAGCCAAGACTACACAGAAAAACCCTGTCTTTTTAAAAAAAAATTTCTGGCATGGTGGTGCACACCTTTAATGCCAGCACTAGGGAGTCAGAGGCAGGTGGATCTCCCTGAGTTCCAGGCCAGCCTGATCTACAGAGTGAATTTCAGGATAACCAGGGCTACACAGTCTCACCCTATCTCAAGCCAAACCAAACCAAACCAAACCAGAAGAAAAAGAATGTTCTTTAGTCACAGGAAATTACATTATAAATGATACTAGGAAAGAGATTCAGAAACTATGTGTGAGCCCACACACATCTGTGCTTGGTGCCTTTAGAGGTCAGAAAAGGACATCAGATCCCCTGGAAGTTACAGGTGTTTGTTTGTCCTCATGTGGATACTGGGATCGAACTCAGGCCCTGGGAAAGAGCCGCCAGTGCTCTTAACTGCCAAGCCATCTCTCTAGCATCACCTCACCTTTGTTATTTCAAAATTACTACTCTCTTCAGAGGGGATATTTGCTATGAAATCTACCTTGATGTTAAAATAACCACTCTCAATTTCTTCTCATCAGTCCTAGCATGGTCTGTTTCCATTTTGGTTTTTTTTCTCCCCTGTGGATTTTATGGAGGCAGCATTTTCCTTTTAATTCATCAGGACACTATGTGTCTTTTAACTGGAGTGTTCAGACCAGTCACATTCCCTGTAAGTCTGCATTCTGGCCATTTGTTTTCTCCCTTGAACTTTTACTTCATTTGTCCTCTTTTGTTTTTAATTTTAATTATCCCATTATAGGTCACGTATTCATTTATAACTATTCTGTTTCTTAACTGGTTCTTTGAGCTTACATACATTTTTATGTTATAAAAAACTCCTTTGAAAGGTTTTATTTTTTAGTATGTGTATATGTGTGTGGGAGGTGGACACATACATGCAGGTGCCTTTGAGGGCCAAAAGAAGGGCATCGGATCCCCTAAGCTGGATTTACAGGTGGCTGAGAGCAACATAGGTGGAGGGAATCAAAATCAAGAGGAGCAGGTGATCTTAATCACTGAGCCATTTCTTTAGCTCATAAATTTTTTAAAAAAGTTTTATTATACCATTTTCCATACATATACCTTTTCCTTTTATAAACTACTTTTAAGTGTTTATTGTACAATTCAGCCTGCCCTGTCCTGGCAAACCTAGCAGTGGTGAGCCCTATCCCATTCCCTGTGCACCCCATTCCTGGTCCACAGCTCAGCTTCCATGACCAGCGACCTGTAGCCACCCAGAATAGACAGGTGATTCCTCTATGCCCCAGTTCCCTGCCTGCTTGGTACCCCTGGTCTAACCCAGCAACAGTGAGATATGTCCTGCCCCCTAAATGCTCCATTTCCCAGACTGCAGCCCTATGTAAATTCCCAGAAGCCTGCAGCCATCAGGGGCTAACCAGAGGACTGAGGCTATCAGGGACCACCAGAGGTAAAATGTACCTGCTCCCTAGCACTCCATTTTTGGCCTACAACTTGGCCTGCATTACCTGAAGCCTGCCAATACCAGAAACAACCAGAAGGCTAATGGCTAGTGTAAGAACACAACAAGAGCCAGGGCAATATGATGGCACCATGAGACTCCACATATCATACTGCAGCAAGCTTAGAATATCTTAGCACAGCTAAAGAACAAGGAAATCATCTTAAGTCTTATCTTGTGAAGATAATAGAGGTTTTTAAAGAAGAAATGAATAAATCCCTTAAAGAAATACAGGAAAACACAATCAAACATGTGGACGCCTTTAAAAAGAAAACAAGTCCCTTAAAGAAATACAGGAAAATACAATAGGTGAAGGAAATGAATAAAACTGTTCAAGACATGAAAATGGAAGTAGAAGCAATAAAGTAAGCACAAACTGAGGGAATCTTGGAGATGGAAAACATAGGGAAGAGAATAAGAACTACAGACATAAACATCACCAACAGAATCCAAGAGATGGAAGAAAGAATATCAGGCATGGGAGATACAATAGAAGAAATCAATACAACAGTCAAAGAAAATGTTAAATATAAAAAACTCCTGACACAAAACATCCAGGAAATCTGGGATATTATGAAAAGTCCTAACCTAAGAATAATAGGAATAGCGGAAGGTGAAGAGTCCCAGCTGCAAAGACCAAAAAATATTTTCAACAAAATCATAGAAGAAATTTTTCCCAACTTGAAGAAAGAGATACCTATAAGAAGCATACATACCAATTAGATTGGACCAGAAAAGAAAATCTTCCTACCACAGAGTAATAAAAACACTAAATCCACAGAACAAAGAATGAATATTAAAAGCTGCAAGGGGAAAAGCCAAGTAATTAACAAAGGCAGACCTATCAGAATTACAACTGACTTCTCAACAGAAAGACTAAAAGCTAGAAGGGTCTGGACAGATGTCTTGCAGCCTCTCAGAGACCACAGATGCCAACCTAGACTACTATACCCAGAAAAACTCTCAATCACCATAGATGGAGAAAACAAGATATTCCAAGATAAAACAAAATTTAAACAATATCTATCCACAGATCCAGCCTTACAGAAAATACTAGAACTCTAAACCAAAGAGGTTAACTATATTCAAGAAATCACAGGAAATAAATAATTCCACAGCAGCAAAAACAAAAGAAGGAAAGCATACACAAACACACACACTATAGAACCAACATCAAAATAATAGGATTAACAACCATTGGTCTTTAATATCTCTTGACAAAAATGGACTCAGTTTCCCAAATAAACAGGATCTGTCATGCTGCTGCATACAAGAAACACACCTCATCAACAAAGATAGACATTACCTCAGAATAAAGGGCTAGAAAAAGGTTTTCCAAACAAACAGACACAAGAAGCAAGCTGGAGCAGCCATTCTAACATCTAATAAAATAGACTCTCAGCCAAAATTAATTGAAAGAGATGAGGAAGGACACTTCATACTCATCAAAGGAAAAACCCACCAAGATGACATCTCAATTCTGAGCATATATGCCCAAATCCAAGTGCACCCACATTCATAAAAGAAACATAACTAAAATAAATCACACATTGCAATCCATGAATTAATAGTAGGAGACTGCAACATCACTCTCTCAACTAATGAACAGATCATTGAGGCAGAAATTAAACAGAAAAAATGAAACAAATCATCATTATGAATCAAATAAACCTAACATATTTATAGAACATTTCATCCAAACACAAAAGTATATACCTTCTTCTCAGCACCTCATAGAACGAGTTTCTCCAAAATTGATGACATGGTCATTCACAAAGCAAGTTTCAACAGATAAAAAATTTGAAATAACACCTTGTATTTTATCAGACCACCATGGATTAAAGCTGGACTTCAACAATAGAAAGCCTACAAACTTATGAAAATACTCTATTCAGTGACCACTGGGTCAGGAAGGAAATAAAAAAAGAAATTAAAGACTTTCTAGATAGAATTCAATGAAAATGAAGGCACAGCATACCCAAACTTACGGCACACAATGAAACCAGTGCTAAGAGGAAAGTTCAAAGGACTAAGCACCTTCAAAAAGAAATTGAATCCTGCCTATAATATATGCAGGGATAAAGAGAGCAGATATTTAGAGAATGTCCAACCAATGCTTGTCCCAACTTGAGACCCACCCCATGGGAGAGAACCAACCCCTGACACTATTAACAATACTCTTCTATGCTTGCAGATGGCAGCCAAGCATAGATATATTCTGAGAGGGTCCTCCCTGCAGTAGATTAAAACCAATGCTGAGACTCACACCTAAACATTGGACAAAGCATAGGAAGTCTTGTGGAAAAGTGGGGGAAGGACAGAAAGACCTGGAGGTGACAGGTACTCCACAAGAAGACCAACTGAGCCAAAAACCAGGGCCCAGAGAGGCTTTTGGAGACTGAAACACCAAGAACCATGCATAAACTGGACCTAGGCCCCCTACACAGATGTAGGGACAGCTCCGGCTTCATGTGGGACCCCCTAGTAAGGGGAGCAGAGACTGTCTCTGACATGGACTCTGTTGCCTGCTTTTTGATTGCTTCTCTCCGGTGGGACTGCCTCGCCAGGCTACATGGGAAAAGGGCATGCTCGGTCCTGATGAGCTGGGGTAGATGGGAAGAAGAGATCCCCTTTTCTGAAGAGCAGGAGAAGGGGCATGGGGGAAGATGGATGGAAGGTGGGACTGGGAAGAGAGCTACAGAAAATAAATTAATCAATTAAAAAAAGAAATTGGAGGTATCTCTAGAACAAAAGAATCAAGACCATCCAAGAGGAATAGACAGCAGGAAATAATCAAACTTTCAGGGCTGAAATCAGTAAGTTAGAAACAAACAGAACAATATAAAGAATTAAAACACACACACACACACAAGAGCTGGTCCTTTGAGAAAATCAACAAAATAGACAAACCATTAGCCAAACTAAAAGGCAGAAAGTATTCAAATGAAGAAAATCATAAATAAAAAGGGGACATAACAATAGACACCGAGGAAAGCCAAATAATCATTAGATCTTATTTCAGAAACCAGAACTCTGCAAAATTGAAAAATCTAAATGAAATGGACAGTTTTCTTGATAGATATACCACTTACCAACATTAATCAAGATCAGGTAACCAATTTAAATAGACCTATAGCTCCTAAGGAAATAGAAACCATTAAAAGTCTCCACCCCCCAAAAAATGCAGGACCAGATGGTGTTAGTGCAGAATTATACCAGACATTTAAAGAAGAGCTAACACCAATACTCCTCAAAACTATTCTATAAAATAGAAACAGAAGTAACATTGTTAAACTCATTCTATAAGGCCACAGTCACCTTGATATGTAGGCTTCAGTTTTTCCCAAACCTACTTTATTAGGGGTTCTTTAAATGCTTATACCTCCCTTCCAACTCACCTACCTTAGACAGGAGAGAAAGGAGGTGTATGGAAACAGGAGAAGTAGACCGTGTTGAATTCAGTTCCTGGGAGCAATTCCCCTGGCATACACAGCAGGATTTCAGCAGACCAGCAATTCCACCAAAGTTGCTGCTGGAACCTGGAACAGCAGCCAGAACCTAGAGCCTTGAAGCCTTCGCTGGAGCAGTTCTCTCTAAGAGCATCTCAAAGTGGAGCGATGAACAGCCAAATAACACCAAGACACAAAAAAAGCCTGCTCGTCCTTTTTTTTGTGCTCAGATATAGATATATCTCCTCTCAGAGTCTGTATTAGGATGTTTTTCAGCTGGCAAAAACCAAGCCCCCATGAACTGGTTCGACTTCTAAGTGGATAAATATCACCTGCTCTCTCACAAGTCTGTTCCCCATCCTGCACTTGGGATCAAAGCAAAAACATGTTTGTATCCACTACATTGATACCTAAACCACACAAAGACCCAACAAAGAAAAAATTTCAGACCAATCTCCTTTATGAGCATTGATGCAAAAATACTCAATAAAATACAAACCAAATCTGAGAATATATTAAAAACGTGATCCACCATGATCAAGCAGGCTTCATCCCAGTGATGCAAGGATGGTTCAACATACAAAAACCCATCAATGTAATCCACCATATAAACAACAACAACAACAGCAACAACAACAAAACTATATGATCATCTGATTAGATGTTGAAAAGGCCTTTGACAAAATCCAATACATCTTCATGTTAAATGTCTTGGAGAGATCAGGGATACAAAGCACATATCTAAATGCAATATACAGAAAGCCAATAGCCAATATAAAATTAAATGAAGAGAAACTTAAAACAATTCCACTGAAATCAGGGACAAGACAAGGCTGCCCACTCTCTCCATATCTATTAAATATAGTACTTGAAGTTCAAGCTAGAGCAATAAGTCTACTACAGGCGACCAAGGGAATACAAATTGGAGAGGAAGAAGTCAATGTTTCACCATTCGCAGATGATATGATAGTATACATAAGTGACCCCCACAATTCCAAGATAACCATACTATAATCCACAGACCCAAAGAAGCCAAGGAGGGCCCAAGGGAGGATGCTACAATTTCACTCAGAAGAGAAAATAAGAGACATCTGAAGTAGATGGAGGGAGAGAACTGGGTGGGAGAGTGGGTGGCGAGTTATGAGGATCAGGTGTGGGAAGATGGGGGTTTGTGAGGGAGAACCAGGAGAGAAAATGGAAGTCAGTAGAGGGTTGGGGAGAGGACCAGGAGAGAGCGTGGAAATCAGTGGGGAGCAGAGGGCACATCTCTGGGGCAGGTAAGGCTCCCAGGTGTCTATGGGGTGACCCTAGCTGAGACTTCTAGCATTGGGGGATATGGAGCCTGAAATCACTACCCCCTATTGCCATGTAGGACTTGCAATGGAGGGAGGGGGACACCAACCCACCCATAAAACTTTCGACCCGATTTGTCTTGCCTACAAGAAGTGTAAAGATAAAGATGGATCAGTGTGAGGAAAAGGCAAACCAATGATGGGCCCAAATGGAGACCCACCCCATGGGAGAGAGCCAGCCCCTGACACTATTAATGATACTCTGCTGTGCTTGCATACAGGAGCTTAGCATACCTGTCATCCAAAAGCTGATGGAGACAGATGCAGAGGCACACAGCCAATCAATAGGCTGAGCTTGGGGAGTTTTGTGGAAGAATGAGAGGAAGGATTGGAGGAGCCAGAGAGGTCAAGGAAACCACAAAAACGACCTACAGAGTAAACTGAGCTGGGTTCTTGGGGGCTCACAGAAGCTGAACCACCAACCAAAGAACATGTATGGGCTGTACCTAGCCCCCCTCCCCTACATATATGTAGTAGATGTGCAGCCTGGTCATCATGTGGTTCCCCTCACAATGGGAGTGGGGGCTGTCTTTTACTTTGTGGTCTGCCTTTGGATTCCTTTTCCCTAGTTGGGCTGCCTTGTCTGACCTCAGTGGGGGAGGACACACTTAGTCCTGCTGAGACTTGAGGTGCCAAGGTGGGTTGGTACTCCTTGGGGGGCCTCCTCTTCTCTGTGAAGAAGGAGAGGGGGAAGTGGGGGTGGGGAGGCCATGAGGGTGGGACTGGAAGGAAAGGAGGGAGGGGTCTGGGATCAGGCTATAAAGTGATTAAATAGATTGATAAATAAATAAATAAATAAATAAATAAATAAATAAATAAATGACACACAACTTTGTTTGTTTTTTCAAGACATGGTTTTTCTGTGTAGACCTGGCTGTTCTAGAATCATTTTTGTAGACCAGGCTGGCCTCAAACTCACAGAGGTCTAGCTGCCTCTGCCTCCCGAGAGCTGGAAATATAGGCATGTGCCACTGAGTCTAGCCAAGATACACAACTTTATACTAAATTTTAAAAAAAAAATTTATTGTTATATTCATTGTGATGCCCTTTGATAAGGCTTCTTTCATATTTCTTGTACTTTGTGGGTTACAGTTGTCCTCAATTTTGCAAAAATTAAAGCTATTTTCCCCCCCATCTCTGCACTCCTTTTCTGGACACATATTTGCATAAATTAGCACATTTCTGCATAGATTAACATAGCATCTGTCCACATATTTGCATACTAGAAGTGGTCACAGGCAAGATTTTGGATGTTTTCATTTTTCTTAGTCTTTTCCCTGGTGTTTTCCTTTTGAATACTGTCTGTCAGTTGTGTGTTCGCACTCCTTACCTTTGTTTTTCATGCTGTAGTTTAAGCTGCTGTTAACGCTACTTTTGTTTGGTTTTCTGCCAGACAGCTTGTCATTCATAAAAGTTCAGAGCTTCGTTTCTCATTCTGTCTCCATTTTCCCACCTCATGGGCTTAGTCCTCTCCTTTGCTGGGATGTTTTCGCACGGGTTCTTGTCTCTTTCCTCTGTCATCCTGGTCATTGGTCATTTTGTGGTTATTATCCTCTTGTTTCTGGGGACTGTTTTTCCCATTGTGTATTTTATTCCTCTGCTTCTAGTCATTTTCTCCCACCCAAGAACTAAGCAGGCTCAGCCCTGCTTAGCTCCCAAAATGAGGCACGCTCAGGGTGCTATGGCATACGCCGACAGTGTTATTACACTCTTCAAGTATGCTTGAGTTTTGTTGTTAAGGTTTTTTTTTTTTCCCCTGCAGAGCAATTAGGTAAAATTTGGAAACCATTTGTTCCTTGTGAGGTTTGTTTTAAATCTTTGTGAGATGGTATCAAGACAAGCCTTTAGTCCAGGGCTAATTTTACCCTTCCCGCGGCAATAAATACCTCTCTGCATTCTCTGCCAGACTTCTCCTAACTGTGAGGCTTTTCCACTCTGGCTGCTGCAAGCACCAACTATTCTAGACCTGCTCAAGCTCCGGGGTTGCTCCTTCTTACTCTAATCAAAGACTAAACTCCTGTTACCACCTTTCTACGTAGGCGGTTTTCTTCCCCCTTTTGCTGACAGACAACAACTAAAGCTAAGG
Source organism: Acomys percivali (assembly GCA_907169655.1). Classification (NCBI taxonomy): domain Eukaryota; kingdom Metazoa; phylum Chordata; class Mammalia; order Rodentia; family Muridae; genus Acomys; species Acomys percivali. The sequence goes on along the minus strand of OU015747.1, from coordinate 29,658,693 downwards.
TTTACAGAGGTTGAGAGATTCCCACCCCCCTCACCAGCTGTGACTTGGAAATTCTGAATCTGGAACCGGGAACCACCACACGATCCTGGTGAGGTTTTCCTAAGGTCCCTCCAGCCAAACCGATGACCTTGGGGAGATGGACTGGGTGTGGCTGAGAAGATGCCTCGAGCTGTTCAACTTAGCACATCCTACTGGAAAGTCAGTGTCTGATGTGAATGCTCTTCTCTCCAACTCCAGCTCGATCCCTCTTGCACCCTCACGATTGACTCCTCCCCTGCTCCGTAGCTCTCTTGGAGGCAAGGAGGAAGCCAGAAGCATGGAGAGGACTTAATGACAGTGACAGAGACGTGAGAGCTGAGAAGTGTAACCGGAGCATCATTGCCCACTGACATTAAAAGGGAAAAGCCATCCGTTAGTTCCCTCAGTGAGCCAGCTTTTGGGGAATGGGGCATGGGAGAGAGGCTCATGGTGGCATGGTTGGATGACCTAATAAGGATGGGCTTCAGACTCTTAAGGCTTGCTCACGCCCCTCAGCAATGACTCCTACTGTCAGTATCTCTTTATGTAGGAATACAAAGGCCAAGTCCCTTTCCAAACGCTCAGTGTTCACCCCAATAATCCTGACAGCACTTTCCTCCCCGTGCACAATCAGAAAAACCTGTCAAGGCACCCTCTCCACAGCAAGGGACTTCCGGTTGACCTCCACATTAGCGTATGTCACCCGTATCTGCATTCAAGGGCCGGAGGAAGACCGAAGAAGATATCAGATACCCTGGGGCTGGTTACGGGTCCTTGTGAGCCATCTGATGTGGGTGCTGGAAATAAGCATTGGTCCTCCGGGAGAAGAGCAAGCACTCTCAACTGAGTGCTGTCTTTCCAGCCCTATTCTGCCCTCCCACAAAGGAGGAAATTGAGTCAAGTGATGCATCTGGTCAGAGGCAGAACCAGGTCTAACTAGCTCTGTCCTGGTATCCTGGCTTCAGTAGTCACCCAGTTCATTGTTGGTTTATAGTTATTCTCTTCCCTTTCATGTTTTTTTTTTTCTTTTTGAAGATAAGATCTCACTATATAGGCCCCGAGCCCTGTCCCCAGCAGGACCCCTCCCTCTTCCCAGGAACATACATGTGTATGTCCATCATATGAGACTGGGCCACGCACCCCTTGGGCCACTGCTACCTGCAGCAACCTGAATGTTGTGGTGCCACACATTTCTTTACACACCCAGCTCATGCAGCCCATTCAGTGGAGGGAAATGCCTCATTGCTCTGTGATATGGGTGTCCGAATGTTCTAGAATGCAGAGTGGAGTGACCTGGGAAGTCTTAATATTGGAGCATGGAGGAAGGAAGAAAGGTAGGGAAGAAAGGAAGATGGAGGAGGAGGAGGGAGAAAGAAGGGGAGGGAGGAGGAGGAGGGAAGAGGTCTCATAATGATGTGCTGAGGAGCTCAAGCAGTCTCCTTCCTCTACTAGACATTAGAAAGAGGAGGGGAGTGCAAAGAGAAGGAGGAAGGAAGGAGGAGAAAGGATAAGAGAAAGGGGGAACAAGAAGAAAGGAGGGGAAGGAGGAGGAGGGAGGAAGAGATGAGAAAAAGAGGAAGAAGGAGGAGGAGGAAAGAGGAGGTGGAGGAGGAGGATAGAAGCATTCTCAGCACAGCATCCTTAGGGCTAAACAGAGGAAATTTAGCTCAGGGTGTTACCGAGGTACAGTGAGAGAGGCGCTCCAACCTACAGGGTGGCCAGAATGGTGCACAGGGACACTCAAGCATTCAGCTTCCTCCTCTGCTAGAGATTAGTAGGCATCACTGGAAACTCTTGAGCATAAGGGGTGAGTCCTGAGGGTTTGTAGGAAGCTCACCTGTCTGTATGTAGCAGGCAGACCACGTGGGTGAGGGAAGGGTGCCCTGGAGCAAACAAAGGATACGGACCACAGAGAAATGGAGGAATCAAGGAGAAGAGAAGAAAAAAAAAACCGGAAGTGAGAGTTCATACATGGGAAGCCGAAGAACGTGTCCTCAGCCCAGGTCCTATGCATGGAATACTGCAGGAGCTCTCTTGGAGTCTGAAGATCAGGGTGGAAAGTGGCAGAAGGAATGGAGCAGTTCGGAGCCTAAGAGAAGATTGGGAGGAAGGGCATGGATGGGAGGCTGAGTCTACTGTTATCAGCCTCAGGACTTAGATCAGATCTCATGGCCTTCAACTTCTGCACCTATAACAAAGTAGATCACTGTAGTTCTCACCCAACATGCTGACACACAGGTTAAAAGAACTGAGCATGTATAAGAGTTCAGGGATGACAGTTACACAACCACCACTGTCACCACTACTACCAACGCTACTAACAACAATATTGCCACTGCCACCACCACCATCAACAACACCATCACTACCACCAACATCAACACCACTACCACCACCATCACCACTGCCATTACAATCATCACCACCATTAATAACAGCATTACCACTGTTAGCACTACCATCTTCACTGCCACCACCATTATCCCTACCACCATCGCCGCCACCATGACCGCCTTCACTATGACCATCACAGAGCAGAAACACCAACTGAACAGGGAAGCCCCCTAATCCTAACGTGACAAAAGGAGAAACTGAGATATAAAAGTGGACAGAACAGGAACTGGAATCAGAGACTCTCAGCCCCACCCACAGTACGCATGCCAGGACACCAGCCATGTGAGAAATGGTCAGACAACACACTTTCCCCATTGGACTGTGAGGGACCAGAAGGAGATGGGATGGACTCTGCCTTCCAAATGGTCCAGACTCCTTTCCCCTGCCTCATCCTGCATTTCCATGGTAGTTGTTCCCAGACCCTTCGGAGGAGCCCAGAGTGAGAATATTTCTAACAAATTGATCCTTCCCTTCCTCTTCCCTTTTTCATTTCATTTATTTTCCTTCCTTCTTTCCTTTGAGGAAAAAGTTTTAAAGTAAACGAGACCAGGAAAAAGGCATGTTAGACACCATTTTTCTTGGGAGCCTCAAAAACCTTGATTAGCAGCTGAGTTCTATAGTCACAGAGGAACGGCAAGCACGACTCACCGAACACCCTGCCCTGGGTGCTGTTAAACGTCTTCTGCGCCTCTGAAGACCTCCCACGGCATTCCTGAACAATACGCATGGAACCGTGCAAAGGACTCTGGGATATCCCAAGCCCTCCCAGAAGCCGGGCTCTGTGTTTTGTCCATGTCAGTTGTGTCTTTCTCATGGACCCTTTCCACAAGTCTTCTGGAATTTTCACAGAAAAGCCTGTGGAATTCCAAATGGATTCTCATGAAAAATCTCTTCGAGTTGTTATGTAAGCCCCAGTGAGTTCTCACAGAAATATAGAATTCACACATGGAACATCCCCTCGACTTCCAGAGAATTCCACACCAATGCCCACTCCCATCAAGCAAAGGAAATTCCCATGAAATGTTAAGAGAATATGCATTAATTTCTCTGAGAAACCTCAAGGGAGATTGAAGAAACACCCTCAGAATTCTTTGGGAACACAGAGGGGCCCTCCAAATGACCATAACACGAGGGCCTATCCTAGGGGATCACTTTGACAGGGTGTCTACAGGCAGCGATGTAGCAAGCCACTACTGCTGACTGCTCACTTGGCTTCTATGGGGGAGAGATAAGGACTTTCTCACGTGTTTTGTAGTCTCCTGCCACACTGTCACCCTGGACAAGACAGAGCCACTTAGGGCCCAGCAGCCCCTTATGCCGTCAATCCAGCCTCACCACGTATGCTCTCCAGTCTTTCATCAAGCCTGACTTGGTGACGACCTGGGATGCTGGCACACCGTGGGTATCAACAGAGCAATATTCTTTTCAGCTTGGGATACGGAGACACTAGGACCTGGGTTTCAATGGAGTCCACCCTTGCTCCCGCTGCCAGAGGACAACCCACTGACTTTTGGAAGTCAGCCTCCACAGAAACAAAATGACAAGAGCTCAGCATGGGGGACAGAGCTGCCACACAAAAGAGATGTCCAAGGAGTGGTCAGGGAGGCAGCTAGGCAGCTCTACCCAAGCTCAGCTCACAGACACCTGCCAGTGCCTGGCCTGTTCCAGCCAGTTTGGCCCTGACCCAGCTCTGGGCCACCCCCCCCCCCCGCGCCCCCGACATAAAGACCTGTTGGATCTGATGAGTGTGGGTCTCTCCCAGCACTCTGAACCTTCTTCATTCTGTCTTTACCCAGCAACCTCGATTATGCCTTTGGGGCCAGAGACTTGTCCCCTACCCCAATCTGGCTTGACTCCAGCCTGTCTCTGAGGATTCCCCTCCTGACAGCTGCTCCTGGGTTCACCAAGGCTAAGCTCAGTATTCTGGCCTGGATCCCAATCCTAACTCATTAGGCGTGGGATCAATTCTTTCAGGTCTGGCTTCCTCACAAGAGCACAGACTCTGTCTTTTTTGCTGGGGACTCCAGGGGGCCAAGACAGTGTCTGGCACCCATGAGGGTTGAATGGATACTTTCTGACAGAACAGTGGCCAACTCCCTTGGAGCCTTCATGTAACAATAGGTCGTGCTCCCTCGATGTTTCGTGCACACTGGAAGCCCTTCCCATGGCTGAAATGCATCATCTATGAAGCACGGATTCCATGGGACAGCATCACTTGGAAGGGGTATCACGTGCTCACTCTGCAGCAGGCTCCGCAGGTGCTTTCCCCTTCCTACCAAAGGGGAAACATCAAAGCTGCTAGATGTTGCCACCCTGGGCTGATGGGCCAGACAGCATGAATGCCGGCAACTGTGACAGACACTCAGGTACTTCCCTTGTTTGAGGGTTTCACTGCTTACATCTACCTCACTGTCGTCATCAGTTGGTGTTGCATCCTCAGAATGGCTGAGACTGGGTGACTTAGGAGCATATGGAATTTGGAGAGTCACAAATGCAGGAGCCCAGTGCCAGCATCTTCATGCCATGTGGTAATGTGAAGGAAGGGAGGAGAAGTGTACATGAGAAAGACCCACCTGGCCTGGCCTCTCTCACCCAACGCCACAATAATGAAGTGTTGCTGGAAAAGCTCCCTTCAATTCTCTGCCTCTTGGCCCATTACAGCAAAAATCAAAGTGCCGGGCAAGTTTGGGAGGGATGGTTCAAATCTCAGTGCTACTCAGTCCACTCAGCCCCACAAGGGTAGGTGTGACTGAGTGCTGGTGTTAGCCAGGGTCGCCAGGTCTCACGAAGACCCAGAGACAAAGATGAGGAGAGGCGGTCTGGGCTTAGGCCTGGCCTGAACTTAACGCCCTTCAAAAGCAGAAGAAAGCCAACAGACCTCAGAGCATCAGTGTGGAAACTGCTGCCCTACTCCTCCTGGCTTCTTCATCCTCACCACACCCAAGAGCTACTTAGACTTCATTTCCTTAGCAAGCCCCTTCAATTGCCTCATCTCTTAAACACGTTGAAGCCCTAAGGAGTCATACCAGCGAGATCACACTCTGTGCGTGGGGCAAATCCTCTCCACCATAACCTGCTCCTCTCCTTCCCAGGGAACAGCCCTCCGTGTTCTTGCTGCCCACAATGCTAGTTAGACAAAAAGACTTCCTGTCTGAACTCTCTTCAAACAGGGAGTTTACAATTTACAATTCTGACCAACCAACCGGATGTGTGACTTAAAGGGGAGGAATGTGTTTTTCCCTTTGTTATTCTCTTTGCTGCTTTCTGGAATGTGGCCTGATGACTGGCGCTGTAGCAGGCAGGTTAGACTATGAGGCGGCCTGTAGAATGGACGTCTTGTGTGAAGGAGGAAGGGGATGGGGGGAGAGACCTCGATGTTGCAGATGCTCTCTGAGCCTTTGAGTTTTACCAACACTGTCCGTGATGGTCCATTTGACAGGATCGAGACTCTTGGAGAATGTCTGTGAAGAATTATCTAGGCTAGATTACATGAGATGAGATGACTTAACCTAAAAGTGGGTGTCACCATTCCCTAGGCTTCTGCCCCAGACTGCATAAAAAGGAGAAACTGAGTTGAGCATCCATTTCTCTCTGCTTCCTGACTATAGACACAGCATGACCAGCTGCTATTATTTTACATTTATTATATGTGTGTGTGTGGAGGGGAGTTGGTTGTGTGTGTGTGTGTGCATACTATAGCGCACACACACACATGGAGGTCAGAGGACAACTTGGAGGAGTCTGTTCTTTCCTTTCACGTTGTGGGCCCCTGGGTTAAACTGAGTCATCACACATGGTGGCAGGCACTTTTACTGGCTGTGCCATTTCAATCAGCTTCTGGTGCCCCTTCCCTCCTCCCATCTCTGAGACAGCTTTTCTCTATGTAGCTTTGCTGTCCTGGACTCTCTTTGTAGACCAGGCTGCCCCCGAACTCACAGAAATCCATTTGCCTCTACATCCCTGAGAGTGCTAAGATTACAGGCGTGTGCCACTGTGACCCGCATGCCTCTTCTTTTTAAGGTAAGGCTTTAGCTGAGGATACACTCCATGATTTAGTTCAGGCAACCATTGTCACCTCTTTCTGGTCCCTTGCCCAAGACCAGCCCATGGGGCTTTGAAGACATAGCAGAAGAGACACAAACCTTCAGCTTGGAGCATCGGGCAGGTGACAGATCCATGAAGCCATCAGTCATCACACATCTAGGTTCCTTCTAGAACTCTCTTGGTGCTAGGCCTGTTTCTCAGGACACAAGGTCCCAGCATCCTCCCAGAAGCTGCAGAAAGCCAAGCATAATGTCCCATGTGAGAAGACTCGCTCGCAGTTCCATCACTGGTGTCAACAAGGTTGCTGCTGCACAAAATCATGAGCCTTCCTCTTACTGGTCCCTGTGTGGCCCCAGCAGAGGCAAGTACTCCATTCTGGTGTGAAGCCCAAGTTGTGAGAGCCCCCAAAGACCACCAGGAATCAGCCGGATGCAAATCACATAGGGTCTCATTTATTTCAAGCTCAGAGCTTGGGCCTTCAGCTCCCACCTGAGGAGGGAAGATGGCAGCCCCTAGTGCTAGGGGAACAGGGATTGTAAAGGAAAAAACTGCAGGGGGGTGGGTGGTTCCAAGCCTTGCTGTTACATAATAGATTAGAGGGGTACAGAAAAGTTGCTCTTTTAAGTTGACAGGCTAGGGGACCAGGGCTAAGTGAGGGGACCAGGGCCAGACTACAAGAAGAAAAGTTTGTATGTTCTGGTCATGGTGACCTGTGGCTCTGATTGGTTGCCTTCAAGTGCAAGCTCCTATGAACAGTTGCTTGCTGTATGCTTGAAACTCATGAGGAACTCCAGGTTACAAGGGGAGCAGGGTCCAGGTTCTCAGGCCCTTGAACACAAAATGTTCAGGCCTTGAACACAAAATGGCATTGGTTTGGTCCCTACGCTAGCACTATTCCCAAGTTCCTTAGTCCGTTCCTGGAGCTAGTAGCACTTCCTGTCTGAGCAGTGGTTCTCAACCTTCCTGATGCTGTAACCCTTTAACACAGTTCCTCATGTTGTGGTGACCCCAACCATAACATTATTTCATTGCTACTACATAACTAATTTTTCTACCTTTATGAATCGTAATAGAAATATCTGACATGCAGGCTATCTGATTGTGGCCTCTGTGGGTTTGTATTTTATTTATTTCAAAAAAATTTTTATCCACTGTACATCCCAATCATAGCATCCTCCCTCATCTCCTCCGGTCCTACCTTCCCTCCCTCTTTTTCCCATTCCCCTCCCCTAGTCCTCAGAGAAAGGGAGCCCCTCCACCCTCATAGCTGACCCCAGCTACCAAGTCTCATCTGGACTGCCTGCGTTCTCTTCCTCTGTGACAAGGTAAGGCACCCCACCTAGGGGGAAGTGACCAAAGTGCAAACAACAGAGTCCATGGCAGGGACAGCCCCTGCCCCCCTTACTAGGGGACCCACATGGAGACTGAGCTGCCTGTGTGGGTCTTGACCCACAGGTTGAGAACCACTGTGCTAGACTCTCTGTTTTTTTTTTTTGGCTTGGACCTACGAAAACTTGCACACGGCCTTGAGCTCAGCAGGAAGAGCAGCCTCTTCCAGCTTGGCAGCACGAGGGTTTGGCAGTGAGTAGTCCCGGGAACCACTGTCTTCCCTGCTCCATGCCTTCACCTCCTGTTCTGGTTTCATTTCTGTTAGTGGGATACAATACCAGGTTATACAGTTCATCGCTGCAGAGAAGTCACAGTGGCAGGAGCTTCAGATGGGCTGGTCACATTATTTCCACAGTCAAGAACAGGGAGAATGCACGCATGCTGGCTCGCTTGCTCGCTTGCTCGTGTGCAGTTTGATTTCCCCATTCTAATACATTTCTAGACTCCCTTGCCTAGGGAATGATCCCTCCCACAGGAGACTGAGACTTTTTCCATCAATTAAGGCAACCCCTCCATACACACACCCACGGGCAAACTCACTGTAGGCACCCCCAGATTGAGATTATTTTCCCCAGGTGAATCTAGGCTGTGTCACGTTGGCAAAGCCAACTACCACAGTTGCCTAATCTACAAAACCTGCTCCATTACAGCACCTTTGCCCTGTCAAGTTGTGAGCTGCTGACCTTCAGTGAGCTAGAGCCGTACCTGAGAACCAGCACAGGCATCTTTTTGTGATCCCCTGGCAGTGACTCAATTTACATCTTGGGATCAGCTTTGGTAGGCAGTGAAGTCTCACATTGTGGTACAGGGAAAGGCTCTGGATGAGAGCATCTCATCCTGAGCCCTGGTCCCTGGATCCGTAACAACATGCCCTGGGTACTACAAATGACATATATAGCTGACAGCCCCTGACTCAGACACTTCCTGCATAGTCAACAATGGCAATCCTGGTTATTATGGTACAGTGGGGTGACACAGGGAGCTCAGGTCTGGGGCACCAAAGAGATGTTAACCCACACTGCATCTTGTACTCCAGACCATGCATAAATCAAACCCCTTTATCATCTCTGAAACTGGCCAGAGGACATAGGCAAAGATAGGAAGCCTCTGTTCCCATGCAAAATCAAATTGACTCTTTGCCGTGGTACAAATGTTACTGGTCCATTTCATGTAGGTGGCAGCTTTGTGCTTTCAAATTTGCAGGCCACTGACATCACCAGCTGTGATCTTGGACATGTCACGTGACTTTCTGTCTCATTTTTCTTGTTTATAAACAGGAGCAATGAGAACATTACAAAAGTGGAGATGCTGGTGGTGATGGCAGCTTTATTGCCAGAAAGCAGAGGGAGGCAGATTGCTGAGTTTGAGGCCAGCCTGCTCTACAGAGCAAGTTCCAGGAACAGGCAAGGCTACGCAGAGGAACCGTGTCTTGAAAATGAAAATAAGAAAAAGGAAGGGAGGAAGGAAGAAGAAAAGTAGATATGATGCAGTAAATGACTACAGACATTTTCTAATATCTTCACAGCCTGTTGCTGACACGGACAGAGTCCCATATGGGTATCTTTGGACTCATTTATATTTTGTTTCCTACATGGCTGTGTCCCAAGCATATTTGAGCATCCCTTGTGCCCACTGGGAAGCCCTGAGGGCTTTAGAGGCATAGATGTGCCAGTAAGTGTGGGACTAGACAGCTGGCACCTTGCACAGCCCTAACTCCTCACACCCAGGCTGCCTAATGCTACCTGCCAGGTCATCCCTGACCAGCGGAAAGGCTGCAAGTATCTTTCCCAGCCCTGGTTCCAGAGGGAGCTTCAGAAGTCAGTGGCTGGACAACAGCACTTTTTTTTTTCCAAAAAGGGATCAGCCATGAAGGCAGTTGCAAGAACCGTGATGACATCTTCATTTGTGTTAAAGGGATTAGCATGGCACCACAGAACCTCCTGGGCAGAGAATGGGCAAAACTCCTGGGGAGGAGGGGAGAGGAGCCCCGAATGCTTCAAGCTGGCAGGAAGTAGACACCACCCAGGGGAGGGGCCATCCCTGTGTTCTGATGGACGCAGGAACTGGAAAATGGAATTAACTTCATCGTATGAATGCAGGCTCACCGCACTGGTGTGTGTGTGTGTGTGTGTGTGTGTGTGTGTGTGCGCGCGCACGCGCGCGCATGTGTACACATGCATGGCCACATGTTGCAGGACTGAGAGCTCTTTTGTGGCTTCATCCCCCCAGGTACCCCATTCAGGAGGAACTCAGGTGAAGTTCTAGAGCTTTCAGTTCTCAGAAAACCCATCCCCTCCCCCAGTCCAGGTGGCACCTATAGGGGCACCCAGCACAGTGGTGTCCAGGGGTCCGTGACTTCTGCTCAGATTTAACAGAAAGCTTCCTCATGTGTGTCCAGCCACTTCCCTGGGATCCATTCCCAGGACATTCTCAGAGGCAGAACCCAGGCCCACAGGACGTTGGAGAAGTCCTCGAATCTGACTAGGGGTCTCACGCTAGACTCTGCTGGCCCTGGCAGAGAAGCCTGGTGGTTAAAATTCAGTTAACACATTATAGTTTGGGTTGTTATTAGTTTTAGGTTTTTTGTCCTCTAAAAATGTCAATGGATCCTCTTTTCAGCTGTTGATTTTGATAGAATTATTACAAGTAAATTACAGAAATTATACAACAAATATCCATCTATCCCTTGACCAGAAGCCAGAGCTACCAAGTATTAGTGGTTACACTTACGTGCTCACTCCATCCTTCTTAGTTCCTCTCTTGTTACAAACATACAATGCACTCACTCTTTAAGGACACACACACACACACACACACACACACACACACACACACACACATATATATATATATAGGATATGATGTGTCTGCATGTATATATGTGTACATTGTACATGTGTGTTTCTGTGCATGTACGTTTACATAGGCATATGTGTGTACATTGAATGTATATGTGTGCATTTCTTTACATTTGTGTGTGTATATCTGTGCTCTATGTATATCTGTATATGGTTGTGGGTATATGTACATTGTGCATGGGCACACATCTCTGTGTATATCTGTACATTTGTGCAAGTGTATATGTGTACATTGTTCATGTGTGTATGTCTATGTGTATACACGATGCTGGTTTATTTACATATGCATGTGCATTGTATCCATGTGTGTTCACATTTTCTTATGAGCCACCTGCAGACCTTGTGATACTTGTCTTCTGGCTGTCTTGGTGAGCACCATCTTCGTTCATAGCCTCTTCCAGACCCACAGCAGTGAGGCTCCCATGAGGGAAAGCCCTCTTTTTAAGGTACTGCACACTCACTGTGACCTAACTCCTGCTACACGTGCAGTTGCCCTAGCTAAGGACCCCGCAGACCCTTCAGGCTCTTTCTTCCTAAGTGCAGATGCAATCGAGTTCCCCAAGGCACTTGTCTATCATGTCACCAAGAAGTGCAAGGGGCACCAAAGGCATACAGAGGACACAGTCCGCTCGCCAGGCTGCCGTGAACAGGTCCGCTGTCCGGATGGACCTGATATGTGGCTGCATAGCTTGCTGATTCATGTCCCTTCTGGTATCACTTTAGAGACTCAGCACCAGAGTGCACAGTGCCCAGGGCCTGTCACTGGGGAGTCCCAGGGGCCCGGTTTCCTTGCTTAGATGAGACCATGGCTCTCTGGCAAGTGGCTCTGGGCCACCTTGGGTGGGCACACTTTCCGCTGTTCTCCCTTTTCCCTCACCATCTAAATCCTGCTTTTGTTTGGAGCATGTATCTCATGATCAGTTGTGACTGGCCTGGATCAGCCTGACCATCCCATCAGCCTTTGCTAGATGCCTATTTCCCAGCTTCCTCTGCAGTCAGATCAGTCTAAGGAGTGAGGTGTAAGGAATTACCCCTGGGGCAAGGCCTCTTGAAGAAATGCTTCCCACCTGCTTCCTTTCTGCTCTCCGCCTTTGAACTTGCCTGGGATGCCTGGAGCTGTAGTAGCTACCCGTGACCAGTAACACACCAGGCACTATGACGAAGAACCAATGTGCTGCGGGTAACACGGCCAAAATGCGGGAAGAGCTTTGTTCTGCGATGCTGGCCCTGAACTTCCACCTCCCTCTGACCCTTGGGAGAGAAGTCTGTGTCAACTGCATAAGCTACTGTTGAAAGCACTGCGGAGCCATAGGCCCTCTGAGAAACTTTTAGACACTGTGGAAAGTACAATGCACACGGAACTAAACACAACAGGGTTCAACAGGGTGGCAGCAGCAGCAGCAGCAGCAGCTCTCACTGAGGGCTGGGGGTAGCTTGGGAGTCTCTAAGGAAGGACCAAGGCCACTTCCCACTGTGCTGGGAAATGTGTTCCTGGTTTCCATCCCACTTTATCAGATATATAAACTGGATTATCTGCCCAGATACAGGCTCAGGGTCACTAACAGCTCATAACTTCTGCTTTCAACTTCTCAGTCCTAATGGAGTTACACGCCTTCAGAGTGCGTATACCCTCCCACATTTTTTTTTTTTTTTTTTTTTGGTTTTTCAAGACAGGGTTTCTCTGTGTAGCCTGGGCTGTCCTGGACTCACTTTGTAGGCGAGGTTGGCCTCGAACTCACATTGATCTTCCTGCCTCTGCCTCCTGAGTGCTGGGATTAAAGGCGTGTACCACCACGGCTGGCTCCTCCCACATATTCTTATAGTCCTTATCTTGTCTTTAGCAAGGATACTTAGTAAGCCAGGTGTGGCCATTTCACATCCTGTTGAGAGCAAGGAAGAGTTCAGCGGCACTGGGATGCCTACTGATGCAGTGGGCACCCTCCTGAAAAGTGTCATTTGTTCTGTTTTGGGGAAACTGGGGCTGGAGGAGTAACATGCTGGAGGTCATGCAGCTTGATTGTTGGGCAGGCTCAGTGGGAGCCAGGTCCCCTGTGTGTGTGTGAGGCCAGAAGCTGTCCTTTCCGCTCACCTCCCCTCTGTCATTGCAGCTCTGGCCTGGGTGTCTCATCTGTGGACACATGGTGTGCTGTCCTGGGGTCTTGCGGTCGCAGGGATCACATCTCTGATTTGCTGGCCTTGGTCAGCAGAAGTGCTGTGGGCTTGGGCAGGGAAAAGGCAGAGTCCTGTCGGAGGGCAGGCCAGGTGCAGGCAATGATGGTGTGGGTTCCTGCTTCCCTGGACCTTGAAATGGTACCCAGCGCAGAAGCACTAAGCTTCCACATAGCTTACAAGGGATGAAGCTGCATTCTGGGTTGGGCAGCATGTTTCAGGGGCTGGTGGGTAAACCCCTTGCCCTTTCTAGGACTCATTTTTCCCATGAGCACTTTGTTCCTACTCTCAGCCTTCTCCAACTGAGCTAGGATAACAAGATTGTTTCCCAGGCATCATAAGGTTAGCTACCTGTAAAGAGTGGACAACTAAAGCTCCCCTTACCAAGGGATGGGTGGAGCCCTCATTTGCTTTCTATTGCTGTGATAAATACCATGACCAAAAGCAACCAGGAAGGAAAGGGTTCGTTTGGATTACAAAGAAAGAAGTCAGGAAATGAAGCAGGAGCCCAGAGGTAGGAACTGAAGCAGAGGCCATGGAAGAATACTGCTTACTCACTCATTCTGCCTGCTTTTTCCTTTATAACTTAGGGCACCCCACGGTGACACCACCCTTAGTAAGCTAAGACCTCCCACATCAACCAGTAACCAAAAAATGTCACTGTCTTCCCCATGGCCAATCTACTAGAGACATTTTCTGAATTAAGATTCCCTCTTCCCAGATGACCCTAGCTTGTCTCGAGTTGACAAACACTAAGCAGAGCAGACAACAACAAAAATACAGCTTTGAGGTATTTTCCAGTCCACCAAACAAATAATCGAACAGAGGAACAGAGCAAATGCAGTTACCCAGGGATCATAGACATGTGGTGGTAGGCCCTGGCTCTCCAGGACTGAACTCCTAGGTGACCATTGAATGAATGGGTGGATGGACGGATGGATGGACGGACGGATGAATGGGAAGATGGATAAATGGTCAGATGGGTGGATGGGTGGTTGGATGGATGGATGGATGGATGGGTTGGTGAATGGGTGAGTGGATGAGTGGCTGGACAGACAGATGGATGAAAGGGTGGATGGGTGTGTGGGTGGATGAATGGATGAGCAGATGGATGGATGGATGAGTGGATGGATGGATGGATGGATGGGAAAATAGATACATGGGTAGATAGGTGGGTGGGTGGATGGATAGGTGATGGATGGATGGGTGGATGGTGATGGATGGATGGAAGGATGGATGGGTGAATGGATGAGTGAATGAGTGGATGGACAGGCAGATGTATGAATGGGTGGGTGGGTGAGTGGAGCAAGCCCCTGGAGTCCCTGCTACTCTTCTGCAAATCCACTTCCTCTTCAGCTGACCACTCAGCTGGGCCACATTTCCCAGTCTCCCTTGCAGGTCTGCCAGGGAGAATGTCATGGTGGGGTCAATGTGTACCATTTCTGAGGGTGGCTCCTGGGGTCATAGAACTATGAGGAGAAGAGTGTAGGTCCTTGAGCCATGGTAAAGACAGCCATCAACCATCACCTCTGTTCAGCTTTGCTTGACCAAGAAGCACACTTGCACAGTCCCTTTTGCCTCAGCACCAGACTGCATCCTCATAGCAGAATTAAAAGGGAAGGCTTTACTGACAGCTACAAACTCTAAGGAATTCAAAGGACAGAGGGTGTTATCTACCAAGAAGGACACAGGAACCCCTCTGCAACAACCCTGCACCAGGCTTGCACAGCCACAGGCCTGGAGAGTTCACCTCAACCCAGCCCCCTTCTCCACCTTCAGGTGGCCTAGGTGACATGGTCGAGCCATGCCTCTTGTTGCTTTCCCACTTCATCAGCCTCACAACTGAGACTGGATCCATCCTGCCAGGCCCTGTCCAGGCAAACTCACCCTCTGTCTACCTCTCCACACCTCTCCTCTCCCAACACTTCAGGGTAGGATGCTTTGTGGGTTCTTCATGTTTATTAGAGGAGAACATTGGGTCCTCCCCACCTCTCTGCCATGTAGTCACGTACAGTGAGAGCGAACATCTATAAGCCAGAGGCAGAAGCATTACTGAGAGAAAGTTGGCCAGCCTCGTGCCCATGAACTTCCACCTCCAGAACTGAGGCCTCCCCTCATGTGGGATTATGCCATAGGTCTGATATACCTCTCTAGGCTCCTCTCTCCTCCACATTTCCTCCCAGACCCCCCTATTCCCTTCATCTCCTCCGCCAACACCGCACTTCCCTCTAGATTCCCCCCTCCTACGTCTTGTTTCCCACCGGACCTTTTTCTCCCTACACCTCTCCCTTGACTTCTCCACTCCGCATCTCTCTCCTTTCAGAACCAGATCTCTACCTTATATCCTGTTTCCCCTTATCCCCTTCCCCCATGTCCCCTTCAGGCCCCCTCTCTCCTTCAGGTCCAGCTCCTGTCCCCTTCCCTTCCCACAGACTTCTCTACCTCCTTCAAGCCTCCTCCTACCCCTTTGTAACCCTTGTCCATCTCTACACTAATCTTTCTCTGCCCAGGCCTTTGCTCTGGGAACTCTGTTGCAAGGCCTTCTCTGGCAGGAAAGGGCTGGATATAGCCGAGTGCTTGTGTGCGAATCTCCTTGGCTAAGCCCTGGGTGCAGTTCCCAGCCTTAGTCAGGACCCAGCTTTAAGGTTTCAGATGAGAGAACATTCCAGGATGCCAATGGAAACTCCCTGTGCTTCAGGCTGGAGAACCATATCGGGAAGAAAGCAATTTTCTAGTTCATTTTCTAAAACAATAAACAGAGGAAAGAATGCCAGGGTAGTAGTTTGAACCACCGCAAGCCAGAGAAAATCGGTGTCAAGGCCTGAAACCATCAAGTGGGCTCCCTCAGGGAGATCAGTCACCAGGGGACACTACAAGCCTGTGTGGTGGTGATGATGGTGATGATGGTGACGATGGTGCTGATGCTATGTTGACTGGAATAAGACGGGAAATCCTGCGGTGGAGGTGGCTAGAGGGACGGTGACAGCAACCACATGATGGGGTAAAGGCTGTTGGCTGAGCATCTTGTGCAAAGAATTCGTGCCAGATGCTTTAGTGTCCCCACACTGGATGTGTTACCTTCAGAGTCAGTATTTATGTTCAGATTACAGATAAGGACACAGCACAAAGAGGCTGAGAAACCTGCTCAAGGGCACACAGCTAGGGAGTGGCCCAGCCAAGGTGGTTCCCAGAGTTCTGTGTGACTCCAGGACTGGGAGCTGGTGTGCAGGGGCTGTACAGGTCCTCATGCTCTGTGTCCTAGGGGTGGCCTAGATTTTGCTCTGTCTGTTGTCTGTCTGTCTGTCTGTCTGTCTGTCTGTCTGTCTGTCTGTCTCTCTCTCTCTCTCTCTCTCTCTCTCTCTCTCTCTCTCTCTCTCTCTGTGTGTGTGTGTGTGTGTGTTATGCATGTGTATGCATGTCCAGGAGGCCGCCACACCTACTCTGCATTTACTGACTTCAAGGCAAGTGCTTTAACTACTGAGCCATCTCCTAGCACCATAGCCTAGACTCCTACCACAGACAGCTTCCCCTCCAACATCCTAGCTATGCTTGATAATGTCTCAGAGCACACGTACCCACTGTCTTCTCTACCTAAAATAAACTTCCTTTATCCCTTTATCCCTTTGAGTGATGTCTCCCACCTTGGCCTCAGCTCACAAAACAGGACTAACCACGGCCTTCCAGATCTGTGGCAACCCTGCAGACTCCCCGCCCTGGAGTCCTCTCTCAGGCCTGCTTTTCTTCGGCAGCCTGGTCACTCCTGAGAGAACTTCCCCCACAGCTGTGATCTGCTCCTAGTAGGGTTGGCTTTGTTCATCATCCTAGGGCCTAGGGCACCAAGCAGGGGCTGGTCGCCATTCTGCAGATGGCCTTGGGACAGGGGGCTTGCTGTTTCTGCATTACAGATTGGGGACTGAGCTGTGAACAGGGGAGAGAGGGAGAGCTAGCCCTTGGCCCATTTCCTGTGCACTTCCCTGCTTTGATACCAAAAGTTCTTCTTCCAGGAAATCCCTTAGTTGGGATGGCTGTTCTTTTTTGGCAGGGTGTTTTATCACAGCACCAGAAAGGGACACCAAGGCACTCTGTGACACAGGTAGGTGGCTGCCACCAGCTCTTTTCTCAAGAGAATTGCTGGGACTTGCTGGGACTGGCTCAAGAGCAGGGCCCCTGGCATTCTCCTTTGGCCTCAATGCATGACTGTATAACACATACACACATACACCTAGTGGTACAAGGCCAACTTAATTATCACGTCATGTGTATGTGTGAATGCATGCTGATGCAGGAGGATCACAAGTTCAAGGCCTGCCTGGTTTTGGCAACCTAGTAAGTTTTATCTTAAAATAGAAAGTAAAAATGAGATGGCTAGAGATACAGCTCAATGGTAGAACACTGGTCTGGCATGTGTGAGGCCCTGCCTGGGCTCCATCCCCAGGGACACACACACACACACATACACACACAAGATGTGACAACTCTTCACCCCATGTAGGGTTGTAGGGTGTGAGGAGTGACTCTAATGGCTTGCTTTGGCTGATAGAAGGTTACAGAAGTAACATAGTGTCAGTTCTTGGGCCTGGCTCTCAGAAGGGCAGTACCTGTTTGCCCCTCCTAGGGTACACCCATCATAGAAAGAAGGTGAGGTCCAGGTGGCCAGACTCCCAACAGGGCAGCAACTGAAGCCTCTCAGAACACAGGGCTGCCAACTGAGTGCAGCCACAGGAGCCATCCCTGCTGACTTCTCCCACACGGAAGAGCCAGCCACCCAGCTGAACCTCAGCAGCCCCAGGTCACTGGGTTGTGAACAGTGATACATTGTTGCACTTTTAACTAACTGGGTTTGGAGCAATCAGATATAGAAAACAGTCTCCATCACTTCTGCCTTTATTGTCTATGAGCAAGGGATTCTCTTTTATAAAGCCCCACTAGAGAACTTCAGGACTCACTCCATATCCTTTATCCATATTTCCCACTGGTCCCACTGGTCCCAAGGATGCCCTCTCAGCATTTTCCTCCTTCAGTGCAGAAAGGATCCCTTTAAACAAACTTGTATCTACCAGCTAAGGCCATCTGCACACAACTACCTGAGAGGCAGGGATGCACCATCTGGGAAACATTGCTGATTCATTCAGGGTGCTCACTGGGCTCAAAGCTCAAGGGAAGCCGGTGGAACATCCCAGGCCCAGTTCCTGCTTTTTTCTAGAACCCTTATCCTCAAAGCCCTGGTGGGTGGAGGGAATTCATAGCTGACCTCTAAGGTCAATGAGGGCTGGTTGCTACTTCCTGTGTGACCCTACCCAGCACCCCTGGTGTGGGGGGGGGGCGTGCGGGTAGGGTGCCCACCTGTGAAAGCCAGAGCTGTTCAGATCCTTGTTGGATTCCAGCAGAGCATGGCAGGGGACAGGTGGGCAGTCAGCGGGCTTCCTACCATTTCTTCCTTCCAGAATGCCGGTTTTATGGGTGAGCTCCATATATTTTGGCTCAAGACAGATTGTGCCCTCAGGGTGGAAAAACAAATATTTAGTGTTAGGGGAAATTGTGAGTTCCAGAGACCATGTCGACTTCTCTGGTCTAAAGGCATATAAATACAGTGCTGACTTACATACCTGCCAAAAGATGCTGATGGGCCAAGTACAGTTTCATTAGTGGCCGCAGAGATAGGGGGTGGGGGAGTTGGGGGGTGGGGGGATGGGGGGGTGGCAGAGCGGCCAATGGGTTTCCCCCTGGCAGATTGAGCCCTTCTGGGAATCTGAGGTTTAGTAGTGGACGTGGGCAGCTCCCCAGATTCCCATTCTTTTTTTTTTTTTTTTTTTTTTTTTTTTTCAGATTCCCATTCTTAAAGCCACTTCAGGATTCGTCCTATCTAGCCATCTCCTACATAGTACTAAGAGCATGTATAAAGGAGCCCATGGGCTGTCCCCCTGCAGCAGAGCTGGCATGAGGGGGAGGGGCAGATGTTGGCTGCATCTGGGCCAGCTGCAGTGACCAGTGCTGCAGGCAGACATCATCTGGTCCTTCCCTTAACAGCATTGTGCCACAAGCCACTTCCAAAAGTGAAACCTCAAACCACATGCAGCTGGAGGTAGGAGCCATGAGGAAGAGGCTCCTGGTCCAGATACTGTATGTTCAAGTCCTAAGCATCTCTGTGGGAATCCATCTCCTCATCTGTGCAGCAGGGGGACATAGAGGCCTCACTCAATGCTAGTCCCGACACTTGGACTCTGCAGAGGAATGCCTGTCCTCAGAGCCTACCTCCAGCTCTCCTTGTAAGACCCGAGAAGTCTCTCTACTTTAATCTCTCAAGGCCTCAGTTTACCTGTCTGTAAAACGAGTCTGAGGGACAATTTGGCAGTAGGATGGCTGTGAGAGCTGAAGGTGTGGTAAATGTAAGACTGTAACTAGAGTCCAGCGGCTGCTCAGGCCCCGGGACTACAGCAGTCCTTTCCCCCAGGCACCTGGGACACAGTGAGTCTGTGGCTACCAGACTTCAGGGTGCAAGGGCCTCTCCTACGGATTACTGAAGTCAGGTCAAAGACAAGTATTGGTGGCTGCACATCCTCCTCCCCTTGCACTCCCCCGTCTCCCACTCAGTAGCAGGGAACCTGGCAGCAGGCTTGTGCTGTGAAAGCACCCCTATCTTCAGAAATATATAAGCCACCTCCACTTCTGCCATTGGGGCCCCGATTTCCTCTTTTCAGAGTCCCCACCATGCAGTTGTCTATCTGACTTCCGGTGTTAATAATTCTAAGTCTAATAAACTCCTTATTCCCCCAACAACCCAGCTCCATGTCCCTCTGAACCACCACCCTTTCAGTAAGGCGCCTGGCAGACAGCCTATCCTGAAGCAAACACCTCGGTGTGATTCTGCTTTTTCCTCACTCTGTGCCAACAACCAAGCAGACCCCATATGAAAGTCCACACAGTACATCACAAGCAGCCTGGCTTTGTTTTGGCAGAGGTTAAACTCAAAGAGCACAAAGTTCACCACTGTACAGAGTGCTGTCAGTCCATTCAAGGCAACTGTTGCAGAAAATGTTGCTCCTCCCAAGCAAGACAGTCGCCATGTTCATCAGATCTGTGGTACTTGCTTGCAGGAGGCCATCCCATTGGGACCTGTGAACTCATGAGGTCCAATTCAGCCAACAACATACTGTCTCAGAAAATTATTCTCTTTAATAAAAACCCTCCCTCCTTCCCTCCCTCCCTCCCTCCCTCCCTCCCTCCCTCCCTCCCAGGGCTCAAGAGGATTCCTCAGCTTAGACTGGAAAATAAAGCTAACCAGTGAGGAAGGTCTCTGAATGCCCAAGGATTGATGTGCTATGAAACAACCCAAAAGGACAGGACAGATGGCATGGGGCCATATTTGTACCAAGAATTCTTGACTGGCATAGCAGTATATGTCCACCGTCACAGCCACCTGGAGGCAGAGGCAAGTTTGTGAGTTCAAGGGCAGCGTGGACAACCCCCAGGAGACCCTATCTCAAGATACCATGAATGAATAAATTATATATTCCCATTGATGGGCACCATAGGCAACGGAACCAGATAGGAAGGCAGCATGAACTGATCTTTGCAAAAACTTAAACTGATCAGTGTCCAAGCTGAGACTATTCAAGAAGATCTCACCAAACAATAAAAAGACTCTGGGGAAACAGAGAGGCCAAGGTAGGGTGGAAGAGGTGTGAGTGGGGACACCCATTATAGGAGCTCATTGGTCAGCAGGCAGGGTGCCACGGAGGGGGTTGTGATCTTGGACTCACCAGGAGGAAGGCATATTTACATAAGCCCACAGGAGGTCCTGCTGCAGGACCGGTAGTCTCTCACACACTGTGGGGGGCCAGCCTTTCTAGAAGGGTGTTGGCCAACATAGAAAGAACAGAGTACACTCTTATGTTAAAGAGGTTCCATCCAGTGTGGGGTAAAGAGGTGTGGGTGCCTGGCAATTGTCATGTAGGTCACTGGAGAGACAGGGCACAGATTCCTAAGTGACATGGGTTCCTCATGAGAGCAGGGGTTGGGGACATCATAATGCCCACCTCTTACCTGCAAACACCAGTCCTAAAGAGAGAGAAGCACAGAAAGCAAGGGAAGGAAGGGTAAGGTGCTCACCAAACACTAGCCAACTGCTCTGGCAAATGACAGCCAGTTAAAACCAGGCACCTGCCTTCAGGTGCTCAGGATTGCCTTCTATCTAGGTAGAGACTCTGGAACTCCTGTGACCACTAACTAGGTCCTTTAGTGACTGTGTTCACCCTCTCTCCAGAGTGCGCTGGGAGCTGTGCTTATCCCCAGCCCAAAAGCCCTGCTAGGAAAATGCAGCGAGCCCTCCTGAGGTCAGACCGGCCCTCAGCAGCGGGCCCGCTCTTTCCGGCCCACCCCCTCACGCCACCCCTCCGGTCTTTGGGGTCTGTGATTAGCCTGGGTATAGAGTGACCCCTGGTCTTCTCTCTCCCCCCCCCACCTCGCAAGGGTTAATCAGCCTTCCTGCGGAGCGGCTGGGCGGCTCGGAAGGAGGCAGCGAAGCGGCCTGGCGGCAGGCTGCTTTCATTACTTTGATGGGATACATGTGCTTGGCTTTATCTCCGGCCCTTTCTCCGTAATTCAGCGCTTGAACGTCTCAGCTGTCGGCCGATCTGCAGACAATTGCTTGGGGTAATACTATCCGGAAAAAGCTGATAAAACGCAGATGTGCCGAGGCCTCTGAAATTTGCGGTTTGCTAAGTGGTTCGAGCGATGCTTGCCTGGGGCCGGGGCGCTTCCCGGAGAGGCTGGGAACTGAGGGGTGGGAGGTGATTTTTTTTTTTTTTAAGTGAAAGGTTGAGTAGAGGAAGTGACTGTAGACTTTTTTTTCTCTCTCTGTAATTAGGAAGATCGGCCAATAGAAAGTGGGAGGGAGATGAGACTGTGCTAAAAGACTAGGCAAGCAGCTCACCCTGGGGTCCCCTCCTACCCTACCTAGAGGTATGGGCATATAAGAACCGGACATCCGGTTTCCCCCGTGTGGCAGGAGTGGGTATGGGTGAGCAATGAGTGGGCTGTTTGGCCTTGGGTAGGTCATTTTCCCTCCTCTGCACATCAGCTCAACTGACAAAACAGTTAGCTAACAGTTACCCGGATGGGGGCATGGCAGCAGGTGGCCTGTGCACAGTGGGGGCTCAGTGAGTGTCTGGGTACTTCTCACTTGGTTGTCCAGAAGACACTGGGAAGGGTAAGCTGCCATAATGTGAGCCACACAGAGATTCCCCATTGATTGACAGGCAGGAGACCAGTCAGCGGGACTCTGAGATAAGACTTGCTGAAGTCAAATTTACTGGGCTAATAGGAATCACTGGGTCGTTGGGGGCTGAGGTTAGAGTGGAGTCCCTTATCCTTGTGTGAGTGCCCACGCTGTCTGGTTCAGGTAAGAAAGCAGACTCCTTCGTGGGAGTGGCCTGAGACCCAGCTTGCGATGTCATTGTCACAGGGTGGGAGAGGAGCTCCAGGCATGTGTTCCAGGGTAGGCTTTGGACAAATTCCTCTCCCTGCCCCCTACCCCGCCCAACCCTTACCCTTGGGCTTCTTCTGCCTAGAGAGAGCAGGCAGTGTGACTGGTGTCACCCAGCACATCAGGGCAGAGCCAGCCCTCTGCACCTGGCTCTCTAGTGATCACACAGTTATAACTGTCCCAGGTAGCAGGCTCATGCGCAGGTGTCCCAATGGCAGTATACTTTATCTGTTCCAAACTGTTTCTGTGGCAAAGGACAATGCAGGAACCAGCATGAGTGTGTGTTGTCCTGGAAGCCATGGCCAAGGGCTCCTGAAACACACAGTAGCCTGGCTTCACTGCTGTCCATGCACAGGCATCATGGATGGGGATGGGGTGGGGGTGGGGTGGGAGCCGCAGTTCTGGATCAGCTGTTTCAGGAAGAGAGTCAGGCAGGAGGAACTCCCAAGGTAAAGAGGGTTGACGGAAGCTTACGTCACAGTGGGAAAGGCCTGGCCTTTTGTTATTGAGAGTACCCAAGTGACCAAGAGTCATCCACTCACTTTTCAGGTGAGGGACTCTGAGGTTGGGGGGGGCGGGGTGGTGCTTTGTCCCCTGCCCAAAGTCTTCTGCTGATCAGATGAGAGCTAGGATTGACAACCAAGCCCGTCTAGGAGGGTCTGGCTCCAAAGTCTATACTCTGTGTCTGTCTCACACTGCTCCTGGACCTATGAACAGGAGGACAAGGGGTGATGGGCAGAACCTGCAGGCTCTGTCAGGGGTGCTGAACTTTCTCCTGCAGAGCTGGGGGGTGGGGGTGGGGGGGTGGGCAATGTCTGCCTTGAAAAGGCCGGTCTGCAATTAAATGGTCGGGTGTGCAGTTCCCACCTCTCAGAGAAAGAGGGCGTCTGTCCCCCGCTGGGGTGTGGGCAGAGCTGGTAGCAATTTTCCCACAACGTGTAAATTAGTCAGTTTCCCAGTCTGTAAACCCGGCCTTTGAAGCGACCCTAATGAAGCACTCCATTAGGGTTTAATGATGGCTGCCTCCAGCAGGACTCAGCCGAGGCCTTTTGATGTCTAGGGGCCACGGGTTGGAGGCTCAACTTATCTAACTGCCCCGGCAGGCTTAGAGAGAAGAAGAAGAAGAAGAAGAAAAAAAAAAAAAAAAAAAAAAAAAAGTCAAAAGCCCCCTTAGAGAAGTTGAAAATTTTTTAATGAAAAAAGTTAGTCCTGGCCTGACTGATGGTGGCACTTCAAAGCCTGTGCAAACTAAATTGCTGTGGACTGCTTAATTCAAAAGTGTTCCCTCGCGGGTGACAGCCCAGCAGTGACAAAATACAATTGGCAACAGGAGCCGGCAAGATCAAAGGCCGGCTATTGTAATGGCTTTGTTGCGTGAAGAATGGTGCATTGTCAGGACTTTTTAAGCCTTTTTCTTTCTTTTCTTTTCTTTTCTTCATTTTTTTTTCTTGGCTCCAGCACCATCCTGCGAGCCCCTCCTGTTCAGAATCTATGTGTATAAATACATGTAATTACATCCTCCCGATAGGGTACTTCTGTTGGCAGAGGAGGCGGCAGACTGCCCGAGGTTCTCGAGGTCTGTGGAGCTGGGGTAACATTGGTTAGACTCTAAAAATCATTTCTGTGTTTCTGTTAGAAAACATCCCGTGAGTCATTCCAAGGGCGAATTTAACCTAGTATCCACTCATTATCTTCAGGCTATTTTAGGGGTTTCTTCACATTGAAACTCCTCTGCCTACAGCCTCCCTGGTGAGGGCAGAAGATGCCAGTGTCCTGGGTCCCCTACAGTGACACTTTGTTCCTCCAAGCCTCAGTTTCCCCAGACATAGCCTAGAGGTTCACTTATTAACTCTGAATGAGTTCACTGACCTTGAGACGATGTTTCTCTGTAAAGTCATCAAGGATGTGGAAACTCACCGGTCCCTTTGCCCTCCCCCCTTCCCCCCACCTTTCCCCCCTCCCTCCTCCTCTCCACCCTGTACCTGCTTCCAGTCTCTGTGGTTCACCTGCCTTCAAAATCATGGTCTTCACCGTGAGCACAGATTCAAGCTGAGGCTCTCAAAAATCACCCGTGAGACCCAGAAACTGGTGGGAGGAAGTTGGACCCCAGGGCCTAGCACTGTGCAATCAATGCCTGACACCACACAGACCCTTGCTCCCAGCACTCATTTCCTCCTACAGGAGGCTTATGGCTTCTACCTTGCTGGGTCTTCTGGAGTTTCCTGGCTGGACATGATGTTCAAATGAGAGAGGACCAAAAGCCTTTACATATACCCAACATTGTAGGAGCCTATGTGCTCTCAGCTGCCGAGGAGTTCTGAGCCACCATCAGAAGCAGCTGGGTCGTTTGCGGGCTGGATTGAGTCAAGGACAACAGGGGACTGTTAAGGAGCAGGAACATGTCTGCTTCTTTTATGACCTTTGACACTAGTCCCTAGGAAGCTGCCCCATGGAGCTGACAACCTTGTATCACTAACTCATCTTGGATTAATTAAGGAGACTCGTATGGGGACAATTAGAGACTTTTCTGTTGATGACATCTCATCTCCTGGTGATGGAATTTGCTTCTGCATCTTCTGGCTTTCCCTAGTGTCTCCACAGATATAATGGCGAGTTCTGTTTTTCCAAAGTACCTCAGCTCTGCCTTAGGACAGGCTTAGTGAGCCCACTGATCATGGGGGTGTGGCCTCAGGGGTGAAGGGAAGGTAGGGAGAATGTGCTCTTGTTTGCATCCGCCTTGTCTTACTTTTTCTTATTCTCTTCTCAATTTCCTCTCTTCTGTCTGTTCTTTGTCTTTAAACCCCATTGACACCAAGAATGCTAATTTCTCAAACATTATAAGCAAACATTCAGGGGGTGGGGAGCGCCGTGTTAAAACGTATACCCTAAAGGCTCCCCCACCTTAAGTTTCTAAGCATGCTATCCTAATGTCCCCGTGAAGTCCCAGCGTCTCCATGACCCTCCTCCTAATCATGATGGGGACCCAGCACTCGACACGGTCCCACCCTCTCTCCATAATCACACACAAGTATGCACAAACCCAGCTGAGCAATTATGAATAATTAAATCAATTAGAGACAGTCTAGCAGGAGGGATTATGGTCGTTCGGGTGTGGGCCTCTGTAATATTTTAACAGTAAATGCAAGGGCCCCAGAGAGGCCTGGCAGGGAGACGGGAACAAAAGCGTGTCCAAATGCCAAGCCATGTTGCTGGGTGACCCTCCCTGGCTGTATCGGCGCCTGCCCAGGGAAGACAATGCTAATGAAATGCCAATAAAATATTTTGAGGGAAAGTATGAAAGCTTCAAAATGAGTTAATTAAAAACGGATCAAACACGAGGTTCTGAAAGTATGTGCAGTAAATTTGGGGCTTGAAATTTGACAGAGGGAAAGGGTTTTTGTTTTGTTTTTTGTTTTGTTTTGTTTTGTTTTGCCTCCTGCACTAGGCAGAACTCTAAAGTGACAGATCAGGGCCTCTGGGTTACTGTCTTCCAAACGGCAGCCTCTGCTAGTTTCTCTGTACCCAGTAGCGAGGCTCAGGGGTGCTCTGAACCCCATCTGCTGCCTTTCATGGTTGCAAAAAGTGACTAGGGCTGCTCTCCAAGGCTAGGTCAGGGTGAGGCCAATTAGAAGCTGCTTCAAACATGCCATGGACAAGGGGGCTGTTTCCCAGAGAGCAGCTGTGCGCCAAGGCATTTGTAGAGCAAAATCTTGACTCTATTTACACTCACCCGGCTGGTCATCAGCACTCAGCAATGCCCATCGATGACAACCTGCAGAATTAGCACCACAGTGGCTTGGCTTCCTAGAAGGGACCAGCTGGGCTGTCTTCCACCATGCTGGACCACACCCCACAGCCAGCTGGGGAGCAGCAGCGAAGGCACAGATTTCCCAGGTTCCCTCATCCCGGGGGCCTAAAAGTAATTGGGATCTCTTAGGCTCACTGTGGATTGGGTAAGAGAGAAGGAGGACAAGGGATGATGCTGATGACATCAATTATGGCTAGCTTTGGTCCAGCAGAGAGATTTGAAGCAAATGCCTATTTCTGTTAAATGACACTGGCCAGGACACAGAGGCTATAGGAAAAAAGGACAAGGAATACTAAGGTCCCTGATAGGTGGAGTCCAGCCTGTACAGAAAGGTGCAAAGAAGCCTTCCATCTAGATCAGAGGTTCTCAACCTGTGGGTCACAACCCCCTTCGGGGGTTGCATAATCAGCTATTTACATTGCAATTTGTAACAGTGGCAAAATCACAGCTATGAAATAATTTTATGGCTGGGGGTTGCGACAGCATGAGGAACTGTATTAAAGGGTTACAACATCAAGAAGGTTGAGAAGCACTATCTTCCAGGGTACCATTGGCCCTCCATCTGTTCCTGATCTCTGTGCTGAGTCTGAGATGGTCTGTGCCGGCATCCTCTTGTTGGGGATAGAGATGCTAGTGCTCTTGAGATGTCCAGGAACTCCAGGAGGCCACACAGTAGAAAGCAACCCTCGTATACTAAAGTCTTCTGACTCACAAGCCGTGCCTGTGGCTGCTGTATTGTGTGTCACCTCAAAGCACCAGTGCTACTGATCTCGTACGAAGATAGAAGGCCAATGTCTTGATATGAAGATGTCCCTTGAAGGACTGCTTGGGTTCTGGCTATGATTTTGCAGGCTGTTTGAGGCACCCCAGGCCCCGTGCAAACATGGTTTTTTTCTCCCAAGTCCCCATGATCTCCTGATAAATTTGATGTCTGATCTTGGGGCTCATACATTCTGAACTCTCACCTGTCACCTACTTGTCAGGGTTCCAGGCAAGCAAGCACCCAAGGACGCAATCCACTCAGCCACAAAGGGACACTCCTGTTCAGTGAGAGCCTTTTGGACCCCTTTCAAATCAAGTCCTCTTCCCTCTGTGGAAGCTAGTTCCTCATTGGTTCTGACTCTGATGTGCCACCTGGCCCCAACTGCTCATGGCCTCGGTCTTCTGGACCAGTTCTTTCTCCCTTTGGTTTACACTGCCCCAAGGCTCCGACGTCACATGGGGAGGAGGCCCTGCTGTTCTGCCTGCAAATCCTCAATCCTCACAGGATGGATTCGAACAGGATATCCCCTGACTCCTGCTCCACTGCTCTCTAATGGCTGGCTTTTTTTTTTTTTTTTAACTTGTTTTTCTTTCAACTGCCACACAGTCATAAGCAAATACTGTTTCCAGCTTGTTTCCTAAGAATGTGCAGGGACTTAAGCATCCAGACAGGGCCCTGGGCACAGTCAGTCACACACATTCAGTCATATGCCACAGAAGCGGTGTGCCTGCGGCATTGCTGTTCCTTGCCTCATGGTCACACTCCTCCCTGTGCAGGACAACCCAGTGCCCAAACACAAGATATAAAGACACCTTCAGCATGAGCACCAGAGCTAACTCCCAGCACCCACTGAAACAGTACCCATAACTCCAGTGCACAGAAGGCAAGCTGAGAACCCAAACTAGCCCAAACAGCTTGGCTGTGGGTTTGGAGAAAGACCTTACCTCAATCTATAAGGTGGGGAGCCTTGAGGAAGACACCCCAGTACCAACCTTAGTTTGCAACTTGCAAACCATGCATACATGCACACCATGAACAGTCTCAGGAAGACAGACACCTTTGCTACTGGGAAGAACAGAGGGTTGCTGAGTGACAGGTGGCGATCTGGTATAGGCTTGCAGGACTGTGTCTGCCTTTAGTGATGCTTGAATAGCAGTCCAAAGCATGATTTGGGGGTCTGATGGTGGAAGGAGGCAGCTGAACCCATTTAATTCAGCAGGTCCCCGATGAACCCCCAGCAGGAGAGGGCATGGGCATGCCTTCATGTTTAGAGTGGTTTTTTTTGTTTTTTGTTTTTCGTTTCAGAAGAGCAGGGGCCTCCTGATTCCCCAAAGATGCTGCTGGCACCCCTTGGCATCTTCACAGGCAAGAAGTAGAGACGAGGATCTAAAGATGAGGTGCTGGCAACTCTCAGGAGACTCTGAGGGATGAACTCACCTCACATCTAGCTGCACTCGTCCTAATTCCTGGCAGCTCGGCTTTTTAGCCAAGCCCACAGAAGCCCTAGGGGGTGTTGGGGCTTAGGTAAAGGGTGCGGCGGAAGGGTATGGGTATTGGGCCCCATTTCCATACCGGCAGCTTTGTCTAGGGCCCAGCCTATCCTGACTCCAGACCTCTCGGCTATCTCCTGCCTTGGGTCCTTTCAAGCTGTTGAGTTCCTGGCCGGGCTGCCCAACTCAGATGCCTGATGCACACAGACTGGTGTGAAGCTAACTAAGCTCCAAAGCCAGTGAAGTCATGGTCTCTGGTCCTAAGACTAGCCTTCACCGACAAGGAGGTGACTCTAACGTCTGCCTGGCTGCTCACAGGAGTCCTGGAACTCACTCTGTAGACCAGGCTGGCCTCAAACTCAGAGATCTACCTGCTTCTGCCTCCCCAAGTGCTGGGACTGAAGGTGGGCGCTGTGTTCTATCGGGTATACAGTACAGACTGAACAGAGAAGGCAGCGGCTTTATTTGTCTCTCCTGATGAACAGGGAGGAATGGCAAGTCCCACTACAGTTTACAAGTCCAGCCCGTCTCCAGCTATGCATAAGAGACCTGGAAGAGACCGTGAACAGCCTTGGGAGTCACAGAAGAGGAAAGGAAGGCCCAAGAGACCAGGATTTGGGGCTCCCCGGCTCTCCCTCTGCTCCGTCTGTTCCACAGACGGTGAGGTGACCATTGTACAAGGCACTAGTCCTTGAGACAGCTCTGCAAGCCACAGAGAAATATGGTACAGTGTCTGCAGCCCGGGAGATGGGACTCCTTATAGCATGGGCAGGGCAGGTGGGGCATCACAGAAGGGAAGAGGTGGGCAGGGGTGTGTGGGGCGGGGGACACGGACCTTTTTGTTGAATGAAAAGGGAAGCAGAGATCCACCTTCCCAGGATGTGAGATGTCACGTGGACGCCTCCACCCACTCACACCCACCCACACCCCTGCCCAGGCTCCCCGCTGCTGTAGTTCCGGGAACAAACTGTCCCCTGCATCAGAGCTGCGTATTTCCTCTAGGCTCTTAGATCTCCTCGCCTCAGTTTCCTTTCAGGTGATACCACTTTCCTGGGAGGCCCTGGTTAGCCTTAGTTTCTCTATCTGCCCCTTGACTGGCTTAATGGATTGCTAGAAGTCACTTATAAAACCTACTGCCCGACTGAGCCCTTTCTCTGCAAGTCCCTTTATTGCCTTCTCTGATCCCCTACACATGTAGGAACCCCCCCCCCCACTGGATTCCCTACAGGGCCACCACCGCAAAAAACAAGGCGGACAGAGAGCAACCATGTTTTAATTTACTCGATTAAATCACTATGTGGACAGAGGCTTGCGGAGGAATCTGCTCTACAGAACTTTCCATTTAATAGAATTAGTTGAAACCAGATCAGCCGAGCCCCGTCCCTGCAGGCCATCTGCCCAGACAGGGAAACGGCTTCCCTAAACAGAACCCCATGCTGCCGGGAGCCTCCTCTAAAGGGCCGGCAGGGAGCTGCCCCCTGCACCGGCCTGTCTGCTCCAAAGGCTCAAAGCCTTTCCCTGTGGGGCCGACGGGGCTAGCAAAGCTCACCGATTCCAGCTACAAGGAGGGCGGGCGGGCGCGGGGTGGAGGGAAGGGGCGGGTCGGGATTTTAATCAGCGTCACAGTTGGCTCCACCTGTGGAAGGCGCGTGCCAAAACTGGGGACTATGAAGGAAGATGCCAACGGAAAGGATTTTAATTCGGTGAAAACGTCTGTCACATCTACTGCCCGGACTCTTCTGGAAAATTAGATAAACTAACATTTACTCAGGATTTTCGCCTCCGAAAAAGTTTCCCACGTGTTTTGTTTAGCCCTTGTGGAAGTGCTACCAAGAGGCTCTTTTGCAGATGTGGGCAGCGAAGTTTAGTTGTCCAAGGCCACACAGCCAGGCCTCAAAATTCTAGAAGGTAGTTACAGCATCCAAAAGCCTACTGTCCAGAGGCTAATTGACACAGTGTTGCCGTAAGACCTCCACTGTGGTATGTTCTGCAGCCTTTTTGCTTTGTGTTGAAGCCCAGAATGGCTGCTTCAAGTCTTGCTTTGGACCAGGGGAAATGGCCTAATTCCTAAATCTGGATGTCCTTGTCCAGGAAATGTAAGCGAACAGTGAGAACTGTCTCAGTGTCTGGGGAACTGTCTGCACACTCTTGGAACTCAACACTCCCTGCTGGGAGTTACAGTTGTCAGTACAAACCCTGGGGCCAACACTGTGGTCCTCTAGGGAACAAATGCTAGTACATGGCCCTCAGGGACCTACCATTCCAAAGAGAGTCTTATAAACTCAGCCTCAGGGCCAAATCTAGACACTTGTTTTTATGAATAAAGTTTTATTGGTACAGCAGCATCTATTCCTTTACATATGGTCTGTGCTCTTTCTAGCTCACACCAGCAGAGCCAAGAGTTGGAACAAAGACCCAACAGCTCAAGAAACCATGAATAATTACTGTCCCATCATCCGTAAAAAGTCTGTCAGACCCTAATTTATGGTGAAAGTTCATAGGTTTGGGGGTGTGGCTCAGTGAAAGAGTACTTGCCTAACATTCACTAGGCCCTGGGTTTGACACCCTACTAAGAAAATAATTAAGATTTCACAGAAGTGATCCTACCTGATAAGAGGCAGAAATGGCCTGATTGGCATTTTATCCTGAAGGGCATTTGCAAGGCACTCAGCCCTAAGGATCCTGCATCCTCATCCTAGGACTAATTTGGGTTCTAAGTGTTTGATGGGGCACTATTGTGTGAAAAATATAAATGTGCCCTGCTTAGTCTTCTTGAGTTTTACAGGAGGGTGGGTCGTGGGGCAGGGTGCAGCTGTTCCATTATTAAAGATCTCTTTCTAAGTCTGTGACTTCCACCACATGGGAGGCTGCTGCATGCAGCTGATGCTCAGAGATTTATAAGGTCAAGTTTTATAGGCCCCCAGATCTGTACAGTGTCTTACCACATGCTTATTACAAGTTCATGATGCTGTCCCCCTAAACTGGGCAGCTCATATATTATGTCTCATGGTTGCAGCAGACATGAAGTAAATGCTCCAAATTAAATATGGCCTCTGGGAATCTACAGTGTCCTGGTGTCTCTGCCCAAGCAACTATGGTTGTTTTTCTCATCTCCCTCCGTAACACTCATGTCATAGGTGGTGTGCAGTTAGTGGGCCCAGGTGACCTACAGGTGTAAGTGGGGACCCTCACCTGCCATGAGGCAGGAGGGGCTCTGAGGAGAACTTTTCTCCAGCTGAAGAGGAGTGTGCAGTCCTCCCCAGATGTCCAAAGGGGGCATCACTATATCACTATAGCCCTGACAGGAAGGTTACTTCCAGCTGCAACCTTTGACCTGAGGCTGCTTGAACAGGAAGAGTGAAGTGGCCTGGCCCAGGATGCCCCTGGAAGTTAGGTATCCGTGTGTCTGTCCACTCAACTCAGGCTTCCTAAACTTTGCACCTCAAAGGACTTCCTGGTGTGAACAGGACTCAGCTGATTCTAGGAAGCAGAGGCAAGGGTCCTTCTTGATCTTTTAGGGAGGAGAGTCAGGGACCTTGTGGATAGCGGAGGAGATGGGGAGGGATTTTGGTGCTCATCCGTCTAAGCCAGAGTTTCTCAACCTGTGGGTCCAGACCCTTTGTACAGGGGGGGTCATCTAAGACCACAGGAAAACACAGATGTTCAAATCGCAATTCATGACTGTAGCAAAATTACAGTTATGAAGTAGCCACAAAAGTAATTTTATGGTGGAAGTCACCACAACATGAGGTGGTGTATTAAAGGGTCAAGGGTCACAGCATCAGGAAGACTGAGAACCACTAATCTAAGCAGAGTTATGGCCAGTGGTTATTTCCTAACCCTTCTCTCTGATAAGGAACAGTAGCTGGTCCTCAACATAGAACTTCCTGTTAAAACATATGTTGAATTAATAAACCAGGTAGAATGCGCGCGCGCGCGCGCGCACACACACACACACACACACACACACACACACACACACACACACAC
>OU015747.1:29614452-29626276 GCA_907169655.1 Acomys percivali | reverse complement strand
CACACACACACACACACACACACACACACACACACACACACACACACACACAAGAGCCTGTCCCTTCTCAGGATGACACGAAGATGTCCTACCAGCCCTCAGGAAGAAAGTTCATCACGTGCCCTTCTGTATGGTAGAGGGATGCAGGCCCTTTCTCAGGGACAGTGGTCAGCATGAGCCTGGCTACTTTAGTTCGCAGGGGAGGAAAGGAGAGCAGTTCCCTCTCGTGACACTAGGGGTGTATGTGGTGGTGGTGGGGTGCCCACCATATCCAGCTGGGTTCAGCTGGAAGACAGACCCACAGGGTGCTGGAATTAGGCTGTCTCTCTCACCTCAGGGGCTGAGTTGGAAAAATCCAGAATGGCCACTCAGTCCCCCGACACATGCTGACTCAGCCAGGGATTTCAGGACAACAACCCTGGTACTATATCCTCCACAGCAGGATGCTGAGGGGGCAGGACCAGGATCTTGCTTCTTCCAGGGCCACCTCCAAGTGGCCCATCCAACATGGATGGCCTAGCCCCTGGTAGTCTGCAAGGCCATCTCCTGGGAGGACCCCTGGGTATGGAGGACAAAACAAGAGGGGCAAGCCTGGGCTCAGCTCTTCGCCCTGTCTCTGCTGGGGGCCTAGGCATATCTGACCTACAGCTGCCCAACACTAAGTCATAAACTTGATTCAAATACTGAGATTTTTTTTTTTTTTTCCCTTCAGCTTTTCCACCACTAATTTGATTGCTCAGTTCTGGAGGGTAAATCTTGTCATTGACAACATCTTGTCATAATGTCAAAAGAGTAGACACATCCTGCAGGCCTTCTGCCTGTCCTGTAGTATCTCTCTTATGCAATTGTGCCTTACCACCCCTCAGGGCAAGATTTCTAAGAAACTCTGTCTCCATTCAAAGAAGGAAGCAATGACTCCTTCCTTGGCCAGCTTTACACCGCTGAGGCAACAGGTATATGGATAGGTTGTGAGATTGCGCAACTCACTGATGGTCCCACAACCGCTGGGTGCAGCCTGGGGTCCATTCCTAGTGAGGAGACTCTCCCGGGGGCAGGGGCGGGGGGCGGGGGCAGGGAAAGACCACCCATCTCAATAACCTGAATGTAATCCCTAGAGTTCACATGGTAGAAGAACTGCTTCCTGCAAGTCGACCTTTGTCGTCCTTTGTCACAGGACACGCTCACGGGCTGAGGCTCTTTCTAACCCACTATGACTGTCCCAACTGATCCTGTCTACAAAAACCTTATTTCCAAGTAAGGTGTGCGTAGTATAAGGGACCCAGGCCCTTCCTGTGTGTGTGTCAAGACTCCGTGGATGTGAAATTGGGGGGTGGTTGTTCAGCCAGGCACCATGGCCAGTGTTCTTTAAGCATGTCTGATGTGGCAGAGATGTGTGAGTGCCTAGCAGGCTCAGCCTACAAACTGGAGAGTATGAAGCCCAACCCAGAACCCATGCTCTTGTCACTCTCCCCGCTCCACCCCCTCCCCGCCCCCCCCCCCCCCCTCACTACCAACCTGAAAGGTAGGACCAGGATCAGCTCTGTTTGCCAGCAGAACAGAGGCACAGAGAGTCAGCCTACTTGCCCAAGGCCACACAGCCCACAAATGCCAGCAGCAGCACTTCCTCCAATGCAGTCTGCTATCATGTTCTTCTTCCTCTGTCATAGGACTGTGCTAAGGATAATGGTGGGAAGCTTAGGAAAGCATCCTTGAGTCCTTAAAGCTCCTTGTTATCAACGGAAGCCTTGGGATGAGAACACGGTGGCTCAGAAGACTCGAGTCCTCTGCTTGTGACTACGTGTCCTCCAGCATCACTGTCTCCCTCAGGTTGCCCCACACTCATCCAGCACAGGTGGTTCACCCTGTCTGTTTCCTCTGAGGCCCTGGTATCCCAGAGGGGAGATCTGTGAGGCAGGGGTGCAGCAGCGAGTCCCTGGTCCTCCCTCATCACCTTGCTCCTTCCTCAATGTTCACAGCTCAGTGAGTTTAGTCCCTGCCATGAACTCTGGACACAGCACTGATGTGGCCCACCAATGACAACCAAACCCAGCTCCCATTTCTTTTCTTTTCTTTTTTAAAAAGATTTATTTATTTATTATTATGTATACAGTGCTCTGGCTTCATGTACACCTGCAAGCCGGAAGAGGGCATTGGGTCACATTATAGATGGCTGTGAGCTAACATGTGGTTGCTGGGAATTGAACTCAGGACCTCTGGAGGAGCAGTCAGTGCCCTTAACCTCTGAGCCATCTCTCCAGCCCATTTCTTACAGGACCTTGAAGACAAACCCAGACACTCAATGGGCCAATGGATATCCAGGAGGCTCTGTTCTCCCGATAGGCTCCTGGGCTTCGAGATGCCAGGTCTGGAAACACATTTGGGATGTGTAGCTACAAGATAGCAAAATAGTTTAGAGGGTTGCTATCTGCCCGGCTCTAGTGCATTAAATTTATAAAATAAATTAAAGTCTCTTTGTGTCAATTATTTTGGGAGTTAGAAGGGTTAAAGAAAATTTGCTTTATTAATTGTATGTTACATCCCTGTGGTTAAGAGCACCCGCTGCTCTTGCAGAGAAACTGGGTTCTATTCCCAGCACCCTCATGGCAGCTCACAACTGCCTGTAACTCCAGTTCTGGGGATCCAACACCCTCTTCTGGTCCCTGGGGCATGATGTGCAAATCTGTATGCAGACAAACACTGATATGTACAAAATACAAAATAATAAGTGAACAGCAACCAGCCAACCAACAAAAACACTGACCAAAACAGCTCAGGGGAGAAAGACGTTACTTGGTCTCCAATTCCAGGCTTCAGGCCACTGTTGCACAGACGTCACAGAGTCAGGAGCTTGATGTCACATCTCGCCACAGCATATCGACCTTCAAGACCAGAAAGAAGGAGTGCCCTCACCTCAGCTAACTGCTTCCTGTCTTACACTGGTCTTACCCCTGCCTGAGGAATGGTGCCACTCATGATGTGTCCGGCCTTCCTGCGTCATTTAACAACCAGAATGTTCCCCCACAGGCCAAGCAGATGGAGACAGTTCCTCAGCGGAGGCTGTCTTCTCACCTGTTTCTAAGTTGTGGCAAATGGACAGTTACAAACTAGCCATCGCACACCCAAGGCCCCGCTATCCACTTCCTGCCTAATACCTGTACTTTGTGATTTTTTTAAAAAAGATTTATTTATTTTTATGTGCATTGATGTTTTGCCTGCATGTATGTCTTTGAGGACTGCAGATCCTCTGGAACTGGAGTTACAGACAGTTATGAGCTGCCATGTGGGTGCTGGGAATTGAACCTGGGTCATCTGGAAGAGCAGCCCCTGACAGCTGTTCTTGGATGTCCAATAACCTTCCAAAACTTATAAGATTCTTAACCCAGCCTCCAAGGATATTATTTTCCAGTGTCTTCTCCACCTTAGTAGATATCACTTCTGTTCTAGAACATTCTAGCTGGGCACAGCCTAGATCACCCAATCCCCATCCCCAGTTGCCTGTGCTTGTTATTTGAAATCACTAGTTTGAAGTGATTTGGAGTCAGCAGTAGCTGACTGACAATCTTGGCAGCCAACAATATCCTTCCTGCCATTGCTTTTTTTTCCCCCTGACAGTTTCCTCTATTGAGAGAATATGTTGTTCAAACAAGGCAAAAGCAAGGTTCTTTTGATCACATGTGAAAAATGAATAACAGTAAAGGTTGGCTCACAAGAGAAGACTCTAGAAAGCCTCTTTCAAGAGCGTGTGACATACACACTGCTTTTGTTTACATATGTGTATTTGATTCTGACAGCCTGTGGGACTTATTTGATATGAAAATGGAAGCTCCTAACTCATGATCTTATTGAGAAAAAATGTTATGTTATTTGGACATTAGTATAATTTTCCTACGTAAACAATTGCTTAAATGGAGTGGGACATAGTGAAAATAGTCTATAGAATGTGGGTGCTTAAAGTGAAATGTGCCCTTCTTGGGGGTCACCGGGTGGTATTCTTGAGGCAGAGCCTGAGTTTCTTTGGTCTTCAGACATTGTTGATGGTGGCAGCTTTGTGGGTTCTGGAGCCGTCATCCTTGAGAGGAGACAAGCAATGGTCTGTATACTTGGATGTAGGTGCCAGGATCCAGAAGCCTTCAGGAGAATAGCAGGGTTTCTAGGCTTGAGGACACATGCTGCACAGATGCACCTACACACACAAAGATACCCATTGTCCCTCCTCACATTGCCACCTGGTGCTGGACAGCGGCATCTGCTCAGAGATTATGTTCATCCAAAGGACCTCAGGGAACTTCCGCTGGCTTGGACCTCTCCCTCTGTTCTGTGCTGGAGTCAGGATGGACTTGCTGCTAGTTTCGCACAAGCTGCTTCCCTGAGCCTGGTGTGGGTGGATCCAGTCTCCAGGCACAATATCCTATGGATCCCACTATAAATATATTCAGGTGTCTTTGATGAGCCTCCAGAGGCCCTATAGGCACCTGAACCCCAAAACCTGCTTCCCAGCCTAATGCTGCACTTAAAAAGCTACTATTAAATCCTTGGACATCTCTGTCTCTGTCTGTCTGTCTGTCTGTCTGTCTGTCTGTCTGTCTGTCTGTCTGTTTGTCTGTCTATCTGTCTCTGTTTCTGTCTCTGTCTCTGCCTGTCTGCCTGTCTGCCTGTCTGCCTGTCTGCCTGTCTGCCTGTCTGTCTGCCTCTCTCTCTCTCTCTCTCTCTCTCTCTCTCTCTCTCTCTCTCTCTCTCTCTGTGTGTGTGTGTGTGTGTGTGTGTGTGTGTGTGTGTGTGTGTGTGTGTGAATGTGTTTGTGTCTGTCTGTCAGTTTCTGTCTCTGTCTCTGTGTATGCATCTCTCTGTCTCTCTCTGTATGTACACACACACATGCATGTGAAGGTCAGAGGTTGACATTGGAAGTCTTCCTATCTCCACATCCACCTCATTTTTTGGGGACAGGGTCTCTTACTGAGCACAGAACTCAGGGATTCAGCTAGACTAGCTGGCCAATGAGCCCTGGGGATCCCTACAAGTGCTGGGGTTATGGGTGTGTACTGAAGTGCCTGGCTTTTATGTGGATTCTGGGGATCTGCACTCAGGTCCCCATGCCTGTGTGACAAGCATTTCACAGCTAAGACATCTCCCCCAATGTCTTTCTCTCTTTCTCTCTCTCTCTCTTTCTCTCTCTTTCTCTCTCTCTCTCTCTCTCTCTCTCTCTCTCTCTCTCTCTCTGTTTAGAAATGCTTTGTGTCAGTGAGGGCCTTGATATAGAAAGAGATACCCCACTTTGGGCCTTCATGAGTTGAATATTATAGAGAGTCGGACCAGTGTCCGCAGGATGAGGAGGCAGAGGGAGGCAAAAAAGGAAGGTGAGATTCCCTGTCTCACTGTCCTCCCTCATCTCTCCAGTCTCCTTCCAAAGCTTTCTGCTAACCAAACACAGCTGGAATCCATCAGGTAGCAGCTTATGAACTTTCAGCCTACAGGTGTCAGCTCCTGGGGACATTGGGCAGAGTAAGGGACAAATATGGATGGAGCTGGTCATCAACCAGTCCTAGGGCCCCATTGGCTTACCCAACCCAACATGGCTTCCACACAAGGCCACTAAAGCCCCGAGGTGTTGAAGGTCGCCTCTTACTTACCATCATAATTTGTGGCCAAAATGAGGCCTGCAGGGCAATGAGTGGTCCATCATCATCTTTGCATCTGCGACCCCAAACCAAAGCCAAGGACATAGCAGGGAAGTCAAGAGTATTGGGGAAGTACTGCCTGAGTGTTTGGATAAAGAGAGGATAATCACCCAGCAATCACCAGGCTGGTTCAGGGGACCCAACGCTGTCATTCAATTCTGTCCTTTCCCCTCTCCACCTCATCCTGCTCCATCATGCCACAAGGAACCCAGGCAGGGGACAGACACTCAACTGTTGTTATGGTGTCCCTTTTACTCAAGTTGGTGGACGAATTCAGAACAATCCCAGCCATAAGTCCTGAGAGGCCAAGAGTTTAGAAGAGGTGAGGCTGGTTCTAAGTCTGTATGTGTGGGACCCCTTGCCATGCTCAGAACCCTCCAAGGGGTGCGGTGGCAATCATATGCTGTGGCTCCTCTGATATAGCATCCTTCCCTACTC
This sequence comes from Acomys percivali, assembly GCA_907169655.1. Lineage (NCBI taxonomy): Eukaryota > Metazoa > Chordata > Mammalia > Rodentia > Muridae > Acomys > Acomys percivali. The sequence continues at coordinate 29,620,163 of OU015747.1, read as the reverse complement.
TACCCTAAGGTCCCAAAGGAAATCAGAGGAACCTGTGGTAGTGAGTTTTCCCTCACTGTGCCAGAATATTAATTCCTGAGATAACTTAGAAGGAAGAAAAGTTCATCTTGGCTTCGGTTGACTCCATTGCTCTTGAGCCCATGGCAGAGAGTCACGGTGGGAACACCTAGAATGGAGGTGGGAGGAGAGGAAGAAGAAAGAGGAAGAAGAGAAAGGAAGAAAGAGAGGAGAAGAAAGGTCAAGATTCTAATATCCCCTTCAAGGACACACTCCACATGCTCCGCAGTGACCTAACTCCTTCCACTAAGTCCCACTTCCTAAAAGTTCCACAACCTAAGCCGATAGGACAAGGCCTTTGGGGGGACTTCCCAGATCTAAACCATAAGAGTTTCACTTCCAGCTTTAGGCTAAAGTCCCACCATCCTGACTGCCGCCTCCAGGCTGGGTAGACACATGGTCACTTGGGAGGCAGAAGAGGTATTTTCTTAAATAGGCACAGGAGCACTCTCATTATATTCAGGAGAAGCCACTGTGTAAAAAAGGAGACCTGAAAACTATGGGTGGATGCAGCTGCCTACTCAGGCTGAACAGCCACAGCCCATGGGGGACACGGAGTCAGGCCTCTTCTTTCTGCCTTCATCAGCTTCCCTCACTACCCTCACTGTGAGGAACCCCACTTAAACCAGAAAGCCCAGACTCTGATACCCTGGGACTTGCCTCTCAAGATGGAGATTGTAGAACAAAAGGTCCCAGTTGGGATTTAAGGAATTGTGGTGGAGGGTGCAGGTTGGCCATCTCTTGCTACCAGATACCCATGTGCCAGTCAGCAAAGGAGAGAATGAAGGAGCCATGAGGAAGATGGTTGACTGTAAACCACAGTTGAGGGGAAGAAGAAGGAACCTTTCTGGGAAGAGATGGATGCCATTCTAAGAGATGTGGTAAGCAGGAAGCTGGTAGGCATACCTGACACAAGCCACCATGCCTCTGCACCTCCTAACGACCCTCTTCTCAGCTTAACTTCACTTATGTGCATCTTACCATAGATCCTGGGATTGGCCTTCTCCAAACTGCAGGCAAACCCTCTGAGTGGCTGGCCTCATGTCTTCTGCAGTGAGGCAAGTTGTTCATACCCAAGGACACGAACCATAACAACCTTCTTAAACAGTAGCAGCCAATCCTCTATTGGATATTCTGTCTGTCACCATCTGGGCTGCTATGCCAGTGTCATAACAACTCTATGAGTATTTCCCATTTTCTCATTGACGAGAGGCAGGCTAATGGATGGTCATTGGTTCATGGCTACCCTCAGACTCCTGTCACACTGCAAAATCAGCAATGGTGTCTTCACTCTTCCAAGTTTCTGAGAGATGAAACCGCACACCCATACCCACCGCTGAGTACCCAGAACCCCAAAACAGGATTCCAATCCCAGAGCTGGCTGACAAGTCCAGTATCTCTGTCCATAAGTCTTTTCTGATTCCTGTTGATATCATTTGAACAATGGGGAAATGAGGTCTGAGGAAGCACCAGGACTAAATATTCTTGTGCCAGCAGAACAAAGGAGCGCCCCCAAAGGAACAGCTCCAACAAGACAGCTACCCTCTCTGGCTCACGGACATTTGATGAAAAACAACAACAAAAACAAAACAAAAAACAAAAAAGCCACCACCACCACCACCACCACCACCACCAACAACAACAACAACAACAGAAGAGACAATAAAGAACGCAGTACTATGCTCTGCCTCTTCCAGGTTTCCACAGTGGATTTCAGTTCAGTCATTAGTGGCTTTGTAAGTCTTTTTTTTTTTTTTTTTTAAACAGAGCCTTGTTTTTTAGTCTATGCTGACCTCGAACCTTGACTTCCCCGACGATGATGAGATCACAGACTTGTACCACCATGCTGGGCTTAAGTTTGGCACAAAGTGTACACACAGACACACACACACACACACACACACACACTCACACACACACACACACACAAACACACACTCATTAAATATATTAAATGGGCCCCTAAGAGCACTTAGCTTGATGTATAGCATCCATGAAAGCACAGTCAGTTGGCTACCCATCCCCTAGTTCTTTTTGTTCAGCTCAATATAATGGGGGGTTTCTCTCCTACCTGATAGTCTCATCAACTTTGGTTTTGTAAGTGTTCCCTTCTTGACAGGTATGCCCCCTCCCCTCACTCCATTCAAGCCTTCTGAAGAGGAAGAGGAACTCTAGGCAGCCTGTATTTCCTTCTTTGTCACTCACCTCAGCACAGAGGGGTCAGGCTGCAGTTTCCATCCTTCACTCTTGTCTTCTCATTGTGTTTGAGCCAAGTTTCCAGGAAGTGTAATCACCTAGGACTGTCAGTGCGTGCCCCCCCACCTGTCCACTGAACTCGGCTTGAGTCCAAGTGAATTGCCATAAACTTTGTGTTACTACAATTGCTTGGGGCCACACCAGTGTCATGTATAAATGCTACCACAAGGACCTGCATGTGTACCTGGATCTGTCCATGAAGCATGCCAAGGGAAGCCTGGGAGTACATAGCAGTCAGGCTTGGTGCCAGGCAGGGCTGTCTGGGGTCTCCCCTTGCCCCCCCGCCCTGCCCCATGCCCTAACCCCCAAAACTTCCACTGCCTCATTCCTACCAAACTCCAGTCAGGTCCAAACAGTGGGTCGACCTTTGCTTGACATATCCCAGAACACCCCAGTCGCCCTCTCTTCCCTCTTGCCAACACTTGGTCCCAGCACCACCTCCTCCTGGAAGCTGGCTTTGACCTCAAGCTGGGCCATGCCATCTTTCTGTCTTCTCTCAGGAGGCAGCTCTGTGCTAGCTCATCAGTCTCAGCAGAGGTTCAAATACCACCCTCCCACTTGAGGAAGGTGATGAGAAAAAGGCTCCACCTGGAACTCAACATCCTTAACCTCAAAAAGAGAGGCACTAAAGGAAGGACTGCTCATACCCACTGGGCCAATAACCCCCTGAGGGGCCATCATGTACTCCCCAGTGCTGGAATCCAGGCTCCTTAAAGGCCTGTCACACATCTAAGCTCAGTCTTGGCTCCCTCCTGTCACACTGCACCTTGTTCCTGTGAACAGAGCTCCAGTGGGAGGCAGGAGAACAACCCATCACTGAAGTCAGTTGGCCAAAAACAACAACAACAACAACAACAACAACAACAACAACAACAACAAAACTGGAAGAACCCAGCATGTTCCAGGCCCTGCGACTGCTAACCCCAGTAAAATTCTCTCCAGCTGTGAACTGCTTTCTTCTTCCTTCTTCTTCTTCTTCTTCTTCTTCTTCTTCTTCTTCTTCTTCTTCTTCTTCTTCTTCTTCTTCTTCTTCTTCTGTGTTCCCCTCCCCCTCCCTCCCTCCACCCTCTTGTTCCTGTTCGTCTGCCTTCAGTCTCCAGCTCCACACTCACCTGGCCCCTTAAAAGGAGCACAAGTGTACTTTCACAAACCTTAAGGGGGCTTAAAAAAAAAAAAAAGACGGCTATGACTGCCAGAACTTTCCATGAAGCCCAGACACCACACAATCATCTGGGGATCCTCTACGAAATCCCAGACCCTGCCAAGTCTCTGGTTTAAAGGGGGAAATGCTGTGTAAATATACAACGCGTCAGGCTGTTGGGGGTTCCAGGGTAGGGCGCAAATCACTTGCAGCCACGTAAAGAGCCCTGGCTTGGTAACCTTACTCAACAGCTTCTGGGCTTGGAGAAGCTGAGTGCCGCTGCCTGCCAGTGAAGCAATCTGTGAAAAGGGTCACAGCTCCCGGAAGTCCTGCAGGGACAGTGAGGTGACAGGTGAAATTCAGAGTCTAGGGTCTGGGAAATGCACTGAGACAGAGATGGAGACGGGGAGAGAAGGGGAGGAGAGGAAGAGAGAGTATAGGGAAGAAAGGAAGAAAAGAGGAAGGAATGTATCAGAAGGGAAAGAAAGGGGCAGGGGACGCGGGGGACGCGGGGATGAGGCCTTTGTAAGCAGCCACAGAACCAGCTAGTAAAGGTTGTCTGTCTCCGCAGGAGCCAGGATGCTACTGGCCGATCCGTGGGACTAGGTAAAGCCAATGTTTGAGAATCATAGCAGCTCTTGGAGGTGGGGGGGGGGGAATAAATTAAATAAATGGTTTCTCTAATACGGGGCCATCTGGCGATTTGATAAAAGTATTGGGTTTCTAAGGCGATCGGCGAGTGCTCCCTGGGCGCCACCGTTTATGGCTTAAATACAACTCGCATGTGGAACCGGCATTACAAATGAAAAACAGCAGCCCCCGAGCTTGTTCCCTAATGGGGGCCTTTCATCACCCAGTTACCCTTAAGCGGCTCCCTTCCTATTGTAATTGGCCCTAAATGAAAAGCATTAGTCCCGTCAATAAAAACTAATGGTTCTACTTACTAAAGAAAGGGGGTGGGGATGAGAAGAGAGGACTCTTTAAAAGGCAGGAAGGGACTGGCGTCGCCTCCCTTCCGGAACTCCGGGGTTTGATATTGGGGTGCAAAGAACCACGCTGGGAGAGAGTCCTCCTTGCCAGCAGGCAGCAGGCAGGATCTGCCTTCTGCCTCTGCTGGCTTTCTCTTTGCCAGTCTCCTGGGCTCTTCAAGCAAAGTGGACAGGAGGGTGCTCACCACAGCGGGGGCTGACCCCCGAGGATCAAAGGGAAGCAAAAGGGGATTTGAGGATGCGAAGGTTAGTTAGGCCCTGGGGTTGGTTCTGACCATGGTGATGCCCCCCGCCCCCCGAAGGGTTTTACAAAGCATCTTGGCTGTGGTGTAAAGGCAGCCCGGGTCTCTGCTCAGGAAGATTGAGCTGTTTGAGATTAAACTAAGGCGTTCTCTGCGGCAGGGCCCTGGGGAATCTCGTCCTTCCCTGCACCGCAGGAAGGCTGTGTTTTCCAGGGACCATTGCTCTGACAGCTCAGAGGTGGCATGGTCCACAGTTGACAGACTTCTTTTTTGTTGTTGTGGTGGTTGCTTTTATTTTGCAGCAAGGTCTTATGGACCCCCAGGTTGGCATCTAACTCAATATATAGCCAAGGATAACCTTGAACTTCTGATCCGCTTGCACCCAGATCCCCAGTGCTTAGATTACAAGCATGCATCACCATGCTGAGTGTAGGCATGGGTAGGAATTGAACCCAGGCACTTGATCTTAGTAGGCAAGCACTCTGTCAACTGAGCTGCATTCCCAGCATCACAGTTGGCAGACTTCTATGGGGCTTCTGAGGTATGGTACCATCCTGTGGGGGGGAGAGGCAGCTTTGGGGACAGGTGACACACTGAGCACCTTCCAACAGTGATCTTAAGAATTTGTGGGATGTCCTCATTGTACAAAATGAGAAAACTGATATCCATTTCTGAGGAGTTGGATAAGGTAGATGCATGAGGACGAAGGCAGAGGTACATAAAAAGAGGCTCTGTCCTGCTGCCTGGTGGGTGGTGACATGCACCTTTAATCCCAGCACTGGAGGCAGAAACAGGCAGATCTCTGTGAGCGTGAGGTCAGCTTGGTCTACAGAGATAGTTCCAGGATAGCCAGGGCTACACAAAGAAACACTGTCTTGAAAAGCAAAACAAACAAACAAGCAAACAAACAAACAAGAAACTCTGTCCTTCAAAGTAGCTCCCTGGGGACAGAAGGAAGCCCAGCTAGACACTCTGGGTGTCTCTCTCTCTCTCTCTCTCTCTCTCTCTCTCTCTCTCTCTCTCTCT
>OU015747.1:29595064-29608892 GCA_907169655.1 Acomys percivali | reverse complement strand
AGAAGACAGGCAGCCTCCAGCCCCACAGCCTGGCAGCAGCAACATGTAGAAAAGAGACTGAAGTTCAGGAGATGAGAGGCCCCAGCTCATGTTCTCATTTGCTTTCTGTTGCTGTGATCAACACCATGACCAAGAGCAACTTGGAGAAGGGCTTATTTCATCTTACACTTCCAGGTCACAGTTCATCACTGAGGCAAAAACTCAAGCAGGGACCTGGAGCAAAAACCACACAGGGAAGCTGCTTAGTGACTTGCTCACTGCCTCAGCTAACCCTCTTATACAAGCCAGACCCACCTGTGTAAGGATGGTGCCACCCACAGTGAGCAGGGTCCCCTCCTCCCCATTGTCAATCATTAATCCAGACAGTCTCCCATAGATGCAGTCACAGGCTGATCCAGTAGAAGTAGTTCATCGAGGTTCCCTTTTTGTAGGTGACTCTAGTTGTGTCCAGTCGACAATAAAAACTAACTAGAACACCTCATATTGTGAGGCTTTCAACTCACAAGTGTCCACCTTGAAACCCCTGTTTGCAAGCCCTGTCTCATTACAGGAAGATTGTGTTGTGGGTAGAGGAAGGGTGCTGGTATTTAAAGAAAAAAAAAAAAAGAAAGAAAGAACAGGGATTGTTTGGGGAATATACCCAAATTGCTATTTCCTTCCCAGAGCAGGCTCCTGGGCATTCTGGGTACTCTGCAGGATTCTGAGATGAGGCTTTTCTATAGGGTCCACTTGGAGCATCTGAGGCCCAGCCAGCAAAGCCTGCTTCTCAGAGAGCAGCCTAAAGTCTGCCCCATGTTACTGCAAAGCAAGAGGATCCTTTCCCACCAAAGTTGCAGATTGCTGGGGAGCTGAGCTATGAAAAATGATCAGAGCCATGTTCCTTTGCTGGCCCCAGAGCTTGTGGGGGAGGGGAGAATCCTGAAAGCAAATTGTTGTGGTGGAAAAATATGCTGTCTGCATGCCAAGGAGTTCTTGGCCGTTGGAGGTGGGGGGGACATTCTGCAAAACTCATCAGTTCTCAGGTGGCTTCAGTGCACTGTCATCTCCCTTTCCAGAGGCCAGTGCTGGCAGGATTTGTGACCATGGACATACCACTGTGTCTTGGTTTTCCCATGCGAAATAGGGACCTTCACAAGCAACTCCTAGGGTGGTCTGAAGATAAGTAGGCAGCACATGGCTGGCTGTGGATAAATGTTGTTGCTCTCTTGCCTTAGAAAACAGATACTGCCATCACCCACGGGGTCCCCTGGATTCTGAAAGGAGAGGCAAGTGTTTCCCAACTCTGAAATGGGAGCTTGTCCTGAGATCTAGGACCAACCCCTACTTTCCTTCACTGAACCCTAAACTTAAACTATCTCCAGGGACAGCCAGAAGGCCTCTTGCACATGCCTATCTCACTAGCCTAAGGTATTAGCCCAGGATAGAAGTCACTCCTGCCTCTGAGGTATACTTGTAGAATCTGTTCAATGCTCTCATTGCTTTAGTGGCCACAGACACAACTGTGGAAGCATATTCAGTGTAGCCTGGACTGCTGGGTGTACCTGGCCCTAAGGGCAGCCATGCAGCTATGTGCTAGATGGCTTCCTAACACACCATGCTTAGTCCCTGGTTCCCTAAACAAACTCCCTGTGCTAGGTAGGGTGCCTAGCTCCAAAGCAAGACTCAATGAAGTCTCAACCTCTGGCCATGCTGCTCTCCTCCCAGTGAGCCTTCCATGAGGGTGAATTCTCAGTCAGCTCTAGTAAGCAGTGGTACCCAGGCATTCAGTCAACATCACACTGGATGTTTCCAGCAGGGTGTTCTCAGGTGAGACTGGCAGCCACACTGGTAGATTTGAGTAAAATGTGTCATCTTCCACAGTGTAACAGTTTCTCTCTTTTTAAAAATTAATTAATTTATTTATTCATTTTATATCCTCATCATAGCCCCTCTCCCTCCTCTCCTCTTGGTTCCCCCTTCCCCCTCCCTTATTCCTCAGAAAAGGGGAGCCAGCCCCCCTACCCACCTACTCCAGCACATCAAGTCACATCAGAACTGACCATGTCCTCTTCCCATGTGGCCTGATGAGGCAGCCCCACCAGGGAGGAACGATCAAACAGCAGGCAACAGACTCCATGTCAGAGACAGCCTCCCCCCAACTCCCCTTACTAGAGGATCCACATGAAGACCTAGCTGTGCATCAGCTGCATCTGTGTAAAGGGCCTAGGTCCAGCCTATGCATGGTCCTTGGTTGGTGCTTCAGTCTCCTCAAGCCCTTCTGGTCCTGGTTTGTTGTCTCTGTTGGCCTTCTTGTGGAGCTCCTGTCACCTTCAGGTCCTTCTAGCCTTCCCCCACTTTTCAACAAGACTCCCTGTGCTTCACCCAGTGTTTGGTTATGAGTCTCAGCATCTGTTTCAATCTGCTGCTGGGTGGAGCCTCTCATAGGACAGCTACACTAGCCTCCTGTCTGTGAGCACAGCAGAATATCGTTAATAGTGTCAGGGTTGGCTCTCTCCCATGGGGCGGGTCTGCTGGCTGGAGAAATGGCTCAGAGGTTAAGAGTGTGACTATTTCTTATCCACTCAGATAAAGGCTGAAGAAAAAGCAGATACAAACATGCATAGACAGACAGACAGACAGACATATGCGTATGCATATGCATATACATGCAGATACATACACAGATATTATAGATACATAGATGATAGATAGATAGATAGATAGATAGATAGATAGATAGATAGATAGATACCCACTGCTATACTACAGATTTTCCTGGGGAAATGCAACACACATATCTACTTAAACCATATAAGAACCTCATGATAGATCAAAGTAATAATTAGCCAGAGTCCAGCTTGGTGAACCAATGAATTACTCTCAGGAGTATGAGTGAGGGGTTACCTAGAGGTCTCAGTGCAGCTCCATTGATGAAAAAGCTCACCCTGACACAGGGAGCTGTGCCGGCCCCCCCTCACCCCCGTGGACTGCCCCCGCTCCGCCCCTCAGCTCTCTACACAACTTGCAGGCAGTGCAACAAGAAATCTCCCTGCAGCTGAGCTGGTAGCAGTCTCCTGGCCAGCAGCAGCTCCTTCCCACTTTGATGAAGCTAGAGGAAAGGACTTGGAATCAGGAGGATTTAGTTGTCCTGGGTGTTTTGCACCTTCTGGGTATCAAGGCCTCCCTCTTAGAAGGAATGCTTCCCCTAGGGGCAAACTCCTATACAACACACATAAACACACACACACACACACACACACACACACACACACACACACACCACAGAGATACAAATATGTACATACAGACACACATACGCCCCAGCAAGACAGAATCCCACTAACAAACATGGCAGCCCCCAGCCTGTAACCCAGCCTGTGGAGTTTGAGCCTGCTAAGCCCCACCCCCTTCTGTCTGTCTGTTTTCCTCTTGTATGTGGGCACTCCCTCAGTTCTGCTCCTCTGGGGCACCTGGCTAGCACAGGCCTCTTTTCAACTGAGCTTAGCTTAGCCATCCCTCCTGCCTCTTCTCACTGACCAACTTGTTCTCCCGTGGGCCTTGGTGCCTCTGGCACCTGCCATCTTGTTATGGTGCTCCCAGGCCTTTCTGCTAAGGAAATCTCAGGACAGACGCTAGATCTGCATCTCTGGACTGCACGTGCAAAGCACTATTCTCCTCTGGCTTTTGGTGGTGTTTTGTTTGTTTGTTTCAGAGACAAGGTTTTTCTTTGTATACCTAGCTGTCCTGGAACTCACTCTGTAGACCAGGCTGGCCTCAAACTCAGAGATCAGTCTGCCTCTGCCTCCCTAGTGCTAGGATTAAAGGCTTATGTCACCACTGTCTGGGTGCTTTTTGTTTTCAATACAAGATCTCATGTCCAGGTTGGTTTTGAACTCCTGACCTTCCTGTTTCCTCTACCTCTTAATTACTATGATTACAAATGTGTACTACTCATGCCTAGATGTAGGTATGTATCCTTATACAATTATGATGATGAAACCAGGTCCTGTACATGTCAGCCAAGCACTCTACCAACAGAGCCACACCCTTAACCTAAAGATGGAATTCCTTTGCCTGAGGCTTATGAATTAAAAGAGGTGTCTCCAAGTCTCCAAGTCTCTGAGGCACAGAGAGGGAGAGGGTCTGCTCAGAATAAATTGGTCCATCTTCTAGGACTCAGAGCTCCAGCAAGCTCAGTGACCTAGAGTGTCCCCTGCCCCCAGGATGCTGAGGACCACTAATGTCCCAACCAATGGCTCCTGTTGAGAGTCTCTGACCCTCTATGGGAATGGAATATTTATAGTATCTGAGGACCAGGGACTCAGTTCTCATGGTCACCCAGCCCAGCCAGTGGCAAAGCGAATACATCCATCCACCACCTATAATACTGCTTTCATAAAAGTGTGATTTCTTAATAGAAAAGAACTTGTGCCCTTTCCTTCAGTCAGGGAGAGTTGTGTTGTGGCCAGACTGCACTGCAGATTTTAAAGCCATTTTTGGATTGATTGGGAACCCAACAGCTTTTAGGGAGTGTGTTCTGCCATGCCAAGCTGTTAATTCCCAGTAGAAGGAGATCATGATGCTGGAATGAAAGCTTGATAATATCTATTATTTATCATATTGTCCTTCATCATCCCTTTATGAAATATGGACAGAGGCCCAGAAACCTTAATTGCTGTGCTTCTTCCAGATGGGAAAAAAATAATAATAATTTTCTCTGTCTGCCTTTCTAATATTCGAATAAAGTTTATGGGGAACTCAGAGTTTATTCCATTCTGGTTGTTATGGGAAAACAAAAACTTTGGACTGCGGCCCGAATCTTTGGAAGCGATCTACTATGAAGTACGCGGACAACCCTGGGATACCCCCGGTCACCCTTCTGAGTCCTTGGAAGAACCACATTTTTCAGGGACCTCCCAAGCCCTCTCAGTCAACCAGCTGCTAGCCTCACGGATGCCCCTTGTGGGTTCAGGCAGGGGCAAAAGGCTGTTCTGGGGGAGCTGGAGACCCAGATGTGGCCCAGCTTCGGCAACACCTTCCCGGTTGGAGTGTTTACAAGGCCCAGATGCAGCTTCTGGCTCAAACGCCATTGGCTCCAAAATCTTGGACAATTCATTTACTATCTTGGCGTTTCCTTATCTGCATTTTCCACATTGGTAAGGTAGGGCTGATAACACTGTGCCAAAGCCTACCATAAAAAATATGAAACAGGCTTTAAAAAGAGTCTAAAGCTGTGAGGTGAAGTGCTTCACCCAGAGTCACGCTGGGAAGCCAAGCTGGCCAGCCCCTCCCTAGGTTTGGCCGCCCCAAGGTCACCATGTCAAACTGCCCCCCCGCCCCCCCCCCCCCTGCACATCCACTCCAGGCTGCTGCAGCAATATAGGTTGCACAAATCTAGGCCTCCACGTTCCAAAGGAGGCTCGTATGATGAGCCAGAGAAGGAGAAAGTACAAGTAAAGTGAAAGTCAGTCTCCTGCCTCTGCCCTGGCAGTAGCAGCTCCCTGGTCTGTACCTGGCATTCCTTGTGGATCCAGAGACCCTTCGCCAGAGCTCAGGCCATTGATTCTAGGAAGGGCAGGAAGAGCTACCAGAGCCTGGCCAAGCTTCCCAGATTACTATGGATCCCTCCCAGTGTCTGGCATCACTCACCTGGCAGACTCCAAGAGAAAGGGGACTGGAGGGAAAGGAAAGAAGAACCTGGCTTGGCAGAGACTGAGATTGATAACGTGCTTGTCTTGAAAACACAAGGGTGGGCAGGAGAGATGGCTCAGAGGTTAAGAGCACCATCTGCTCTTCCAAAGGTTCCGAGTTCAATTCCCAGCAACCACATGGTGGCTTACAACCACCTGTAATGGGATCTGGTGCCTTCTTGTGGTAGGCAGGCACATGTGTGGGCAGAATACTGTATAAATAATAAATAAGTCTTTAAAAAAAGAAAAGAAAACACAAGAGTGCATGCCCAATTTCCAAATTCTATCTCAAACAAGTGGGGCGTGGCAATGGTGCTCTTGCAGTCCCAGGGCTCCAGGGCCAAGTCTAGCCTACTTGGCAATTTCTAGGCCAATGAAAGACCCCGACTCAGGAAACAGCATCTGAGGAACACCTGAGGCTGGCCTCTTACTTCCACACACAGACATACAGGTGCACACACGTGCACATGCACACACAGAAGTGGCAGTCAGAATGGTCCTGAGAGATGTGTCCAGAACACAGCCCTGACCTTTCCAGTCCAACTCTAGAACACACACAGACACACACACACACACACACTGACACACACACACACATATACACCCATACACACACACCTTGGTGTACAGTCCTAGTATAAGGATAGAAAAGGCATCATTAATCTCAGAACACGGAACAACAGGGAAACACATTCTTAAACATACATTTTGATCCTGACGTTACACTCACTTGCGGGCTGTCTGGGAAATTTCTCTAGCTATCCATGCCACCCCGATTCATTTTTGACCAGGAGTCCACAGGCTTAAACCGTTGATAGGCTCCCGGTGATTCCTTTATGGGTTTAATGCACATCCTCCTTTTACCGGCTTCAACCCCAAGATACAACAAACAACTCAGGGCGACACTTAAAGCAAAATGGTGGAACCAGGAAGAGATTACTTGTCTGGAGGAAGGAAGGAAAGGAGAAGGAGTGAATGGGAGGGGAGGAGGGGAGGAGGGGAGGAGGGGAGGAGGGGAGAAGGGGATAGAGAAGGAAGGGATGAGGAGGGAAAGGGAGGAGGAGGGGAGATGGAGGAAAGAGGTGATGGAGGAGGTAGAGCAGGGGTGGAGGAGGAGAAAGAGGGAGCGGGGAAAGAAGGGTGGAGGAGGGATGGGGAAGAAGAAAGATGCAGAAGTACAGCATGGATGCTCAGGGGTGGACCTTTCTGGGGAGGACCACGAGGAGGATGCAGGGCCCAAACCTATAAACCATTAGAGAAAAAATAGGGTGTTACACAGACCAGCCTTGACGTTGTAATGACCAGTATGACTCTCCCTCAGGTATAGTGTGAGCAGTGGCAGGGATGACTGCGCTACTGAGTGGAAGCGTGGAGGCCATGGAAACCCTATGTGCTTCCTGTTCTGTTTTTAATAACCGAAGAGTGTCTAGAACAGAGAACCTAGTAATCCACTGTAAGGTCTTGCTGGCAAGCAGTGCCTCCCATCATTTCAGAACACGGAAGTGACTCAAACCTGCTCTCCTCTGAGGCTTGGCAAAGCAGTCTGCCCTGGTGTTTGTGAAAACTCACAGCCCAACTCCATTCACACACCAGGAAAATCAACTTCTTAGAATGCTTTCTGTCCCAGACTGAATTTGATCCTGTCTTTTCATCCCCTGCTACCATAGTGGGGGAGGGATGGTCTATCTTCCTCTCTGTGCTCTTACAGAGAAGAGGAAGGCACACAAAAAACTAAATGGCGGCCGGGTGGCACTCAGAGGAAGGATAGTAGGCTACCAAGATGAGACTTGACAGCCTATGATCACATAGTGATCACAGACCTAGGGGAGGGGAATAGGGTGAAAGCAGGAGGGAGGGAGGAATGGGAGGATACAAGGGATGGGATAACAATTGAGATGTAATCTGAATAAATTAAATTTAAAAAGCTTAATGGACTTCATTCCATGTTTCAGACCCACCCAAGTACATCTAAATCCATTATTTAGCTTTTCTAAAACAAACAAAACAAAACAAAACAAAAAATTCAACAAACAAACAGACACTCCCACTGAGACATAGCAGAAGCGCCTGCAGGGCAGAGTCCTGGAACACGCTCTGCCATCATTCTTACAGCATCCTACAAGTTCACAGCCAGCATCTCTTCCAGGGCACTGGCAACAGACAACACCTTCAGGACCACACCAGGTGCAGGTTCGGCAGTCATTAGTAAAGCACTCAGTCTCGGAGACATCCGGGGGTTATGTCTCCTATGGGTCACACTATCTGACAACACGGAGACCCTGAGTGCACCATTTTGCAGACGGTGAAGTTGAGGTTACAGATGTTTCCTAGCAAGCCAGGAGGACTTATTGAAGATTCGCTTCAAGCTTTGTACCAACCCTGGCCCGCATGAGAGGTGCCCACCAATGGTGGGGTCCTCTGAGAGCCACTGTGCATGAAAATCCATCTGAAGGGTAGAGAAAATGCTTTTGTGGCAAGATGGGACAGAGACAGGAGAGTTGAACAAAGACTCTGCCTCCAACAAGGCAGAAGGAGGAGACCGATACCCAGGCTTGTCCTCCATATTCAAATGCCTACACTCACACAAATGAACACGTATTCCAGCCCACCTCCTCACTAAGGATTTAATAAATAAAACGGTGCATGTCAGCAATGGAGTAGAGGTCTGTCCTGCAATGCCAGACATACAGATCCAGCAGACGGTAGGAGGAAAGAAACCTCACACTGTTCATGTGGCTCCTGTTCCTGGGTTGTCAGATAACAGATACCACTGGTTGAATGTCTCCACCCTCTCCATTTTGAGATCATAGATAATGTTAGAGTATAGTTGTCTGGGTTTCCTTTGCCATGGGTTGTACCAGTTATGGTACCAAGAGAATGGTTGTGGAATAGGGGGCTTGGGAGGCACTAGTGGGATGTAAGTAGCATCCAAAGAGGGCAAGATGGGCCTCCTTGAGCAAGTAGGAAGAGCCAAAGTCGGTGTCTTTAAACAATAGAAATGGCTTTCTCTCCATGCTGGAGGCTGAAGTACAAGACCAGGAGGTCAGTGGGGTTGGCTCCCACTCCAGATTCTGAGACTCTTATATGGCCTTATCATATGGTCACCTGCACTTCCACTTTCCACCCCTTTCTTCATGTGTCATTCTCTCTGGTATCTGTCGGTGTGTGTGTGTGTGTGAGAGAGAGAGAGAGAGAGAGAGAAAGAGAGAGAGAGAGAGATTCATCCTCCTCTCCTACCTTTCACAGCACCCCAGGATTGTCTGAAAGTGGACAGGTCAGTTCTGAGGGTACCCCAAAAGGCTCAGGCAGACCCTCCCAGCCACTGAGGCAATGAGGGTGCCAGGTTTCAGCCCTGCGGAGAGAACTGCCCCACTCCCACCCCGACACTGTGTCTGCTAAAGATGCTAACTTGCCAGGCTCCACTTCTCTAGTGGATGCACAGGCGGATGAGAATGTCCTTCAAAGCACACCCTCTGCCCACCCTTCCTGTTTCTTTGCATTGCTGTTGGACTTTGTAAGCCTTGTTAAAATTGCTTCTAACATTTCAAGCCTTAATTGTTGCAATCTGCAGACTTTCTGCTCCCCTTGCTTTCAGAGCTTCTGTGTCTACTTCCCTGGTTCACGCTTCCAACTATGCTGAGGATAGATTTTGTTGGCTAACCAGATAATTAAATGAGCCAAAAAAATGCTTCTCCCTGAGCATTCTGGGAAATAATGGCTTGGGTGCTCCATGAAAGACCAAGAACTGTGGACTTTGTGGGTCACTCTCGCCAAACCCAGCAGTCTTTGCTTTCCAGCCGAAGGACCACAGAAGACTCTCCAGTAATTCAAAGCTCTAAATGGCTCCACTAACAAAACGTGGAAGCGCACCCGTGTGCTCAGATCTGGGACATGAATGCATAATCCCGCAGGAATCGGTTTCCTATTGATGGGAATAGGATGCTTTTTGTGTGCTACACATTACCACGCATAAACATGCACGCACACACACACATACACATACATGAACACTTATAGGTGTACACATGTGTGCTTGCATACATAAACATACACACACACTAGAGTCTCCTAACATCATGATGGAGAAAATACATTGCCTTTAATTACATACTTAATTTACAATAGCTCCATTTTTGTAGACCAGGAACCTAAAATGCAAAGAGCTGAAGGAACTTGCTCAAGGTGAGCAAGCAATTGAGGACTAAGTGGCAAACCTAGGATTTGAACTAGGAAATCCGCGTTTAGCGTCTACACCATTGGCCACTGTGTTTCGTTCCCTCTGGGCAAGTCAAAGTAATTACAAGTTACATGCTTCAGTTCCTCGGAAAATTTATATAGTGGCTCAAAAATATCATTTTCTTTTTCATCCTGTTTCCCATGGAGTCTGCTCCAAGGCAGAATTCCCTTCAGGCCCGTCTAATTTGGAGTCAAGTATTCACTGGTCAAATGTCCGTCTGACTAAGACCTCGTTTTAGGAGGGGCCAGTGTGACTGCACAGGCTCACATGTTCTCACCTAATTAATTTCACAGGGGGAAAAAAAAACCACAGTGCGGCAGAACATCGGTCCTCGTGGTAAAGGGGGGGCAGGCTAACTGCTTCTCTTGCAAACCATTCCCCCCATCTCCTCGTGTAGAAGGGGACATGGGACAGCCCCCCCAGGGTGCTCACCACAGCTTAGAGGCCTTGGGGGACATGAAGGGAAACTGCTCGCCATGTTGCTGCTCTGGTTCTGTGACAATCAAGAGTCAGAGTGTGTGAGCTTCATTTGCAGGACAGGACGTTGGTGCTGGTTGAGAATCATCAAGAAACTGAGGCTTGGGGAGATGTCTCAGTCCATAAGACACTCGCAGCACAAGCACAAAGTCTCAAGTTCAATCCCCAGCAGCCACATTAAAAAAAAAAAAAAAGCCCAGCATGGTTGCACACTCCTGTAATCCCAGCACAAGTTGGGGCGAGGGGGTGGGAGGGAGGAGGGGGTGTCTCTGAGGCTGAATAGCCAGCCAGCTGAATCTTTGAGAACTCCAGACCAAAGAGAGATCCTGTTTCAAAAACCAAGGTGGACAATGAGACGAGAGGAACAGGTCCTCCTGCCTCTACACACACACACACACACACACACACACACACACACACACACACACACACACGTATATCAGCACATGAAAGAAAGGGGGGAGGGAAGGGATGGAGAGGGAGGGGAAAGAGAAGGGGATGGAGGGAGGGAGCCAGGGAGGGAGAGAAAGAGAGAGAGACTCAGAAGAGTTGTCTCTTGCTTAACCTCACCCAGTAAATCAGCGTTGGGTCTAGACTGGGCTTTTGGGGTTTTGCACAAGTAGTTTTCTCCACTAACTTGAAAAATCTGGCAGGCTTTGAACTTGATTTTATCTTCGACAAAGTGGTGGGACTGAGTCTTTAAAGTTTCAGTTTCCCCAAACCCATAAAATACAAGAGTTAGTCATCAGGGGAACGCAGTGCAGAGAGGCAGGCTGGGAATAAGGCAGTTGGGAAGTCTCACAGAAGAACCAACAGAGCCCCAGGCCTCTGTCACTGGGCAGCTTCCAGGAAACCCCAGCTGCCTGTGAGGATAATTCAGCAGTGCTAGTGTAACCTGTCTGTGTTGGCAAGTCCATAAACACTTTAAAAAAAAAAAAAAAAAAAAAAGGCAATGCGGTCGTTCATTAAGAAGTTTTTGATGGCCTGGAATCCTGGCTCAAAGGAAATGAAAGTTCTTTTAAACAATCCCAGTTCCTTGGACCAAGCCAGAGGTCTGCAGTGGTTGGAGAGATATTCCTGGTTTATTAAGGAACGAGTGGAAAGAAGGCAGGAGGCCAAGCTTGGTTGTCCTTGAAGGCTGGCACCGAGCAGCGCAGGCTTTTCACATGCCCATGAAGGAGGATGGCAGACACGACACATCAGTGGGCATGAAGACCTGGGACCTGCCAGAAAGGCTTGAGAGTTCTCACTCCACTGACCCTGCAGTGCTGTGTGCCAGCAGGTGGCCTTGCAGAAGCCTCATTGTCCTTACCCGTTGAGTTGAGTTTTCATGTAGGTCAGTCAGAAGGCATCATGGTGGGCAGGACTCGGGGAACTGATCCGAGTCCCTGCTTTGCTAGTTACTACCTTTGTTTGGCTGCTTACCCTGTGAGCCAGCATCTCTTTACCTGGATGCTGGGCATCAAGATGTGGGTGAGCGTTGCCAAGCTAGTAGCATGGATGTGAATGAAGCTCACCATGTCTTTATAAAGTAGTATGGTATCTTCATTGTCACTGGTAACTGTGACTCTTACAATATGACAAATAGCTCTACGTGAAGTCTCACTCTGAACACCAAGAATGCCTGTGCTTGAAGGCAAGAGATGTGGTGCATATCCTGAGTGGGATCAGGGCTGGAAGATGTTAAAAATGGCAAAGCTCAGGTCTAATGAAGTGGGAAGTGCAGTCACGAAGACTCTCACTAACACGCTTAGCTGAGATGAGTGGCACAGAATTGTAAAAATGGGCTATGAGAAAGGGCACGCCGGACAGACAACAGCAGAATCATTACAAGCAGGCAGAAGGAGGGAACCACCAGGCATCCAAGGAATCCTCTAAGGTAAGTCAGAGATGCAAACAAGAGGGAAAAGAAATTTAAGGAAACAGACTATGAGAGAAAGAGAGAAGCTATTGTATTAATGATGTAAGAACAGGTGGCTGCACAAAAGGAAAAGCCAGTAATATCTCCCTCTCTCTCTCTCTCTCCCTCTCTCTCTCCCTCTCTCTCTGTAGCTGTCTTGGATTTTTTTTTTTTAAGATTTATTTATTTATGAATACAGTGCTCTGCCCGCATGTACACCTACAGGCCAGAAGAGGGACTCAGATCACAGTATAGATGGTTTGAGCCACCATGTGGTTGCTAGGAATTGAACTCAGGGCCTCTGGAAAAGGAGTCTGAGCCATCTCTCCAGCCCCTGTCTTGGAATTAAAAAAAAAAAAAAAAAGATAGAAAAACTGAAACAGTGAAGAAAAAGATGGGAGAGAGGGGCTGGAGTGATAGCTCAGCAGTTAGGGGACGTTCTGCTTTTGCAAGAGGACTAGACTTTAGTTCCCAGCACCTACATTGGAGTCGGTCATAACCAGCAGTAACTCTAGCTGCAGGGTCTCTGACGCCCCCTTCTGGCCTCCAGAGGCATCTGCACATAGGTCGCATACACACAGAGACATACAACATACATGAATAAAAACTAAAGTTACCAGAGGAATAAACCAAATAAGAGAGAAAAAACTTCAAAGATCTTAAACATAAACCAAAAGCTTTCCCTCCCCCCTCCCCCCCTATCACCCCAGCCAGGGCAGAGGCAGGAGTTTTGAGCCTAGCCTGAAAAGCCCTGCTGCATTTCCAGACACTAGACAGAAGGGACTCTGTCTTCATCCTGAAGGACCACAGGCCTTACCTTCCCGAGACTTGAAAATATGGGAGGCCAAGAGAATACCCAGCAAATTCCAGGGAGGAAAAAGTAGATGGCGTGTGGAGGACCAAGCATCCGATAATATCAGGCATCTCTAGCACCTCCCCTCCCCCCAGAATGTGTGGCCTGGGACTTTGTGATATAGAAAGACATGGATTTTAACATAAACTCCATCCTAGCAAAACTTCCCATGGAGTGTGAGCACAGAGTATCTTCAGATACATGAGGTCTCAAACTCTGTACCTCTCATATGTTTTGTTTTGTTTTTTCTCAGACAGCTACAAGGGGAAGTAAGAAAAAGAAGATGAGAGAGAACAGGGCTGGAAAGATGTCTCAGTTGGTAAAATGTTTGCTGCAGGGATAGGAGGACCTAAGTTCTATTTCCAAAAACCATGAGGAAAAAAGATGGGTGTGGTAGTATACACTTGCGATCCCAGTACTAGGGAGGTGGAGAGAGACATCTCTGGGGTCCACTGGACAGCCACTCTAGGTCCAGCAGCGACCTTCAGGTTCAATGACAAACTGTATCTCAAAAAGCAGGGTGCCTAGTCACCAAGCAAGACACCCCCAGGATTGACTTCCAGCCTTTCTATGCATGAACACACATGTGTATATGTACCCACACACACAGAACATACATATATATACATACATAGAGACATATACAGAGAGAGAGAGAGAGAGAGAGAGAGAGAGAGAGAGAGAGAGAGAGA
>OU015747.1:29578151-29595054 GCA_907169655.1 Acomys percivali | reverse complement strand
AACTTTCACTCAGTCAAGGACGCCTGTGTCTACTTGAGTCTTCTGGGTGTAGTATTGGCCTTCGGCAAGTGGTAAAAATGGCCCCTGTCCCAGAATCCTTCCCTGCCTCCCTCCCGCCCGCCACCTTCCACTTTTAAAATATCCCCATACAATCTAATAAAATAAATGAGAATGAAAGAAGTCTGAATTTAATATTCCAAGGGTATAATTCAAGTGCAGCCAGTTGGATGGCTTCCCTCTTAATCAGAAGAATAACAGCTTTTCTCCTTGTTTTCTTTGTAGAACATGAAGCTAATACTGTTTAGGAACACCATATGGACATGCGGTAAGAGCACAGCACAGAGAATGGTAGCCTGGCTTGCCGTGGGCTCACTGCCTCTGTCCCCAAAGGCTCCAGATCATATCTTCCCAGCCTGATTGCGGTAGAACTACTTTCAAAACTTCTTAGGAGTTCAGGTTCCAAGGCTATTCCCCGAACCTCTGAACCTCAGCTTCTGAATAGGGAACCCCCCACCTCAGAGATGGATCTTTCTGGGGTATCCACCTAGCTCCCATCCACATGCCACCACCTCAGAAGCCAGAGCTTGGGAAGCTTCTTCAAGCCCTGGGGTTCCGGGTTAAAGTCAAGCCTTCCAACACAGCACTCTCCTGGGGCTCAGTCCAGGGCTGGTGTTTAAACAGCAAAGCATTGTCCTAGCAAGAAAATGAACCACACATGATGCTCAGGGACAGTTCAGCTAGCATCCTAGCTGTCATTCAAAAGCGGTAGAAATAGCTACCCATTGTGGTGGGGTTCTAAGGAAGAGCTAAGAACCATGGGACACCTTTGACTGGGAGTTAGAGAGGCTTCTGTTCAGAGGGACTTTCCATATGCAGCCCCTCACCTGAGATGTGTCATGGGGGAATCAAGGGGGAGATAGCTTATATCCTCTTTGCATTCAGCAACTCCTGCCCAGGATGCCTTATCATGGGATGGGGGGGTGGGGTGCACACCATCTAGACACCTGCAGCTCCATAGTGGCACTTGGCTTCCCCTCTGCTCCTTGCAAGGACTCCTGGTGTGTTTTGAACACTCACAAGCTGCCCTGCCTTCCACAGCTCACTCTTCCACATGTACTTTAAGAATGCCATCTACTCAAGGGATCAATGATCCCGTGTCATTCCTCTCACTGCCCCGAAAGCCTTCTCATTAATGGCTGAAACCTGAGGGTGTGACTCACGCCTTTGGGGATAGGTGTCCACTTTTGTCTCTAGATGCTCAGCGATCTGATGTACACCCTGTGCACCTTTCCACCCAGCTCTCTAGATGATCCTTGTGGAGGAGACACCTACTGTCTGAATGGGTGCAGTCCCTTTGTCCTCACTCTTCATCTGACAAAGCTACAACCTAGAGACACGGGGGCCTCATTCTGCCTATGGATAAGACCTGGGTCTTTCTATGCAACAGAGACAGCTCATGCCAGGTGGCCCCTTCCCAGGGCTTTGTCCACAGTGACCCTTAGGTATCATGATTGCTCCTGGGGCTGTTAGTCTCAGGGTGCTATGAGGCCCATTCCCCAGTGGGTTCCGCATACCTTAATATATAGCTTTGAGGAAGAAGGCACTCTCTCTCTCTCTCTCTCTCTCTCTCTCTCTCTCTCTCTCTCTGTGTGTGTGTGTGTGTGTGTGTGTGTGTGTTTACACAGATGTGCTCATGCCATGCACATGTATGAAATATGCCACTGCCCTCCACCGTATCCTATCCACATAGCATCTCTCTTGCTGTTTCTGCTTCGTTGCTATACGCCAGGCCAGCTGCCCCTGGGAGCTTCCAGGGGTCTCCATGTCTCTTCCTTTCATCTTCCCATCACTGGGATTGCAAGTGCTTTACCAACTAAGCCATCTCCCCAAACACCCTCATTCGACACTACAAATAGTTACAGCAGCTGTGGTGGTGCACGCCTTTAATCTGAGCACTAGGGGGTTAAGAGGGTGGGGGTGGGTGGGTATCAGAAGCAGGCAGAGCTCTGTGAGTTTGAGGCCAGCCTGGTCTACAAAGCAAGTCCAGGACAGCCAGGACCATTACACAAAGAAGCCCTGTCAAAACCAAACTAAAACAAAAAGATTCCACCAGCCGTTGGATTTAGAACCTACCCGACTGCGTGATGGCCTTGTCTTAGTTAATTATGCCTTCTGAGGTCATGTTTGGAGACACCAAGTTTAGGATTCCAACATGTGGAATTCTGAGCTCACATATCATTTGTGAATAATTATAGTTGGTGGAATAAAGACCCTCTCACATCCTCATGTCACTTCCTGCTGAAGGTGTGTGTGTGGGGGGGGTTACAGACAGGACTGCAAGTTCCAGGTGTGCCATCAGGTCCCGATGTCCTCTAGCCTTCCCTGATCACAGGTCAGCTGCCTAGGAAGAAGAGCTAGGCACAGCCCTCCTCCCTGCCTGGATGCTCTTTTTTGAATTAGAGCGGGCGCAAGATTCTCCACACCACTCAAGTCAGAAGGGGGCCCTCAGAGAGAGAAACTCCACCACAGGCAAAATACCTTCAATTCCCTTCAAGGGGAAAAGCCCTTTTGGTCCACAGATGGGTAATTGTATTCACTGTTTCCAAATGTCAGATGCCAGCCTAGGCCCGCTTTGCCCAAGATCAAACAGGTTGCCTAGGCCCTGTTCTCACTGATGTGGATGAGTGTTTAGCCACGGTAGAGAGGAGCAATTCTGAGCAGAGTGGCCCATAGCCTGTGCCACATAGAAACTAAGTCAGACAGTGAAGAGTCACATCCAAACAGGGGAAGCCCTTTGAGCAGCCAAAATCACACAGCTGTGACACCCAACACAAACAAACAAAAACCGGAAGATCTTAGCTCTGTGATAAAAAGCCAGCCTTACTCTGCCTGTGACTTGATATTTATTTGGTGGTGCGTAGGAACTGAGTAGTCCAGCACCAACAAGAGTACAGTTCTGGGAAGAGTGGAAGCTCACAGAACTTTCCAGAAAGCATCCTGGGAATGGGCAATCAAGCTCTAAATGGTGGCTTTGCCCTGAGCAAAGAATCAGATAAATGTGTGAAGTGGAAGAAAGATTTCATGGAAACGTTTAACAGCAAAGAAGGCGGACAACCAAACTTGCCTACCCACTGCTTCCAGACTCCTTGCTGTGCTGAGGATCCAGCCGGCCCCAGATGGCCTCTTGTTCCACACCGAGCTCCACTGCAGTAGCTGCGTGCATTATGGATCTCCCCTTCAGCAGTGTTTCTCTCTTAACAATGCGAGTGGTGGGCAGAGCACATAGGGCCCACCTACCGCCTACGCCTTAGTTTGCTTTCTACTGTTATGATAAACACCGTGACCAAAAGTCACTTGGGATAGGAAGGTTCTATTTCATCTCTCAAATCCTGCATCACAGTCTACCACCAGGAGAAGTCAGGATAGGAACTTGAGGCAGGAAATGAAGCCGAGACCATGGAGGAATCCTGTTTATTGGCTTGTTCAACCTGCCTGCTTTCTTACACACCCCAGGAACACCTGCTCAGGAGTGGTACTACCCATACTGAGCGGGTTGTGCCCTCCCACATCAGTCATTCATCAAGAAAATGGCCCCCTAGACTTGTCTACGGGTCAGTCTTATGGAGGTCATTTTTTCAGTTGAGGTTCTCTCCTTCCAGATGACCTGGCTTTCTGTCAAGTTGACAAAAAACTAACCAGCACAAGTAGAGAGCATGGAAACCCTTTCTCTATGGGATTAAAAAAAAAATTGTCAAATTCAATGCAGAGTTTGCCTCATAAATCCAAATTAAAAAAACAAAAACAAAAAACCACTGAGCAGAAACAAACATTAAGCAATGACCCTGAAGCCACCCTGCACTCAAAGGATGGAGAGCAAGGCTTGGTAACTTGGAGGCTGTGGTATTAGGAGATTAGGCCTCAGGCCTGGGCATGATGGGGAGAAGCAGGGAGCTTCAGCACTCCAACCTAGAGAGGAGTGGGTGGGATTGATGGAAATGGATGGGTGGGCTGGGCTGGCTGGAAATGGACGAGCAAGTGGATGCATGGGTAGGTGTGTGCTTTAAATGAATGGATGGATGGATGGGTGTATAGGTAGATGGATGGATGGTGGGTAGATGAATGGATGTAAATGGATTGATGAGCAGTATTTCAGAACTGTAAGGAGATAGGCACCTCAATCTGCTCCTCCTATCTGAAGTGACTAGAGACCTGCAATAGAGAAGTGATTTTTCCCAAGACCTGTTATTGTATGAATATGACATGTAGCCCTCAAAAGGCTCATACATTGAAGGGTTATACTTTATCTGGTAATGGTTTGTGAGGAGGTTCTAGAAACCTGAGGTGGGCCTTAATTGGAAGAAGTAAAACACTGGAGACATGTTCTTGGACTCATCTTTTGTTCTCTTTGGCTTCTTGTATCCTGGGAGGGGCGTGGTCTCTGCTGCACGTCTGCTACCAGGATGCTGAGTCTCACTGTGTTCCCAGAATCAATAGAGCCAAGGGTCATGGACTAAATCATCTGAAACCTTGAAAATAAATAAGTCATTTCCCCATGAATTGTTACTGTCTGGCATTTGCTCACAGTAAAAAAATAAATAAATAAATAAAAAAAATAAAATAAAATAAAATAAAATACAGCCTCACACAAAATCACATGGTCCCTATGCTATTCCTGAGAGTTCCTTGTGTCTGTCCCAAGCTGTCCACGATGCTGCCTTGTTTCATCTCACAAATCTTCAAGGGTGTGTTCAGGGCCCTGCCCTTCTCTGGACTCTGCAGTTCTCCCTGGCAATCTAGATACTAGAAGAGGTGCAGCCAGAGGCAAAGGGACTTTAAGGGCAAGGTTTAGTGTTGTCCCTAACTGGTCATACAACTTAAGGAATGTAATGGCCTTTCTGATCTCCTAAGTAACATCCCAGAGCCAGTTGTCTTTAGATTCAAGGAGAGAAATAACCACCTCCAGGGCAAAAGCTTCCAAAGCTACCCTGGGGCTCAGAAGTCTTGTCACCAAAATGTGGACAAAGGCCATCCCAAAGAGAGTTGCTACAGAACTTGGATAGGGGTGTCATTGGTGGCCACTGGGAGGCTCCTCACCTTAGAAGTATTTTTAGAGCCAAGGAGCATCATGAACCACAGTGGATGTTAGCTATTGGGCCACCCAGACTTATTAGAGGCATTCATACAGGATATCATTCTGCAAGACTTTTATTAAAACAAAATGGAAATCACCTCAACCTTGGCCCACCCTCATGAAGCCTTATCAATCATTCCATGAGCTGAGGAAAGAAAATCAACACACTTCTCAGTAACAGGTTCTGTCCAACAGGGTACTTCAGAGACACTGAGGTGTCCTTGACCTACTGCCATGATGGCGTCTATAGCTCAAATATCCTGGCTTGTCATCTTGGAGGGACTGCTTTGGCCATGTTGGAGCTGCAAGTGGCAGGGAAGCCTCCAGGCCAAGATCAGAGCTGTTGGGGGTCCAGAATCTGTTGGTCCCTGCTGCTTGGCCTCACTAGGGAGAGAGGCCGGGACAGACAAGAGACTCAGTGAGTAAGGCAAAGGCTTAGTCACAGGCTATCTGAATGGGGCTAGAATTCAAGTTAAGATCCATTGAGTCCTTCCCTGCCACAGCAGACAAGATGCCTACATGTAATTGAAGACCGAACAGAGAGGGTCACACACTGTCCTCCCACCATACAGGTCTACCCATTGGTGAGACAGGAGAAAAGCATCCAGCCTGGAAGACACCCAAGTCTTTAGAGGCATTTTATACCACTCATACTACACAGTACAGAGACCATAGCAGACTATACCCATATACGTTGTGGGCCTTTCTTTTCATCAGTACAGGCTATTCTGGCTCCACACAGAGAGCGAGGTTTTAAGTGCCCATGAACAGGCACTCCAGAAGTGACATTCAACTAGTGAGGAACTTGAAGGCAAATTGGGAGCAAACATAGTTGGGCCCTGACTCCCATGAAGCAACTCTAGATGCCCTAGATGCTTCTGGGGGACAATGCCCACGGCCCAGGGGCCAAGGACTGCTTGTCCCCTCTCCTTCTGCTAACTCACTTCCCTTTTCTTCCCAGAGGTCATAGCCATACAAGGGCTTCGATGCCATCTTTATCTCCGGATCTGCTTTGAGCTGTCTACATACTGAGAGCGGCAGGTGTCAGCCCAGGGGACCCCAGTGGACTTGCACTTACAGCTTAGACTCTGACTGCGCTCCTTCCTGCTTCCTGCCATGGATTCACCCAGTTTACAGACTGATGATAATCCTGTCCTCAAACAGAACAGCGGAAATCAGCTGAGTCAAGCATCCGGGCTCCCTATGATCCAATCAGGTTGACTTAGAAGACAGACAGACAAGCTAAGCACAGAAGTGGAGAGAGACCCCTAGGTAAGTGCCCAGATGGTCAAGCTGAGGTGGAGCCCACCTTAGTAATCACACTGGCACACCATGGGCTCTCCAGGTCCTCATTTCAGCGTCACCATATTCTGCATCTCAGGCTAACAGGAAGCATTCTGTGGGCTAACTCAGCTTCTGCCCTGTGAAGCTCAGTCTCTCACAGTTAATCCACGTGGTTTGTGTCTATGTGTATATGTGGGTATATGTGTGTTTGCATGTGCAGTGTGTATGTGGTATTTGTATGTGTGTATGTATATGCTTGGGTGTGTCTGTTATATGTGCATATTTATGTGGATTTTATGTGAGATAAATATGTGTATTTGTGTGCTCATATGTACATGTATAAGATGTGGTTACATGTGCTGATGTGCATGTATGGATGTAAGCTTATGTGTGTAGTGTGTGTGGTATATATCCCTGTGTGTGCATGTGAGAGTGGTGTGTGTAAAATGTAGGTATATATGTGTATGTGTGTGTGCCTATGTGTATTATGTGTATATGTGTGCTTATATATGTATAATGTATGTATACCAACATCCTATTGGGTCTGTTTCTCCGAAGAGACCTGGTTAATACACTTGCCCTAGAAATTAGACTTTGGGGCTGATTCCATGTCCCCTCCATGTTTTCTGCCTTGAGTCACTCAGGTGGATTCTGTTTCCTGGACCCTGACCCCAGGCTCCTCCTTCCTTGGGGATAGCCTTTCTGGAGCATGGGTACTGTTCTCACTAACTCTCATAACTGTGCAGAGTGTCAGCCCAATACACATGGGCCAATGGGGACAGAGATGCCACTGCATCAACAAGGATGCTCGGGGGGAAGGCTAGGTTTGGGGCATGGATGCTACTGAGTTAGAAGCACCTGAAGGACGAGGAGCTCCATTATAGCTGACCCTTCAGCCACAGTCTGAGTGCACATCACACAGCAGGTGGCTCTTCCCAGAATGGATGAGACCCCCCCCCAAGAAACATGACAGGCCTAGATATGAGAGCCATAGCATAGTCTCATGGATGTGGACCAGGGAATTCTTAGCTTCATGCTTTTTGACCAGGTACCATCAAGATTTTGGCTCAGGGGCTGTGGTCTGACCTCAAGGGCCCTAGGCAAAGAAATCCACTCCTCTCATGCCGTTGACAGCACATGGCTCTCTGTGCCTGTTGGCTGACGGCCTTGAATCTCCACTGATGGTTGGCTAGAGGCCACCTTCCATTTCTCACCACATAGGCCTCCCACACACCGCTAGGTCCCTCTCCCCATCTAAGGAGGAATGTGGAGAACTCCGTGATGAGTGTCAGCTCCACAGAAGAAGTCACAGACTTCTGGAACAACCACAGGAGTAATAGGCACCACAGTCACATGCAGTGGTCAGACACGAGCCCCCAGGTCAAGCACATCCTGGGGGGATGGGAACACAGGTGTGAAAATAGCATCCCAGGCTGGGTGCCACACATGCTAAGCAAACACTGCTGGGCACATCTGAGGGTAAAGAGTGGCAGAAGAAAAGGAAGTGATTATGTCCTTGGAGGATGTACATCCTTACCTTGAAGATGCTGGTAGTCATGTGCCACCATGGTATTTCTTAGAGTCTCCAGAGGTGACCAGGACAGGAGATGGCTGAAAGACATCAGTGGACACTCTCCCAGGAACCTATGCATAGCACATGGGTGGATATGCCATACTCACTTCAGTGAGAGGAAACTGTGTCCAGCACCAAAATCAGTCCTAGGCCTGAAAATGTGTGTCATTGTCTCCATATGATCCCACATTTGGCTCTCTTAAATTTCTACCCCCCAGGCTGGAGAGATGGCTCAGCGGTTAAGAGCACTGACTGCTCTTCCAGAGATCATGACTTCAATTCCCAGCAACCATATGGTGGCTCACAACCATCCACAGTGAAATCTGGTGCCCTCTTCTGGCATGCAGTACATGCAGGCAGAATACCATATACATAATAAATAAATAAATATTAAAAAAATTTTTTTCACCTCCTCTGCCTCTTTTATCCATGGTATAGCCTTGCAGGACAGTTGACTGAGGTAATTCATTTTGAATGCTCCAGGTCTGTTCCAGAAATGCTGTTAGGCAAGGAGAGTCAGAAGTTAGGAGTCATACCTGGGATCCAAGATCCCCAGGGAGGAGGCATGAGCTCACACTAGGCCACTGGCCAGCCACGAAGGTGTATCTCCAAGTCAGTGAGAGACCTTGTCTCAAAGGAAGTAGATGGCATTTTTAATGGTACCTGAGGCTGTCCTCTGGTTTCCACAGGCACATGAACATACATACTTATGTACTTGGCACACACATAAGCACCTGCACACACATACGAACCTGCACATGCTCAAACATGCACACATGCACACAGGTTCACTCTACCTACAAAACTAGACTGGAGCATAGGGGATGCGTGGGTCATGGTTTTACTAAGGGAGAATGATGAACATGAATAAGTAGTTTGTCTTGGGACCTTGAGCACCTGTTAATATAGCAAAGGACACTGACCACTTCCCAGCTTTACCCAAGCACACTCTGGTCACTAAAGTGCGCAGTCCATTTTTCGGTTTTGCTCAGGTGTGCTCTGGTCACTAAAGTGCACAGCCCAGGTGGACACTACGCATTTCCTCCTTAGAAGCCACTAGCATAAAAACACAAGGTACCCACAGAAGTCAAACAAGGAAGGTGCACAACTATAAATTCCTCTTTTTCTTAATTGTGTGGCTAGAAGTAGTTTTGGAAGAAGAAATAGACCTTCCTTATGAAATCATTTTAGGAAAATGTACCCCTCACAAGACCCTATTTTGTGCAATGGGGTACTAATGCGCCCTCTTGTGTAGAACCTCAAAAGCGCAGTACCATCATCACTGGCCAAATACACCTCTCTGGACAGCTTTTACAAAGGAATGCATCCTTGGAAAGCACCCTTCATAAGCGCTCTTTTGCTGTTGGCCACGAGCTTATACCCTCAGTGTTGAAATGGATGAAAACAGGCCTTAACCCCTGGATCTTCAGTGGTCCAAGAAAATTAGAAAGACTGTTACAAAGTGGCAGGCAGTCAATAATGGGGTATTGATAAAAAGTCACATACAACTGTCTGGAGGGTTAGCTGAGGCCATTTCTGAAAAGCTCTGGAAATGTCCTGCTTAAGTAGTGTCTTCTATATGGGGTCAAGGTAAGAGGGAGATTCTCCAAGCTCCAAAAATTCTGCACCACCAGTGACACTAACATGGCCACAAGAACTCAACAATGACCGCCCTGAACTGCCAATTGGGTTATAAATGGAGGGAGAGCAAGAATGAGGAGGAGAGGAGAAAGAGGAGGAGGAGGAAGACTGGGAAGGGAGGAAAAAGAATCTCTTAGATTTGTGATGCTAAGGATAAATCCCAGGCTTCCTGGTTAAGCCTTGTGCCCCACATCTTTAGAGGCTTGCACAGTAGGAGTGGGGGAGAAAAGAGTGTTAATATATAATAGACATTTTTGCTTAAGAATCTAAAGAATCCACAGACAGAATTCTGCCTAAAAATGGGCAACCTTGGATGCAGGCAAACTTTGCCAAGACAGAGTAAAGAAGTCCTCAATAGTTTCTGCCTCACAAATATATCTGTCAGATATACTGGGCCAGAAGGCTGAAGATGATGCTCCAATTTTTTAGAGAGTTTTGGATGATTGTTCAGGCAGCAAACTATCTCTGTCATTTTTTTTTTCACTTTGGAAGCTGCTAACCTGTACTTCCAGTTTACTCAGGTAATTAATTTTTATTCCTTCTCCTGTCTCTGATGGGGTTGAAGACCAGTTAGTTTATCTTACAATTAAGCTTAGTTGTTTAGGGTTTAAGATGTTTTTAAGTCTAGATAGATGTTTTAAGTTGATAGAGATGAGATATGATAGATACTGATTTTCATTCAGAATTTTAGACTCACCAAGATAGGAAAGATGTTTTCTTCAAGGTTACCAAACACAAATAGCCAAAACACTATAAACGTAACATTTATATAACTCCTGATCATTTAGTGATTCTTCTTTCTGTATGTAGTTTATTTTATTTATGTATAATAATATAAACGTGGCTCAGCAGGACTAATCTCCACATGAAAGGACTTCACCACAGACACCCTGATGCTGTCACTGCCCCCAGGGAGGCACCCATATCCCAATACCTGTTTGTACCCCAAACTCTTACCTGCTTATAGAGTCTGCAGAATAAGGATTCCTAGCAAGAACTGACAAGGTGACTGTTCTTATCTAGTCAGTTTCATTAAGCACGAGGAAAGCAGGGTTACTGAAAAGAATTATGAAAAACAAATATGATCTGGGCACACACACACACACACACACACACACACACACACACACACACACACCCCAGTCATCATTTCCAATGGTGTTGTTTAAGACGAGGAAATAAGAGAGATAAAAAGAAGGAATTTTTATTTTTATTTTTTAAATATTTATTTATTATGCATACAGTGCTCTGCCTGCACATACACCTACATGCCAGAAGAGAGGACATCAGATCTCATTATAGATGGCTGTGAGGCACCATGTGGTTGCTGGGAATTGAACTCAGGACTTCTGGAAGAGTAGATAGTGCTCTTAACCGCTGAGCCATTTATCCAGAAACAGAGCAAAAGTTCCAAGGAATAAGACATAGAAAAGGAAAGAAGAAAGTGAGGAGGGAGAGATTTTAAGAGTGCCTGTTGAGTCCTCTCCTCTGCGGGAGCTCCAGGTGAGGACAGCAGGGACCTGGTCACCCATGGAAGGCCTATAGATTTGAAAACAAAGCTTGCCCTGCACGAAATAATAGCTGAATGGTCCTCTGAAACACTGGCCAAGGGCCTCTCTGAGAAGTTCCAGCAGTGTGCCCCCAAGCAGACTCACCTGTAGGAGCCGTTGTCCCTCTGAATGTCATTACAGGGTGAAGGAGTCATTGGGGTTCATTTAAAATTTTGGTGAGACAGCCTAAAGAGCTTGAGCAGCCCAGGAAACTCCACCCCAAGAGAACTCCAGGAGAGCTAGCATGAGGGGCACACAGAAAGTCCCCGCCCTTATGTTCATCTTGATATATTTCTAGGAAATTAATAAAACAAGATTTTTTCTATCCCCCCCATAGGTGTGCCCCCATCAAATACACATATCACTGGCACATTATGACACCTCCAATGCCACCCCCAAATCTTCCCTGTTAATTGTCCACAGCTGTGGGAAACTGTGAATGGCCCGCAGTTCTCCTCACAGCAGATCTGAAATGCTGTATGGAAGGGGAGATTTCAGAGCTCAAGGGCTCCCTCTCCCCAGAACACTCCTCCAAGGCCAATAGGATGGCAGACAGCCACACCCCTCCCTCCCTGCTGAGGAAACACCCAAAGGGAAGCAGCATGTTGGTAGACCTGAGACTTCACAACAGTGAAAAGCCTTTTTGTAACACATGCCCACTGTGCTGGGGAGGGTGGAGGATGCTTGCTTTTCTAGAAAAGACTTGGTGGTGGTGCACGCCTTTAATCCCAGTACTTGGGAGTCAGAGGCAGGCGGTTCGCTGTGAGTTCGAGGCCAGTCTGGTCTACAAAGTGAAGCCAGGACAGCCAAGGATACACAGAGAAACCCTGTCTCAGGAAAAAAAAAAAAAAAAAGACTTGGTAGAGAAGATTCCAAGAGCTAGAATCGAGAGTGCAGCCTGGAGACAATGCGGACGTGATGACGTGCTGCTTGAGATGCCTCCAAAAGAGTAAACTGGGTTGGGAGCAAAGTGGATAGGAGAGAGGGGTCTGCAAACATCCTCATCTTTTTATTCTGCTATCTTACAAATAAGATGTGATCAGCTTTTGGGAAAGTGAAACTAAAAGTAATGGATAGTGTCTTAGTTAGGGTTTCTATTGCTGTAAAGAGACACTATGACCATGGCAGCTCTTATAAAGGAAAGCATTTAATTTGGGATTGCTTACATTCAGAGGTTTAGTCCATTATCATCGTGACAGGAAGAATGGCTGCACGCAGGCAGAATTGGTGTCACTCCCTGGTGACCAAGCACTCAAATCTATGAGCCTATGGGACCCATTCCCATTCAAACCACCACAGATGGGTAGGAAGATGATGAGTGGGTAGATGGGTATATGTATGTATGTATGTATGTATGTATGTATGTATGTATGTGTATGTATGTATGCATGCATGCATGTATATATGTATGTATGGGTGGATGGATGAATAGATGAGTAGATGAGTGGTTAGACAGATGGGTAGATGGGTGGGTGGGTTGGTAGGTTGGTGAGTGGATAGTTAGATGGATGAGTGGTTTGAATGGGTGAATTTTATTGGCTGGATAAGTGTGTAAGTAGATGAAGGAATGGATAGGTGGGTGAGCAGAATGGATAGACCAACAGACAGATAGATGCACAGGGGAGTGAACAGGTGGATGGGAACTGGGAATTTTCTCTGTTTCTGTCTCTCTCTCTCTCCTCCCCCCCACCACCCGAGGGTGAGTTAAAGGAAGGTGTGTAAGTGAACAAGCATGTAGATATGTAGATAGGCTAATGAGTAGATAAAAGGGTAGGTGTGTAGGTGAAAGGCAAGCAGGAAGAAAGGTAGATGTGTAGGTAAAAGGAACAAACTTTTTCTCCATGTTTTCCATGTTTTATTACAGCATCCCCCTTCAACAGTCACAATTCAATATTCAAGGGTCTTTCCTTTTTCAAAATCACTGCCAAACACTCTTGTAATTAAGGTTCCTATTGCTGCAATGAAATACCATGACCAAAGCTAGTTTGGGAAGACAGGGTTTGTTTGGCTTATACTTCCATACCACTGTTCATCACTGAAGGAAGTCAGGACAGGAACTCAAGTAGGGCAGGAACCTGGAAGCTGGAGCTACAGAGGCGATGAAGGAGCGCTGCTCACTAGCTTGCACAGCCTGCTTTCCTATAGAATTCAGAACCTCCAGCCCAGGTATAGTACTGGGCTTTCCCCTATCAATCACTAATTAAGAAAATGCACTGCATGCTTGTCTTCAGCCCAGTCTTAAGAAGGCATTTTTTATATTAATTCATTTATTGTATATGAGTGCTTCATCTGCAGAAGAGGGCACCAGATCACATTATAAATGGTTGTGAGCCACCGTGTGGTTGCTGGGAATTGAACTCAGAACCTACTGGAAGAGCAGGCAGTGAGTGCTCTTAACCTCTGAGCCATCTCTCTAGCCTCAAGAAGGCATTTTCTTAATTATGGTTCCTTCCTCTCAGATGACTTCAGCCTGTCAAGTTGACACAAAACTATGCAGCACAAGCACTAAATACAGTAAACTTGGTCGTCATATCCCACTGCCAGGAGGAATAGTCACAGGAAGAGAATGCTGGTACCTGCTACAGCCCAGACAAGCCTTGAGAACAGCCTGATGAGCAAAAAGAATATAAAGTTACAGAAAGGAAGGGGTGCCAGGGCCTGGGTCAGGGTAGCAGTTAGCCTTTCATAGGAAGAGTTTTTCAGTTGGCAAGATGGTGGAGATGGCTGCACAGTAACGTGGCCTCATCCACGGAGCAGTGTACTGAAAAATAATGAAATAGATGACTTTCATGGTGTACGCATGTATGTGTGCATGCATGTATGTGTCTGTGTGTGTGCTTTTACAATAACAACAGAAAGAAAAAGATCAGCAGATACTTAGAATAGTCCATCCTCGATAAATACATCCAAATGCTGAGAAAGCTTGAAGCACATTTTTACTCCTCATCGAATTGTTTACTGGAAGCAGTCTTGTCCTAGTTAGATTTGGCTGCCAACCTGACATAAACCTAGAGTCACCTGGGGAAAGGGAGCCTTAGTTAAGAATTACTTCCATCAGCCTGGCCTGTAGGCAAGACTGTGGGACTGGTGTGAGTGGGCCCAGCCCACTGTGGGCAACACTAGCACTGGACAGGTGGTCCTAGCCTGTATAAAAGAGCAAGCTGAAAAAGCTATGAAGAGCAAGGCAATAAGCAGCACTCTTCCATGGCCTCTGCTTCCTTTCCTGCCTCCAGGTTTCTGCTTCAGTTCCTGTCCTGACTTCCCTCAGTGATGGGTTGTGATCTGGGAGTGGTAAGATGAAATAAACCCTTCCCTCCCCAAATTGTCCTTGGTCATGGTGTCTATTGCAGCCTACTATTCACTCTGAGAACTGGCTAAGGGAAGATACTTAATTTACATAGTGAATAGTATTCTTTTGTAGCCTTTAGCAAGGAAATTCACAGGGCTGGGGTGTGGCTCTGTGGGAGAATGCTTGTGGAGCACAATGCAATCCTCAGCACTACAAAAGCAGAACAGAAGGGAGGGAAAGGGGGAGAGGGAGGGAGGGAGAGAGGGAAGGGGAGGGAGAGAGTGGAGGGGGAGAAGGAGGGAGAGAGAGACAGAGACAGAAACAGAGAGACAGACAGACAGACAGACAGACAGACAGAGACAGAGAGAGTCACAATTTTTAAGAAACAACGGAGTAGAATGGAGAGATGGCCCAGTGGTTAAAAGCACTGGTTGTTCTTCCAGAGGTCCCCGATTTTATCCCAGCACCCATATGGTAGCTCACTGCCATCAGTAAGTCCATTTCCAGGGGATCCAATGTCTTTTTCTGGCTTCCTTAGGCACCAGGCATGCAGGTGGTGCCTAGACTTACATTCAAGCAAAACACCCGTACACATAAAATAAGGAATAAAACAATTAGTACGATGTGAGATCATTTTAGATTGTAAGAGCAAGACACGGATTATACAAGCAAATTGTTAATAAACTCAAAGAAGAGAATGATCCACCGGGAAAAGGTCCAAGGATAAACGGCAAGTGTCTGAGTAGTGGGGAATGAACAATAGTTTTTCAGATATTCTTGAAGTTCTCCATCATAGGCCTGTGTCCCTACGATTATGGGCAGAGTTAAGTGGGCATTTGAGAGGGAGAAGAGTGGGAATCCACTGTCTCTTTGAGCAGAGTAATTTTCAAATTGTTGTCAAGGGAGTGTGGTCTGCATGGGCACTGGCTGCAAGCAGAAAGCCTTCCTGGGAATCATGAGAGGATACTGAGGTATGAAGGGTGTGGAAAATGGTTAGGAAGAGGTGAGCAGGTCATGATGAGTGGGTATGGTCTACTTGGGACTAACAGCACTTGATTTTTAAAAAAATACTTTTTAATTTATTCATATATATGTATATATACACACACATATAGAACCTTGACCATATTCATGCCCAGGCCTCCAACTTTGAACAGTTATAAGTCTCTGCATTAACCCACTCCAAAATGAAGCTTGTTTGACCCAAAGTTGGAAGCAGTACAAATCTATGAGTAAAAAAACATGAACACTTACAAGGTAATTTGATAACATGAACATTTAGCATAACAAGAACAGTAGTTCCCTGCCTGCTTGGACTGATGGGTCTCCCTAGCCAGGATTTTTTTTTTTTAGTCAGGTTTACAGTATCAGGCATGAGTTCCCCCTGTGAAGCAGGCCTCAAATCCAACTCAGAAAGTGGTTGGCTACCTCCCCAACAGGCATGCCACTACTGTACCAGCGGGCACACCTTGCCTGGCATACAGGGACCAGTGCTGGGTAAGACCATTGGTAGTTTTTCTCCCCCAAGAAGCCTGCATGGTCCTTTCCAGCACCATGAAAGCGAGCCAGTGAGGCTGAAGGTGGCTGGGTCCTGAAACTGATTTCTCTGTGTCTCGCAACCAGAGTGTGTGGTGTTTTCATCAATCAGGTCTTATCATCTAGTTCTGGTGGGCAGCCAAGAGAAATGACAATAGGCTGTGTTGTTGTGGGTATCTCTAGGGCCTCCTCAACCAACAGCTCACAGGGAGCTAACCAGGGCCTGTCACTGGGGTTTTCAGTTGATAACACATCCTGTTTCACCCACGCAGAATGACTCTATTACAACTTCTTCTTTTAAGTTTTTAATTAACTTATGAACTAGTGGGTTTCCACAGGCATCTTCATAAACTCTAACTCTAGTTAAGCGGCCCCCTCTATTCCTTCCCCCACACATTTTCTAAGACTAAGTGTCCATTACAACCCAGCAACCCAACTCCTAGGCATGTACTTCACAGAAGTAAGAGCATCTTATGTCCCCCAAAGGGACATAGCTAAGGAAGTTCATGGCAGCCTTAGGCTCTCAGGAAACCCTCAGACCAGGATTCATTTACACAGATTCCTTCTACCAATGAGAAACAGGATGGTGAGAGAAGAGGACTCAGTCAAATGCACGTCCACTGAGAGTTTTTCAGGGGTGCTGTTTTTCCCCATTGCACTTTCTGTACTGTGGAGGCAGTCGAGGCTGGGAGCAGTGGCCACCAGGCAAATGCTCTGTCCTGAAAGGTGCCTATGCATTCTCGTGCTGCCGACTATCATTATTTAGGTAGATTGGCGTGGGGAGCCTATGTGTGTTTTGCCCTAGACTCTGGAAAGACCAGTGAACAAAACAGACAGCATTCCCTGCCCTGAGCGAGCTCACATGCTGGTGGGAACAGGTCAACAGGGTAATGAATGTG
>OU015747.1:29551846-29578141 GCA_907169655.1 Acomys percivali | reverse complement strand
GAGAGAGAGAGAGAGAGAGAGAGAGAGAGAGAGAGAGAGAGAGAGAGAGAGTACAGTTAATGCTCCATGCCTGGTACAGTTCTTCGCAGGGCTACTGTTCTATGCACAAGTCAGTTGACAAGGGTCTTCGATAGAGTCAAAGAACAGCATTCTAATGACACAGGAAGAGCCAGATGCTTAGAACTCTGCCCTCCCCTAGTGCTGCCTGCAGCACCCGCTAGGCCCCCTGGCCATGCTCCGCTGAATAAACCTAGGTATTGAACAGTCAGAGATGGCAAGCATCAGTTGGCTATGCAACCAATGACAACATTTACTGGGAAGACAGAAGAATCAAGGTTCTAGAAAGAAAACTATAACAAAAGGAGTAACTAGAGTTAGGCCTTGCTGTGTGCCAGGCAGTCCTCAACAAATCTAAGCCATGCGCATTCCAATCCCTTCCTGGGTGTCCTGTGAAATATCTATTAGCTGCCAAGTTATCTTTGCGTGAGGTAGCAGCCTAGAGACCCTCCAGGTAATCCAGACATGGCTGTAGAGGTGATGGCTTGTCAGGTACCCAAGACTGATCCTCATACGGTTTGATTAAGCCATAGGGGGTCCCTTCTTATTGGGTCTGTTATAGGGTGTCCTGTGTTGTCTATGAATTCCCTGTGTGGTAAAGCCCTGGGATGGGGTGATAAGGTTTAGATCTCGCCCAAGAGCAGCTGATAAGATCAGCTCCCTAGTGCCCTGGAGGGGGTGAGTATCTGGAGTCCAGCAGCAGCATGGCCACCAGCCCCCACTTACCCACTGACAGCAGGTATTTATGCCTGGAGACCTGGAGGCGCTATTCTACTTAAAGTGACCTCAAGGACTGGCGGGGGCCAAAGACGCTGTTTGGAGAAGGCTGTAAATTAAGCCTGGAATTCTAGGGATAAACATCTTCAGGATTTATTCCTGCAGCTGCTCCCGGGAGGGCTGGCTTCAGAGTAATCACAAGGCCCAGACTAGGGTCTGTGCTCTGTCCCTAAAGCCAGGGGCCTGGCAAGACCCAGTCCCCAACAAGCTCACCAGAGGCAGCAGTGTCTGAGGGAGGTGCTTTCGATGGGAGGGAGCTGCTCTGGATGGTCCAGTGGTGAGGCCTCTGAGTTTCCAATGTTCTCCTGTATGAGGCACTGTATGATGCAAAGAATCCAGGTTGCAGAAACTAACGGCAGGGGGTCAGGGATAAGGATGCTCAGAGCCAGCTGTAGATTATGGACCATACTTCCTCTGTCTCTGTGTCCGTCTCCAGGTCTTCATTTATAAAACTGGCTAAGCGGAAACTCCTCACGGTCATATTCAATATCTATATGAGTTTGGTAGGTTGTCATACAGGTTCATTTCCCCTCAGCTTCAGAGGCTGCTAGTCTCTGATCCAGGGGTCGGAAGGTTTCATTCCTCCAGTAGCCTCTGTCCTCATCCTACCAAGGAGCTGCCACCCAGTGTCCTCACCTGGCCTCCCCTCTTCTTCCTATGAGGACACTAGGCTTTTCCAACTTGAGCTGTTCTAAAGACCTTATTCACTCCATGAGGTCTGTAAGGGCCCTGGCTCTAAACTGCCACATTAAAAAAAAAAAAAAAAAAAAAAAAAATCACCTCTAACTCTTAGGATTAGAGGAGACACAACTCAGTACCTGACTCACCCGAGGCTATAAAAAGTTAAGTTTCTGAGAAGGAAAGATTCACCCAGACACCACTACATGCCATGTGCACACGGCCAGGTTTAGGAGACTTCAGAGTCCCTGCCCCCTACCCATCCATATTTTGTGAGAACCAATGAGTGTGGGCAGGAATAACCACCTCTCAACGCTAATTCATGGAACTCCTTCACCTACTAGGTCCCCAGCAGGATTTCTGCAGATGGTTTAACACCGGCCTTCAGGCTTTAGGGTGGTGAGCTGGATGGGCACCAGGGCACTGCTGGGAGAGAGGAGGCTCCTCGATCACCAGATAAGGCAGGACAGAAAAACAGCTCTCCTTGCAGGCCACTACCAAACTCAGAGGCAAGATCTGCGGCCTCCCCGACCTCTGGAGGAAGAAAGTGGACAATCTCAAGAAGATCAGCTGCAAGATGTCAGTTGCTAAACACAATCCAGACATGAGCCTTGGAGCCTGCCTGCCGTGTGTGGCTGACACAGGCTTGGGAGAATGAGTTAGTGTCTGCACGGGCTCTGGGGGCCAGATGCCAGTGGTAAGAGTTCCCAGGAGGTTGACACTGGGTGCCACTCAAATAGCCACTCTGGCTACATCATTCATTTAATTGTTCATTAATTAATTAATGAATTAATTCCACCAGAAACGTTCACTGAATATGTGGGCACTGGGAAAGAGTGGAGGAAAATAAATAAATAAATAAATAAATAAATAAATAAATAAATAAATAAATAAAAAGCAGAGTCCTGTCTCAGGACTCGGGCAAGCAGAGTGGGGCAGCAATAGTCTTAGCAGGGACACTGCTCACACACTGGTTCCAAGTTGGTAAATGAAATTCAGGTTCTCAGGAGGGTGACAGATATGGGCGTGGGATTGGTCATCTTCCATTGAGGGTCGATGCTGGCTCCTGAAGAGTGAAGAGAGAGCCAAGCCATTACTCACCATGCTAGCTGCTGACATGGGGAGAGACATTACTGGCTGTTGTAAGGCCTAGAGCCTGCCTAGGGCACCAAACAAAACAGGTGTCCTTGCTGAGGGGTGCTGGGATGGTGAACAGGTGATGGTCCTTTCAGACTCAGGGCAGGGGTGGTCTAGAGCAGCACAGCCTGGACCTAGAACTTCAGTACACAAGGCTAACCCAGGACAAACCTCCCTAAGAAAACCCCTGGGAAGTCAAAGGAAGGGAGCTTCCCACTGGTTTCTTCAGAGGTTATTTTCTTAGCTATAAAGACAATGAGACCTCAGAGAAAAACAAATCAAATCACAGAAGCACATCCTTGTCTCCTCCTCCGCCACCTGTCCTCACAAGTGACTTATTCTTGTTATCACAGTGGGTGTGAACTTGGCCAGAGGGCTCCCCAGTGCCACTAGATCGGTCTTCTTTCATTGGGTTTCCCGGAGGATTAGATGGTTTCCCTTGTAGGGAAACTGAGACACTGAAGGCTATCAGTCATACTCAGGTCTCTTCATCATGGCTTAGGAAGGCTAACTTTCACCTGGGGCTGTGTGGAAAGACAGAACCTGTCGTCTCTGATTAGTGACAAGGGAGAAACCTACTTACAAACCAGAAGAGAGGGCACTGGAGGGCCTCACTACAAAGAGTAATAGCTGTGTAAGGACATGCTATGTGCCTCCTTCACTGGATGCTCTGTGGCTAGGAAGCAAGCAAGACGCAGAGGACAATGACAGCTGGAGTGCCTGGGAGACATCACCGTGATGTCTACTCTCAAGTGGACCCATTTCTGGGGCCTGGACAGAGGAAGCCCCATGGCAGACAGAACTCTGTTCTCACAGTCTTTCAGTCCTTCTGTTATGGAGGAGGACGGTAGAGGTTCTGGATGGTTCTAGGTTCTTGACTTCTTATTTAAGAAACGCAAATATTGGCTCACAGAATAGAAAAGGTTTGAGGAGACTTCACTTGAAGCAAATATAAGGGACTGGTCTGAAGGCACGTGGGGGGAACAGCAGGCCTCAGGGTAAAGATACTCAAGGATTCTGATTATTACTGAGCATTTGTTTATTAAGGGCATGGTGATGGTGCTTCTGTCTTTATTGATAGAGTAAATCATATTAACATTTTCTACTGTATGTATTGTTATGTTTCAAACCCTGGGACAAATGGCTGCGGTGCCTATTTAACATAACAAAGCAGACACTGGCAGCCTTCTTCATCTCCCAGCATCCTTCAGCCTCTACCTGTTACAGGGTCCTCCTGGCTGGCATACCCCACCCGCTACCCTAAACTCTGCAGCCCAGGGGCTGGGTTCTTCTTTCCCTAAATAATCCAATTATTTTGGTTACCTGCTCACTTTGTACCTTTCGGCCTTCTGTTCTCTCTCTCTCCCCCTCCTACTCTCCCCACTTGGCTTAGCTCAGGCTCATGTCCACTCTGGACTCTCCAAGATGTCCCTGCCTCTGGCTATGCTCTCCCGTATATCTACAATGAACCATCTCCTCCACCATACCAGAAGCAGTCATAGCCTTTCCTTTTATTTACTTATTTTCACTCACATATCCCTTCCCATGATGCACCTGATTATGCACGGGCATAAGACGATAAATAGGGGATTCTCCCTGTAAAAGTTCATTTGAGGACACAGCTTCACCCTAATGCACACACATCCTAAACCATTAGGCTGAATGGATTCCCCTCCACCTGGTTCTTATATGTAACTGGAATGTCTGAATAGAAACTACAAAGTGAGTCCAGGACAGCCAAAGCTAACACAGAGAGACCCTGTCTCGAAAAACCAAAAAGAAAAGAAAAGAAAAGAAAAGAAAAGAAAGAAAGAAAGAAAGAAAGAAAGAAAGAAAGAAAGAAACTGTCCAAGTTGGATGGTTACGAAAGGGATGAGAAATGTATTTCCACTGTTCAGAATGGGCGGGTGTTCGTGTAGCTTTATGCATCTGGGAAGAAAGGGGTCTTACGTTGCTGATGGGTTGCTAGGAACATTGTTCTCAATGAGGCTTATATAGAGTAGAGCCTCTGGCTGCAAGTACACTATTCATTAGAAGGGAAGTATACAGCACAAGCCAAGTGGAGTCCCAGGTTAACCAGCCATCCCCTAGGCTTGCCTGACCCACTTCCCGTTGTCTGTGCACACAAGGGGCAATACTGGGCCAAGTGCTGGTTCTGCTTCTGTCACTCTCAGCATTGTGAGCTCTAGAGCGAGGATGAAGGGGAGAATCCTGCTGAGCCTCAGTTGTGCCAGGGGGAATATCAGTCTTGAAGAATGGTTTGGGAAATGTCCCCTGCAATGTCCCAGCGTCAGGAAGACCCGAGCACTCCTCCCACATTCTCAAACACCCCCCCCCCCCCAGGGGCCTAACTAGACCCTCTGGGAGCAGCTGCCAACTGCCAGCTGTGAGCTGCACCTGTGACTCTTGCTCTGGGCATCCAACCCCAGGGGCGTTAGAAATAGACTCTCAGGCCCCACCCTAGCCCTACAAATCAGTCGTCATTTACCTAGAGCCCCAGGAGGTCCCATGCACATTAACATTTGAAAGGCACAGCCCCAGGCCCCGGGGAGGACACAGAGATTTTGAGTGACACCTTGCAGTCATAAAACTCTATCGTGAACTCTTGGGAAAATCACCCAACCTTTCATTTCTCTTTCTGCAAAAACTCCCAAGCAGGAGGGCAGCCTGTCGGGCTCAATTAGGGCCGTGAGTCCCTTTGATCCACCCCAAACTCCCGATAAGGACCTGGGGCAAGGGGCGCTGGGGGCAGACTTGTCCCAGTAAGGGGTGAGGAGTTCCCTCCAGGGGGCAGGAAGCCAAACCTGGCTCCTTCGAAAGCTCCGCCAAAGAATGCCCCCTTCTTGGAGCCTCTGGAATTGGAA
This sequence comes from Acomys percivali, assembly GCA_907169655.1. NCBI lineage: Eukaryota > Metazoa > Chordata > Mammalia > Rodentia > Muridae > Acomys > Acomys percivali. The sequence continues at coordinate 29,572,628 of OU015747.1, read as the reverse complement.
AGAAATTCCTTGCAAATTCCATGGCCACCCGTGGCCAGTGAGAAAATGAGAGCGCAGCCCAACTCCAGGACGGCGCGGTGCAGCCTGGCTCCATTAAATGAGTTCAAAACAATTACCAGGGAACATGTGTTTTCTATGAAGGGAGCAAGTGTTAAAACGGATTTAATTTTCTTCTGTAAATAAAGAGGCCTATCCAGTCCTGCCTGTTTATCTCCCTGAGAGAGATGAAAGTGTTTCATCTGCCGGTAGCCTCTGCCTGCCTCCCCACTGAGGCGGGGGCGCTATCTGTACCCCATGTGTTGTCTATCTGTAGAGCCGTGTCATCTTGGCCATGTGGAACTGTTTGAGCACCGTGAGGGCTCTTCTCAAAGTCTGACTCTCAGTTATCTACAATGGCGCTGCTTTCCCCCTCCCCTCCCCTCCCGTCAAACATATTAGTGATTCATAAACAGTAAAATTAGTTGGCTAGGGGGTTGGTGGAGGTATTCATCCTGGCGGCGCCTGTTTTCCTGGATTGGTAGTTAAAATAAATCATGGCTGTCACAATGGAATTCAGGCCTAAAAATCACCTGTAGGAATCCACACGCATCCACACCCCACGTTCCCCAGCCCCACCCCCAGCATGAATGATCAAAGCTACCTTACTCCAGCCGGAGGAGGAGGCGAGTGAAACGGGAAGTAGAAAGAAGGAGGGGACAGAGCAAGAGGCAGTGGCCGGAGGCTGTGGCGGCAGCCAAAAGGAAACGTCCAGAAGTTATGAAGAAAGAATCAGGAAATTAACATCTCTGCTCTGGAGCTGCACCAGAACGAGGCTGGTTTAAGGTATTAGTTTTTCTAATACAAAATATAATTAATCACTTTGTTACGCGAAGTGGAGTCTCCACTTGACCTCTCTGTGCTGGCATTCAGAACTCAGGTTTGGTTTCTTTTTTTGTTTGTTTGTTTTGTTTTTGTTTTTGTTTTTTGTTTCAGCTGCAAATTTAATAAATTCCAACATGCCCAAACTTCCTGACTTACACTGTCCACCACTGGTACCTCTGGAAACTTCAATAGCGGGAGATAACTCGCACAGTCTGCTCTGCCTACTTTCGCCGGGCGCTCACAGTAATCCTGGATCAGGCGACTAAGCTTTCATCTTCAGAGCACTTAAGTTAATTACACGAGGCCAGCGAGGCCCCAAGGAGCCGGTTCTGCGCAGCCCTCCTGAAGCCAGACATCATAGAATCCAGATGCAAACCCTTGGCAACTTAAGCCCAACAAATTTCCTTTGTCAAGAAATGCAAACAGCCCAACATTGAAGCCCAGGCTACTTCAGTGAGTCAGCCTCCTGGGGCTAGGACTACAGCGCCCAGAGCCACCACCCACGCCAGGAGTTACTAAAATGTGCAACTGCCTACCTAGCAGCCCCCTCCACCCTCCCACCTGGGGCAGAAGGGATGGCGGGTGGGGGGGGGTGGGGCAACATGATTTACCAAGGGTGGCTCATTTTTGTTTTGAATGGGTTGCTGATCAGAACATGGCTGCCTCCTTTGGCTGAAGGAAAAGGCAGGACACTGTCTCCACATAGTTGGCAGATTTCCCACTGGGAACTATATTCCCAGACTTCTGGCGGCTCTCAATCTGTCCCAGCTTAAAATGGCCCCCTCTTGGATGTCTCTCAGATGCCACAACAGGTCATCTGCCCCTATTCACCATCGCTGCTGCAAGCTGTACCCATCTCCCTTGTCATCTGAAATGGGCAGGCCTCTTTCTTCCTACCCTATTCCAGTGATTGTCCCCTCCCACAAGACAAGTTGTCTTGGATTAGGGAGCAGCCCTATCTGACTCTGAGATCCTCTGGAACCATCATCCCCACACTTTTTCTGGGGTTCTCCCAGCAGCAGAGCTCATGGCCCTGTGCTGCCCACTGATCTCCGAATACAAGGGCTCCATGCCGTCACAGAAGAGGATTCGAGGAGCGGCATCCTGTGGTGTTGGTCTTGCCTTCCGAAAGGTGTGTCCCCCTCTCCGCTGCAGTACCTGACTTGGAAAGGGGGCCTTCACAGTTGTAGTCAAGGTGATGGTGAGGCTCTGTGAGATCAGGGTGGTCCTCATCCCACGGCTGCTGTCTTTCCAAGTAAGAGAAGGAGGCTGTAGCAACCAGAAAACAAGGGAAGAGCATCCCTGAGACCCTAGAGAAACTGTGGCTAGCAGACATCTTGCTTTTAGCCTTTTGCCTCCAGACCAAGAGGAAACAGACTCAAGACACAGTAACCACCTGCTTGTGTTTCCCTGGCTTGACTCGGAGCTTGCAGAGGAGAGAAAACTGTGTCTTCACCCATCAAGAGGTGCAGAGGAGAGAAAACTGTGTCTTCACCCATCAAGAGGGTCATGGCTGACACCCCATAACCAAGCACAGATTAACAAGAGAGAAATGTACAACAAATTTATGTAATACGTTCCACATGGAAGGCTTTCAAGAATGAAGACCAAAGAAATGGGAACACAACTGGAGGTTTGATGGCCCAGGGACAGTCATTCAGAGGGCACTGAGGCTCAGGAGCTAAGGACCTCGCTGGCCCTGTTCAGTTCTGCACGGAACTCGGTGTCGTCAGTCCATCCTTTTCTCGAGGTGTGGGGCAGGCTCCTGTTGACAGGAGTCATGGATGGGTACAGCAGGACATGTGTGTACCCTTCTTCCCACTCCTGCCGCTAACTCACAGAGGCCACCACTGAATCCCAGGGCATCTTCTGGGTCTAGCTATAGAGATTATTTGCAGGAGCTAACCCTGCCTTGCTGCCTCAGCCCTGGTCCCAGGCTCTTTACCCCAATACAGCGTATAAGCCGCCTACAATTCTTTCTTCTCCACCTAGCCAACTCAGTAGGAGAGACCCATCCTGAAGGTCTTTGTTCTGGGATTCATCCAACCTGGCTCAGGGTTTTTGTTTTGTTTTCTTTCTTTCTTTCTTTCTTTCTTTCTTTCTTTCTTTCTTTCTTTCTTTCTTTCTTTCTTTCTTTGTTTTTTCTGTACTCCCAACAATGTTCGTGGCACCACTTGGAGTTCAAATCCAACCAGCTGCAGAAGGAAAAGTCATGCAGACTTTTTCTTTACCTTTGTTCCCAAATGACACCAACAGCATGTATTTGCATGGCACTTACATTGTACTAGGATTTATAAAGCACTATAGAGGTGAAAGCATATAATACCGGAGAATGGAAGTGAGGTAACTTAAGGGATTTATCATCAACAGACTTTGGCAACCGTCAGGGTCCTAGTAGCCACTCTCCTCCATGGCAAAGCACAACCTTGAAACAGCCTGTAAGTGCCTATATTGTGAGGCACTCACCGCTGGCACCCAGCTTTCTGTTGGATGAATAAATGATTTCATGAGTGAAAGGGTAGATCTCAGTGTCCTTTCCCGGTGTGGTTTGCCAGGGACTTCAGCTGGTGCAGTGGATCCTGAGGGGAGGAAGCAGGGAGGTGGAATAGTGAGGAGACCTCAGGCAGAGGTGAGCACAGCGAGAACAGAATCCTGAGAGGCAGGTTTTATTGAGAAGCTCCTTTGCTTGGGGGAAACCAAGATTTTCTAAGTTTAGACCTGCCTTGACCTCACTCTTGCTCCGGGCCAGTTCCCCAAGTCACACAGCTCCTGGGCTCCGCACTGACCAAAATGTAGGCCTCGTGCAACTCCCTTCCTTTCTCTCAAGGATCCCAACATGTACTGGCTAGTTTTCTGTCAACTCGACAATTGAGACACTCTCAATTTAGAAAATGACTCCATATGATTAGCTTGTAGGCAAGTCTTTAGTTCATTTTCTTAAAAGGTGATGTGGGAAGGACCAGCTCGTTGTAGGTGGTACCACCACTGGGCTGGTGGTCCTGGATGTTATAAGAAGGCAGACTGAGGTAACCACAAAAGCAAGCAAGTAAGGAGTACTCCTCCATGGCTTCTTCATCAGCTCCTGCCCTACTTGAGTTCCTGCTCTGAATTCCCTTTGTGGTGAACTGTTCCCTGGAAGCGTAAGATCAAATAAATGCTTTCCTACCCAAGTTGCTTTTGGTCTTGGTGTTTTATGACAGCAATAGAAACCCGAAGACCCCAGCCCTGCTCCAGGAGCAGAAAGAAGAAACTTGATGTGGTGGGGATAAGGACCAAGGCTCCTGAGTTCCTGAGCTCACTTCCACTTAAGCCAGATGCTGGTTTCCTGGCCTGTATATAGTTACAGTTTGCTATAGTTTGAATGTGGGAAGTCCCCACAGGCTCATGTGTTTGAAACCTTGGTCCCCAGATGGTGGTGCTGCTTAGAAAGGTTATGGAAGCTTCAGGAGGAGAAGTCTCACTGGAGCAAGTGTGTCACTGGGGATGCAGACCTTGAGATTTTATAGCCTGGTCCCACTTCCTGTCTCTCTGTTTCCTGACTGCCAATGCAATCAGTCTCCTGCTCCTGCTGTCATGCCTTGCCAGCCACGATGGCCTCCATCCCAGTGGAACTGTGAGCCTGGGTAAACTCTTCCAGAGTTGCTTTTGTCAGGGTGTTTTATCCACAGCAAGGGGAAAAGGCACTAACACAGGGTGGGGCAGAGGGTGGGGGAGGACGGGGAGTGGGTTTGTGCCCTGAGGGTTGACGGGGAAGACTCCTTTGAGGATTTGGAGCAGGTGCAAGGTCATAGTCAGCACAAGTGGGTCTCAGGAATAGCCAATAGGGAAGCAGAAGAACAGATTCCCACCCCACCCCAGGCCCTGAGATAAGAGGGGCTTCTTTCTGTAAGGAAGAGCAAAGAAAGTGTGGTGCTGGGGGGGGGGGGGGGGGCAGCATGAGGAGACAGGTAGGAGACCTGCAGAGAGGCCAGCAGGCTCTAAATCTGAGTCCACAGCAAGTAGCCCAGATTTTAGCTCATCATGGTGCAGCCATAACAGTACACATTGGCAGGTGGTGAAACTGAGTTCCCGGGGCCACCATCACCTGATGCCCACACCCTGGGTCATTTATAATGATGGGAATGCACTCTCTCAAGGTTCTGGAAGCATCAGAAATGAAGGTGCTGCCTGGCTCTCTGCTTCTGGAAGCTGTGAGGGCAGATCCCTTCCAGACAACCCCTGGCTTCTGGGGACTTCCAGCTACCCTGGCTCTCCTCTGCTTGAAGACATTTTCTCTGGCCTTGACTTTCTGTTTTCTCTGGGGGCCCCACCTGAGTGATGCATGACAGTCTCATCTAGACCTCCCTTAACTGTATGTACTCAAATCTGCAAAGAGACTCCCTCCCCGCCCCAAATAAGGCCACATTCACAGTGGGGCTGCAGTCGATAAGCTGAAGAGTCAGGTGGCATGGGGAGAGGTGACTTGTTCTAAGGCCACCACTGTCACTCAAGTGTGTGACGACAGTGCCCTAAAAGGAGGAGTGGGCTTTGGAAAAGAGTCGAAAGCATCAACAGGTGCAGAGGCAGTCTCCTGCAAATGCCCAGTCACAGGGCCAGGCAGGAGGGAGAGGCTGGGGATGCTTGCGAGGGTTTGTCATCTCAAACAACTGGGTAGCTCACGATATAAAAACACCTTTATTTTATCTTTTGTTTTCCTTACAAAATGTACCCTTCTCCCTAAACCCAATTAGCCCAATTTCCATTACCCAAGGGGCAACCCAACCTCTTCAAAGGCAGGTCTGGTTCTCTGTACACATTCCTTATAACTGAAGAGCTCCAGGCAACATGAGAAGACCCGTCTGTGATTGCTAAGTAATTGCTTTTCAGCTATAAAAGTAATTAAGAAATGGCACCAATTTCCCTAAGTGTAATGTAATTAAATCCACTGGCTTGGAAAATCATTTGCGATAAACTGAAGAAGCGGAAAGAGCAGGGCACGGGGACCAGGGTAGCACAAGGGTCTGGGAGCTCTCCTAGGCCTTTCCCTAGATCCAGAGTCAGGGGGGCCTTGATGGGCTTGGGCTGTGGTGGGCCATGGAGGACAGGAAAGCCACCAATGGCCTGCCTTGAGCAGGCCAAAGCGGAGTCTGGCCTGTGGGGTCCACCTGTCAGAACTCAGGTAGAGTAACCTAAGGGCAGAGAGCAGGAACCTCGCCAGGTTGGGTAGAAATCTGGCTCTGACTTCACAAGGCCAAAGGCAGCCTAGGCTTTAGTGGAGACGACAGTGGGGGAAACAATGTGGCCAGCAGGGACCCAAAGAACAAAGTTGAGCCATAACGATGGCAGGCAAAGGCAGAGTCATGTGGGACCAGGTTGCTGCCAACTGAGAAGACCATGTGAGGCTTAGGCCAGAAACCTCTTCTGATGTGGTCCTAGCCGTCTGTATAATCTGTTGGTTTACGGGAGCCTTCAAGGCAAAGAGACTTGGTCCAGTGTTTTATCCAATAGAAGGAGGCCTTTCTTTTCCCAGGTGTGGCAGATAAAGAACTTGTGAGTTAGGCAGAGCTCTGGGTTCATGCTGTTACCTCAAGCAAATTGCTCAGCCTCTCTGAACTTCTGTTCCCTTCCCCCAGTAAACCCATCCTTAGGAGAGTATGGCAGAAGGCGCCTCCTAAATGATGAAGATGGGCCTTGGGAGTGCTCTAGAAGGTTCCTCCCACATCATGATAAACAGCATGACCCAAAGCTACTTGAGGAGCAAATGCCTCATCTGGCTTTCAGGTTACCATCCATCACCAAGGAAAGCCAGGACAGGAACGTAGAGGCAGGAACTGAAGCAGGCACCACGGAGGAACGCTGCTTATGGACTTGCTCTCCACAGTTTGCTCACCTGCTTTCTTATACAACCCAGGGCTCAGGGATGGCACTATCCACATTGGGCTGGGTCCTCTTGCACCCACCACTGTGTTACTCTTGTGCTGCTGTGATTCTACACTATGACCAAACGCATCTTGGAGAAAGAAAGGTTTATTTTGGCTTATAGTCTCAGAGGGTAGGAGCCTGTTACTGTGGGAAAACATGGCAGCAGGCAAGCACGTTGGCCAGAGCAGGAAGCTGAGAGATCCTATTCTCAGTTGTAAGCATGAAGGAGAATGAAGTGGAGGTGATAGAGTCTTTAAACTCCCAACACCCACATCCAGGGCCACTCTTCCTCCAATAAGGTCTCATCTCCTAAACCTCCCCAAACAGAGTCATCAACTGAGGCCCAAGCATTCAAATACCCAAGCCTTTGGAAGGCATTTTCACCCAGATCAGTATAGTCATTAATTATGGAAATGCCCACAGGCCAATCTGGTGGAGGTGATTCTCTAGTTGAGGCTCCCTCTTCTCTGATGACTCCAGTTTATGTCAAGTTATCAAAAAACTAACCAGCCAGAGAGTGGTGGCACACACCTTTAATCCGAGCACTCAGGATCTGCAAAGGTGGGTAGATCGCTGAGTTTGAGACCAGCCTAGTCTACAAAGTGAGTTCCAAGGTAGAGAGGGATACATAAAAATCTCCTGTTTCAAAACAAACAAACAACACACACACACACACACACACACACACACACACACACAACCCCATCATTGTCAACAACAACATAACTAACCAGGACACTCCATTTCAGTACCTTCTGTGGCTCACTAGTGCTTCACAGTAGAAATTAGCTTAACCCTCAGATCTTTCTGTTGTGACACACCCACCTCTTCAAGGACCTTCTTAACTCTTGCTGTCTTGGCACTGTTATGCTTTGAATGGGAAACAGCCCCTGTAGGCTCATGGCATGACGACCAATGCTATTTGGGCAGCTTGCAGATACCTACAAAGTGGCATCAAGTTAGAGGAAGTAGGACACTAGGGATGGGTTCTTAAGGTCATATTAGCCCTGGTTATATGCTGTCTCCCCCTCAGCTTCCCGGACAGCCATCCAGTGAGCAGCGCACTCTCCTCCACAGTCTCTTGTCAGCATGATGCTGTTCGCCAGCACATGGGAAGGCTGAACCTTCTGGAACCAGGAGCCAATGTAACCCCTTCCTTCCCATTATTCTCCAGGGCTTCAGCATCACAACAGACACTTCTCTAAGACAGAAACCTGGTCCCTGAGAAGTGGAACTGCTGCTGTTACTGGGGGAGAACCTGGGAGACGTTGAAAAAAAAATAGCCTTTAAGAGTCTAAAATTTGTAAGTAGAGCTCAGTGGCTGATTCTTGTGGGGATTCAGAGCTCAGAGTGCCAATGGGACACCAACGGGACCGCAGGTGGTAAAAACCTGGTTTCTGATGGTCAGATGGTTGATGCTGACTGTCAACTTTAGGAGATCTAGCATCACCTCAGCAACAACCCTGTGTATGTCTGTGAGGACTTTTTCAGATTGGGTTCGTTGAGGTAGGAAGAACTACCCTGACTATAGACAAGCCATGGCTGGGGTCCAAGACCAAATAAAAGGAGAAAACAGCTTAGCACCCATATTTGCTTCTCTCTGCTTCCTGACTGAGATGTGACATGATCCAGCTACCTTGTGCTCCCGCTGCTGTGTCTCCCACCCCAATGGGCTGCGCCCTCAAACTTTGAGCCTCAAACTCTTTCTTGTAGTGGTGTTTGTTGAGTATTTGGCTATAGCCACCAGAAAAGTAACCAACACAGTTGGGAACGGGACTTGACTGGCTGTTTGTACCCGTGTGCTCTGTGGTACACCACCGACTGCTTAGATGGCCAGGCACTGATTATATAGGGTGGACAATCAGTGAATCTTGCTGTATTCAGTTGACTTAACTTGGTCTGGTCCTTCTGAACTGTGCCTGGCTTGTCTTTGCTCAGGGATTTCAAGGGCACTGGATATATGATGCCAGGCAGCTGATGCTGCCTGCCAGCCAGAACCTCATCTGGGCTGTCATCTGGGCTGCTATGCCCAACACATATGGTCTCTCCATGTGGGCTTCCTGACTCATGGCAGCCAGATTCCAACAGAGAACCAAGAAGTCATTTTTATGATTTAGTGATCTTTCCTTAGCCCAAGTCTGGCCAGCTTTGAAGGGAGCTAGCACTCCTAGGAAGAATATCCAAGCACGTGAGATAGACACAAGAAGTTGGAATACATCGTTGCAGCCATCTTAACAAAACCCTGCATGCCACCAGAGAATGGTAGCCACTGTCATTTTGGAGGTCAAGCTACCACTTGCAGAGCTTTGGAGTTGGGCAAACCTCAGATGGACCAGCCGTGTCTCTGAATGACCTTTCTTGTCTCCTCAACTGATGATGTAGGGGTAGGGGAGACATACGTCTCTTGTAGTTATGTTGTAACTCTTGAAGTGAACACACATATGGGATGTTTTAGGGCCTGGAGGAACTCAAGATGTAAGCTTTCCTCAGCCCTGCCAGCTAGCCCCTCCAGCAGATATTTCCACAGTCATAGGCACCATTCATTCAGGGTCAGGAAGTAGGGGGCCACACCAGCCATCGTGTCCTGGTCATCATCTTTAAAGGGCTATCCTGGGCTTTGAGAACCTCAGCACTGGATGGCCAGCCTTTGAAGCTACCCCACGGCATTCCAAATCTCTTCGGGGAGTTCATTTAAACATCCTCACAAGAGCCCAGGGAGATAGGTGGTCAGTGATAGGACCGGAAAGACGCACAGAGACCCTGTCGTCTTCCGCCCCAGCTCACCAGCCCGAAGGAAAAGCCATGTTTAGTATGAAAACAGCCGACATTATCAGCACCAACCCTGCCTGCAATCTTCTCCTGCAGCTGAATAAACAGCCTTGCTCCACATGCGTGCTGGCCCAGCTCTGGAAACCCACTGCGCTTATCTGTGCCTTACCCCTCACCAGGGCAGCCCGCATCCCCTTCTTTGGGGTATACTCCTGATCCAGAATGAGCCCCATGGGTCCTGGAGGCCTGCCCTTGGCCCTGCATCCTCCTAGTCCTTTTCCACCCTGACGCTCTTTCTTCTCATCGGCAAAGTGAGGATAACACAGCCAGTTGGGCTGCATCAGCTGCAGGATTGAGTGAGAAGGCATTATCAGGAGGTGTGGGGCCCAGAGAGCCTGGCTTCACTACAGAGAGATAGCAGGTTAGGATCTAAAGTCAGCCTTGTCCAAGCTTGTGGCCATAACCATTGTTTCCTATGTACAGCATTGTCCTTGGGCAAGTTCACTAACTTCTCTGAGGTTTGGCTTCTTCGCCAGTGAACAAGTGACACTAGTGAGCCAGCTCAGCAGTTTGCTGCTCTTTCAGAGGACCAGAATCCAGGTCCTAGCACCCACCATGTCCAGTAGCTCCCAACTCTAGTTCTAGAGGATTCGGCTCCCTCTCCTGGCCTCAGTGGACACCTGCATACTTGTGCCCATCATAGACATAAATAAAAATAATATAAAACTTAAGAAATGATACTTGAGCCAAGAGTGGTGGCACAAGCCTTTAATGCCAGCACTTTATCTGGGACAGTCATTTATAGAGTACTCCAGGGATGACAATGAACTCACTGCATTCCTGTAAGACGGGGCTGGGAGACTTTGTCTCATAAAGCTACATATAGATACAATGAAACTCCTCAACATGCTCACATGTAGAATCGTGTGTATGTGTGTGTGTGTGTGTGTGTGTGTGTGTGTGTGTGTGTGTGTGTGTGTTATATTTTTACATTGTTGCTAGTTTTTTTTTATTGCTATTTGTTATAGTTTGATCATCATGTCTAAGAGGTTCATGTGTTGGGCCCCCAGCTGGTGGCACTGTCATGGGAGGTGGTGGGAGCTTTAGGACCTGTGGCTGGGTGTCTAGGTGATAGTTCTAATAGTTGTTCTTGACTGAATTGAGAGTGACCACACAGGGATATATATGGTAAAGCACACTCTGAGTGTGTCTGTAAAGACCATTGCAGAGGTGAATGAATCCTCAAGGCTTTGGCCTAATCATTGGCTTCATTCACTTGAAGACCAAATCAGAAGTGTGGTGCTTGCCTGCAACTCCAGCACTCCAGAAGTAGAGGCAGGAGTTCAAGATTATCCTTGGCTACATATTGAGCTCCTGGCCGACATGAGCTATTTGAGACTCTCTGGTGGTGGAACTATGTAAGATAGTGTCACATTGCCTCTGTCTCTATGAAGCCGCAGCAGAGTGACCCTTAGGGCCACCCAGCTGGTAAGTGAGAGAATTTGTCAGGCAAAAAGTCCTGTCTTTGTATCTTTGTGTCTGTCTGTCTCTATAACACACAGACACACAGACATACAAGCACATGAGTACATCCTCAGGGCTTAACAAATCACAAACTAAAGACCCCAAACAATATGGACCAAACCAGGAAATGCACCTGCTCTCTTGGGGACAGCTATGTCTCACCATCCCCTTAGGATTTTTGTCCTTTGTGGCCAGGGTACACAAAACTCCTGATCTTGTGCTCAAATTCTGTGGTTAAAATGGTATTTCTAAACAAACTCTCTTTTTTCCCCTCCTTCTTTCCCTCTTTCCTCCCTCCTTCCCTCCCAAGATCAAAGGAGGCATTTGGGCCTTTAAGATAACATTCATTTGGAAAGAGATGGTAATATATAAGATTAATGAAAATTAACATAATCCCTCTGGGTAGAAGAGCTTTTGTTCAGTCGTTTGTCCTGCTGTTAATTATGCGTTAGGTGGTGATAAATGCTTTAAATCAAAGATGCCTGGGAAACCATTTAAATGATTTTCACCTAATTAGGTTCCCTGCCCATTTTCTCAAATCCCTCCCCAGTGCAGTCCCTGCTTTTGACATGAACTTTGCAAGAGTCAGGGACCCTGAGCTGCACATGGAACAAGGAACCATTCCAGCTCCTGGGCTCTGCCCCACCAGCGGATTTATTTTTTCAGACTGTAGATGGAAGATCAAAAGAAAGTTTATCAGCTTCTGTCTCTCTTTAGCCTGTCCAGCCAGACTTGTGACAAGACCCTATCAACCTTGAGGTTGAAAGGGCCCCACTCTGGGGGGGGGGGCGGGCAGAGAAGAGATGGGGGAGGGAAGGAGGGAGAAAGAGGGAAGGGGGAAGAGGAGGAAGAAGAAGAGTAAAGGATGGGAGAGAGAAGAATAGAAGGAGGGAGGGAGGAATGGAGGAAGGAAGGAGAGAGAGAGAAAAAGAGAAAAAGAAGGGGGGGGCGAAGAGAGAGAGAGACCCGCAGCAGAACATTGTTGATTAGTGAGAGGAACTGCCATGGTGCATACAGCCAGCCTGTGAAAGGGCCTCAGGTCAGAAGTGGCAGGGGCTGGGTCACTAAGAAAATTGGTTGGAATAATCCAGAGACTCATGGAGGTTCCCTGACTTTGTTAAACTCTCTGAAACTGAGGACCCTACACATCTTAAGGGAACTCCTAGGAGTGGAGTGTGCTAGAGGGGCCTGAGGATGACAGGAAGATGACAGAATGATGGGAATGGCACAAGGATGACAGGAGCATGATGGGAGATGAGGAGCAGCAAAATTCCCAGGACTTCCACATGGAGAACCCTTTGACCTGGTGCTAGGGCTGTAGACCAGTCACTACCAAATTTGCCTAGCATGAAGAAAACCCTGGGTTCGATCCCAGGGTCACAAAATCTAGGCACCCCAGCACTCTAGGGGTGGACGCAGGAGGGTTAGAAGTTACACAGTGCATCGGACGCATCTTCCTCAGAGCCTCCAGGACTGGCACTCAGACTTTTCCAGGCACAAGAGGTTTGTGTCCTCAATTCTCTCTCCACCAACTGGGCGGCCTCGTGTGAGTCGGTCAGTGGCCTTTCTGAGGCTCTTGCCAAGTCTGTGCTGCAGGATAGCCCTTCGTCTAGAGTCTAGGAGGAATTCTAAGCAAGACCCAATGGCTCTGGCACCTGAAGAGTCTGCCACAGGTAGCCTCCCTTTCAGATTTGAACCTCTTGTCACCCCCTTGAAGCCGGGAGATACAACATATAGAACGAAGGAAAACGTCTTCAACGGACATCTCCTCCAGCTTAATGAAAACCAAGCCAGGCAGTGCATGTGCACACTGGGTCTTCATCACGGTTCCTCCTTCCCTCTATCCCCAACGACCCCGCCATTGACGGCAATGAGAGATTTTCAGACACCCAGAGCCGCAATTATTTGGACATTTGTGGAACACGTCTGTTAATGATTTGGGATTCTGAGGACTTATTTTGGATTAATTCCTTTTTTAAAGGGCGGTTTGGCTTCCCATGAAGGGGCAGACCCTGGATGCTCAGCCGCCACCTCACACTAAATGAACTTTTTACAGGTTCCAGATGAGGCCTGGCACCTGGCAGTGGGGAGGCAGCTCCCAGGGTCAGTTGCAACCAGAGTTCCCTCGGCCACCCCTTCAGTCATGGGGCAAGAGGGGATGCCCTCCCAAGCAGGTATTTCAGCAATGCCTTTGAGGAGCTTCTGGGAGCCTCAGCAGGAACCACTGGAAACTGGGTCCCAAAGCTTGTGTCTCACATATGTATACTCTTGCTTCCAAGGGGAGACTGGACCCTTCCAGAAGGCCCTTTACCATTCTTCCCGTGTGTGTGAAAGAGAGAGAGAGAGAGAGACTGTGTGCTAAGATAACTGGGCCAGGGAGATACCTCTATATGTGCATTGTTTATGTGGTGGTTTGAATTTAAATGCCCCTCCATAGACTGATAGGGAAGGCACTATTAGGAGGTGGCCTTGTTGAAATAGGTGTGGCCTTGGAGGAGATGTGCCACTAGTGGGTGGGCTTTGAGGTCTCAGAAGCTCAGGCCTGGCCATTGTGTCATTGTCACTTCCTGTTGACCACAGATCTAGATGTAGAACCCCCAGCTACCTCTCCAGCACCACATCTACCCATGTGCTGCCATGCTTCCGGAGATGATGATTATGGACTAAACCTCTGAACTGTAAGCCAGACCCAATTAAATGTTTCCTTATAAGATTTGCTGTGGCCATAGTGTCTCTTCACAGTAATAAAACCCTAACACGGTCTGTAAGGTCACAAAGTGCTTTGCCATACAAGCACGAGGACCCACGTTCAACCCCCCAGAACCCACATAAAAAGCCGAGTTGGTGACCATGCTTGAATTCTAAGCTGTGGGGAGTCCAAGGACCTCAGGCCAGCCAACCTACGCTAATGGGTGATAAGGAGATACTGACACCACAGGTCTTAGAAACCTGGCTGATCACCTGCAGAGAGGGAGGAGCCTGAGCTCTGGGATGACTGACAGTCTGTCCCCCGCCCTTCCCTATATTAATCTGCTGGCTGTAGGTGGGACGTATGACAGACATTTAGAATGGTAATCCACCGTCTTCTCACATTTCAGGACCTCTGAATGAAGTGCAGCTTCAAGATTCGATCCCTATCTCTGCTCACAGGTACCTGAGTGACAGGCAAGCCAGGAGCTCTAGCCCGCCCACTACACGTGCAGCTCTTGGGTCTGAAGTGGTGTGGGTACACATGTCTCTGAGTGAACGCAGACGCAGGATTCTTGGGTTACTTGGGAATTCTTTCTTGGTTTGCTTTTGACAAATAGCCAGCTGATTCCCACAGTGGCTGTGTGACTTCACATTTCCACTGGCAGGTCCCAGGTTCTTGGCCTCCAACACATGCTACTCTCTGTCGCTGGCTCACACCCATCCGGATGGATCGATGCACAGTGGTGTCTCACTCTGGTTCGATCCAAGCTTTCCTGATGATGAGTGATGCCGGACACTAGCTCTTTGAGCTTACTCACACATGTGTCTCTTCCCTGGAGAAACATCTGTTCTGGGTCTCTGCCAACCTATTACTTCTGTTAAGCTGTAGAAGATCTCTCCTCTGTGTACAAGATTCTTGCTGGAGATCTGACTTGCCTGTCCACCTCCAGCTTTCCCTTTTACTTGTTGGTGCCTGAAAGCCTTTCCTTTTAATGTGGCTCAGTGTGACCTACTGTTGCCTCTGGTTCCTGTTCTTGGTTAACATCCTTGCCTCTATAAATATAAATATTGCTCACTGGTCCCACTTCATAAAAGACGCTTTCTTCTCCCAGGCTCCGGCTAAGTCGTCTTTGCTCCCAAGTGTCCATTTAAGCGTCGCCTCTGCTTGGAAGCCTTCCCTGATAGCTGTAGGCTAGGATTCATGCATTTCCTCTCAGGTCCCAGGAAAGAAGGGTTTCCCTCTGCTAGGACACTTATCCAAGTGCTTCACATTTGTCTGTTTACATGTAGGTGCCTCCCACCGATGCACACAGACACCTCTGACCGTAGATTTTTTTTTCACAACAAGGATTGGATTTTCCGTTCCATTAACCAAGCACAGAGTCTGGCATATGGAAGGCTCTCGAAGTTGATGGAAACAAGCGAATCCTGTGGCTCCAGATATTTTTCATTATGAGGACTTCTCACATTAAGCACTGCACACAGATTCACCTGCTAGAAATTATATTTCCCTGTCTGTCAGTGGAGACTATCTGCGAGGAGACAGCCAGGCTTTAAAATGCATATGTCTGCTCTTAGCCTAGTAGTGACAACCCTTTTTCCATCTAGAATGCCCAAGGGTTAGCTGGGAATGATAGACTGTCTCCCCAACCCCTAGCAGGATCCATGATCCATATCCTAGAAGCACTATCCATTTTAGCAATGGAAAATTGAGTCTCAAAGGTGGCTGCGATTTGAATGTGAAATGTCTGTAACAGGCTTGCGGATTCGAATGCTTGGCCCCCAGCCAGTCGGCAATGTTTGGGAAGGTTGTGGGACCTTTAGGAGGCAGAGCCTGACTGGAGGAATTAAGTCACCCGGGGGATGGGTTTTGAGGTTTTATAGCCCAGACTTCCTATCTGCTGTATTCTTCCTGACCCTTAGCCTCCTGACACTTTTCATCTCCCCCACCATGGTGGTCTGTGTCACTCAAACCCTTCCAAGTTGCTTTGTGTCAGGTGGAGAGCCAGCAGCCCAGGGATTCTGGCAACATTGTGTTCCAAAGCCCATGCTACAAAAATGCCACCCCACTTGTCCTAGTCACTGTTACATTGACGTTAAGGGACACCATGACCAAGGCAACTCTTATAAAATAGCACTTAATTTGGGGTTTGACCAAAGTTTTAGAGGGTTAGCCCATTATCATTATGGTGGGGAGTGTGGTAACAGGTAGGCAGGCATGGTGCTGGAGAGGTAGCTGAGAGCTTTACATGTTGATGGGCAGGCACAAGGGGCATGAGAAAGAGGGAGGCATAAGAGAGAGAGACAGACAGAGAGACAGAGACAGAGAGAGAAAGAGAAAGACAGAGAGACAGAGACAGACACACAGAGACAGAGAGAGAGACACTGGGCCTTTTGAAATCTCAAAGTTCACCCATAGTGACACACCTCCTCCAACAAGGCCACACCCCCTAATCCTTCCCAAACAGTTCATCAACTGGGGACCAAGCATTCAAACACGTGAGTGTATGGGGGCCATTCTCACCCAAACCACCACACCATCCTTTCCAGTGTGGATCTAGCTTTGCTAGCCCTGGGTCCAGCATAAGAACTGAGAAAGATGGTGGTTGCAGCAGCCAGGCTGTGGGTCCTCAGTCAGAGAAGGTTAGCATGTCCTCATCCCAAAGCTGGGAGTGCCTTTCCTATATAACATTCATAAATGAGCATATGAGGTTCAGGAGAAAATCCAGTTACAACAGTCAGGATGGCCTTAGCTCCCATAACAAATAAACCCACACTTTAATGTCCTAATATTTCAGCATGAGGTGTGCATCTCCTCAGGAAAAGTCACTGTCCAGCATGGTGGCCATGCATCCTGCATCACAAACATTACACATCCATAGAACCAGGAAGAGATTGGTCTCTAGAATCTGAATAGAGACTTCACATCTATCAGCTGAAGAGGACGTTGCCACCAGGGCTCAGTGGGAAGAAACACACACTTGGGAGAAAGTGGTACATGCTGGCAGCCGGCAGATGGGAGAGATCCTTTCTTGCACCTGTTGCACTGTCTATCCATGCATCGCTTTCTGGCCAGCCTGAGGCTGACTGAGATGATACAAGGCATCCAGTGTGTGGTTAGTCAACAATGTAAAACTGAATGGATCTTTACAGAGAGCAGAGCTGGCTGCCCTGTGTGCAGGAACTGCATGCAGGGATGCAGATAGCATGCTCTGGGCCACTGTTCAAATCCTGTGAAAGTGGACATGCTGGGATTAATAGAATTTGCCTCAGTGTCCCATTGTACTAGGAGCCTTGTTCATCAGGGCAATTCAAGCAGCCATTCCATATCCTAGAAATGATCTTCTCATGGGTTGATCACAGAGAGCCTACAGTTTGATGTACCTCTGGTGAGCAAGGACAGAAAAGTGTGCCTGCTGCAAGAGAGAATAGAAATGTTTCTCTCCCCCCTTTCCACTATTTCTGATCCCCAGTCCAGTGACTAGACAACATACAGCCACCTGCTATTAGTCCACCCACTTACTCTAGGCTTCGCTGGAGACAGCTCCCAGACACACCCAGCACTAGTTCTCAGTACCCTACGTAGAGGTGAGTTATCCCTAAAATTCACCATCACACAACACAGTTTTCCACAGTTATGTGCACTCAGTAAAAAAATCTATCAGAATCTCAGCTGTAATTTTTTGCAGGAATGAACAACATGCTATGATATATATATATATCATAAATGTAGAGACCAGAAGCCAAACGAGCCTTAAAGGCATGAAGTCAGAGAGATGACCTCTCCTGGTTTAAAAGTTACTCCAAACACCAGCAGTCCACCTGAGGTCATTAGAGCAACCAAACTCACAGGAACCAAAGAGAAGGTGGCCAGGGGAAGGAGCAGTGAGATTCTCTGTTTAAAGGGCACAGAGGCTCCATTTTGCAGCATAGCAGGCCTATAGAGATAGAAAAAGGTGATGGCTGCACAATGATGTGTGAGTACTTAATGCCACTGAACATTTTAATCTAAAAATAACAACCCCCAATAAATAGAAAACCATAACAATTGAGATTATGGAGACACCAGCATGGGGTAGAGACGCAGATCCATGGAACAAAGCTGAAAGTCCAATGGGGAAGCCTGACTCTTTATCTTTGACAAGCGTGCCCATGACATTCTGTGAAAAGAGAGTTGTCTTCTCAGCACAGAACAGCTGGAAACCCATGTTCAAGAGACTGAATCTGGACCCTTACCTCACATGTAATAAAATTAACTCAGGAAATATTGACTGGTCGAATGTAAGAACTAAACTAACCCTGCAAACTGCACAGAAGAAAACACAGCTATAAACTTGTACCACCTCAGATTGGTGTCTTAGATGGCGTTTAACAAACAAACAATGAAAGAAAAAAACTGGACACCAAAACGTAAGCCTTCCTACACTAAAGGACACTAAAAAGAAAGTGAAGACACCATCCGCAAAATGAGAAGAAATGTTTTCATAAGGGTCTAGTATCCAGAATACATAAGGCTTTCCCATGAGTTAGCAATGAAAACAGAGCTCACAGCTAGGAAACGATCAGAATAATCAATTCTTCAAAGAAGAGATAAAAAATGGGTAATTATTCCAGTCAGTGGTGGCTCATACCTTTAATCCTGGCAAAGGTAGGCAGATCTCCATGAATTCGAGGCCAGCCTGGTCTGCACAGTGAGTTCCAGGACAGCCAGAGTTACATAAAGAAATCTTGTCTCAAGAAACAAAGAGAAGAGGAGGAGGAGGAGGAGGAGGAGGAGGAGGAGGAGGAAGGCTCCTAACTAGAGAAATGTGAAGGAGGGACTAGCTGGCCCCGCTAGCTGAGGAATGGCTGTTATCAAGAAGACACGTTGGTGAGGATGTGGAGAAATGAGGCCCCAATACACTGCTGCTGGGGTGTCTATTTGGAGCAGGTCCTTTGTGAAGGTCCTTTGACTTTTCCTCAAAGAGTTCAACATAACAGCAGCCACACGAGCCAGCGGTTCTACTCCTGGGTGTCCACTGCCCCAAACTGGCAACCTAAGGTCAAACAAAAAACATCTCTGTAAACACTCCACAGTTCCATATGTGTCAGCACTTGCTCCCAGCATGTGGTGCTGTTTTGGGAGGCTATGGAAAGGTTAGGAAGTGATGTGTAGCAAGAAGAAGCAGGTAATTGGGGATAGACCCTTGTGGGTAGTTTGTTCCTGGCTGCTTCCTGCCTCCCTCTCAGCTTCCTGAGCCACTAATGCGTGAACAAGCACATTGCAAGCTTCCTTCACCATGGACAGAGCCATTCCAGACACCAGGCCTTCTTCACGATGGGCCTTGCTACCTAAAACTATGTTAACAAAAAATAAATGCCCCTTCTCTAAGGGAACGTCTTTCAGATATTCTGTCACAACAACAACAAAAGTAACTAATACGCTAGCAAAGAGTGGATGCAACTTAAATGCGATCGAAGGTGAATGGATGGACTGACAGGAAAATACAGGAGGAGTGGTGTGCCCATACAACAGAATAACATTCAGACATAAAAACAAATGGAATCCCAATATTCACCCCTATGTAGATGAGCCTTGGAAATAAGTGATGATTCCACTGTCCCTAAATTCTAATGCTCCTATTGAGACAATTAGGGGCAAATATCTCCTACCTGTTCATGTGGAACACATCTGTCTCCTAAATAAACACCAATCAGGAAAAGCCTGGGAGCAAAATGCAGAGCTACCACAGTAAACCTCAGCCTGCTTAGCACCAGGGAGGTGCTACTTTGACGATTTGCCAATCTGTCTATGTTAGAACTGGGCAGCCAAGAGCCTACTAGCAACTAACTCCTAGCTAAGGTAGGCAATAGTGTCACTCAGGAGCAGCTCAGGGGTAGGACTGAGTTCAGTACAATGTGGCAGGTTCAGCTCTTCAGGCTGCCTCTGTTGCTCAGAAGCATCCCTTCACAACTCTGAGTCTGGCCACATTCAGAGTACAGACCTCTGCGGATATGGTGCCTAGGCTACCAAGGAACCAGAGTCTTCAGGATTAGGGTTCCATTCCAAGTGCAGGATGTTCAGGGCTTAGGGATTATGGGTACTATGGGGTCTAAGGAGCCACAACAACAGGCATGTAGCTCTCTCCCTGTCATAGCAGTGGGTTGTAAATGTCACTATTACATGCATTATTTCTGTGTTCGTGGTGTCAACCAACTATGGCCAAAGATAGTCAGAGAACAAATTGTCCATGCGTTGAACTGTGTGTAAAATCTGTAAGCAAACAAACAACAAAAATAAGCATACCGTTTCTATAAAGGTTGTGACTATCCATCATGGTTCTGGAAGCATGCCCTGCAGGTACAGAGCTTGTCTGTCCTTCACTCGGATCCTCAGACCACCCTCTAAGGTAGGCACTGTGTTCTTTTTTCCCAAAGATTTATTTATTATGTATACAGTGCTCTGTCTGTATGTACAACCTGCAGGCCAGAAGAGGACATCAGATCACATTGTAGATGGTTGTGAGCCACCATGTGGTTGCTGGGAATTGAACTCATGACCTCTGGAAGAGCAGGCAGTGCTCCTAACCTCTGAGCCATCTCTCCAGCCCATAGGCACCGTGTTATTCCCATGCCTCAGATGAAAAAGCTGAGGCTGAGGCAGCCTGTGCCAGGCTTTCCTGGATGTGGGACTTCAGTGATGACACGGCAGTCTCAGTACACTGGCCTGCCTGTCCCCTGTGCTGGGTTGAGGATGATCACACCACACTTGTCAAGACAACCACATTCTCATCTCCAGAGCCGTGGGAAGCAAAACGACTCTGTGGATGGGTTAACCTGAGAATTCTGAGGTGGAGATCTAGTCACTTGGACTGCCCAGGTGAGCCTGGTGTGGAAGAGCCACACTACCAAATTGTAGAGGATGCCAGAATCACAGACAGCCTTGAACTCCCTGAGGACCATTATTTCCTATACATGTAAGACCGGCAGCGGGGTGGCGCGGGGTGTGTGTGTGTGTGTGTGTGTGTGTGTGTGTGTGTGTGTGTGTGTGTGTGTG
>OU015747.1:29535860-29550091 GCA_907169655.1 Acomys percivali | reverse complement strand
CACACACACACACACACACACACACACACACACACCCCTCTTAAAACTGTTTTCTTTAAAAAAAAAAAGCCATGCCCAAACTTTATTAGTAAGTTTTAGGTTAACACTGTAGCTAAGTGAGACTTAAAAATAATTTAAAAATCTTGTTTAACACTTTCAAAATCCTTTCTGTTTTGTGGAAGATTTAGAACACTCAGAATCTGGTTCTACATCATGTAGCTATTAACCGTGCATAATTTACAGACAAGCAGGCACGTGGCCTGCATACTGTGCTGCTTTGTGGTGTAAACATTTCGTAGTGGGAGCCAGCAGCAGTGGAGGACAGATGAGTGAGTGATGAGCAGACGGGAAGTTTAAGGTGCTGCTGAGCGACACAGCCACACCGCACCTGTTCTCACTGACTTGACCCTGAATTTTCTCTCTGGACATCCGTGTGCTTGCTAATACTGTATGTTCTCCAGCCTCCTCTGCGGTGGGAGGTCACCATTTGAGCTTTCTGAACAGTGACCTATGCGGTCCTTCCCTATCATTAATACATTGCAGGGTGTGAGTGTGGGCAGGGTGGTCCAGCCAGCTCTCCAGCAGCACCCACTAGGGATAGCTCAAAGGGAGCTAGCAGCTCCATCTCCAAGATGGCCCACTGCCAGCCTGGTAGGTTGGTGGTGAACATGATCTTCTTAGGTTCCTGCTCCTTTCCCTGGGGTGACATAGGCTTCCTCACCTTCACAGGACAAGGACCAAGATGTAGTAGAGGAAACTGCCTCTTTCTTTTCTTTTTAATTTTTAAAAATATTATATTTTATTTTATGTGCATTGGTGTGGGGGTGTCAGATCACCCAGAACTAGAGTTATAGACAGTTGTGAGCTGCCATGTGGGTGCTGGAAATTGAACCTGGGTCCTTTGAAAGAGAAGACAGGATTCTTAACCACTGAGCCATCTCTCCAGCCCCACACCATCTCTCCAGCCCCCAAACTGCCTCTTTCTTAAAGCTACAGGCCTGTGTTACAGGCTTGGTCTCAGGGTAGAGCTAAGGGAAGCTGCTGTGAGTCTTTAAGAGGCAGAGCCTATGGCCAGGTCCTTGGGTCACTGGGCACATGTCCTCAAAGGGGGACAGACCACAGTATGTCTGCCTCAGAGCTTCCTAGCTCATACCTTTAATCCCAGCACTCAGGAGGCAAAGGCAGGTGGAGCTCTATGAGTTTGAGGCCAGTCTGCTCTACAGAGTGAGTTCCAGGACAGCCAGAGCTAAAACAGAAAAACTCTGTCTCGAAAAATGAAAGGAAAAAACAAAAAGCAAAAATCAGAGGCCTCACCTCCCAATTTCATGACTACACTCAAAATGCACAAGATGGACAGACTTCATGGAGGAGGAACACTTGGTTTCAGTCCTGAGAGAGGAGTGGCCAAAGTTCTCATGAGCAAAGGCACAGAGGGGACTCTTCTCACAGCCTGCCAGAGCCTTGTGCATGAGTGTAATCACTGTGTGCACCTGCCTTCCAGAAACATTCTACACAGCTGAGAGTAAGAGCTGCACTTAAGCTGCCTGAACAATCCATCACTTGGGTTGCCTGCATCAGGTCACTTGCCTGTCCTACTGGGCTGCTGCATTCCCTGGCAACCTGGCAGGGGCAGTGAGGGAATAGTGCATACAGAGAAGCTGGGACCAGCTAGTGTGTGCTCCCTTTGATGGAGCTGCCAACAACCAGTAATCTCAGCACAGTTATTATGTACCATACAGTACAAGGGGAGGAGATGGCTTGTTTGGGTGGGAGGTCTTTGTAGGTGAGCAGTCTCAGATCACAGTCACTGGGAAAGCCTGCCTGCTCCCATCTAAGCATGCCTGGGTTTCAGCCCCCCACTGCTTCTTTCAGGAGCCTTGAGTTCAAATCCCAACTCAGATACCTCCGCTCCTTTTGTTTCTAACGAATCCATTTTACCTCCTTTGAGACACAGTTTATACTCTCTAATATGTGAGTTCAGACAGACAAGTGGAAGCTTTCAAAGAAGGCTTCTGCCCTTGTCCACCTCTGATGCCAGGCAAGTTCAGAGGGCACCAAACCTTTTTTTAAAAACAAAGGATAAAATTCCAAGCAATGCAGGCTGGACTGGGGCTGTAAATGCACAGGATGTCAACCCCAAGTTGAATACAGTTCTCTCTCTCTCTCTCACACACACACACACACACACACAAGATGGTTCAAATATCACTAGGTCGAAACAGTTGGAGCTTACCAATATTTACAAACACAGTTCACTCCATAAAGTCCCCCTGTTCACGCCACGCTGCATACACCCAGGAGGGCCCATTTTAAAACCATCCCATCTAATTTGATGTGGCTGAAGTGAGCTTTGCTGGAAATATGCTACTCATTTTGGACTTTTGTGTTTGGGAGGAAATGTGATTGAAGCTTAATCCAATTTTCTAACGCCCCAAAACAGCTACAAGAAAAACAGACGGGCATGAAGGAACAATGGCAGGAGTTGCCTCCCCAAAGGCTTGCCAGGGTAGCTTGTCCTGCTGGAATGTTCCATTCCAGTACAGTATTAGGCCTCAGGCATGAGAGAAAGTCCAGCCAGGAAGGCTGCTCACACCCAACCAGGGAATCCCAGATGCTGGTCACTTTAGCTTGTCCTGCAGATTCAGCTTAATCTGGCAGCCAGAGGACTCTCAGCAGTGCTAGTTAATGCGTGCTTACTTCTAGCATGGGACTGTAATAACCACTTCTTCCAAGGCCACCCACCATGACTCTGATCAACTCAGACCAATCTAGAGAAGCCTAGTGGAGGTTTCCTAAGCAGTTAGCTTGTGAGGCAGACTATTTCCAAAGAAATGGAAAACACATCCCACTCCATACTTTCTTTAGGCATTTCACATTTACAGTGGCTTCACTAACAGTGATGTGACTTAGAATTTCTCTACTGCACGATGGTGCAGGAGGCACAAGTAGTCAGCAGAAACTATACATGGGATTGTGAATGCTCATCTTTTTCTACCCAGTAACGCAGCTGCAGATACTTTGTTGCAGTGCTGAGCACAAGTCACAAGTATAAGCCATCAGTGTTACGCCATGCACCATGTTGCTATGTTCAGCAGGTTTGGTGCATAAGTCTAGTTTTCTTTTTTTTGTTTTGGGTTTGAGTTTCTGTTTGTTTGCTTTTGTTTTTGTTTGTTTGTTTTTTGAAACAGGATTTCTCTGTGTAACAGAGTCCTGGCTATCCTTTGTAGACCAGGCTGGCCTCGAACTCACAGCGATCTACTTGGCTCTGCCTCTCCAGTGATGGATTAAAGATGTGTATGTTGAGTTACATGTTCTCTGCTTACTATGGTGTGATGGTTGGCTTTAACTGTCAACTTGATACAACCTAAAATAACCTGGGAAAAGAGGCCCAATGAGAAATTATCTACATTGAGTTGGCCTGTGAGAATGTCTCTGGGGGCATTGTGTTTATTAAAATAGTTGGTTAATTAATTTAAGTGATATGGGTAGACCTAGTCCACTATGGGAAGCACCATTCCCTAAGTTTAGTGAGTGACTGTACAGGAGTGAAGACCTTGGCTGAGCACAAGCAAGCAAGCAAGAATTTATGCATTCACATCTCTCTGCTCTGGACTATGATGTGATGTGACCAGCGACCTCGTGCTCCTGCTGCTGTGACTTTGTGGCACTGATAGACTGTCACCTGGAAATGTGAATTAAAACATGCCCTATCTCTCTTGAGCTTCTTTTTGTCAAAATAGTTTATCACAGTAACAGATCGTTGGATCGTTAAGTTTATGTTGCGGTTTGTCTGTACGTGACTTTGACTTTGAACTTGGGTGCTTATAACTTCTGAAAGTGAGGTCATAAAAGAATATAGGTTCCACCTGCTTCTTTTGGTATACTTTGTATTAGCACAGCCTTCATACTGCAGAAAATTTTACTAATCCCTCAGAGGTCCACATGGGAAGACCCAGGCCCTAGGCTCCCAGCTCCAGCCAAGCCGCAAAGCCATGGGAATGAATCATCTTGAAATGATATTTTCTAGCTGCTAGTTAACTCATCCATCTTATCATGGAGCATAATAAACTTGTTTTTATCCATCTCTACCCAAAACACAGATTTACAAGCAAAATAAATAATAATAGTGGTTACAAGCCACTGAATGTAAGGATGTCTTCTTGTGGCTTGACAACAGATACTCAGAACAACATGTGGTCTATACTAATACAAAAAGCATGATGAGGAGACTAACTGGGCCTCCGCAGAATTTTCCCCCTCTTTCTCGTCAGAAGATATGTACAGGCTCAAATGCTCTTTATCTGCCTTTGGAAATAGGCATGTGAGAATCTGAGGCCTGGAGCTACAGCAGCCCTTTTAGAACCCTGAGGGGAGCTGGTTAATGCACTGAGGAAGAAAAGCAAGGCTGCAAGGCCAGAGCCTTTGTTGATGTTGCTGAGCTGCTGGCCCAGCCGAGCTCTTCCCGTCTGCATCTCTCTTTTATGCCCGCTAACAACTGACCATGGGCAGCCAAGGAGCAGCATCATTTCCTTGTGGCCAAACACAGCCTGATTCATTTCGAGGTTATTGTGCATTTTTCTATTAATTTGAAGAAAAAAAAAAGTCCTGAGAGATAATACCACTTTTTTTTTCTTTTTCTTCCTTTTATTTGCAGTGCTGGGGATTGAACCCAGGGCCTTGTGAATTCTAGACAAGCATACTGTCACTGAGCAGCTACAGCTAGCTTGATTGACGACAGCAGGGTGGGGTGGGGTGGACCTAGTAAAACTAGCCAAATTCCCGGGATCGTTTCGAAGAAGTGAAAGAAGCAGAATTCACCCCTGGGTTTGGCTCCAGTCACGCACATCCTAAACATCACCTCTGTCTCCTGGCCATCGTTGAGGGAAATACAAATTGACAGAGGAGTCAGGGTCCTAGGACTGACTTCAAACTCCTTGCTGATGATTCACTGTGTGACTTTGAAAAGTTACCTCATCTCTGATTTTTAAGGGGTTCTGGGAAGCCTGGGTCTCCTTTACTTTACTATAGCAGGAATGATTTGGGGGTATACGTTATGCAGGCATGATTCTCATGCTCTCTGCTGTGCTGTCTATGTGATGGTTGTGAACCATCCTGCTTCAGAGCCCCGAGAACGGGACAACAAGACAGCTGGCTTGACCTGGGGAAGTCTTTGCCAGACAGGAAAGAGAGTAAATACAACTTCAGCGAGAGAGAGAAGGGCAAGGCAAGAAATGACATGAGTTCCCACCATGACCCAGCACCAAGCCAATGGCCTTGAGGTAGAATTATCTAAGAATGTGGGATCTGCAGAACATCAGGGTTATGATCTATTGCTATAGAAGATGCGAAGGAGGCCATGAGCCCCTAGGAGAAGCTGCACGGGATGTGTCCTATAGGATCCAATGTGGGGGCCAGAAACAATAGGAAGCATCTCCTGGGGGGAGAGAATCTTGCCCTAGGAGGCTGCTTGGCCTCACCATCGACAGACATTTGGAGGTTCCCAGGTACCATGGAAAAGTGGGAGAGGAGAAGAGGAGCATCAGAGCTTGAAGTCAGAAGGAAGGATCCATAGAGCTCAGGGTTCTTGGGCAGAAAGCTAGAGGCCACTGTCCTTTCCAGCAAGTATCCAGATAATACTCCCAAAGGCTGCCTGCCCATCATGGGATAGCACACAGCATTTCTCCCATCCTGATGTCCTTTCCTCAAAGGGACAAAGGCTGTGACAACCCAGTCTGAGGAGGAAGTGTCCAACTGCAAAGAGAAGAGAGAGTTGACAGCAGGCTCCTCCCCAGGCTACTGGAGCCCTGGGCAGTTCAGTCAGAGTGACTTGTGGCTTAGGAACACTGAGATGCTCTGAGGAGAGGCAGAGTCTGAGGCATATAGACTGGTCAGGGAGACAGCACCAAAATGGACTCACAAGGACTCGGGCCCCAGGCACAGCTGTGTGGACTGCAGCAAGGGATGGCCATATCTAAGGTAGACCATAGTCTCTCCTTATTTGCCACTCACTTTCTGTGGCTTTGCTTACAATCAGCTGCAGTCCTGACACAGTAAACAGAAAAGTCCAGAAATAAACAATATGACCATTTACCATTCTGGTAAAGTTCATGGTAAAGTCTCAGGCAGTCTTATTTCTAGGTCCAGGGCGTGGACTGTTCCTTCACCCAGCTCCTGCCACCCACCTGGAAGTCATTGAGGTGGAGTAATGAGGTTTCTTCAGAGAGAAAACCCTTACCATGAGGGCCTTCCCCACCTGATATGTGTGTCAAGAATAGTGAGCTCTGAAGAATTGGTCCACTCTCAATACCCCCAGAGTGTTCTCCACATGTCAGGAGGACTTGAGCAGCTTCTAGTTTCTCCAATCCTCAATTTCCTCATGGAGGGCGGGGGATGAGGACCTCCTTTATGTTAGCTTCTTATAAGACCTAGGAGGCAACCTGAGGAGGTAGATGAGCACAGATGCCCCAGTAGCCATCAAGACCAGTGGTTGAGCATTCCAAGCCTCGGTTTTGTAATCTGCCAAGTGGGTATACTCTGTTCCTGTCTCACAAACTTATTCACTGTCCCATATCTAAGGAAGGGGCCAGTTTCTATCACACACAGCTTTAGGGTCTAGAAATGACATCTATCCCGCCCCCTACAATGGGAGTGGCAGTTCCTGTCCCTGGGCTCTGCTTATATTCACACTGCCCAACAGCAGGCATCACGGCTTCTCTCCACACCTCGGTGGCGGGCTCAGTGAGTCCTCCTCATGCCAGCTCACTGGGTCATCATAAGAGATGTGAATGGCTCCTCACCTTGTGTGCTGTCTCTTCTGGTCTTAGCTGTTCCCGTGAGGGCTACAGGCCCCCCCCCCCCCCCGGCTTGTTCCTGCTTCGTTTCATAAGACTCTGTAGCTATACACAATCCCCTCATGTCCAGAGGCACCAAACTAAGATCCCCAAACCCATCCGTTCTCACTCTAGGCCCACCCCTCCGTTCATCCATTCCTTTCCCAGAATGCATGACTGCACTACCTTCTGCCTGGCAATGACAGTCCATCCTTCAGCCTTTGGAAGCAATAGTTCTTCCAAGAACCCTCCCTGACTTTAGTCTCAACACCCCAGTGCCCATCTGTTCTGTGGCCAGTGGAATCAAATCTGCACGTTTCTAGAATAGTGATCATCTCTTAGTCCCAACCACCCCACAGCACCACATCTGCCATGTCAGATCTCGGGGAAGATGGGGGATGGATGCACTGTGAACTCACATGACTTCTCACAAAGACACGGCACTGGCTGTGACTGCCAGGCAGGAGGGGAATGAGCTGGACTTACCAGCTTGGCAGCCAAGATCCCATGGGGTTAATATATTACAGACACTCAGTGTGGCCAGGATGAGAAGGCACACCATGCTGGCAGCCTCAGCATCCTAGCACATCCTGGGGATGGGAGCACCACCCAGAAATGCATAGCTCTGTCCCTCCCCCATCATGGAGTAAACTCTCGAGATGGTTGTTTATTGTTTTGGGTATGTGTATGCATGTGATTGTGTGTGTGTGTGTGTGTGTGTGTGTGTGTGTGTGTGTGTGCATGTATGTATAGGTACATGTGTGTACCTGCATATGGAGATCAGAGGTCAACAGATATCATTCCTCAGGGACCATCCACCTTATTTTTTTAAGACAGGGTCTCACTGGGATCTAGGGCTCACCAGTTAGGCAAGAGCAGTTGGTAGCAAGCTCTATGGATCCTCTTGTCTCTGATTCCTCAGTGATGAGATTATAAGACTTGGCTTTTTTTTTTTTTAAGCATGGGCATTGGGGGTGTGTGGCAGACAATTTACCCACTAACCTATCTCCCTGATACTCCATAGTTGGTGTTCTCTTTCTATCAGAGCAATTACATCCTCCAAGGGACTCAGCTCATAAACCAGTGAGTTAAAGCAACTTTCATATGAAGTTTCCAGTTTAAATCAACTCAGATCTACAGGCCTGAGATTCCAAGGAGTCCAATAGACACAGGTGTTTACTTCCCTGGGATTCCGCATGCCTTAACTACCGCTGTGATGAATAAAGCAGATGGATGATTCCCGAATCCCTCTAAGTGGAATAGCCAGGGGCTCCTTTCCACTCCCCCAAGACACAGATAGAAATACAACACACACACACACACACACACACACACACACACAGAGAGAGAGAGAGAGAGAGAGAGAGAGAGAGAGAGAGAGAGAGAGAGAGAGAGAGAGAGAGTCTTTTTTTAAAGGGTGGCACAGAAATTTACATTGTTGTCCAACTCACGGAGCAGACTGCTTGCTTGTTTGTTCTATGTCAGGGGGCATGCTTCGGGGATCATCATGCAGAAATCTGCCTTGTAAAAGGCAGATAGATATTCCACAAAGGCATGTGTAACTCTCCCAGGCTTCCTCATCCCTGCTGGTGCTCATATTGTTTCCAGGTTTCCTTCACCACAAGCCTTGTCAGTAAACATCCTGTTCCCCTTGTCCTTACCTTCTGGGGTTTTCATTTCCTCGGGATGGATTCCCACAAATGGGCTTGCTGGATCAAAGAAAATGTGGGGTTTTTTTCCTACATGTCAATAGAAAAACAATTAAATACCCAAGAGGCTGAGCAATACAAAGGGGCCCAGGGATTGAGTCTGTGTCCCTCGAGCCAAACACAGTCAGAGCGATGTTCCTTTCCTCCACCATGTTTGAGTCCAGGCTGGGCAGGTCTGCAGAGAGAAGCCCTTCAGACAGCATGGAAGTGAGAAGACCTTGCTTGGTCTCCAGTGAGGGCTGAGGCCAGGCTGCTTGACCTGGATGGATCTCTCTCCACACAAATAGCAAACTTGGCGGGCAAGTCACTTTGGTACCACTCGGCTGGAGAAAACACGGAGGCCAGATGAGTGGTGCTCCAAGTGTCAGGGACAATCATCTTGTGTGGCAAATGAAACCTGGCCAGGTTGTTGGAGGTCAAAGGGCACTGGAAGGGTCAAGTTCGGTCCTTAGTCTGAACTGTCACAACATACCCTGCCCTTCCCACAAGCCAGGTCTTCAGCCTTCCCAGGACCTCATGCTCTCCCCTTCCTTCCTTATGGGATCCCACCAAAGCATAGGCTGGAGACCTGGCCACCACTACTTACCTCTTCCCTCTAGTCACAGTGCTGGTGGCTCAGCCTCAGGCCATTGAGATGATGGGAACAGTAACCAATGATTGCCCGGACCAGACTCAGCATAAGCTCCATATGTGCTAGCCTGCCAACGGCCATTCATACCCCACTGCACTGGTGGGGAAGACAGCTTGCTAGCAGACATGGAGTCTTTCAGTGCCTGCTGCTCGGCTCGTCACCTGTGAATGCCACAAAACCAAGGATACACCCTGTCCGTGCACATGTCCTAAGCCAGAACCTGAGCACACATAGTCTGAGGGATGAAGCCCTGGGTGCACATAGTGAATTGAGTCTGAAAATTTCTAAACCACTTTGGGGGCTACCCTATCTGTCTAAGTTCCTTCACTCTGGCTCTCAGCTGCAGGTCCAGGCGTGTGGGAAACCTTCAGTAAACCCCCCACATGTTTCCCCATTGATTCTGCTGCTTTCTGGAGCCAATCGGATGCTGGGTCACAGCATTAAGCCAGTGCCCACCTCGAAGACCATCTGGAGGAAAGATGAGATAGTATCTTTTGCTCAGCACTTAGGCCAACCGTGACCTAGCCTGAGGCCCATGCTGTATACAGCAGGCAGTCTGAAGCCTCCTCTGGAGAAGACTTCATCCCCCTGACCATGTTCACACTGCATCAGACATGTTGCTGCTGCCAAGAGGTCTAAGGAAGTACCCTGGATCCTCCCCACGACTCCCCCACATCATCCCCCCCTCCCGTGCCCATCCCATTTCCCACCCTGAGCTGAATTAGAATTACAGTCACGGCTGCATCTGACATCTGCTCAAACCAATTCATTACCATTAGGAAATGAATCCCTAATGTATTTCTGCAGCCATTAAGTCTGATTTACAGTAATGGTAATCACCCTTGGACTCATACGCTCTATCCCCTTAATTAATAACCCCCACTTATCGGTTAGCTTAACAATCAAGGCATAAAAAGCAGGAGGAAGTATCCTAGCACCAGCCCGGGCTCCTCATCTTATCTTGGGAAATAGTGAGAAATGGATAGAGTTTATAGAGAGGAGCCAGGTTCTGAGCTGCCACCCGAGGACACAGATACCCCTCCATGCCGCTGTTCTCTGCTGGTCCCCACAGCAGTGCCAGCCTGGCCTATGACTAGAGCTCTAGCCATCCACCCCAGCCATCCCAATCTGGCCTTTTCCCTTCCCCCAGCAGCATCCCTGCACATAAGGTCTCCATCTTCTCCCTGACACCAGCCTGGCCAGTTGCACTGCCTCTCTCCATGCTGACCTTCTGTCCTCTCTTTACTTGTCTGTAGCCTTACCCTATCCTAGGCTGGAGCCAAAGATATCTCTGTATCTGTGCAGGCAGGTGGACCTGCCAGCCTGCCACACAGACCCAAAGAAGGAGAGGTAGGAAGGAGCCACTGTTGTGTGTGAGGTGCAGGGGAGACCAAGCAGACAGCCAGATGAAGGGCCACCTGGGGTGGGGGCTGAAGTGAACGTTTTTTATAGTAACATGCTAACCCACCCAGTACTCACTTGGCACTGGTCACATCCCCTAGGGATCTCACATGAATGGTACATGAATGCTCTTACCTCCAGGTAAGGTGAGAAGATCTAGCTGTGACATAGTTAACTAAGCTCATGATCAGTCCCAAGGCAATGTCACTTACACATCTGCAATAGTCTAAAACTCACAGGTTTGACAAAGCCATTTATTCTGAAGCATAACACCACAAGGTGCTGCATACATGGTTCTCGATCACACATAGCTGGTACCCAGTGGCTCACGGGCTCCCGCTACAGAGGCTGCTCCACTAGCAATGTGGGTCTCCACCAACCCTGACAGCTGTCAGACACATCTGTCTTTGTCTGCTTGGCCCACCTGAACAGCCTGGGTAGCTAAAGCACTAAGAACATTTCTCATGGTCCTGGAAGCCAGAAGTCATCATGCCTAGGTCGGGCTGGCGGGTCCTCTTCCCATCTTAACATCTTGCTGCATCTTTACAAGAGAGAGAGTGGGGTGGGGGTGGGGGGTTGGAGGATGGGGGGAGAGAGAATGGGAGGGAGGGAAGGAGGGGGAGAAGAGGGAGAGGGAGAGAGGGAGGGGGAGGGAGAGGGAGGAAAGGGGGAAGGGAGGGGAGGGGGCAGAGAGAGCAAGAGAGCAGGCTTTCTTAAAGGGACATTGATCCCATTGAAGGGACCCACTTTATGAGCTCATCTAATCTAATTGGCCCCACTCAGAAGCCCTATCTGTAAATACCATCCTACTGAGGGCCAAGATGTGGATTTTGGGGAATACAGTTCAGTCTGTGGGACCCATGAAGACCACTGGTGATGCCTCAAAATGACATAGCTATTCCAGGGGGACAAGTCATTAAGAGCAGAGTAATGGTGTCTGGGTGTTAGGACCATTTGCTAAATTCAAATCCTGGTAGAAAATTTCCAGATCCATGATGCTGGGGGAACCTCTCTGTGACTTCAATTTTCCCTTCTGAAAATGAAGATGCTTCCAGTAGCCTCTGTCGGGATCAAATATTTGCAAGGACTTGTCATCTTGTTCAAAGAATTGAAGAGGTTAACAAAAATAGCAAACTAGCAGGGGGTTTATTCAAAAGCAAAGTGAAAGCACAGAAGAGATAATTGCAAGAGACCAACAGGCTGAGAGAGATTGCTCAAGAGCCTGGGACTTCCTGAAACCAGTTGCTCGGGGTGAGATATGGGTGGCTTTCTGTTTTTGATTAACAAGCTTGAATTGTGGAAGCCTTTGCTCTTTGGGCATGTCCTTTCCCATGATGCATTTTATTCTAATCATATGCATGCCCCGTCAGACATAGACATGAGATTGGAAAATACAGGCTTTCCCTTAAACTCAAGTCAGAGGACACAGCCCACCCTTCTGCTCTGAAATCCAGCCCGGGCTGGATCCATACACTGTCCCTGGCACCAGGATGTGTTCTGGGTGTGTTTGCCCATGGCTGATAGGTGCTAGAGGATGCTAGGGCCTTACTAAGGGGTGCTGAACCTTTCTAAGAATTTCTAGGGGACACAAAGAGTTGCTTAGGGGTGCTAGAGGTTGCAAGTGAGCTTTCAGAACAGAGTGACCAGTTGTATGGGGAGAAGGGTATGAGTGTGTGGTTCAGTTCAGGTGGGGTCCCAGTTGCTAAGAGTCCTCTACAGGCTACCTGCCTCTGGGGTACCAGTAGAATCCAGGATCCAGAACAGGATTGAGTGAGTTGATTGTGTCGAAACATGTAAGATCTAAATGCCCATAAGAGACGATCCATTAGCAAGAACATCTGCCCTCAGCCAAAACAAACAAACAAGCTATAAACATAGAAGGGCTCAGGCCATGGGACTGGAAGATGGAGAAATACTGTGTTTAATGGGAGGAAACGGATTTTGAGATAATGACTGTGGGAAGGCAGAAGGACATCTTTGGCTCACAGCTGCAGAGACTGTAGTCTGTGATTGGCTGGCTCTGTTAGGCCTGTGGCGAGGCAGGGGACATTATTTGCGGTTACCTCAGTTACCTTACCTCTTGGCAGTCAGGAAGTAGATAAACACGCCTCCTCCATCTAGGCTCACCTCCTACTCCTTACCACCTCCCAATAACACCATGCTATGAATCCTTCAAGGGGTTTCTCCATCGGTAGATGATCCCTTGTGATCCAGTCATGATCCAGGGACCAGTGTTTAACACGGGAACTTTAGGGAAAGCTATACTTCACATCCAAAAATAACAGAAGCATGGTCTTTCTCCTCCCCTTCCTTTCCTCTCCACATCCCCACTATGAAGCACTGGGCAGCCTTCCTCCATCTCCCTATGAATACACCCCAGCTATAGCCATGGAACCAGCAGGCCCACTTGTAGCTTTAATCCCCTTAGATTTCTGGGCTCTGGTCACTCCTGTGAACTGTGTCCATGCTGGGCCTCACTCTGGACTCCTGCTCGCTTCTTTGGAGTCATCTCACTGCCCTTCTCTACTCATGATACAAGATCATGGCATGCTGAACACAGGCAGGCATCCCATGAGCCTGCACAAGCACCATGCTGTCTCAAAACATAGCCATGTACTTACTCATTCTCTGTGTTACCTGCCCTGGCTACAATGCCCACCCCCCCCTACCCATGGCAGCACCCCAGCTCTGCAGCAATGACCTAGCCCTGGAACAGCTTTGCTGAGGCTGCCCAAGATGCTGCCGAGGTCATGAACTCTGGACCCTGGCTGCGGGATTGGAACCTAGCTGTCTACCCTTTGGCTGCACAACGGTGAGCAGATTTCTTTGACCTTTCTATGCCCCATCTGTAAATGGGGATGCAGACAGCAGGCTCCCTCCCCTGGGACCCTGTTAGGATTATAAGGGTTCAAACATACAAAGGTCTTAGAACAGTGCCCAGCATGGGCCCATTCAAGAGCTCATTATTATTTACGAAGCTGTACCCCCCCCCAATTCTGTCTTTATTATCTCCCACTCCCTAGCAGGGCGATTGGGACTTAGTAGGCGCTCAATAAATATTTGTTGAGTCGAATTATCCCCAGAAAATGGAAACAGGACTTGGCTCACAAAAGGAGCGATCACTCATATTACATATTAGGCAGTTTTTCCAGAGTGCATCAGGCCAAATATTGTACATTCTTTATTGCAGCAAGGGCGGTGAGATTCATTAAAGAGTAGCACGGTTTCATTAGAAACCCTTATTTTCGGAATTTTATAACTCAGCCACAAAAATTCACTCCAGGCAAAATGCAAACTTACGTCTGGAAGTAAATGGGTTTATTTTATAAATTTTTATGCATTTTCCACACATAAACAAATGGCCAGATAAACCATCTTTAATGGAAGGACTGAGGGAGGAAAACTTGATATTCTGGCATAGGAGACATAAATACCCAGAAGTTGGGGGAGCATGTTGCAGTTGGGGTTGGGGGGCTTGTTTGGCTGGGAGGTGTGCTTGTGTTTTTCACACATGGTCTTTTCTCTGAGCCTTCTCTAATGTAACAACCAGAATGACCAGCACTCGTTTACAAAATGTGAGTGTACTTAATGTGGGTGAACATGAGAGAGAAAGGGAAGGAAGGAAGGAAGGAAGGAAGGAAGGAAGGAAGGAAGGAAGGA
>OU015747.1:29521243-29525945 GCA_907169655.1 Acomys percivali | reverse complement strand
CACACACACACACACACACACACACACACACACACACACACACACACCCCGATACAGGTACACCTGAGGAAGATGGTGGGTTGTATCAGAATGAGTGTCTCAGTTGTAATATTGAACTATAGTTTTTCAAGATGCCCTGATGGGGAAAACTGGATGAAGGGCACACAAGATCTCAGTGTTGCTTTTACAAGCATGTAAGCAGTGAGCTTTGATGTGTGACTAGAGAGATCAGATAGCATCCTGACTCCATCACCTACCCACAGGGTGACCTTAGGCAGGTCGTCACTGTAAAGCCACATCTCTCCTCTGCAGGGCGGTGGCTTGCATGTTGTCACTGAGCACAGTGCCCTGAAGAATGTAAACCTTCCACAGATGTCACCTCAGGCAAAGCTGTCATCTTTACAAAGGAGAAGAGATACAGTGACCCAGCCAGGTCACTCCAAATTGAGCCAGAATGCTGGTCCCTGAAGCCATCTTCTGTTTGCTCAGAATGAAGATCAAAAGTGAGAAACCTGGGGGTGGATACACTGCTTTCTCCTCCTGACCTGGTGTGTGTACTGGGGGAGGGTTAGATCAAGAACAAGGAGGAGATATATTCAAGGACAAAAGAGGAGTCAGGGGGCAGGCACCAAAAAAAGAGGCTAAGAAAATCAAAGAGGCGCGAAGCAACAATAGTTCATGGGGCTATTGTGCTCCATCCTAGATCTGCTGATGGCACTGAATGGATTCCCAGACATGTCCGCTTCAGCCAGCAGGGTGCCTGGAAGGGTCATCTGGGTTCAAGGATGTGACAGCTGCTCTGGACAGCAAAAAAGCACTGCTCATGCTAGTGACTGCTGACGCTGAGCACCAGGCTGGCTCGTAACTGGGGAGGGAAAGGAGCCCCTAAAGCCTGTCTACATTTCCTTCATCTCACTTTCACTGGTCCAACCTGGGCAACTCTTGCTTTGTGCCCTCAGTTCAGGACCTAGCCCAGATGCTCTAACGTGATCCAGAGAAACAGGAAGAACTGCCTTAGTGGGGTTGCTACAACTGTGCAACTGCTGTCCCCAATAAGACCCCGTGAGCCACTCCGCCACACAGGATTGCCCCTAGGTTTGCCTGCGGAACTCTGCTTTGGTTGGCTGTGTGTCTAAGGTTGTCCTGTAACCCAGGCTAGCCCCGCACTCATTATATAGTGATGAGCCTCCTATTTCTGCCTCCACAGTGCTGTGATTGTAGGTATGTCACATGCTCGGTTTTGCAGTATTGGGGATTGAACCTAAGACTTCATGCACATTAGGAAAACACTCCACACACAAAGCTAAAGGCCTTAATCCCAGCCTTATGGTTTTTTTAAGGAGAAAGCAAAGGCTTGAAGATGGCGAGGGGCTGGCTGAGAGTCATCAGGCACATTTGCATCCCAGCCAGAGCTAGCTCTCCATCTCCTAAATTCCCAGAGGCTTTGAGAAGATTGGTGAGGAAGGTGAGTCTGCACTTTCTAAATCTTTACTCTCTGCCCTCAAGCAATTCTGGCAAAAAACAAAAACAAAACCACCACCAACAAAACAGCATCCTTGGGTTACCATTGTCAGCTCTTGGTTTGGCTGAAGGTAAGAAGATAGCCATCCACCCCTCAGATAGAAAAAAGTCTTATTGGACCAGCAAGATGGTTCAGGGTACTTGTCTCCAAGATGGTCATCCTGAGCTCATCCCCAGAATCCACATGGTAGAAGGACAGAACCAACTCCTGAAAATTGTCCTGAGCTGCACACATAAATTGCAGTGTAGCCCCCAATCAAGCCAACAGGTTAATTATATTTAACAAATAAAAATTTCTCCTTCATGCTGTGCAGAGCCTCACAGCATCTGACTTCTGCTTGTAACGACCCAGAGCCCTCTGTGCCTCCATCTTCTCTACAGGAAAGGACACTGAAGATGCCCGGGGATCACGTGGGTGGCAAAGGGTAAAGATTCCAGGAAAAGTCAAGGGTGGTGGTGCTGAGGCCACAGCTGGAAAACCCACAGTGACAAACTACCCCTCTGGGAGTATCTGCTTGACCCATTTGCCAAGGCAGGCCTTTAGACAGCCTTCTCAATGCGCTCATTCCACAGACCCACGAGAGCAGCAGGTTTGCTCCGTCTTCGTTTTCCTGAAGAGGCTGCGGAGGCCCGTAGAGAGGCACAGATTTCCTTAAAGACCACAGCATCAGCAGTACCGCCATCTTATAGACTGCACGTGTCTCCCGCCTAATTCCTGTGGCAATGTCATATGTCTCCAAGGAGGGGCTTTTGGAGGTAGTTAGGGTTAGATGGCGTCCTGGCATTCTGTGGCTGGGACTAGAGTCTTTACCAAAAGATTGGAGAAATGGCTTGCTCTTTCTCAGTAGCATGAGGACACTGCAAGGAAGTAGCTGAGCTAAGTCCTTCCAGACACGAGCCCTTCCAGACACAGAACTGGCCAGGTCATTTATTCCTAGGCCTCAGCCTCCGGATCTATGAGATGCATCGGTTGCCCAAGCCACTGGGGGATATTTCATGTCAGCATTCTGAGACAACCACACCAGGGCTTGACACTCTTTCTTGTGCATTTTGCCCCTCAAACTTGTACCTGTAAGAAGATGCACTGAATCTGTGCCAACAGGAACCTTTGATCTACTGAGTCAGGCAAAGATCTGCTTAAGTTATGGTGTCACTGGAGTGTTCAGCCTAGCAGTGCTGAGAAAGGCATTCAGCTCACAGCCCAAGTTCAAGGACCAGAGGCACCCCACCCCCAAAAGTGTGCCTGGACTTGAC
Organism: Acomys percivali; assembly: GCA_907169655.1. Taxonomy (NCBI): domain Eukaryota; kingdom Metazoa; phylum Chordata; class Mammalia; order Rodentia; family Muridae; genus Acomys; species Acomys percivali. The sequence continues at coordinate 29,523,170 of OU015747.1, read as the reverse complement.
ATGTGGGGGCCCAGGCAAAGTCTGGCACTCACCAACGGTGAGCAGGGCTCTCCAAGAAAAATGTTGGAGAACTGGGAGAGTATTTTTTGGCTCAATAGGGAGAAAAGAAAACTGCAAAGTCGAACCTAATAAATGTTTAATTAAATGTCTACACAAGGTAGCACCGTGTCAACATATTAAATTGCTCAATTAATTACATTAAATCTAAAAATCTCATTACAGGTAAAAGATTTAGATTTTCTCACTTTGCAAGAATTTCCCAGTAAGCTTGTCATTCCTAAGAAATCACAGCTATTGTGATTAATGTAGGGGCAAAAAAAAAAAAAAAAAAAAAAAATCAAAGTATTTTCTAAAAATCTTTTCAGAACTTTTGTAATGGAAAGGCTGTTTTTAATGTGGAGATGTTGTCATGATTTCAAGTTTGTTGTGAAAGGGAGTGGGGGGTGGGGATGTGGGGGGAGGGTGGGTGGTACTGGGAACTGGGTCTCCAAAACAAAGGTATCCAAGGCTGGTGCCTACCAGCAGAACATCTTTGAGCTTGTTATTCAGCATCTTTGATCTCTGGTTACTTCTCATTGTGAAATATACAGGAGTCAGTAACCTAATTCAGAGCCACACCAGGGCTCCACACCCTTTTGTGTGCGTTTTGTGCCTCCTCCCTCTACCTATGAGAAGGTGAACTGAACCTGTGTCCAGAGTCCTTGCTCTACCACATCAGACAAAGATCTGGTTATGATGTTTGTGAGGGTCAAAAGCTCAAATGTCAGGGAGGGAGATGTGAAAGTCAGGATAGGCAGTGCAAGACTGAAGAGGGCACCAGCAACTGAAGATCCATCCCGTCTTAAGTCACTTAGCAACCAGCGTCTTTTCTGAGGAAGGCATTGTTGGATGGTTTTGTCATAAGGGCACCTTAGAATGTACTCACAGTCTTCTTAGAGTTCTTCACTGGAGAGGATGTCTGCCCACAACATGGACCAAGCCTAGCCAGCATAGCTTACCACACCCGCCAACAGGACGCAAGCGTTAAGTACCTGTGGTTCCTAGGCTACCACCAGAAAAGCAGACTGGATCAAGCCCAGGAGAAACCGAACAAGGTCAATGAGAGATCATGAAAGAGAGATGGAGTTCACTGCTAGTATAAAGTGCAGATGGTTACAGAGAGCTTGGTTCAAAGAAGGAGAATACTGTAAAATAACAGTAAGGAGGATAGTACAGCAGTGGGCTGGGGGCATGACTCATCTGGTAGCATGTGTGCCTAGCACGCAAGAAGCCCTGGGGTTCCATAATAGCTTTACATAAGCTGGTATAGTGCTTACCTATAATCGCAATACTTGTGAGGTGGATGCAGAAGGAATAAAGTTCAAAGTCATCCCTGATACTGAGTTCAAAATCAGACTTGGGGGAAAAATATAGCAAGTGCGTAATCACCAAGGCTCTACTGCTCTCCAGTGTGCTGAAGGTCAGCACACAGGCTGTCTCTGCATCTTGGGCAGCACAGATGCACTTAGATCAGCCTCCCACAAACAGTGGGTTTGGGATGTCACCAGCTGTTAGGAATTTTCAGCTCCACTATACTTTAATGCATAGTTCTCAATCTGTGGATCTCGACCCCTTTGTGGGGGACACATGACCTTTTCACAAGGTTCACATATTAAATATCCTGAAGATCAGATATTTGTGTTACATTTCACAACAGTAACAAAATTGCCATTATAAAGTAGTAATGAAAATAATTTTATGGTTGGGGCTCCCACAATATGAGGAACTGTATTAAAGGGTCTCAGCATTGAGAACCACTGCTCTAATGAAATCATCATCCCACATACCTTGGGTGGAGAAGTCTGTAACATTTTCTTACTCAGAAAAGTAAATGTTTAAAAATGATGATAAGAAGTCAGAAAAGCAAAGTAGTATACCCAGCCATTTC
>OU015747.1:29508743-29516243 GCA_907169655.1 Acomys percivali | reverse complement strand
TGTCTGTGCCAGTGGCCTTTGGGCAGAAAATCATCTCACCTTGGGTATACCCTGGCACCACCCAACCCTTTCTTCTCCAGGCCATTCTAGCTTCCAGACCTCGGACAACCTGCTTCTACTGCCTCTAAGAACAAGGAAAGGGCAAGCAGCTAGTGGATAAAAGGGTAGATAAAGGGCGGAGGAGGATGCCACTGGAACGGATGGAGGGACAGGAATGGCTCACCTCTGCCCACACCCTAGCCTCAGTTCACCCCTTGCCATTTGTCATCACATCCCGAAAACACAGATCAGCCCCAAAGGTTTCCTCATCTGTCCTGCCCCAGCCAGGATGACAAGCGCCCTGAAGTCTTGAATTTGGAGCACATTCTGGGGCTCCAGCCTTGGCCCAGACCTCATTAATTCAGGAAGATGATACCCCAGGCAGTGGAAAGACACTGAGTGCACAAAACTCCATAATTGTGGGTTTCCTTTCGATGTCTGCTCCCTTAATAAGTTTGGAAACTATTTTATGTAAATTATATTCCTTGAGGGGAATGTTCCTAGAGCGGGGGAGGAAACAAGCAGGTCAGACTGAAGGAAGCGGCTGCCTCCTGCTCTGCAGGCAATCCCAGTGCCTGATCAGTTTTTCTTCTCTGAGCCAAATCCTGGGAGATCCCGGATGTGAGCATGAGCTTCCAGCATGGTCCGCAAGTGCATAATGAGGAGACAGACATCTTCATACTAAAGGTAACTCTGGAGCAGGAAGTCTACACTAGGCCTGGAGGTGCCTGGGGTGGGATAGATGGTTTAATAAGGATGTGAGAGCATGGTATGGAGGTAAGGAAGATGCTGAGCAAGCAGTAAGCACAGCTGGGCAAGCACCCTCACGTGGGTGGGTGCCTGGAGGCTCTAGACACACAGGAGTCTAGAGGAGAGATGTCAGAGTCCCTCCAGACCCATTACATATTCACCTGGGGTGACCCATGGATGCTGCCCTGGCTGGTCTTCCTGAGGTGTCTTTTTAGACCTTGGAGCTGAGCTGGTCATTTTCTGTTTCTGGTCTGTTACTTCCTACCTGTGTGACCTTAAGTGAGTGTCTTACCCAGGTCTATGTCTCAGCTCTTCGTACCTGTAAAACCGGAATGGCAGGAAAGGACTACGCTTAAGGGGTTGAGCAACTTGCTTTCCATCAGATGCTGCAGACTGTGTTTGGAACCTGTAAGGGTTTGCTTAAGGATTGGCCACCACCCCTAGCACCAGCTTTCAGCCCATATTGCTACAGGGAAAGGACATGACACTCTACCCTCTCACCCTTAACTCCCTGGAACTTGGCACTCCCCAAGGCCAGGACAAATACAAGACCAAGTGGGAGGAAGGGAGACTGATGTCACAGATAGAAGAGGCTGTGGTTCGCTAGTGCCAGTATGTAGTGGGACAGAGAAAAGTCCTTCCAGAAGCTGTAGAAGCAGACAAATGATAACAGAAGGGAAGGTAGGACCCCCACCCCCACCCCCTTCACCCCCTTCCCCACTGAGAGCTTCTAGGGGAGTGTAGATCAAGATGAAGAGGCAGGAAGAAGGCTAGAGGAGTGCTCCCTGCAGGCTGAAGCTCCCGATGGCAGTTGAGTGCTGGAGAAGGTGGGTTCTAGAGCGTGGCTGGTTCTAGAGTGTCTGCCGTGCTACCCTCCCCCCCACCTCATATGCTCTTCATTGACCCCATGCAGGAGTGAACCTTGAAGAAAAGGAATGCCCTTACCTTTCCCTGACTGCTGGGTTTAAGAGCCATCACTTGCCACTCCTTCCCCAGCAGCAACTATAGCAGATCAGCAAGTGTCCTGCACGTTTCCAGGAAGCAGCTGACATGGGGGGGTGGGAACAAATCTTATGATGACAGTGAGGAACTTTGGAAATGAAGTAATAAATGAAGGTTCTTGGACAAAACAACACGGGCACATAGGGAATGCATATGCAGCCAGCATAGGAGCTCTTTAAAAGCCTCCTTGGAGGGAGAACTGTTCACTTTCAGACCGGCTTTACAATAGAAATGCAACCCACCTTGAACTGCCTGTTGGATATAGGTGGATAGAAAATCCTTCCCCCAGGAAGCTCATAGCTGCCTCGGTTTGCCTGCCTTTTGGAAGAACAATTACGGACATCGGTAGCTCACTTAAAGCTTCCTAAATGCTTGCCTGGGAGAAGTCCAGCAGGTATTCAGAACCTGGTTGTCCACAGCCTCTATAGCCCTGCTGTGCTGGCCTGCCCCGGGGCCTGCAAGGCAAAGTGCAGCCGGGCAATAACCAAGACCTAAAAATATATCAGCTAAATAAGTGTGTTGTGAGGAAATTCCAAGCTTTATTAAATGCACTTTTGGTGAAAGAGGCCCTACAGAGAATTTCTTAATAAATTTCAAAGAGAGATGTTGGTCACTGGAGGAGCCTACATAAGCAACCATGGCATCTGTGGAATGTCAAGCTGCAGATGGCCTGGGGCAATGATCTGGCTAGCACCACAGTCCTCTTGGGGTGGATCAAGGGCTCCGACAATAGGGTTGGCTCAAACAGGCCCGAGCAGAGGGGTCCAGGAGTATCAAGGATGACCCCGCTTAGGAGGACTTGAGAGCAAAGCCACCCCAAGGGCCCCCAGGCCACAGCCAGAAGGACACTGCCCTTTTCCCAAACACCTTGGTAACTCACTCCAAAGTCCAACAACACCCACATTCAGGAAATTCTTCTTACTATTTAGCCTAAATCCTTTATGCTTCAGCGTAACTCATTACCTCTCACTGTGTTTAAAGCAGAAATGGGGAACAGCTGCTCTCTCCCACTGCCTCAAACACCCGAGCCCTTTCATTCCACCCATCCCCTCATTCTTCTGCTCGCCAGCATAACACTGCAAACCCAGAACGTTCCCCGTGGCTTACCCAGACCACAGAAGCTGAGCATGTCCCAAGGGCTTCCTTTAACTCAAGACCAAGGGGGCTGTGTCAGTCTTCTGTCTTGTGCGACACTCTTGGATTGGAGGAGATGGAGGCCTGGCAGCCACACAAACATCCTTCCTGAAGTTGAAGGAGATGCCCACCTTCCGTAGCTGCCCCAGTCCCAGCTGTCAGTCCTCTTTGCTACACAGATGCCCAGGATCCTTTATCAGTAACTCCAGAGCAGAACCTGTGTTTTACTCTTTATATGCTGAGCATCTCATTTAACAAGACAGCCCATCAAATGAGCACTTTTCTTTTCTTTTTTTTTTTTAAAGACAGTTTCTTTGTGTAGCCCCTAGTGGTCCTAGAACTCATTCTGCAGACCAGGTTGGCCTTGAACTCAGAGATCTACCTACCTCTTCCTCCCAAGTACTGGGATTAAAGGCGTGTGCCACTGCACCCGATGGTTTTATTAGAGTTAAAGATGTGGCTTAAAGAGTTCAGGACTAACAAATGACTGAGATTTGAACCCAGAATTATTTGTTTGTTTTTGTTTTTGTTTTTGTTTTTGAGACAGGGTTTCTCTGTTTAATAGCCCTGACTCTCCTGGACTCACTTTGTAGATGAGGCTGGCCTCGAATCTACCTGCCTCTGCCTCTGGAGTGCTGGCATTAAAGACGTGTGCCACCACGCCTGGCGAACTGAGTGTTTTTGACACAGAGCTCCTGCCCTCAATATCAGACTAAGATCAGCTTCCTGCACCAAGTTCCCCTAAGTTCTGGGATGCCTGAGACAGGCAGAAGAGATAGGGTCCCTTTTCTACAGTTCTACTGCAGGAGTGAGGCTTCTAAGTTGTGTGCATCTGTGTGCCCATGCGTGTGTTCTTTTGGGGTCAGAGGACAACCTTGCTTGAGATAGGGTAGCTCTGCTGTTCATTTAGCCCAGAGTAGCTGGACCTCAAGCTTCTAGGTACTCTCCTGCCTCCGTCTTGCTGTACGAACACTGGGACTACAGACATGTGCCTCTGCTCCCAGCTTGGGGACTCAGACTACCCACTGGGGTATCTTCCCAGCCCTCTTTCTCATTTCTGCTCACATCCCACCCTCCCCCCCCCCACCCCACCAAGCAGGCAAAGCTTACACAACTCTTAAATATTTTTTTTTTCATTTCTTAGCAATCTCATTAAAAACAACTTGAGCTGGGTGTGGCAAGGTGCCCCTTGTAATCCTACCTCTCTATGGTAGGATAGGGTGATTCTGACTTTCAGGCCAACCTGGGCTACACCCAGAGACTGAGGGAGAAGGGGACAAAGTAGGTAGGAAGGAGCCAGCTGCTTAAGATGGCAGCTTCTTGTTCTCAGAGGACATTTCAGCTGAGACCAGTCCCCCAGGAGAAGACAAATAGGGCCCAGAAGGGAAAAGGAGATGATCTAGGGCCCTGTGGCACCCCAGCTCATTTGGAAGACTCCTGGCTCTGGGCCTTTTCCTTCCTGAAGGGGGCTGTTCCGTTTCTCCAATCAAGCTGGCGCTTACAGCCTCTCCCTGCTCCTGCCTTCTTCCTTCCCAGACAGTCAATTCCTCCCTGTATCACAGAATGAATTTGGCAAATCCCTAGAGGACAACCATCCAAAGACCCGTTAAAAGACTTCATCTCACCATGGGTGGTGGTGCACGCCTTTAATGCCAGCCCTCGGGAAGCAGAGGCAGATGGATGGTGGTGAGTTCGAGGCCAGCCTGGTCTACACAGCGAGTCCAGGACAGCCAAGGCTACACAGAGAAACCCTGTCTTAAAAAAAACAAAATAAACAAAAACAAAACAAGACTACATCTCAAAACAAACAAGCAAACAAACAGGCAGGACACAAACAAGATTTTTAAAAACTCTCAAAGTCTGTGTTGCAACTTACCCTCCATTGTGAGGTATTGAGGAACAGCAGCAGGCATGGTCTTCTGGGGGGGGGGGGGCTCTGCTCTCATGAATGGGTTAGTTCTCCACTGGTTAATGAGTTGGACTTGTAGAAAGACCAGTAGGGCTTTTCCTTGTACAGGCTGCTCTCACAGCTGACTGCACTCCTTCAGGATTCTGCAGAGTCTCCAGGGGCAAGAAGGCTATGAGCTGATGTAGCCCCCTGATCTTGGGCCTCCAAACACCCAGAACTGTGTGAACTGTGGTGGTTAGTGTAAAATGACAACTCGCTATAACCTAGAATCTTCTGGAAAGAGAGCCTGAACGAGAATTGCCTGGATCAGCCTGGCCTACGGGTATACCTGTGGCGATCTCCATGACTACCTTAATAGAGGTAGAAAGTGTCAGCCCACGGTAGGTGACACCACTTCACAGGCTGGGCCTTGGCCTGTATGAGTGAAGAAGGCTGCTGAACCCAAGCCGAAAATGAGCAGACCTATAAGCTGGCACTTGTTCCTGTCTGTCCTTGACTGTGGGTGCAGTATAAGCGGCTGCTTGAGATCTTGCCTTGACTTCCCTCAGTGATAGCCTGTGACCTAGAATTATAAGCCAAATAAATCCTTCTCTCCCCAAAGTTGCTTTTCGTCAAGATAGTTTGTCACAAAAATGAAACTGAGAGAACAAATCTTTATTCTTTATAAATTATTCAGTCTCAGATATTCTATTGTAGCAACAGAGAAGGGACCAAGAGATGCTCCATGACCACATTTAAAGATAATTATCTTTGTATGCATTTTTCTGTCTGTTAGTTCTTGTCCTGTTCCAGTATAGAAACTTAAGCTTTGTTTCATATTTTTCTGCACCCAGCCCAGCGCCATGTATTGGATAAACAACAGAACCATTTTTGAATGTCTCACTAACTAGATATAGAATAAACATATGGGACACACACACACAAATACACACAAACACACACACACCCCTAGCATTCCAGCTCCCAAATTAAAAACTTTTCAGAGATAAACAGGTCTCTCTGTATAAAGACTATGCTAGCCACCCCTACCTCCCGCACACAGATGGTTCCAGGGCATTCAATAATCCAGCCACAAGAAATCCCACTAGCTCAACATGTGACCTTGGACAAGTCACTTGTGTTCTCATCTGAGAGATGAAGAGTGTTGGTCTGGCTAATACTTAATGCCTTTCCAGCCCTAGGTTTCCATAGTTCTGTGGCTATCTATAGATTTATCTAAATAATCACGAAGACTACTTCACGCTAGAGAAACACAGTCATAATAAACTAAAGCAGAACCAAATGCCCTTCAGTATCCTGTTGTGAACTATAAAACGTCCCTAAGATCACATTTTCCCCCTTGAAACAGGATGTAGGAAAAATATTTTCCTATTAAATCCTTTTAAAGTGCAAGGGAAAGCATTTATTCTGTGATTCGCCATCCAACTCAATAAAAACGAAGGGACTCGGTCGTCTTAATTACAGAAGACACTGTCGAAAGGCAGAGGGTGGAAAGGCACACTGGGAACCCTGCTGACACACCAGCAGCACGATTCTCAAGTCTTCTGGGTGGATTCTTCAAGGGTGTCTTGAGCAGTTTAGTCTGCTATTATGTCCGGGGAACCAGTAAATACGTTTTTATGAGGTGATTTATGAAACTCCTGGGGTGGAGAAAGCAAGTGCTGGGAAGGGGTCACACCAACTTCCAAGCCTGTGGGGGTAAGGAGAGGGGGACTTGAGTTTCAGTGACTTCATTACATCAGCTTTGGGAGTTTTAGCATCTGACATAGAACAAGCAAAGCAGGATTAGGACCCGAAGAGAGGGAGGAAGGATCGGAAACATCAGAATGTTACCTTGTACTTTAGGCATCTAAAAATGTCTAGATTAAGCCCTTGGAAGACAGAGGTACTTATGTCTTCACTCTTGAGGACACTAGAGTGTTAAACATCTGGGGGACATGAAGGACAGAGAGGGACGCTTTCAAATTGTATTGTAAAGACAGCATAAGGCACATTGTGCAGGAGAAATGGTGCCCACATGTTTCAATGGCTCAGCATGCACATGCCTCCCAAGCCAGTCTGTCCTGTGTTAACCCCTTCACATCCAGATGCCCCTAAAGGACCACAAGGCCAACATCAGCAGCAACCGACACTCAGTGTTTCCAGCAGTGCCTGAGCCCATACACTCACTAAGGGATGAGTGCAAGCGATGGCAATGAAACATGGACATCGGAAAATCTTCATGGCTGACCGCCCCACAGGAGGAGCCTGAGCTCCAGGAAGGCCAGTGTCTCAGTCTTTCCCCTGATTCTCCCTTATAATCCCCTAGCAGGAGATTGTAGGAACCAGGCCCGACTGGGCTGCCTGCCTGTCTTGCTGTTTCATGTCCTGTTTCTAGCAGCTTCCAAGTCGGTGTTTATCTTGGTTAGCTAGTCATGTTTACTGCTCTGAGAACGCGCCCCTCCCTTTCTCGAGACTTGTCCTCCTGTGTGCAATCACCTCTTGAGGGATTTCACCTGGGAGGAGGATTCCCGTTTGGCTGCCTGTAAGAAGGCTCTTTGGAACTCTGGAGGATAATAAACCGCTGCCGCCGCTGCTGCTGTGGCTGCTGCTCTCTTAGCACGAAGGACCGCTGTGTTAGTGTGTGTGTGTGTGTGTGTGTGTGTGTGTGTGTGTGTGTGTGTGTG
>OU015747.1:29480355-29503913 GCA_907169655.1 Acomys percivali | reverse complement strand
TCTCTCTCTCTCTCTCTCTCTCTCTCTCTCTCTCTCTCTCTCTCTCTCTCTCTCTCCTCTCTCTCTCCCTACCTCCCTTCCTTCTTCCCTCTCTCACTTCCTCTTCCTCTTCCTCCTCCTCCTCCTCCTCCTCCTCCTCCTCCTCCTCAAGTTTTATGGACAGTTTTCTTCAGGACTGACTTAGTGGATAGACTCTTGATGTTAAATAATCTTTTACTTCTTTTCTGTTACATGTATACTTCCTTGACATATATTTATTCTAAACATGTCTTTAATACTGTGGTTCTCAAATATTTGATGTCAGAAAAACTTTTATATTCCCACAAAATTATGCAGGGCCTTCAGCATGTTTGTTTGCATAGATTTTATCCATTGATAGTTACTATATTAAAATAAAAAGAGCAACTTAGAAATATTTATCTGCCTAAAATAATCAGGGTACATCTATCACATATTAATAAACATCTTCATAGGAAAATAGTTTTTAAAACAATAGAGGACTCGGTAAGAAGAGTTGGCACTTGCATTTTTGCAATTCTCGTGGAAGTCTGACTTAATGGAAGACAGCTGCTCTGCATTTAGCCCATTGGAAGCTCAGTGTCTCTGGAAAACCCAACCATACAATTGATTAGAACGTGCAAAGTGTAAAGGCAAATGTGATCTTAGAGCTATTATGAAACCAGCTTTTCATCTTGCTGACTGTTAAAAGCCGGATTTTTTAAACATACATCAAAGTTGGGCTTCTTTTGTAAGGAAAAAGAAACCCAGAAAAGTTGATACTGAGTTAAAAGTAAACCATGGGGGGTCACACTTTTGGACATCTGGCCACTGTGACGCCGAGAGAGGGAGAGCCAGCTTATCCCAGGGATGATGAACCCACTCGTTGGTTTTCCAATACAAAATGGTTATCCCTGAAACCCTATATGTATAACCAGATCCAGCAGATTGTGCTTGCATATCCATGGGTACTTACATATGTAACAATAGTAACTCAGGAAGAAGAGGCTATCAATTTGAGACTGAGTCTCGGGATGTGGAAGGAGTTGGAGGGAGGGTATTTGAGGGAGCTGGAGGGAGAAAATGGAAGGAGGCAAAGTGTTCTAATTGTATTTTAATTAAAGGTGTATACAAAATGAAAAAGAACCGTGAACCAAGAGTTCAGAAAAAATGTATTGGTTGACTTGAGTTAAGGCAGTGATGCTCTTCCTCTCCCCTTCCTTCTTTTTCTATGATTCAAGAGAGCACTTTTCAGAACTACTCATTGAGGGTGAACATAACTCAGGAGCATCAAGGTCAGTCTGCTTCCTCTTGTCTGACTCTGATAAGTTCTTTCAAACTCTCCACGGGTCTACTCAGGGATGTCTGCTCTAAGCTTCTTCGGCATCGTATGTAAGCAGACAATGTAACATCCATTGTCCACGTAATAAGATACGAAAACGTTTTATATGCACATTCTAATTCTCTGAGCATTCCAAGGAAGGCGCCCTGGCTTCGCTTTACGTGGCTGAAGCTTGGAGAAGAAAAGCTTCTGGCCTCTAGCTCTGTACACTAACCCTGTCCTAGCTCCTGCACCCAGATGACCAATGTTCTTTGCTGCTCAAGGGGATCCTTAGACAAAGGTCAAAGATGTTACACCTCTCACCTGTCAAACTAACCGTCCGTTTGCCTCCTAAAGAAGCATAAGGGAGCAATCTTTCTGGCTTCCCGATGCTTTCGTTCCTGTAGCTCAGTTCTAGAAGCACTGAGAAATTTCTGAGCGGCTGAGGAGAAAGAGGTGCCGATGAGTGTCCCTATCTGGAGTGGATAGTCCCCGCGCTGGGCTGAAGTCGGAACTTTTCTCCACTGGCTGCAGTACACGGGCGGACAGCGGAACCTTTCTTCTCTGACCACAGTTCCCGGGCGGAGGCGTGCGAAATCGGAACGTCCCTCAGCGACCGGGTTCTTGCCGGGGTCGCCTGCTGCTGACGTGTGCCGACCGGCTTCAGGCCGCGGTACGGGTCGCTATGGCGGTGGACATCACACTGCTCTTCCGGGCTAGTGTCAAGACAGTGAAGACGAGGAACAAGGCGTTGGGAGTGGCGGTTGGTGGCGGGGCCGATGGCAGCCGGGACGAGCTGTTCCGCCGAAGCCCTCGGCCCAAGGGAGACTTCTCAAGCCGGGCCCGCGAAGTGGTAAGCTGGTTGCTATGGGAACGGCCGGCGGGGATTTGGGGGGCGGATCCGCACTCAGGACCCTGGACCCAAAATTCGACCCTGCCTCATTAGCTCAGTGAAGAGAACTTAGGAAACAGAAGAGTCGGTCTCACGGAGCCGACAGCTGGCTGGAGTTGGCGGCAGGTTTGTTTTCGGGAAGAGGGGGATGCGTATTCCGCCACTGTAGGAAGCAAGACTTGTAGAAGTGCGTGGATATTCTTGAAATCAGGCTAACCTTATAGGCAGGGAGTTCGCCGTCACTGCTGACTTGAGTGCCAGGGAAAAGTTCCCCCAGTCCTTTGCTTCCTGTCTCAAAGCTCACCACTCCACCTTTGCCCCTTTCTTGTACTTTTTTGGGCCTCCTCTTGCGCATAGGGTTTAAAATCTACACTCAGCTGAACTCTCTGTTATCATCTACACCCGTAGTAGATAGGACTGAGTACCTCCTGAACTGGTTTAGGATATCACCAGTGTAGGGTAAAAGGTAGGGGAAGCCTTTCCTTTTAGAGCCGCAACACGTATAAACAACAACCCATTGTTGTTACTGTCCTCTAAACTGCTTTCTGTTCCCTGAACACAGACGGGCGTTCGTTGTCTACAAAGTAGGATTCTTCTTCATAAGGGCAGGAACAGTGTTGCATAACGTGACTAACAACATTGCTTAGTAAATGGATGAATGGATGGTTATTGACTGTTTCTACTAAATAGGAAAAATAAGAGCGATATCATTTGCGTTGTATTTCTTTGTATCTATGACACAAGAGTAGGTGTTATTTTTGTAGCACTAGAGGCATGTACAGTCTGTCTTTCATTATTTTTAAGAAACACATCACACACACACACACACACACGTCCAAAGCATTGAAAGGGAACCTAAATTTTAAGCGTCACATTGTTATCCTAACCATGTTAACTATTAAGAAGACTTATGCTATCAAGCAAAGTTTATTTAACTATAAAATGGTCCCTTTTTTTTAATCCAAAACAGACTTTAAAAACTCAACTGGATCTGTCACATATATATCACATGTCTTATCATACTGTGTATCACGTGGGAGAGTCCTGTCTTGGGTTGAAGTGAGAGGAAGGGAAAGTAAGGTGTCCTCACAGCTCCACTCTGAGTCTGGCCAAACTGTTGCCTAGGTTGCTGTGACATAGTGTGTGGACATCACAGTTTTTGTGTAAGAAGGGCCCTTCCTGAAATTGATGCTTTATTAATGCTGCACAGATTTTCAGTCCTCGGGAATAGAAGATTTGGGAACGGTAGTTAAGAAGTTCAGTTAAGCTAGCAGCCGTGTGAGGAGAGAGCCCTGTTATCAGGTGGACTGCTCCCCAAGTGCTGGAAATGCGTTCTCGACTATTTTCATGTAAGAACCTTAGGATGATAGGTGCTTCCATCTTACCTACCTGTGATCTTGAATGACTTGGGGATGGGCTGGCCCTGGAGGTGCCATGTGGTGGAGGCTACTCTTCCTCACTAATTTATAGAGGTTTCAGAGACCAAGGGAGCTACCACACAGGTACCCGGAGCCGGGTGAGCAGCCCAGTTGCAAATCCAGAGCAGCAGGGGCTCCTGAGTAGCACGGAACAAGAAGCCAGGAAACTGCTTAGTGCTGGACCTGCCAGGAAGTCACTACAACCTCTCAGGCCCATTTACCACACTAGCAAGACTGAGAGCTTAGACTAGCTAGCCAGGGGATCTTCTCTTAAGCCACAGATGTTTTGATTCCAAGTAAGGTTATAATGATTCCGAGTTGTTGAGAATTTTCCCCTCAGGTGAGACAAATAATGAAATTTTGTTCTTTATTATATCTTGGTTTTGTGAAAGTTGAATTTATTTGTTGGTTTATTGTTCATCTAGTCATCCTTAGGAATTCACTAGCTTCAGTTTTTGGCTGAAATCCAAAGTCATTCGTTTTTGTTTTTGTTTGTTTGTTTGTTTTTTTAGTCAGTTGTGGCATATACCTTTAATCCCAGCACTGGGGAAGGCAGAGGCAGGTGGATCTCTAAGTTTGAGGCCAGTCTAGTCTACAAAGTGAGTTCCAAAATATCCAGCGGTACACAGAGAAACCCTTTCTTAAACAAACAAACCAAACAAGAAATACTTAATTTAGTGTGTGTCTGTGTGTCTGTGTCTCTGTCTGTCTGCCTAAGGAGGCCAGAAGGGGATGTCAGGTCCTCAGGTCTGGAGTTACCGGTTGCTGTAAGCTGCCTAATGTGGGTGCTGGGAACCGAACTCAGGTCCTCTGAAAGAACACCATGTGCCTGTAACTACCAAGCTGTCCTGTAGCCCCATAAAGTTCCTAGAGTGGCCCCAAAGCAGGCGATCTGGGCTCAGCATTTTCCTGTTGTCATTTCTAACATGCTCTTCTTGCACTCGGCTCTTGCTGCCACCCTGTTATCGTCCTTGTTCTCCATGCACCAGGCACCTTCATACCCCAGGCTCTTTGCATTTGTAGTTTCCTTTACAGGAAACATTCCTCTCAGAATCCACATAAAGTGATCTCTGTTGACTTCTGGTGTCTCAGCTGTTCCTAAGACGGGCCATCCTTCACTGCTTTGTACACAGTGGCAACCTTTTCCTCTTCCTGGTAATGTTTATTTCCATTGCTAACACATTGGGTATAGTTAATTTACTTAGTTATCTTCAGGACTGTGTGCTCCCTAGGAAAGAGACTGTACTGAATCCATAGCTTCTAGAGCAGTGCAGGAATATAGGTTCACAGTGTGTATCTCTTGAATTAATAAGTACTAATTGACTGTTTCTCCTTCCTTTCACTTTTGGGGCTCACCAGGCCTCCTTCCAGTTCTAAAAAGTTGTAGTCCTAATAGGACTCTTGACTATTTCAGATGCCTATTTATACTTTGCCCAGCATCTGTTATAAATAGCAGCTTTAGTTTTATTAATGAGGCTCAGGCCTTCTCTTAAGGAGAAGCAGACACAGTGCAACTTGGGGGTGACTGACAAGTGTAACTCTCCAGCATCAAATCCTTAAGTCCTCTTTGATTTCCCTTTCAGGGGTCCCAATATTAGGGCCTAGTAAGTGAGCTGGAACCACCTGGATTGTTATCTGGAGGAGCTGGAAATAAATTGTACCCAGAAATTGGCTGTAATCCTAGTTGAATGGGGTTTCAGTGAGGTAACACATTTCAGAAGCAGCATCTGGCAGCAGGTGCAAAGACCCAGAGAGAGGCAGAGGAGGCAGGAGGTGGGGAGGTGGGGCCAGACTCCAGGAGCAGAGAAAAACTGGGTAGCTAGTGAGGCAGCTGGGAGCAGAGCAAGAGTGTGTTGAATCATACTGATTTAAAAAGTATAGGATAGAAACGGTTTGCAAACAAAATAAGGAATGGCTGGGTGTAAACGCTGAGGTAGGAAAGGCGTGCAAGAAAGAGCCAGCCTTCTCTTCTGCCTTTCCCCCTTCTCCTTCAGGGCCTTTAGGAACCAACCAGCGGGCCCAGGGACCCACTGAATGGCCTTTTACCTTCATATTGCTGTGTCCTTGTGCTTTACAACAACTGGCGTTTCCTTATGTAGAGCTCAGTGCCAGAGACTCTCCTGATGTCAGTTGTGAGCTTTTTGTGGATTGCCCTTCTGGGTTTTGCCTAGGACTTAGGAGGGCTACAGCTTTTGAAGTTTTGTTTTTCAGTAATTGATTTATTCTATTACCTGATTGAGCACCTGATGTTTATCAGGCATTGTGTGGGCACAAAGGACTTTGAAAATACAGATAAAGGGGGAAAATTAGTGGAAACCTCAGAGAGAAAGTAGTGATTTAATTGGGCTGTCAAGGCGGAGAACCATCATACCAAACTTAGGCAGGGGGAGCAGTGTGCAGGGCAGTGTGTGAGCTGTCAGTGAGGCACAGCAGGGTGGGCAGAGCCCAGGCAAGGCAAGCATGAGAAGGGCCGCTCATTGGAGGAGGCCTGAATGGTGGAGTGGGTCCCTAGGCGTGAGGATGCTCTGGACTGCATAGGTGTGGGCGCAGAGTTGGGTCTGCAGGCCAGATCCAGCTTGCTCTCTGTTGTTAACGAAGTGATCATGTTAATTTCCTTCAAACAGGCTTAGAATTTCATGCTACAGCAGCAGTACTGTAGACTGCAAAAGCCTGTAGAGCTGTAAGTGTTTGCTGCCAGGCTTCAACGACAAATGCTTGCCAGCTCTTGGGCTCACAGGGCTTTTTAAACCTGTAATTCCTCTCTAAAAACAAACAAACAAACAAACAGAAAATAGTGCATGCATATGTGCACGTGGAGGCCAGAAGATGGGGTGAGGTGTGTCCTTTATCATTGCCTATTCCCTTGAGGCAGAGTCTCTCTCTGAACTTGGGGCTTGAGTTTTCTCAGCCATGCTGGAAGCCAGGAGGCCCCAGGACCCTCCACTCTCTGCTCTCCCTGGAGCTGGGTCACAGGCACACATGTGGTACCCAGCTTGTGACACGGGTGCTGGGATCCAGACTCCAGTTCACAGCTGTGCAGCAAGTTCTCTAAACCACTGAGCCGCCACTGCAGCCCTGTGACCCTTTTCTGCCCAGAAATCTTTACGTAGTCTCAGGTGTGTAGATTATAAATTAGGCACAGAAGATAAAATTTTCACTGATAATCATACATTTATGTAAAATAGTTCTTTGGAATACATAATGCTTTATCACTTACTGGCAATGAAAGCAAGTTTTCGTACTAACATGAATGTTTATTTTTGCAGAAAGAATGAACTCTTGGTTGAGTATTTGATACTGAAAGATCTTGAACATTTTCAGCATTTCTCAGAGTTAATATTTTGGTTTTTAAATTGTCAGTGCGGAAAATGCTGCTTTATATAAATGTATAGTACAAAAAAAAAAAAAAAAACAGAAAAAAGTATGCTTTGGGCAGTTTCAGCAGTTGTTGGTAATTGTATCCTAACCTGAAGCCAAAATTCATTGAATGATTCTTTTTTTTAAATGAAACTCAATTTGGTAATTTAAACAGGATTTACAAAAAACAAACACTCTAACAAGATATATTCCAAAGATACACTAATCTAATACTTCCATACTGAGCAGTCACGGCATTAGAAGTCTGTTTTCTTTGAAACCATCGCTCCTGTAGGATAAAAAAAACAAAACAAAACAAACTTTGTTTTGTAGAATCACTGCAGTTTATAACGTACAATAATCTTGCCTCTAAGCCATGGTGTTTCAGACAGTGCTGGTTGGCACCACGTGATGTGACAGCATGCATAGTGCTGTGTGTTTAGAACCAAGGCTGCAATGACATCACCCATTGCTGTGGGGCTGGGTGAATCCTGCCAGAGCTCTTCATCATGGGTTTGACTTGGAGTCAAGTTTTGGCCATTTTACATCCAGAAACTGTTCCTTGCTGCCACACTTCTTGTCTTCTCTGTTTCCAGTTTGTTGATTATGAATTTGTTTTGGTTTGGATGTGAAATGTTTCCTTCTTCCCACAGGCTCATGGCTGTGAAAACTTGATCCACAATTGGTGGTACTATTTGGAGAGGTTGGGCAACCTTTAGGAGGTCAAGCTTAGTTGGAGGAAGTGGGTCAGTGGAGGGCAAGCCTTGTGGATTTATCCCTTTCCTGGTTTGGCTTCAGCCTGTTGCTTCTTTATCCACCAAGATGGATGCAGGCAGCTTTAGACAGGAGCTGCCCTGCATCAAGTCTTCTTCACTGATGGTCAGCACCCTCTCAGACTATAAGTTGAAATAAGTTTTTCTTCTCTAAGTGCTGTTGTCAAGTATTTTGTTTTCAGTGAGATGAGAGTACTATAGGGAGACTCATCTGTGTTTAGTATGCTTTTGGACGCACACTTCATAATCAGTTAGTGAGGCAGGGGGAGAAAAAGAAGGAGAAAGGGGATGGAGTAGGGAAAGCAAGAGAACACCCTAGGTTTTTGGGCAAAAAAATAATACCTTAGCACTCCCTCAAATCTGAGAGAAGGTGTCAGCCACTCATGTCTTCTTAATTCCACACAGAGAAAATAGATCCAAGAGCCACAGCGTTTGGAGGCTTAGTGGTAGAAGTTTCCTGGTGGTAGTGTTTCCTGGCAAACCTGGATTGGACATTGCAGGCAGGATCCAAAGAGGATCCTCCAACTTTGCCGTGCTTAGGTCTCAGAAACTAATGAGTACTAGATACATATTACGTGTGTCCAGCTAACATCTCAGCCTAAGACCAGCCTTGCAAATCCAGAGTACCCTGGGCTTCTCCTTATGGCCAGTCAGCCTGTCTGGGGTGCAGCTAGGGACTAAGGCTTAGGAGCCCCATTTGCTCATTGTTGGGTAGTAATGGGTGTGCCCATGCCTCTGTGGTCAGTGAGTTGATTAGACTTCAGCATGCTGAGAACAGTCTCGAGTGCAAAGGTCTCTCCTTCAGTTTTTAGCTTGCAGAGCAGCAACAGTTCATCATGCCTTCTCTCCCTCCCCCAATGACAATTTTGGTAAAATTTTTCCTATCTAGGACCTGATTTCATCTTGGAGGATCAAAAACCAGATTTATGTATATACTGCAAATAGAACCTTGTCTGTCAGAGCAGCTACCAGCCAGCCTTGTGCCCATTTATAGTCAGAATACAGTTGGCCCTCCACTTCTTAGGGTTCTCTTACAGAAACTGTGCATTCATTCGACTATGTGTTGAAAATTAAAAACTATTTATGTGCTGAACATGCACTTATATTTCTTCTTGTCAGTTTTCTCTGAGTTATCACTCTAACAACTATTGACCTAGCAGGGAGCTGTATGTTATGAGCATTTAAAGTGTGTAAGATGTCAACTCTTGTGCCATTTTATGTAAGGGGCTAAGCTTCTGTGGATTTTGTGTACATAGGGATTTTGAAACCTTTCCCCTGTATCACTGGGAGAGTGACTGTGCCAGGGTACTGCTTTATTGCGAGTGCTGTAACATACAGCCAGGAGAGCCTGCACACTCAAAAACTGGTTATTTTTGAGGGTCTTCTGTAGGCAAGAGGTCTGTTAAGGTCTTTGGTTTATCTCAGTTAGTGTTTACTTTTAAGGGTTAGAACTATGATGTTAAATGTGTAATGCTAATAATATGGTTTTAGGATTCATGTGAACTTGATGCTTGAGGTTTCTTGTTACGTAAAAATCCATTTGGGCTCCCTCTGGTGGGTGAAAGACCCATGAGGTCTACAAGTGACAGTCATTCTTACAATGTGAACTCCTTTCAATTAAAGCACATTAGGTCAGGCATGATGGCTCACAACTTTAATCCCAGCCTTCAAAAGGCAGAGACAAGTGGATCTCTTAGATCAACACCAGCCTGGTCTATATAGACAGCTCCAGGCCAGCCAAGGCCTAAGACCCTGTCTCAAACAAACAAACAAACAACAAAACTCCACAAAATAAATAAATAAATAAAAATTATCTTAAAAAGAGGCTCCTTGAAAATTCCTCTTAGAGAGTGCATAACGTTGAGGAATGAGGGATGGACTTGTTGAATGAACCCAGTCACTTAGACACAGGAAGCTTGCAACACAGTTGAAATGGTTTTTTATTTTTGTTTTCGGGATTCTTTTTTCAAGACAGAGTCTCTCTGTGTTAGCCTTGGCTGTCCTGGACTCGCTTTGTAGACCAGGCTGGCCCCGAATTCAGAGCAATCAACCTGCCTCTGCCTCTCGAGTGCTGGGATTAAAGTTGTGCGCCACCACGCCCGGCTCCAGTTGAAATGTTAAATGCTGAGAGGTTTTTGGTTTTGTTTTTTCCCTAGCTTTCAACATATTTAAGTCTGGAGATCTTAGCATGTGCCACTTCCTACATATTGTGGTCTAGCCTATGCCTATTTGTAAAAAAATATTCTCATCCTGGGACTCGCAGGATGGGCTCACTCAGCCAGTTTTTTCTTCGTTTCACAAAATGTTTCTACTTACTTAGTGTCAGTGATAAGAAAGATACTACAGTGATCCTCTGCCTTTTCAGAGGCATCTTCGCCAGCTTTGATTTCTGTAGTCTTAAGTAGAAAACACATGCAACAGGGCATTGTGACACATGAGAACTGAGAAAAGAATTAAAAGTGTGTGTTTGCAGTTAGAAGTCCTTTTGGCCCTAGGCAGTAAGGAGCTGTATGGCCCTGAAGACCCTGCTCCCTGCGTCTTTGTTCCTAATGAGAGGTTGTGAGTAGGTGGTCCTTGGGAGCCTTTGCAGTAGGGTAGTCCCGTGTCTGTTCAGTTTCTGTCCTGAAATTCCTAGGTCCTGTTTTAGCATTCCTCTTGATGACAACTGCTCATTGCCTTGAGACATTTTCCCTGAGTCCTTGTATGCTTAGAATTTTTTATCCAGATTTAAAAAAATATTTTTTCAAAGTTGGTATTTTGTAAATCTTTTAAAAATGAGTTTAATAATGGCATGTACTCTCCTAGTGAACTATTATCAGTAGCATACATAATTGAAATTGGTTGTGTTAAAATCTGGTCATAAAGGTGGTCATTAAACAGGATAAAAAAGAAAAAGAATAGCTGCTGTTACAATTTTGGTGTATAATTTTCTAGACTCTCTTAAATGAATATAAAATTCTCCTACAGGAACTTTATGCACCTATTCCCCCACTCCCATTTTTTCCGTTTCTCTATTTCCGCTATTTCACTGTTAGCCAGCATTTTTCTGTCATTCTGTATTGTTATATATCACTAATTTATTTGCCTGCATGTCTAGTAGAAGTATCTCATAACTGATTCACTTGAATATCTATCTGTGAGACTAACTGCTTCCAGCTTGTCACTATTTTAAACAAATAGGTTTTTTGTTTTTTTTTTTTTACTAATTTTGTTTCAGATTTATCCTAACTTCTTAAAAGAAAACAAGTAGACATTTAGTTTGTTTTATATTTAATTTTTTTCTCAAATAAAAAGTTTTCATGTCCTAATATTGATAAGAAATGACTACTGGATCACTTGAAAGCATGAAGTTACATTAGAACTTAGTATGACAGAATATGGAAAAGGTAGTATCTAGTATCTAGGCATGGTCACTCAACCCCATATTCCAGCTCTTTTTAGGCTGTGGCAGGAGGATTGCCACAAGTTTGATGCTGCCTAGGCCATAGTAAGTTCTGTTTAGTGGAGCCATAAAGACCAAGTACAATGAGCTGGGTGGCCAGTGTAACAGTAGGTGCTGCAGAGACAGGTTGTAGCCAGTGCTGTGATGTGAAGTGGGAGTGTGTGGGGTGGGGTTTGTGGCCTGATCATGAAAGTGGACAGATGCTACAGGTGATCCTGAATCTATGGAATGGGCAATTAAAATAGTCCAGAGTCATGTACAGCCAAAACAAAAAAGAACTCTTAGTAAGAACCTTGAAAAGAAATGGAAATGGCTCAGTTGGGTAGGGGTTAGAAGACCTGAGTATTCAGAAGCTCACTGTGAACCTGGGAGGGAAGAGCAAGTGTTGCAGAGGGATTTGGCAGTCTAAATTAGCTTGTAAGTTTGAAGCAGTTTTCATCAGAATTCTAACAATTTTTCTGTGAGGACCAAGAAAGTAGTTGCAAAATTTGTCTAGGAAGACAGATGTGAGGACAGGTAATTGACCTTTTCAAAAATAACAGAAAGGTTTGTGCTGGCAGAGCAGGGTGCTGGCCTTCTCAGGCACAAAGCACGCCTGAGCCCTCCCCTAAGGGATGCATGCTGATGTGATGCCTTTAGGCCTAGAACTGTGTGCTTCTGAGTTAACTATGCTTTCAAATGAGACATGTAAATCATTCTTACATTTCTTAGTGTACATACATTATGAATGGACTAGAAATTTAGTTATGAAAACAAAATAAAAGAAAATGGGAAATGATTATTGGTATACCTAGAGGTGGAGGGGTCTTTTGGAGTCTGTGAGGTAACAGCGTCTTAATGATATTAATGATGCCAGTCCTGATGATAGAGCATAGGGGCAAACATGGTGTGCTAAATAAAGAGTGTTTCGTGACAGGAAGGACTCTTTCACTGTCACATTAGGCTTAAAGGTCAATGCCTAAAGTTCTTACAGTTAAAACAGAGAACAAAACTCCGTGCTCCAAGCATGGAAATACTAGGTAGCTGGAAAAAAACCATAGCAACTAGGCTGTTGATCTTTGAGTGATGGACTGTATGTGACCTTGTTTCTTGTTCTATCACTCAGATATTCTTTAATGAACACATGTTACTTTTGTATAAAAAGCAGAACAGAAGTGAAATGCCTAAAAGATGAGATTTTACTTGTAGTAGGAATTGAGGAAGAATGAAAGGCTTTTGATTACAAAAATGTCATGGCTAAGCAGTATGCACATATGTGTTAAATGTGCCTGCCTCTGCCTCCCGAGTGCTGGGATTAAAGGCGTGTGCCACCACACCTCATGGTAAAGCCTTCTGTAAAGGGAGTAATTTCCCCATAGCTCAGCTGGAGTTTCAGGTCAGAGTCTCTTAACCTGTCCAAGACAATCATCCATAAATGTTGCATTGACCTCTTAGCTTCTTGGCTGTCATTGTAAAAATAAGCCTTAGCAATAGCTGGTGTCACTGAGCACCTACTCTACCTGACCTTGTGTAGCAACTCTCATTGACTGTCCTGCAAGCTCAGGGTCTATCCAGTGAGGAAAATGAGGTTCACCTTCTGGGCTGATACCCCAAGCACTGGAGGTGTGAACAGTGATGGGAGGGCACCTCGTTCCTGGCTGGCCTGCTGCATTTGTAGGCTCTTAGGTACAGAGGGAGCTGCACTCTGTGACATCCCATGAGCCCTCATGTGCTGTCATGTCAGTTGTTGTCCTTAGGAGCATAATTGTCCTATAAATCACAAAGATTTGAAAGTGCTTGACTAGTTTGGGGGAAGAGGATAAGCTACTACTACTGAACCAAGCTAATTTTGTGGAATCTTGAAACTCCTCCTTCCTTGCTGGCTCTTTTTTGAAACAATTGTCTAGTCATGGTGTATTTCTTATAGATTATATTGATGTTGATATGCATTCTGGGAGACTAGTGTTAGTGACATCACTGAGAAAGACGTATACTCAGTTTATAGGCATAATGGAGCATGCTGGGGGTCTGAGATGGCTTTTTAGAATTGTTCCGTGAAGCAAGGGATCTTTTTGTCACTGGGTGTGAGCTTCCTCCAGGGAAGGACGCTAATCTGGGGGAGGAAGCTGACTATTGCTCAGGGCCTTGCCTTGGGAGACACTTGGCTGAGAGCCTCCAATCATTGGGGTAAAAGATCCTCAGTCCTGAAGGCTGGGTTCCCACACTAGCATTAGCATTGCTGACTGGGGGAAATGCTGCACACGAATCTGTTGGCATGGTATCCAGTACATTTTAGACACTCAGAAAAGAGCAGCTACTTTAGTGTCACCCTAAGTGCATTAGGAGTAAGTGCATTAGGAGTATTTTGGGATAAGATGAAGAAAACCATCAATTTCTTGGAATCTGGAAAGAGACATTTCTTTAGCCAGTGATTATGAAGGCTCTCTGATTGGCCATGCTAATGTTTTTGGCCTTAGAACCCAGCAAAAAGAAGAGGTGAATTCTCAGGGACTTCTAGTCTAATGGGAACTTACAGTAAACAAAGGTATATAGAGACCATGTCAGGAAGTCATAGCTGTCTCAGGTAAACTCCCAAAGTGCCTGTAGATTAGGCAAAATGACTGGGGAACTTCAGGGGTTCAGGGGACAGGAGATTACTTCTGGGTAAAGTTTAAAGGCAAGTTTGGGGAAGAGGTGATGATTGAGTCTCTTCATGACCCATATATTTTCATATGTGGGAATGAAGAGAGGAGAGACAAGCTCAGAATGAATGATGACAGACCCAACCAAGGTGGACACTCAAGATGGCAGCTCAGACTGAGCAAAGCCCAGCTTATCCAGGTTGAGGATGAGTAGGCCATGGATGTGCCATATGCGCTGTCATTGGCTGTCCGGCAAGCTAAGGGCCTATCCTGGGAAGAAAGTGGCCCCTGGGATCTACTCTGTCTAGGCCCCCTCCTTTGTTGAGCATGTTTATCCTAATGGGTAGCATGCCATGATACCCTTGCTCCCTGGCTTCTGGCGGGAGTCAGTGGGGGGAAGTTCTAGTGGGATAAGGAAGGCTAAATGAGAGGAGTTGGTTTGGAACTTGGGTACCAGCTTTGCATCTACTCCCCATGATTCCATTAGGTGTCTGTTCACCACCCAGAGGTTTTTCTGTGTATGGCAAACATCTTATATATCAGGATGGGTTTAGCCAGTAGGGTGATCCCATGCTCAGGGCTACAGTACGGTCCCGCTCAAGGAGACCCTGGAAGACTGTGACAAGGGGAAACCAGCATTTTGGACAATTCATCTCTGTCTCTCTTTTTGAAGGTGAATTTTGTTTGATCTCCGTTTTTCTCCCTTCCTTTCTAGCTCAGCATTGCAGAAGAAAAGTCAAGTATTTTTGGCTTCAATGTGCTTTTTCTCAGTGATGTGGCAGTTTATACTTTTCTTCTAAATATGACCTGAAAGGTTAGAGGTGGTAAATGGCTCCATGGCACACTGACTGTAAATCTGAGCTGAAATGGAATCTGTAAGCCATTATCAGATTCCAGATCAAGCTGCTGTGGCCTTCTCCAGTTTTCGTTTCAGTGAAAGTGTGTTTTCATTCTGTCAGTGGACAGTTCACACACCTACTATTAAAAGAGCATTCACAGTGAATACTTGATGTGAAAAAGACTAGTTAAATACTTCAACTCCGAGGGATTCCATTAAAGCAATAAGGAAATTACATTTAATTTTGAATGGAAGAAAGATTTTAATGCTATTGCCATTAAACATTTATCATCCACATGCAGTGCTGATTTTTGCGAGTGAATTCCTGAAGCACAGTTGGTCTTTACAGAGGTATAAAGGAAATACTGAATGCATAGTTTGATGTCGCCTTCTTAACTGGAAAACAGCATACATCTCCAAAGAATAGAATGTGATGGTTGATTGGAAACTTTTGGAACTACAGCTTTTAGCTCTACCTCCTGAAATAAGAAAACATATAAATGAGTCCCCAGATGAAGGCGTGGTGGGGTACTTCATAGCTCTAATTGACTCCAGACACAGGCCATGATTTGTAAGCAAGCAGTGACAAGAGGAAGTGAAATCAAAATTAAATTAAGGGTAGGAAGGGAAGAAAGAGATATGAAGGAGAGGTGATGAAGTTTCTGAAAGCATCTAATGCAAGTCTGTGAGTAAGCAACTGGAAGTCTGCAGCCATGCCCCGGTTGTGTCAGAAGGTGAAGTCTGGAAACATCTTAATCCAAAACCAGATCCCCCGTCCCCCCACCTCTTGTTTAAGAGTCTGTCTTGATGCTCAGTGCTTGGTGCAATCTAGAGAGTTCAGGTGCTTGCTTCCGGACCAGTTCACTGACCAGTGGTGTAGCATCATCTGCTGGGAAGCACAGGTCAGGGTGTCGTGGAGACAGCCTTTTCTGTTTACAGTTTGATGTTTTGACATTGTTATAGATCATGTAAATGAATCAGCTGTCCTCAGTCACCACATTTGTATTGGTCTCACTCATTTTTCCATTTCCTGGCCATTACTGTCTGCTTAGTGACCAGGGCCCAGAGGACAGGCAGGCCCATTGTCCCACTTCCCTTACAGCATAGAGCACATGGTTCAGCACATATCTGGAAGTAAAAGAAGTGAATTAGCCACATTTTTCTCTCTCGCATGTCTATATCACTATGGCTGTGTGGGTTCAGGCCCTGGTCACCTGGTGCTTGAGCCTGTGGAAAAGCGTTGGCCCTTTGGCTGCGGCTGCTCTTTCCCTTGTCTGGACTAGACACTCTCCTCTCCTTTCTCAAGTTTGACTTTACTTGTAAGGCAAGCCATACTCTAACATAAACTGGTCTTCTGAAGTTGAACCCTTTGCTGCCTGCTTTACTTATTAAGTCAGGAACTCTTTCTGGCCTGTGACACCTTTTTTGTTACTGTTATATGTTATTTGTTGATCACACAAGGCTTAACTTTTCAGGTGAAATTGGAAAAGTACTGTTGTGTGAATTCTGCATGGCATTATTTACCATAGGTGAGGTTAGGACTCCACCTTCATGTTTTTCTTCCCTTTCAGAGGATGTAAACACCTCATGGTCCTTATGCCTCCTTGTACGGCCACAGGCTGGCGGAGTCTGGCGTGTAGTACAGTCTCATTACATGATTCTGGACTAGATGAATAAAGGGCTCTCCCAGATATTTGTTTATAGTTTGTACCCATAGGGTAAGTTCCTCTCTAAAAAGCCACACAAACCCTTTTTCATTTTGCCTTTCCATCTCAGAAGTTCTTCCTGCAGCATGTTCTTGTCACCTACAATGGGTGTTGAGACTGAAATTTAAACCAGTTTCCTGTCGTCCTCCTCTCTGGGAGACTGGAGAGCAGTTCAGTCCTGTCCTCACTAGACACACTCCAGCACATCAGACTGCCTCCAGGAGGAGCCTGAGGCCTTTCCTGTTCCTCATAAAACCACTTTTGTTGTTGTTAAAGAACTTCTATTTCCAATTCTTCATAAAACTTAGTTCTTTTCATAATTGCACTAAAGGGCGACTCTACAAGGGCCTGATAGACCCGTCAGGAATGGAGGGCTTTCTCTTTAAATCTTTGTCCTATTTGGAGTATGTTCTTAGCCGACCCTCCCCTAATGTTCTCAGGCCTAACCTGGGATCTGCTCTCATCTCTCAATGTTTGTTGTTAATATGTGTGAGTGTATAATATATATCTATATTATATAGTACATAAAATTATATTTATAATATAATATATATGTATGGATATATTTTTCTAATACGTACCTTGATTTTTTTTTTTCTCACAAGCACTAACTTACATTATCAGGAGTCTTATGGTTACAAATTACAAAGACCTTAATGCAAATCAAATTAGCTTAGATGATCAAAAGAGTTTATGGATTGATATTACTGACTGGCTGGATCTAGTTGACCTAACAATGTTACCACATGGTGAGTTTCCTTTGTTCCCTTTAGTCTGCCTTTCAGCATGAGTACTCCTCCTCCTTTTTCACATGAGTTTTGTTTGGTTTTTGGTTTTTGGTTTTGTTTTTTGTTTTTGAGACAAGAGTATTTCTATGTAGTTCTAGCTGCTCTGGAACTCACTATGTAGACCAGGCTAGCTTTAAACTCACAGACCAGTGCTGGGATTAAAGGCATACACCTCCATGCTCATCACGTGGACCTTTTTATTCCACTGTAAAAATATAAACATTAGCTTTGGCATCCTCTTAAAGGCCCCCATAAGTCCTTGCTTTGTGATATCCAAACAAGAGTTCCTCTGTCGTTGCTGGGGCTCAGCTAGTGGACTCAAAGGCCTGTCCTAAAGCTCAGGCCTCCAGAGGAGATAGCAAGTATGCTTATCTGGGCCACTTAGCTCACAGCTCTTCAGCTTCAGTGTGTCACTGCTGAGCACTGGGGAGGAGTCCCTCAGAAGGAGCCATGCATAATGGTGGCCAAAAAGAGCTGCGTTGCATTCAAAGTTGTGCCCCCTCACTCCATGTTAGACACATGGTTAGTTTCTCTGAACTGAGAGTATCTCTGAGAACCAGGTCTCTTCTCACTCTGAGCACTTCCATTTGAGCATTCCCTATATGTCTAGCAGACAAACACAAGTCAGATCATCTCTAATCTTGAGAATTCCAAGTCTAATGAAAGGACAGGGAGCATTAAGGTGTATAAGGAAAGCCTATTGTGGTAAGTGCTGTTGCCACAGTGGCAGATGGCAGAGGGCATGTGAAGTTCTCATGCAGGAGAGCTAACTTTTCAGCTT
Source organism: Acomys percivali (assembly GCA_907169655.1). Lineage (NCBI taxonomy): Eukaryota > Metazoa > Chordata > Mammalia > Rodentia > Muridae > Acomys > Acomys percivali. The sequence continues at coordinate 29,485,979 of OU015747.1, read as the reverse complement.
GACCTAAAGGGTACAGAGGGATTCCCCTAACTGTGAAAGGAACAGGTTTCTCCTGAAGGCGGTGGTGAACTATCATCCATTTCTGTCAGGGACTCACACGGTCAAATATTGTTAGAAAGTTCTTTCTGCTGCCTCTTGTGGGTCAGGCTGGCAGCAGGGATGACGACCTGGTCAGCCGTCACAGTAACACATCTAGGGAGACCCAATAGAGTTCTGAATTAAGCAATAACTGTAGGGACAGAAGACAGAGTCAAGACATGTCTGACAGGAAGTAAGCTCCATTAGATATAGAAGATGACAGTGTTAAAGATGTCATTGAGGTTTGGCTGGAGTTGGAGGTGGTTACATTTTGTGCTGTTATTTGAGCTACAAGGCCAACAATCGAATGATACATTGATGGGGTACCTGCAAAGACAGACATGCACTGAAAGACTAGGGATTAATACCCAGCTGCCATGAGTGTAGGTAGAGACTAGACTTTGGAGAGTGAAGAAGAAAAGGCTTGGGGTAAATCATAAAGAAAGACATTTGAGAGCTCATCAGAGCATAGGATGCCCGAGGCATTGGCTCTGGAGAAGGCAAGTATGTGGGGGGCCGCCACATAACATGTAGCTTATAGCCTAGGATAATGGCGGGGACCCTGGAGTCCTCTGTCCCTAGAGAGTGATCTGTGGCCAAGTAACTTAGCTCCATTTTCTTCCTGGTAATGGGTGAAGAAAGTTGCTTTTAATTGAGGAAATTACAGTGAATAAAGGGCATTGAAAGTGCTCAGCCTAGACAAGAGATGTGTGGGACACTGCAGATACACATTCCTGTCTCTGCATTGGTGTACCAATCTACGTATAGAAATCGTTTCTTTGGACTTAAACATATTTGTTTCTCTGAAACACCTGGAAGGCTTTTCAGATCATTTATTGGGTTGGTTTTTTCCCCTTGCTGGTTTAAGTTTGACCTCGAACTTAGATGTGAGTGTCTTTGGTTTTTTCTACATTTTGTGTATTTTTTATTGTTCATCATGCTTCATAGTAAACAGTTTCCAGTCTTCTTTCCTACACTCCTTCCTTCTCTCCTTTTCAGTTTCCTTCATCAGAATCTTTTCTAAAACTGCCATGCTCCATCAGTTGCCTGCATTGGGCAATCAGGCTACTTTCCTCATGCATCTGTAGAAACTGGAAATAGTTTCGAGTCTTCTCAGGTTAGAGTCCGGAATCCGAACTTGCTGTGTTTTCTTCCTCTTCCGTTTTCCCAAGTCAACATCTTAGACTACTGGCTGGATCTGTGTGCCCACAATAACCTAAAGCAGCATGAAGCTGGGATCCGAGTTAAACAGAATATTGCACCAAGCCCATTACATTTTGGCCTTTTTTGAGCCTAGATTAAAGTAGAGTGGTATTCAGGGTGTGACTGTGTAGCTGAATCCCTAGCACTCACTGAGCCTGGCATCGTGTGTGTTCATTTTTCAGTAACTGGGTGGGTCACTTTTTTATTTATTATGAACACAAACACTGATGCTAACAGCTGACATGTGAAAGGAAAGAAGGCGCTGGTGATGAAAACCATTTAATGATTAGTGAGGAAACAAATATTGTTTAATGAAAATAAAAACCATGTCGAAAGGGCCTAATGCTGACTTTTGGAAATATAAGCATGTTGCGGTCTTTTGTGTACCCTCTGTCCTGTACAGTAGATATTGTTTAAAATTGCTTGGGAACTGGAGCTTGCAATTGTGAGCCTGGAATGTCCTGCAGATAATTAAGTTGTGGTCAGGCTTTGGAAAAATAAAAAGTTCTCGAACTATGATTTTATAAACATGCTACAATAACATTTCTTTATATTTAACAGTTTCTTATAGAAAGTTGATACTCTCATGAGGCATTGATTAAAGGTAAAACATCAAGAAAGAAAAAATATTAAATTAAAACTTCACTTAGGATGTTGACAGTTGGCTTGTAATATTAAACAGATGTGTATGTTCCTGGGGAGAGTCTTCTTTCTGAACTGAATTGCTAAGTTGTATTTTTTTTTAATGACAACTACAAATTTTTGATCAGTTAATAATTTTAAATACCCGTTCTACAATCTTCAGTATCTAACTTCATCTGTAGTTTGAGCCTTCTCAATGATATAATGACTGCTGAGACCTTTGCTGCCTCTTCTAAAGCCTTTCATTTTCCCTACCCCCACCCCCAATCTTGAAGCTTAGCCTGGCTCTTCTGATTTCATGATGCATTCTTGGAGATTGATTCCTTGAAATAATTTTAGGATCATTGGGTGGAATTCTACCCTGGCAGATTTATGTCTGTAGTTTCCTCCCATGTAAGCTTTGCTTTGGCATTTGAGCACACAAGCTGACCTACATTGTGGTATTGTGTTTGTGTGGTCAATTGTAAAGGCTTCATAATATGTCTGTAGAGCCAGCCATGCAGATCAGCCTATGCCCCATGCTGTGGGGCCAGAGATGCCAGTGAGAGGACCTAGAGGAAACCTGCCCAGAATGAAAGAGATGTGGTGAACTGGCATAGGAGGGCTTTGCCCTTGCACTCTGGCCAGAGTCCATCCAGCAAGAGCAGTGGGTTTGGGTGGAGTAAATGTTAGATGGGTGGGTGACTTTCATTCTGTGATATGAGGTGAGAAACACTTTGTGATATCATAGTCTTCAGATCTTTTTGTATGATCGTTGTGTTTAGGCTAATGCAAATTTTAATTGTAGACATCCTTTTTGTTGTGCAGTCCTTGATATGCAAGCATCTTAAGTTTCCTGAAAGTTATCTGGTTACACTGGATAGAGCTTTGGGGCCTTGGATGCACTTATTTATCTTGGAGCTGTATATTGTTTGCACAGTCTTCTGTGGGGAATCAGAGTTTTGCTGGTTTTTTTTTTTCTCTACAGATTGCATTTGGAAAGCTCTGATTTGGGGCCTTAAGTATATGGGAGACTTTTTTAGTAAACAAAACTTTACTAGACTATCTAAAATAACAATGTTTTATAATGCAAAAGTATTTTGCTCCAAGAATTATATATACACACACACTGTATGTGTTGTCTATATGTGTATATGGTATGTATGTATGGAAAATGAATTTTGGTGTGTGTTGTCTTCACAGTTTAATTCAGTCTGCCAGGTTCTCCCGGAAGTAAAATTCCCTGATTAACTGCACCCTTTTGGAAAGACTTGGAATTTTGAGCCATGTACAAAAAGCAAATTCATATAATTTGTTGCTCTAGAAGGAGCCACCAGTTTTAACTTAAGACTCTGAAAGGCAATAAAATGTATCATTAGGGGGTTATATGTACATAGTTTTCCCCCCTAGTCTTTATACTGTTTCGTTCCAATTCTCTTCCAATGTTTTGCTATTAAGGACTAATACAAATATTTTGGATAGTTCTCTCTAACCAGAATTCGTAATTATTAACAGATTTAAGTAGAAAATTCTGTTTCACTCTGCCATTCTTACTGCATCATAAGATAACTCTGTAAATGATATTCATTTATAGATATTTTGGCTAGCTCACAGATCCTAATTTTAGTATTACGCTTGACTGAGCAACAAGCTGCTGTGATCAGCTAAGGGAATTGTATTAGGCAGGCTTTATTTTCTCTGTCTGTATAGTTTGCAGTGTCTTCCACCCTTCAGAGAAGCACAGCTTTAAGAGTTGGTTTTTCAGTTTTCAAAGTTAATAGTCCAAACACAGGACAAGGGAATGTGAGTTTTTCAGGGCAGGTGATGACTGTACACTCTACTGTGAGACTCACACACTACCATCTTTTAAGCACCTCACTTGGTCCTCACTTGTCTCTATATAGTGTTTGCTTCTTCTCAACTGTTTTACAGATAGTGAAGTCTGTGTGTTAAGGAAGAGGGGATATACTATTCCTTCCCCAGGATATGAATTCTTGGGTCTCTTCACCACTCAGTTATGAATTGGGAAGTGCATAGTACTTATTGGTCCCTAGTGGTCTGGAATGGGAACTGCATCTCTTGAAATTTTCGCTAGAACCCTTTATGAGTTTGATTGGCGAGAAAGACGCTAAGAATTGTAGCTCGGTTACTTTATTTAAAATGCTCTTTGGGGCACAGTTGCACTACTTTTCCTACCCAGGCTTAGCTATAGGCCACGTGAAAGCCTGGGCGCTAGATTTGCACCTGTCCTTTAAGTCACTTAGGACTTGGAGGGACAGTCTGAGTGTGTGTGTTTGTGTGTGTGTATATGTGTGTGTGTGTGTGCAAAGAAGGTGGAGGAGCTCTGATGGGACTCTCCTTTGTCATCTTTTTGTCAGGTTTATCTTACTTAATTTTCATGAAAATGATGTGTTTGTTACTGTGGTCACACTGTGATTAAGCTTTGGCTGATGTAGGATATTTTATTGTCCCTGTCCTGGAAAATTACAGCAGTTTTTATGAGGAGTGGTTTGTGGGTTCACACAGCCCACTCGGAGTGCCACTTACTAAATTCCCTTCTAAAAGAACCATAAAACATCATGTAAATTGTTTAAAAAGGGAAAGGGCTTTTCTGAGAAAGACAGGACATCTCTCCAAGCTCCATGGCTTAACTCAGTTTATCTGAAGCAACAGGAGGGTTAGCAAATAGAGTGCATGCGGCCGAGGCCAGGAGACTATGAGCTGCAGCTACCCAGCTCTAAGCCCTCTAAGCCGGGTGTTGATGCTGTATAAAGATCTGCATTCTGTGACTTCGGGTGAAGTTAAGGAAAGAGGGAAGGAGGAGGTGAGAAAGGAATTAATTTTAAAAAAAAGTCCTCAGCAGTCACATAAGGAGGCCATGTGCTCATAATCTGCATTAAGACATGATTTTTGGTAGCCACTATTGTGTAGCTTGTATTGAAACTCACATGTAGACTGGCCTAAAGAAGCTTTCTTTCCTTGGCAGTTTCTTCATGCCAGTTGGCTTGCTGTGTTCCGTTTATGTGCAGTGCATGAAGAAAGCATAAAACGACATAAGCACAAGGCCAAAGTTCTGTCATGGTTTCGTATAAATGCCTTATTCTGATCCTATCTTGGTTTGAGCATGAGCCTTACAGAGAGCGAGGGCGGAAATTGGGAATGATTTTCTACAGCAGTTACATGCTGCTCTGCTTCTAGCCATTCAATACAGGTCGATCGTAAGCTGAGCAAATCGGTCTAAGAAAATCTGTATACATGTGAAATGGGAAATCGGGGCAGTTGCTCATTTTCCGTGAAGATATAACTTATGATAGATTTAATTTTAGAGCGACTTCCTGGGTCTGTGCAAGATTATTATACTTGCAGTGACTTCTTTTAGAGGCAGGAATGAACCATCTCTAATGACAGAAACAGTAGCCTGCAAAATGCACCTCTGTTCAAATCAGTGTTGTTAAAACACCCTCATTATCTCTGTGCCTTAGTAACTGATTTTGTCACAAGGTGGCTATTAATCAAATGTGTTTGTCTTACCAGAGTGTTGGTGAAAATGTCAGGTGTGACTGTGAATCTTTGTTTTCAGCCTAAAAATTTTCTACATATATGTGATGTCATGAAGAATAGCAACATAAGATGTATTCTGTGACCATAAATTCCCCTTGCTGCAAAACCTGAACACACACACACACACACACACACACACACACACACACACACACACACAC
>OU015747.1:29448608-29480345 GCA_907169655.1 Acomys percivali | reverse complement strand
CACACACACACACACACACACACACACACACACACACACACACACACGCACGCGCGCGCGTGCGCGTGCGCACACACACGCACACCTACCTCCTGAAATGGAAACCTTTTGAGACTAGTCTACATTCTGTACGCTCTATTTTCACTTTTCTACTTTTATCAGTATGACAACAAAAGTGAATTTGGGGAATAGAAAATGAAGCTATAATTGGAATGGAGATTGGAAAAAAATAAAAGATAGTCCTAATGTCATGATGTGGATGGGAAAGCCAGGAGAAATGCACAGACTGTCTGGCTACAAGGCAACCCTCAATCTCTAGCTGTTTTCTCCAGGGTTGTCTGACAGGGGTGAGGGCAGCTTGTCCAAGGTGTTAGCCTGAGAAAGCCTCTGTCTGTTTCAGCACACCAAGCAAAGGCAATGGCATTCAGCCGGGGCTGGGAGTCCGTGCAGATGTCCACGGGGACTTGGAGCCTGAACACTAGGGACTCTCTAGGGACTTACATGATGCTGTGTGGTGACTTCATGGTTGTCCTGCTGGATAAAGAGTGTTGTGTTTGTGGGGGGAGGGTCTCTTTTTTTAGATTAGGAAGTAGTTTTGCTTGTTTTGTTTTAGCACAGACAGAATTCCTAGTCATTTGCAATTTGTAAAGAACTATACTTTGGGTTTAGTGAAGAATATGCTTTATTTTTAAGTTATCCAGCTAGAAAAGAACCACATCAATGTTTGCTTTTTCTGCTTTTCACTTGAGCCCTTTAGGAAGTATTTTCTGTGGACTTTGAGTGATGCAGACTCGTTTATCAAACATTTGTATGTGACATTTGTATGTAACATTTGTATGTGAAAATCTTCATCATAAAGCAATTCCTGTCAGAAAAGAGGCATAGTCTTTGAATTTCCCCCAAAACTGCAACTTCAGAAAATATGTAAGAGATGTAGCAATTAACCTACATGCAGGTTTCTAATACTAGAAAATGGGCAGCTAGTTACATTCAAAGACAGGATCTGATGGGCCCAAATTGCTTAAAACAGCACAGTTACTGAAGATCTTCCCCAGGGAGCTCGAGAAACCATTTAACAGATGAAAGTACATTCTGAAAAGTCTGACCTTACAGGCAATCATAAAATGAATCAAAACAGTGCTTTTTTCCCCCTGAAATGTACAGAGCCCATCTGTGTCTAATCCAGTAATTATAGACTGTGTTCAATTACCTTTTCAAACTTGGAGCAGACTGGAGACTAGGCAGTGAACAAACATAGGGTTTTGTCTAGACCTCAATTGACCACAGTCTAAAACGTGAATTTATATCTAATTTTATTTTTTGTTTGGTTTGATAGTTCTTAGAGGATTCATTTTTGCTACTTGGTATTTCAGCCTCTTGATCTCAGACACCGCCTTTTCTCATCATAAAGCTTTTGTATCGGCCGTGGCTTAAGCTGTAATGAGAGGTTTAGTTTTGCGAATTCACTGTTGCCTGCAAATCAATAATTTGCGCTAGAGAAAAAGCTGCATTGGGCTGGGGGAGGGGATTCTGCCAGTGAGTGGCATTTTTTAAACTAGCCCTTTAAATGTATTGTTGCTGACTGTAACTCTTTGTTGAATGCTAGGGAAAAATAAATTATTTTTCCTTAAGCGTAATAAACTCTTGATAATTTTCAGTTACTCTGTCTAGTTACCATTTTCAAAATTACACAAAGATGCCAAAAGAAATCTGTCTTTCTCTCTTCTGCTGGTGTACAGGTTTTGTGTACCTCATTTTTATTGTTTTTTCTGACTGTGTTATAAGATGCATTTCCAACGCTTAAATAAGTCAGTTTATGATCTGATGAATCAGATTGTTATATTTTGTCCCAGAGCCTTGGCAGTTCAAGGTTTTTGTTTTTGTTTGTTGTTGTTTTTCCAAGTGCACAACGAAAGATGACCTCAACCTTGCAGTAGTGTAGCCTTTTCTTTGTTGGTTAGCACCACTTATCTCACAGCACTAGTGTTGCAAACAAATATTTTGGGGAAGTATCATCGCATACCAGCTAAGAACTTTTCCAGAAACTTTAGGACCAGTTCTAGTATAGCAGTTTTGGATAGCTGTGCTCCTTTAGATATCCCCCACCCTTGGAAGGTTTAAGGTCTGACACAAGGGAGAGGCTAGTTGCACTTGGTTGCCTAGATGCACTTTCTGGGAGTCACCTGAAGAAAGAAACTAACAGCCGGTCATGAGTACCTTTTCTACAGAGTAGGGTGAGCTGTATGCTTAGAGCATGTAGCACTGTGCTTCCTCTGTCTCCGACCTGGCTCCGATTTCATGGCACTGTTGACACAGTATTGTAGGAGGCTAGGAACTCCTGATAGGAACTGGAGGGATATTTTGGGTCCTCTGCCATCTAGCCCTCTTTACTTAGCAGTTTCTTTGCCCATCTTTTCACTGGGCCAGCTCCTTCCCAGCTCCTGCATTCATTGCCTAACATGGGAACTCCCTTCGTTGTGTGGGCTTCCCATTAGCTGATCAACCCTACTTAGAGCTCCTACTCAAGTGTAAGTGCCTTCAGATCAAGGCTGGGTGGGCGTATGTTCTCCCATTGTATCCCAGCCTCAACACAATGCCAGGCTTGTGCAAGCAGTCTACTCTTGATGGCTGAGTGGGGACAAATGAATCTTTCATTGAATTTTTGGTACTGAAAGGTCAAAGTGAAGGATCCTTAAAGTTAATAGAAATTGTATCTGAATGACACTTAAGTCCAGACTCTTTCTCTGTAGCCAGAACCCCAAAGATAGAGCTTTATTTCCCACTCTTACTTTTTAAGTGATAGTCGTCATAAAATGAGTTTTGTCTGTGGAGTCTCAGCTTCTCCTCCAAGCTTCCCTCTCTGCCTGTTGCTGTGCTGGCTCTCTTATGGCTTATGGCAGGTTTTACGCAACTGTTTATTCCATCTTTAGTGAGAAAAGTGAGAAACCGTTCTCTGGTTTGCACATCTGCAAGTCTTCCTGATTCCTGTGGAAACTTTGCAGGGATAATCACCTAATAGAGTAGAGCACTTAACTACTTGAAAGATGCTGTGTAATGTGATGATGTCATACTGGAAAAGTCCTAGCCTTTGTGATTTTGAAGTATGAGATTGGTGGTGATGCTGCCTTTATGACAACCCCACAACTCTCTCCTTGCATATTTGCTATTCCCCACCCTCCATCCTCAGTGTCTTGACATTCCTTCTCTCAGGTTGAAAGAGAAAGAAAGCATGTTCATATAAAGGCAGTGATGGAGCAGTAGTCTAAACAGTCCACAGTTCTCCAGACATATCCCAGACCACTGGCTCTGCCCATTCTTTTCTGTTAAGTTAAAATGTAGAATGTGGTTTTTTTTAAAAGATCACTTTGGATTTTTAGAGACTTAGAGTGTGTCACATTTAAGTAATCCACTTAAGGACTGAAAATACTATGCTTTTTGTGATCTACATCCTGCCGAATGTGGTCCCTAAAACCAACCAATACACTGTTAGACCCAACAATAGAGGGGTATTGTCATTAGGCCCAAGGCAGGTGGAGGTAGGGATGCAGTGGGGAGGTGGGTCTGGAGACAACAGTGAAGGTTGAGGTTGCCTTCATGTCCTCAAAGCACACCTTTCTCTTTTGAGCTTGACTCACCTCTGACTAGAGGAAGGGGAGCTGTTTCTGGGATAAGGAGTTCTATTGAAAGCTAGAGACTCAGGCCTGCTCCCCCGCAAAGCTGAGGTTAGAGAGCCAGGTCACAGAGCAAGATGCAGGCTACTCTAATCCACAGGGTGTAGTTCCCAGGTTTGCTGCTGAGTTCCAGATCTCTTGTCTCTCAGCTCTGCTTAGTCTCTGAGAAATCTTAAGATTTTTTTTTTAAACTTTGATTGCTTCTCTTAGCATTCTGAATTGGGTGCATTCATGTCCATTTGATATGTATATTATCATATTCTTGGATTTTATTCTTGAACCCAGTTAGAAAGTTTCAAGGCAAACATTTGGTTTTCTGTTAGCCCACAAATTGGGCCATGGTTGTTCAATGATGGGCTTGTGTTGACTGAGGCAGTATCACATGTTAAGTGTATTTTGTTAGGAGCCCACAGAGCACACCAAATGTCAGCCCTTTGTCATGTCTGACTGTGAGCAGTATTCACTAACACCAAGTTCCATCTTCAGGTACTAATGTGTCATCCAGAAATGTAGAGTCTTGGTGAGAAGTCCTGAAAATCTAGGTGTAATGTGTCCTGCTGGCCCCATATCCCAAAGTTCATGGCAGTTTTCCAGTGAGTTCAAATGTGCCTTGGAGAACTCCACCCACAAACCTGTCTCAATGGTGGAAAAGCTGTCCTCAGTGTTGTGAGCTGTTGGAGTGCAGGCTGCTTGCTGTACGTGGTGCTTGCTAGTCAGCCAGCACTACCAGCATGGCTTGGTGTGGGCACTTGCCACTCCTTGCCCCCACAGCACCCTCTGTCAACCACAGGGCCACCCTTCTTTTGGAAGCTCACACTGAGAGAATGACGGCTGAAAGGCAGAAAAAACATAGATTGGAAATGGGCAGTTCTGTAAGAGGTTTTGGTGTCTGGCTGCATTGTTTCAGAGGCCTAGACAAATAGATCCCCTTTATGTGGTAGGGTCATGTAAGTCAGTGGTGTTGACTGGGGTAATGCTGCCTGCACAGAGCCTTTGCCAGTCTTTGGAGACATCTTTGCTTTTTTTAGGGGCTGATAACTGGCATCTTGTAGGAAGCAGTTGGGGATGCTGGTAAATATATTCTGCTATATAAGTTTCTCCCATAAATACAACCTCCTCTGAACCCCAGGCAAATTATCATGAAACCCCAAATCTTAGCAAAGATGAGGTTGATAAATCTAAATATAAACCCATCCCTCATATGTGGCATTCATAGTATATATTAACACCTTCCCTCCTCTTGTCAGAGGCTAACTATAACTAGTCTGTTCAGGGGGACTTAGCTAACCTAGGGATATACATAAACTAGTTGTAAGTGTTGCGTAGTGAGTGGTAAACTCTCTAGTCCCATACTTCTGATCTTCCAGCATATGATCAACCTGGTATAAAGATAATATCCATTGCACTGTTTTGGAGAGGTGGGCTTCTGTTCTCTCCAGGTCAGCCTTGCAGGCCATCTTGAGCTCCTAGGCACTATCTGCTTCAGCATGAAAGCACTGAAGGTGATGCCTGTTCATAACTTGTCAGAAACACTGGTTCAGAGTTAGGCCACCTACCCCAGGATTTCTTCTGAGAGGGACATTCAACCTACATAGGAAGGAAACAGTCACCATTTTAAGAGTAGTTGTCATTCTAAAAAGCCAAATGTTGTACCACATGAAACAACAACAAAAATAACTCTCATGGTCTGCCAATGTGGGCTAGCAGACCTGGACCTTCTTGAAAATATCAGAGCCTTTGAGTCACCTGCCTGCTCACTTTCAGACAGGGCGTGGATTTCTCTAGTAGATCCAGTGAAATGAAAGCTTGTAAGTGACTGGAGCAGGAGCAAAGGCCTGCCGTCCCTCACTTAGATGGAGAGCTACCCCCAGTCACCTGCATTTTATACAAAAGCTTGAGGGGTCTTTTAGATTTTTTTCTAACAGTTTTTGTTTTAAATTGTGGCCTGTGATTATCTATCAATTTCTGACCATTTCTGGAACTCCTTCGTTGCTCTGAGTAATCCAGACTTAAACTACAGAGGATTTTATGAGAGTGCATGAGAAAGCCTCTCCTTCTTGGCACACAGTTGACGTTTAGTACTTGTTTATTGAAACAGTGAACAGTGATTGCCTTCAACTCTATAGCTCTAAATATTGTCTCTAGCCTAGGAACCCTCAAATTCGTAATTTCTGCTCAGACTCTTCTTTTATACTCTCTGATTAGAGGCCATCTGTTGCTATCTATATATCTATATGTCTGGAAAACGGTAGTTCTGCTTGCTGTCTGTCACATGCACTGGGCACATGTCTGTCCCAAGGAGCGTGGTAGTCCCCTCTGCTTGGAATGCTTTGAGCAGGTGTCTACAAAGATATTCATATGGTTGACTCTGAGCTCTGCATCAAAACTGGCCTCACTGCCAGCCTCTCAGAGGTCCTCATGATCACTGTATTTAAAGTGTAATTCTACTCTCCTTCTGAGCTCTACCTCAGTTCTCCCTACCTTGACCTGCATGTGTACTTGTCTATACCTGTACTCGTCCAGAACTTCATTACCAAATTTCTTCATTCCTGTCATTGTGTTTTCTCAAGAATTGCATAAATGTGATTGCATAGTGTGTAACTCTGAAACAATTCTGCTTAGTCTGACTAAAGGAGCATGCTCTTGGGAGTTCTCAAGGATGAACCTATGGATATTTCCTTCCTGCTTTATCACACAACAATCTTTTGTTGTATGGAACACTATAGGTATCCATCGCCCGTGGAGTGGGCCATGTCTGCTTTTTGGCACTTTTGAATTGAGCTACCATAAATATTTGTGTGTAGATGTTTGTGTCAGCATAAAGTTTGCATTTCTCTAGGGCTGATACTTAAAAGTAGGATTGTTAGTTCATATGGTGTTTGTTAACTTTCTAAGAAATTGCCTATAAACAAATGACCATAACAACATTATTTATTATGATAAATATCAAAAGTTCATTAGCATTGACTGCTTTGATTGAATTTTTATTTTTAGACTGTGATGGGGCTTCTCTTTCAGTTTTTCTTCCCTTTCTCTCCCATACTACTCTGGTTAAACTATCCTTAGAGGACTTTGTGAAGATACATACATGCATGCATACATACATACATACATACATACATACATACACACACACATTATTTATCAGAAGGAAGAAACAAAGAATTGATACCTGTTGAACCTGCCTGTACCTTGAAAACACATTAAGTTTAAGATGTCAGTCATGAAAGGACCACACAGTGTATGAATCCATCTATATGGCCTGTCTAGAAGGCAAATACATTAGGAATAAGAACTCAGAGAAGGATGTGGCGTAACTGAGAATGGGCATGGGGCTTTGAGGGTAATGCAAAGGCAATGGATAGGAACAACACTTGCATAATTTGTAAATATGATAAAAACACTAAAACATGTACTTTTAAATGAGTAGATTGTGCACTGTGTACAATAAATCTCAATAAAGTACTTTTAAAAATGTAGCTTGCTCTTCAACATGCCTGTCCCATCTGTATTCCTACTAGCAATGTATTTAAATTTTGTTTGTCAAATATTTCATTGGTACTTGCTGTTGTCAGTAATTTTTGTCTGTCTATCTGTCTGTCTGTCTGTCTGTCTCTGTGCTTGGGATTGAGCAGGTCAGGGATTATTGTCCTACCAGGCTCTATGCCAGTGGTCTGCTGGGTAGATGGTGCCATCTATGCTAATAGCACTTCCACAGTTGCCAGTGATATAGACACCTTTCACACACTTGTTTGCTTTCTTTGTGAGTGGCCTGTTCCAGTCTTCTGCTCTCTTTTAAGTAAAACTGTTTTTCTTGGCTTGAGTGAAATCCTTTATATATTCTGGATATAGGTACCTTGCCATATGTATGATTTGAAATACTTTCATGTCTTAGAATGTGCTTGTCTTCTTGGCTCTTAAAGACATTTGTTGATCACCTACAGGGTTCATCTGTGGACTGTATGCACAGTGGGGTGTCTGGCACAAAACAGGGTTCAGTGTTTAATGATTGGGTGAGTGGATTCCTTCTTTTATCACACAGCAACAGATCCCCTCCCCCTCCCCCGACAGGCAGTATGGAAATGTAAACCCTATTAGGTCACTTTCTGATTGCAACGTTTCTTTTCTTGTATTGCCTTAGAGGGATTAGCAACCTCTGTGGAGATTATATAGCTGGTGTGATGCTGGCTGACTTTGGGATTCTTCCTCTTCTGCCTCCTAGTTTTCCCTTCCCCCTGTTGACCCACCTTCCCCAGCCATCTTTGCTGGGCCAGCTTTATCTTCATGTCTTTAGCACAAGAATCACTTACATGCATTCACCCTGCGTCTTGAGTCAGCTGTAGTTGCTAGCCCTTGAGACTCACATCAGTGCTACAGACCCTGCCCTCTCCCCCAAACTAAGTTGATGCCTTCACTTTATGTTCTTGAACCATTTCTGTGATTTTGCCTCAGAGGACTTCAGTTATTTATAAATATTTATTTAGTGTTTTTCCCTTTACCTCACTGTAAGCTAGTAACTTTCAAATATTTTTGTTTATGTATTTCCCCAAAGAATTTTGAAACAACTAGGTAACCTCTCTCACTTGCAAGGTATATAATTTCCAGCATGCTATAAAACTTAATATGTTCTAGTGCAACTTGGTCACCCCTCTTCTGAATATACCCCACGGTCTTTGATGTTGCCCTTGGTCACCTCTGCTGTGCATCTCTGGCTTCCCTTTACAGTTCCAAGAGCCACAGCATTGCTTTTCCCTGATGAGCTCAAACTTGTGCCTCAGAACCCATCTGTGTTTGTATTGTTCTTTATATTGTATCTGTCTTTGCATTGGTCATGCTGTCAGGGGATTCTATGGAACAAAGATGAGCATATGAGTTGAAATGAAAGTCTTTTTGTGGGGGGGTTTCAAGACAGGGTCTCTCTGTGTAACCTTGGCTGTCCTGGACTCGCTTTGTAGACCAGGCTGACCACGAACTCACAGCGATCCGCCTGCCTTTGCCTCCCGAGTGCTGGGATTAAAGGTGTGCGCCAGGCTGAAATGAAAGTCTTAACTGTCCATTTATTTGGTCAGCATTGGGATCAAAACCAGGACCACACACATGCTGGCAAACATGAGGTTTAAAATGTTCCAGTGACCAACAGTCTTTCAGTGCTCTGTGTTGTTTTCTCTATGGTTACTATTGACTTGTGGATTAGGACAAATGTGCAGGTTTCACTGGAGGGGCCTCTCAAGGTGTGGGATGAGCTCCCTTTGTCTTTCTAAGTGGCTATGCACAAGCTGATGACATCATTCTTTTCTGATATGTCAATGTTCAGAACTGGTTCCACTCTTAGTTTCCATGGCTTGTAGGCAGGAAAAGAAGACAATGGGACTCTATGGAATTATGAACCCAAACTGTCATTTAAAAAAATAGTCTTATCAGATAACTTATTTTCCGTTTGTTTTGTTGAATGGGGGGAAATGGAATTCCCTGAATTGTGCAAGTATGGCTGGTCAGTCATTAGAGCCATTCCTTCCTCAGCTTAACCTGCTGCTGGTGTCCCTTTGATGGAAGAATGGGTTAGATCCAGGACAGAGTTGTCCAAGACTGGTATGATCTGCCTTTGTCTCCACTGGGAGACAAGCTGGTGGCCACCTGTGGGGAAGGAGCTCAGTGGGGTGGTGTCGGGAAGACGGTATAGGGGAGGTGGGAACAACAGTGGTTCTTAAGTGTGTCTGAACACCCAGCAGCCAGTGTCTCCTTCCAGGGATGCCCAGCCTCTGCCATGGGAACTGCAGCTGAGCCCTGTGCCAGGCAAAACTGAGCACAGTTTGCTTTGCTTTGCTTTGTTTTTATACCAGTTTCCACAACTCAAGGCATGGAGTAAGACCTCGGTTTAAAAAAAAAAAATCTACTAATACTGAATGTAGGAAATTACAACTTTTGTTGTAAAATTGAATTTCAAACTCATAAATCTTTTCAGTTTTATTTGAAAAGATGTAAAGAATAAAATACTTTTATTCCCAGGTATCTTTGTGCTGTGAATTAATTTTCAAGAGCAAAAATACTCTTTACAGCAATATTTTTATTGACTTGGTAGCTTCTGGCCACCCCTGCCTTTCTGTTGCTTCAAATCACCTTTATTGCTTTTAGGTAACCAGATTCTTTTCAAATGCTCTGCTCAGACAACATTTAGGTATCTTTGATGCTAATGCATCAGTTTATACTAAATCAGTGTTCACACAATTGGAAAGTAACGCTGGCATTTCTTCTCTCTCACCTGTGGAACTTTTGAGGCATCTGATAGGTAGATGGTTTAGGGGTATTTCATGCCATGGGGTTCTCTGTGTGCATCAGATGAAGTCTGTGATACTGTGGTAAGAAATCTGACTGCGACGGCAGCTTCTTGTTTTGCAAGCATGTGGACCATGGTGCTGAGTAATACCCTGATGTGTCTGTTTTGCTGCAGAAAATCTAACACAGATTTTCGATTGCCTTTTTAAAAGCTACACTTCTCCAGGAAACCTTATCTTTACTTTGGCATCTGGTTTTCTGTGAAGTCATAATTTTGGATCTGAATTTCCAGCTGTGGCATCTAGTTTTATGGAGCCTGAACTGAGACTTAAAAATTAGGTTATGTGTTTCAGTGTGTGAAATGAATGTTATCTCTGTGTGCAACAGTGTGGTGCTTGTGTTTAAGGATTTTAGTTTGCAGGATTATTTTCTGATCTGCTCTTAAAAAAAAAAAAACAACAACAACCAAACACCCAGCCTCACAACAATGGACAGCTCAGAGTAATGCCCTGGGTTTGCCTTCTTCCAGTGTCCCATGACATAATGTGGTGTGCACATCTCCACAAGGGAGAAAAGCATAAGATGGCAGGCTGCCAGCAGCCTCCAGTGGCTCCCTCACTTCCCAGATGAGGAAACCGAGGCCTTCACTTTGTCCTGTGTGAGTGAGACAATAGTCACTAGCTGGAGGTGAAGGGAGTCAGAGTTAATCCTGTTAGGGGAAATGACATGGCCTGCTGTTTGCCAGGGAAGCAGTCCTGAGCAGAGAAGGTTGCTCAGACTAGGAGGGCTGGAGGCCAATAGAACAGGAGACAGATTCGCAAAACTTCTCTACTCTCTAAATCTACTCTTCAGTTTTTATCCTAATGAATTACAAAATCAGGGATTTTGAATACAAGAATGTCTTGATGTAGCTAATTGATGGTCGTTGCAGCAGGATTTGTCTTGCAGAATTAGATACCTGGTTGTCTAGCAATGGAGACATGGCTCTATTATGGTCAGTGTAACAGATGGATATTATGTTGCTATTAGAAGTTTTAAGAAGCTTTTGGTGCCAAATGAAAGTAGGCTATAGAGTATGATTTTATTCACGTAGGGGATGTAAACATACAAACAGTAGTATATAGCATATTTCAGCGTCCTATCAGTCACTATGGGTTCATTTTACTTTCCTTTCTAATTCTGCATAGTTCATAAACTGTCTATCATAAGCACCTAAGAGACCCATTTTAAAGTTATACATCCATTTTAAAGTCTCACTGAAAGTAGGATCATAGATACAACAAACATGGAGATGGCACTTGGCTGAACTCTCACACAGCTGCCCTCTCTCCAGCCCATGCTGGACCCCACTGGTGGGCGATAGCACCTTCCCAGGACAGAAGCAGTAAGGTGAAACTGTTTTAGTCAGCAGTCATTTTATTTAACCAAAACCAAAAGAGCACATACATTTGAAAAGCTATTCTTCAGTATCGAAAGACCATTTCCTTATTCTTTGAGAGTGCCTACTAGTTAGCTCCACTGACTGGAAGATGACATTCTGCCACTTGTAATTCTTTGCCTGGTGACTGGAAATGTTCATAAATCTGCTTCTCAGAGCATTCCGTTATATGGGTAACTTGACCCAGTTCCTGGTTCTGGTTTAGTAATTAAGTTGAGTTAGTCATTAAGTAGCAAATGGTGGTGCAGAAGCCAGTGAGTGAATACTGGGAGTCTAAAGCATAACTTTCCTGGGGCAGGCGGTGCTGTGTTCTGGAGTACAGCACTGGCCCAGCAGCTGTGCAAATGAAGCTGTCTTCCTTAAAGGTAAGCTTTCCCAGGGCATACTGTGGTTTTCTTTACTCTCGGAATTCTTTGGAAAAAAAAAATCTAAAAATATTTTGAAGCCCTCAATTCGACTTTATAATTTTGAATTAATAACTTCTTACTACTGTAATTTCATACATTTTATACTACCCCCAGGAAAAAAAGTATTTACTTACTTCACATTTCTTATATTGATTTCAGTTGGTCTCGTTTTGCATTACAATTATGGCTTTCCATTCCATGAGGTATGGCTTAGAGTTGTGTTTCAAATTTGAAATGGCTCATGCATTAATAAAGCTACTGTTTTTAATTTGAAAGAAATGCTCTCTTAAGGAAAGTTGTTAGGCCTTGGGATGCAGTTTTCAAATGTTTGTTTTGTGACAGTCTCAAGTCATTATTCTCCCAAGAAAAGTGGCACCTTTAGCCCCTTAGTTGCCCATTGGGCTAACTGTACATTGATTTCTGTGCAGTCACCAAGGGGCCACAGAGCAAGAGGGACAATGATGTGTACATGATGAGTTTCTTTATAAGGCCTTGGGACAAAGATGATATCTTACTCAAAGGAAATTCCAAGTAGGCCCAATGCCCAGTCAGCCTCTTTCCTCACTCCCTCCCTCTGCATTTGATGGAAAACCTAGGTGTTTCCTTAAAACTCAAGCTGCTTCTACTTGCCTAATTTGGGAGTTGTGAATGTATGCCCATGTGGATATAAACTGGGTTTATGGTGCTCATTAAACATCATGACTTCCTGAATTCGCTGATAATTTTGTTCTGACAGTGATTTTCTTTTCCCTGACAAACAGAACTGTTTTCTTTGGGAAATGTATGAAATCTTTGATTTTGAATAGGAACAATAGTATAGACAGTCCAAACTCATGCACTTACTTTACTACCTACTTAATGGAATAATCATGAGGTGGAGTGTGGGCTAGTCTTTACTGGTGATTGAAGGTACACTGGAGACATTACCATTATTGGCCATTGATGTAGTACTATTTTGCAAGAAGTAAAACATCCAGTATTGAAACATTTGCTGTTTTTTGTTGGGAGTGTATCCAACTAGAGGGAAAAAAATAACAAATACTTGAAAAATTTAGAAAGACATGTAAACTAATTACAAATTTCTGGTTACAGTATATACCAAGAATTCTCCTTTTCAGAAAAGAATTATCCTCTTTATGTCTTCATTAGTATTTGTGAGATTCTTTGTGTGTGTGCGCGTGTGGACACATTTGTATGTAGTAATTAATGATCTTCTCTTTGACAGTGCTAACAGCTTTTATATGTAAACACCTGTGAGTATATCTGTCTGTCCTAAAGCCTTATGTTCTTATACTTAGATGATTAAGTTGATATTAGTAGAACAACAACAACAACAGTACAAACCTTATCCCAAGCACCCTTGATACATCTCAAAATGAGGCAGGGGTGTTGGAGCTTGCATCGTTAGTTTGAGGCTGGTGCAGAATGTTAGGCAGTACAGGCAGAGTTGGGGCCAAGGCTGTGCAGCCACAGCAGTTAGATTTGAATCCAGTTCTGGGGCTCAGTAGCTGAGTACATCAAACACAGCCCTGAGCTTTCTTGAGCCATGGTTCCCTGTGTGTGAGACAGGAATGACCAGTCTCTGCATGTGCAATAACAGCATCTAGGTCACTAATCAGGGGCCAGATGAAACTATACCCAGTGCAGTGTCCATGAGTGCAAGGGCTATATTTGATATTAATCGTAGAATAGTAAAGCAGTTGTTGTGCCTATCATTCCAGCCCTGGACAGCCAATGCCAATTAAGTTGAATGATTAATTTTTCTCCGAGTTTTTTTTTTCTCCCCAATCCCACAGAGACATGGTATAAGTACATTGTCAGCTGGAATATGTGCTCCCTCTTGGTGGGTTTACGGTGTTCCTAGGAATTGAGCTTGAGCGCTGAGAAAGAAGTTAGGTCCACATGGGCAGAGGGGAGGTGTTTGTTGTCTCTGCATGCCTAGCTCTGAGCTGGGCAGTGTCCTGTCTAATGCCTGCTTAGTACCTAAGGTCCTAACCTTGGTCCCCAGAAGCTTCTCTGGTCGAGATGCTGAGTGTGTGGAATCTGATTCTCTGAAGATGTGAAGAAGCCTGTGATCTCGCCTGGGTGCGCTAGGGAGGGAGTCCTACTTAGTACAGGCTGCTTGGCAGTCTGAAGGGCTCTTCTCCCTCCTCAGCGCTGGGAAATCACTGCTTAATCCAGCTACTTGAGACATCTGTTCTTTTTTGCATTTTAAGTTTTAGGGGAAAAGTTCTTAAGACTTAACAGTATTTTAGCCTCCTGCATGACACTGCAGCAAAAATGATTTCTGTTACACCCTGCCCCCGGGCTCTGCTGCAGTGGTTCTTTAGGAAAGATGGGATTAGAGATGACGTATAGCTTTCTACACACAGGTAAGAAGGCAGCCTCCTGAGTCACTGAGAAGGGTATGCAGAAACACTGGTTTAAATACTGCTAACATAAGTATCCGAGGCCTCAGCTCTCCCTCTAACTGGAAGGTCCCAGCAAGCCCAGTGGGAGTGGAGGAATGCAGACGTTGGCCTGGAAGGGGAGGGACAGATGAGACTGGAGAGTCACCAACCAGCAACACTAATAATGATCTGAGCCTAAGGCTAGCAAAGAGCCAGGAAAATGATGGAGGAGCTGCAGTGGCCAATTGGCTGTAGTAGCAGTGTAGTTGGAGACGGTGACCAGCTATGAGGCCTGAGCTGAGCAGGCAACAGCAGCCTCACAACCTAGACAGGGTGACATGGGAACTCCAGAAGCAAGGCTGCCCTGGATGCAAGGCATAGGATGTAAGAGTCCCAGCAAGAGACAAGGATGAGGGATGAGGATGGAGGATTGGTCCCAGCAAGAGATCGAGGTGAGGGCAGGAAGACCTCCTGTAGTTTTGGATAAGGACTGGTTTTGTGTGTGCGCCTTTTCCCTCTTGCCTCACTCAACTACCAATGTTGCTGTTTAAGAGGCCAGAGCTTTTCACTGTTCGTGGGGCCAATCCCTCTGACTCTTAGTGCTGTCCAGTTTCAGTGGATGATAATAGATTGTTTGTTCTACCTTTCTTTTAGGAATGTAGAGGAAAGATGAGGGGAAAAATCTTGATTTTGCAGTTGTATATAGCAAAGAACTTCAGAGGAAGGTTCCTGTTTAAGGAATGTGCTGTAGCAACAGGAGACTTGATCTGTGCTATGTAACCATCAGCTGCTCTTGTTCACTCTCCAGCGCATCACACACACAGTTCCTCCAGTGCAGACCCTGACCAGAGACAGAGCACCACAGGGCTCTGCTGTCCACCTTAAGTTCTCATGTGCACCCTGACTTCCACTTCTTTGTACAGGTCATGTGACACCCTTAGGGAGAAAATAATATCCTTTCATCATCTTTGCGTCCCCTTCCCAAGTTGCACTATACTTACTTTGTGCTAGGCACTTTCCTGCTTGCTTTGCATCTCACCCTTGTGAAGTGCATGCTATTATTGCCCCATTTTACAAATGAGGAAACTGAGGCCAAAGTAGGCTAAGTATTTGGGAATGGCCATGTGCTTCATGAGTGTCAGCACCACCTTGGATGCAGAGTCTGGCCCCAAAACTTCTCCTCAGCCTCATACGTGTGCTGCCCATGGATCTCAGCTCTGGTGAAGCCATCACCAAGGAGCTTGTGGACAGCAGCCATCTTCCTTCTGCCTTAAGGTCAATGGCCATTGCCTCCTTGTTTTCTAATCCACTAGTGTGGCTCCTTCCTCTGATCTGATGGCACATGTATGAGGCTCCTAATGACCTTTTGCAATCAAGGGCCTGGTGGCTTTAGCCCTGGAAGGTAGCACTGTGGACACAGGAACATGCTTCCTACCTGCATATCCAGCACAGAGTTAGAGTGTTTCCATCAGCATGGTGTATGCTTCTTGCCATCTCTGAAGGGTTCCATGTGTTGTTGTTAGTTTGCATTTTAGAGCTCCCAGAGGCCTGGAAGTAGTATGGAGGGTTAGTTGGCTGGCTCTAGTCCCTCTGAGCCAGCCCCTTACTGTGAATGGTGTTTGTCTCTGGGCATCACTGAAGAGTGAAGGAGATGCGAACATCTGGAGTGTGCTCCATAGTGGACAGGCAGAAGGGCTGGGCTCTTCACCTGTAAACAGGCATAGTACTTAAAAGACTGACTGTGAAGAGCCATCTGAATATGCTGTGGTTTTTCAGTCAGATGCAAAAGCTGTGGCCTGTGTGGAGTTGGACTAGACCTTAGGGATCAAGGAGTGTAATCCCTGTGTTCATGAGCAAGGATTTGAGCTCAGCAGTGACATGTCCAGAGGTATTCTGTATTTACTCTGTACCATGTGCAAATGGGCAGTTAAATACTGTCTTATCCAGACACAGGAGTCCCAGAACTTGAGGCTGAGGTAGGAGGCTTGCCTGAGACTACTATAGACCTGTCTCAAAAATCAGAAGCAAGCAGAACAGCATCCTTGGCTCCTGCACTGATGGCTGCTTTGCACTTCCTAACCTGTGTGGTGTTGGTCACCCGGGACATACTCTGTGCTGTGTGATCCTCTTGAAGAACCTCCCCTGAGCCAAGTGTAAGGTTTTACTGCTGCATAACAGTGACCACCATATGATAGGGGCTTAGGAGAGGCTAGGGACGAAGCATACAGACTACTGCCTGGATGAGAGGAAGAAATAAAAACACACTAGCCACCAGAGGGAAACTCTCCTATTCTTGTTTCCCATGGAAATGTGTGTTTTGGTTCTTTGCTGCCTTACTGCCTGTGAGGGTTAGGATTGGACAAGTTGAACTGTGACAGCCTTGCTGCCACAACCCTGGCACTGGGCTGTTCTGAACTTATATTGGGAAACTATAATGTGCTTTATGCTTGGAGATGATTTCTAGATAGTGAGAAATGCTATTTTTTATCAACACTTTATCACAGATTTTTACATTACTACCATTTATAACTGTTACACTTTGACTGAGAAGTGAAATTTCACTGCACACAGTGAGTAATGCTTATCTAGAGAGTATCTCCTGTGGAAGGCTTAGGCTGCAGTGGTGGTGGGGGGGAGGCAGCCCTTCAGCAAACCTCACTGTTGTCTTCCCACCCCAGTTAATAAGATCCTTTCTCCTTGTACCACCACAGATTAACTTTAGCACTGCAGAGGTGAACGAGCTGTGCTGTTGGCTGAATCCCCTAGGCATTGCCTGTTTTTGCCATTTAAAACAGGCATATTCTGCCTCTTGCTATATAGACCAATTCATTACAGATACACAGAGTTTTCTCAAAAGTTTCCCCTTGCAGGATGTGAAGTGCAGTGGGAAGCAAACGCATGCTCTGCCTGCAGTGAGGCTGCTCACAGAACGGATGGGTGTTCAGCTCTCTTAGCCGTGCACAGGCTTAAGCAAAGCAGCATCTTTCTGGCCTCTGACAATTTTGATGATCGAAAAGCTCAAGGATTTGTAGCCTGCCAGTTCTGGTGTTTACACTTTACTGTGTGGCCGCTTCACAGATACTTAATGTCTAATTTATGACATGATCAGCAATATCTTTGTTTCCAAATGGCAAGTTTAAAAGTAGTAATGAGAATCAGAATGTGGCCGGCTTTTAAAATTATGCATTATACAGAGAAAAACTTGAAACTACAAATTTTAAATCTCATAAAAGCTAATCAAATTTGGTAGTATACATACTCCCTCCGCATCTGAGTTTCATAAGCCTCGAGAGCGCTGACAGTGCCTGAGGAGTCTGTTTCCCACACATTCCTTCACCCAGTTTGGAAGAGACTCCCAGGAGAGCCTAGAGATTGTCCCAGCCGTTCACTGGTTTCCCAATCAATAACCTGCTTGCCTTACTCCCGGGTGACCAAAGCGTGCACAGCAGCATGTCGCATTGTCCTGTGTGTGAAATAGAAATGGCGTGAGCACCAGAGTGAAAGGTGACTGGATGAGTCTTGTGTTAAGAAAAGGTAAATGGTGTTTTCCCAAGAGAAGCAAAGGGACTTCCGCCAGGAGGGATCCTCCCGGCTGTTAGTGCTGAATTTCCTTCCGCTGAGTTGCTTTCTTGTCTTTGCTTTTCTGCCAGTCTTACTCTCTAGTGTTCTCTGGACCTTCGTGTTTCACTTTCTCTTCTGCAGCCATGGTCCCGTCCTGGTCCCGAGCAGAGCCTCCCAACAGTGTTTGACTCATGGTGTATACAAGTTCAAGAGTTAATGAAATGTGTTTGATTAATTTATTACAGAGCACTGCCTCAAGTTAAAACAGTTTTGCTCTGTGGAAAATTCTTTCTGTTCAAAAGAAGGTCCTTATTTCTAAGAGCAGAGCTCTGATTTTAATTAAATAAAGAGCATTTTATGCAGTTTTTTTCTAAAAGCTTAAGACTAATTTCTATGGTTACTAGGGATATAAATCTCTAGATTGCTTTAAAACAAAGATTTGTGTTCAGGAGAGAGTTGACAGCTCCCTTTAAGAGAAGCTATTACTTAATTTTACTTTCCTAAGTTTAAACACATAAAAATATTTGTAATGATACCCCAAAGGCATCATAAAAATGTAAAATAATTGTACTCTAAAATATCTAAAATTACAGGAAATAGACCTCATTTTAAAAAATGAACTAGGATTCATGGCTAGGGAACGAGGGTGTGACACACTTCAAAACCGGAGTCTCTTGTTAGAAGGCTTTTTTATGATTAAAAAAAATTTTTGTTAATTGTACAGAGTTTAAAAATATGTCCATTCAGCTAGGAAATAATTCTTTTTAGTCTCATTACTTTTTTTTTTTTTTCTGCAATGGAAGGCACTTCTTTATTAGTTCAAAAAAATATGGAACGCTTCACGAATTTGCGCGTCATTTGTTATACTGTGTGGATGCCTTCAGTCTCCTGCGAGAGAAGTCATCTGTGTGTAGAATTAGACGGGAGCCCTGTGTTTGTATCTGTGACTCCAAATGACACTGTTGTAAGTAAGGATCACTCACAAAGAAGGGCCCGTGCTTACGGGCACTGACACTGCCGGTGCGCTACTCTCCAAGGCGCCCTTCCCTTTGCAGTGCATAGTGGGAGCTAATAAATTGTTCCAGCTTAAAGGTGTGCCGGGGTTTAATAAGCACAGTATGAAACGTTTGTTATAAAGACTGCAAAAAATATTTTCCACTTTTTAATAAATAAAGCTAATCCTCCCCTTCCTTCCCATATGATATTGTGGTTTTTCCTTTGCTGTTTCTGTTTACCAAAATGTTAGCTGGGCCATATATAATAAAACACCCCATTTCATTAGGAAAGCAACATATGACTTATGCAGTATTTATGCTGAAAACTGGATGTTCTGTGTAAGACACTCCTTGGCCCGGACTGCTTCGCATTAGCTCCCATTTATATTTTGACAGCAAAATGGGGGGAAACTGCTTACCCTGTTTTTTCTTTTCTTTTCTTTTTTTAAAGAGACAAGAAAATGCAGTTGACTGTAGGTATTGAAAGTGCTTTGTGCTGCGCATTTGAACAGACATAAACAGCAATCTTTGCAAACGCACATGAATCAGCTTGCTTTTATCTTTCAAGCAAAGTACTTCCCATAGTTTTTGTGGGTATTATTCAAGTTGGGAAAACTTTGGAAGTTTGTGTGAAAGTATAAATAAATTTAGGAAAGTCATGATTAGAGTTTGATAATAAACACTCAGCAGCAAATTGGGAAAGTCTATTAAAGTCAGATGTAGCTTTTAATAATGTTTGCTAAAAACTTACTCCCAAGAAGAGAGAAGCAGTGACTTGGGCGGGATTAGAACAAAGGCTTGGCCGTGATTCAGAATAAAAGCTGAATGCAAATTTTCTACATGAGGTTTCTGGTGTTTTAAAGAGCCTTAATGATCTTGTAGAGGAGACTCCACAGTGCCCTTTGCTAATTTTAATAAGCACAGAAGTCACTTGTTTATCCATATGTGTGTGTGTGTGTGTGTTCCAGTTTAAAAACAAAACAATTTCCAATAAAATTTAACTTTTTTTTTTTTTCAAAATAAATCTATGTGGAGATTTGGGATTCTTCAATGAAGAGAAAAAGTAAATTTATTTAGTTATTGAAATGTACTGTAATACAGGATGTAGATAAAAATAAAATTTTAAACTTCGAATTTGTTTCAAATCCCAAATCTGTTGTGAGCTTGACCTGGGAGCCAGCCCGTGCTTCTGTCCCTTGCTTGCCTCTCAGGCGTGGGGAGCGCCTTCATTTCCCCTGGGGTAATCCCAAAGAGTAGGACCCGCAGCTTGCCAGCTGTTACCTAGGGCTTGAACAGTGCGCAGGTTCACATCTGATCAGGGCCGGCTGAAGGCTCTCACACCGCTGGGCTCTCTTTCCTCCGGAACAGGACTGTGTGATCTTTCAAGTGCGTGTCTGCTTGTTATTGGGGGCACCTAGTATTACATTTTGATAAGTTTTATTGCTAACAAAGTGAGACATGATTTTAAAGTGAAATTCTTTGTTATGATAAAAATAGAAATGTTTACATTTGCGTTTTTAAACACCTTAGTCATCTGAAAAAAGTTGTTCAATGCAAACTTGTCTTTACTCTGTGTACTGTGAAAGCTTTCAAGCGTGAGTTTCAAATATAAAATTTAAATAGAGACTTAAAATATTTTGTGTCCCAGTAAAATAATTTTTGAAAATATGGAATTCAAGTCTGCTAGTTGAGGTCTATTATGTATCCTTATTTTGTTAGCTGTTCCTCTCCACCCTAGAATGCTATAATAGGAACCAAGTATTTTATCCTATTTGAACATTTAAGTAAATTCATTTTTATCAGGCAAGTCTTCATTATGTAAAGTTTCACAGTTGTCAGTTTGCTGTAGTTACTTAAATTCTAGAAACCATGGGGTTTTACATTTTCACTTTTGCAAAGCAAATGTATTAGAACGTTTTGTAACTTATCCCTTGAAGCACTGTACTTTCTACAGCGTGTTTAAAAGAGAGGCCAGAATGAGGGAAAGGAATCTTTGGGTTTTTTTTTGAGGACACAGAATGATTAGGCAAGACCCTGGATTTTCTTGGAATGCCGGCTTCAGTGCTGTTGGCTGAGGCCAGCATACTCTGCCTTTTATTCCCATTCACTTAGCTGAGTGAGGACCCTGGAGCCAGGCTGTGGATCTTGTTACCAAACCCTGTTTTCAGAGCTTCCTGAGAGAAGGAGTGCTCGCTCCCTCCTTTGCTTGCATTTTGCTAAAGGAGAAGTAGGCTAGTGCAGAGCAGAGCTCTTCTGTTATCAGAGCAGTGTTTTCTGTTGAGTGTGAATGATTGGCATCTATCAGGCAGCAGAGACAGTGCATGTCTGTCCTCCCTCTGTGCTGCTCACAGTTGCTTTTGCTGGTCCCTTGATGATGTGAAGCAGAAACTGAACAAGGTAACAGTTTTGATGGTGAGATTAGAGGTAGCCAGGCAGACTGTCTCCTGGCTTTTAGAGACCCTCATAGCTCAGGCCACCCCCTCCCCTTGTTTAGATATTATTTGCTCTTTTGAGTTTCGGATTACAGGAGCAATTGATCTGCATGACCTATCTTGAGAACTTTAACTTTGCAGTGGAAACTTAAACCAAATGTGTATCCTCAAGAGACAAATCATCTTAGGACCAGGCTGCTGTCACTTTGATGTACTGTGCTGCTCACAGGGGACCCCTGCGGTAGAGAGTGCCACCTAGTGGGTGCAGCTTGTGGTTGCTACTGTGGGTGAAAGGCTAGAGAATTAGTCTAATCCTTGTTCTTGGCTCACAAAGAAATGAGTTTTTTTTATAAATTTAAGCTGTGGCCAGGAGTCTAAGAGAATATTCTGGAGAGCATTTGAGTATTATATGTGGTTTGCTCGCTTGGATTTTAATTTGTGCTTGCCTTTGCCATCTTCACACACATTTCCTCCCCTACTGCTGTGTGTGTGTGTGTGTGTGTGTGTGTGTGTGTGTGTGTATGTTCTTCAGGGACTTCATGGATATGGTAGACCAATTCTATTGCTGTAAATTCCATTCTGTCCTGAAGATGAAGATGAACTGATACCACAAGTTGGCTCTGAGGTCATGAGCCTCTAGTGCATAATATGTTTACAGAAACCACACCCCCCCAAAAAAAGTCCTATTTTATAAAACCCCTTTATACATTGTAAGGGCCAATTTACTCTTTAGTGCTTTTTTAAAAAATGGCAAGTTCTTGGTAAAATACCTCTCTCTTTGATTTGTTGAATGGTTGTAGATATATGTTGAGCTGGGAACTATGCTAGGCCTTCAGAATCCCAAATGAGCATGGCACTGTTCTTCTGAGCTTCTTAGCTGTTTACCACAGAAGGGGGTAGACATCATGAGGTCGTACTATAATGGATGTCATTATGCTTATCTGCTAAGGGGTCTCTGCTATGGATGGAAAGAAAACATTAGCAACTGTTTTTGAAGAAACTGATAAGTTAAAATTAATAGGTCATTTTCACGAACTTCGTACAGGGGCAGTAGTAGAAGGTCGCATAATAGCTTCTCTCTGACTTGTCTCTTGGGTTCAAATTTATGTCAGAGTCCAAACTTGGAGGTACATGGCAAAGAATTCAAAACAGCAAGACGTTCATTCTGGGCTTGATTCCGGAGTTTGGATCTTGGCTTTCCATTCGTTAGCTGTATGACCTTGACGTGTTTCCTCATTTGTGCTGAGGAGTAAATGCAGTAATCAATGCAGGGTCTACCCTAGTGCCTGGTATACAGTGCACACTGCATATTGGTACAGATTATAGTAACAGCGTTTGGAGTGTTCCTTCCATTCCCCCCTCTCCACAAATGGAGAGGCAGATGTGTGGGAGCTCTTATGAGCAGTTAGTCTTCCCTCACCCCGCCGCCACACTTTTAGCACACTCTTAGCAGAGCCTTCCCTATAGCAGAGCCTGTCAGCCATGTAGGGCCAGCAGCAATCTCAAGTGCCTAGCTGGAAACTTGTTTTGTGTGCAGGGTGCTTACACTAGGGTTTTACTTGAGAGAGAGAGAGAGAGAGAGAGAGAGAGAGAGAGAGAGAGAGAGAGAGAGAGAGAAGGAGAGTGAGATATCAAGTGAGTCTGCATGCACAGATCTTTGACTTGAGTTCCAGCAAGCAAAGAGCATCTGAAACTCAAAATAGTGGTAGAGAGGTTTGTGCCTAATGACTGTGCTATTTAAGCTTTGGTTAGAGTCTCAGACATCTATGGCCCATATAAAAGTCAGGAACTATGTGTTAGATATTTGTGACTCTTTCTGTAAGGCCAATAAAGAAGTTAAAATAGAATCCCTCCTGAAAAATGAAACTCAAGTTCCACTGTGCTCCAGTTGCTTTTTAAGATGATGAGCAGTGTATGCACAGGGCTGATATTTTGCTTTGCCTCATTTTCCTGTCACCCTCCCATCTCAGCTGTG
The DNA here is from genome assembly GCA_907169655.1 of Acomys percivali. Lineage (NCBI taxonomy): Eukaryota > Metazoa > Chordata > Mammalia > Rodentia > Muridae > Acomys > Acomys percivali. Next base: position 29,457,203 of record OU015747.1, on the reverse strand, counting down.
GGATATTGAGAGTAAAGAAGGATACAATGCAGGCTGTGGTGTAGACTCACGCCAGGGGCAGCTCACTGAGACCTTGAGCTGGCTCCATGGCTTGTCTCCTCCACCTAAGTAAAAGCCCTGGGATTGTTACTTGCCATGTAAGCCTTGCCATTGTCATTTCTGTTGTATATTTACCAGAAACATGTACAATCTGCTCAAATTTGCACCTTTTACAAATTGTCAGGGTGATTTTTTTTTTTTTGTCTACTTTCCCTATACCTTCCTGAGATGTAAACTATTAAAATATTTTAAATTTCTGAATCATAGACCTTGGAAGTTCTTATTTTGAACTTACAGAGTAGGTTAGATACCACAAACACTGCCAGTGCATACAGCCTTGGAACCATGCTCTGCCTCTGTGGCTGTCAGCCTTCCTAATTCTCTGACCCTTTAATACAGTTTCTCATGTTGTGGTAACCCCTCAACCATAAAATTTTCTCATTGCTACTTCATAACTGTAACTTTGCTACTATTATGAATCTGAATATAAGTATCTGTGTTTTCTGATGGTCTTGGACGACCTCTGTGAAAGTAGTTTTGACCCATAGGTTGAGCACCACTGGTCAAGTGGAAGCAGGGAAGGGAGGAGACTGGCCATCTTTAGTCACAGTAGCTTTCAGATAATCAGACGTCCACATCATCCTGGAACTTCGTAGCCAGAAGAACCTTGCATATTTTCCAATCTGACCTTTCCAATGTGCAGTTGAATATTTTGGCACAACAGTGATCCTGAGGTCAGAGCTGGCTCAGTCAATCTGCACCTGGAGGTGCCATCCTGCTCTCTGCCTATATGCCAACCATCCATCACACTTTCTGCTTTCAAGAGAACAGGGCAAATAATGCCTATGCATGGAGGTCAATATGAACAGCGGGCAAGGGAAGGTATATGGTGAGTTAGGAGGCAATGGAGTAGGAGTGGAGGAAAGATTCTGAGGAGAGTGTACTGGGGACAGGCAGGACAGGCTGGTTGGTGGGTGCAGTCCATAGAGAAGTGCCTGGCAGAAACCTGTTGTCTCCTTGGTGTGGCAGGCCTTGGACCAAGGGCCACGCGGTTGGAGAATCCTCACCCCTCTTGTTGGTTTGGTTTCCCAGGGCCTCATCCAGGGAGTATCTTACCTCACTGCCTGCAACACTAGCATGGAATATGCACTTCCACTCTCATCATGACTCCCTAGGCTACTAGCCATAGCCTCTGGTCCATACTTGACGAAGCCACACAGTCAGTCTGTGCCTTTAGTTAGAAAGCTGAGCTGAGCTGCTCTGAGGTTCATGTCATGGGATTTGTGTGTTCTGGTCCCCTTATACTCTGTTCAATAGAATTAAAGGAGGCAGGCCATTGTTTTCACTGAACTCCTACAGATCAAACCTTTAAAATGGAGTCATTCGTGCTAAATGCTGCTGAACTAAACTAAGCGCAAAGGGATTGCAACCCACAGGTTGAAGAACCACTGTTTTAGGGACTGCCACCCCTCCAGACTCTGCCTACAGTGAGGGCCATCATTCTGTACTGGGGAAAGTGGAAAGAGGTAGGCCAAGACCATAATACTTGCTTGCTCAACACTTACTGGAAGAAAGAACCTTTCAGAGACTACTCCTAATGAGCCAGCTGTCTGAGCACAGTGGACAAGCAGGGCCGAGCCAGGCTCTCTGTAGGTGACTTGTCTAGAGATGGAAGCTTCTCTCCTGGGATCTAATTCAGACCTTTCCCAAGGTGACTTCAGCAGGGTTGATGCACTCCAGAGGCACGTTAGTCTGCTTTCTCAGGCATTTAGTAATTGGTGGGATTACTTTTTCAGTTAGGACTGAAGGTAGTAGGCCCCAGGTTAAACCCAGGAACCAATCCTTGTGAAAACTCACTCTAGCTTATCAGAAGCTGGCAAGCTCTCATACTGTAGCACCAGCCCTTCTGGCCATGCTCCACACTAACTGACAGAGCAAGCTGTGTCCACTGATTGAATGAAAAATAAATAATGGTTTTGTGTTAAGAGAACTTTTTACAATATGCCAGGGGGACCTACTAGAGTCTCTTTAATCTTGAACAATGCTTGCTTCTTTCAGAGGCAAATTATGCAGATCGGTACTTAGTGTTCTGAACTCTATCAAGTCTTTGTTGGTAGTGCTGTGCTTGCCAGCAGAACAGAGTTCCTATCGTCTTAGGCCAGGGAGAGAGCTACAAGTCAGACCCCTGCTGTGATCAGAAAGACATAGTTCACTGCTTTGAGCTGCCCAGCAGTGATGTTGCAGCCTTTCTGAGGAATCCCACCATTTTGCACAGGCCTGTTGTTTTAATTTATCTTGCTTTGGGTAATTTACAAAGCACTCACAAAGGAGCAGATAGCCAAGCTGTTCTGTAGGTGACGTACTTAAACAAAACTGGACCTGCCACCATGATAGCAGATGGCAGGCATGTGCCTCTAAGTTCTTTTTGTGTCCATTCCACCCAGTGCTGTACTATAAAAACTTCCCAAACATTTCCAAAGTACACGTGTAGGTGTGAAACAGTGTCCTTTAAATTTCAGCCTGCGCAGAACAGTTAACTTGGAGGAATCCTTTGATTCCAAGCTAAAAGAAAGTACTAGAAAACTTTAAAAGCCCTTGGGGGGAAAAGCCCTACTTTTGAGTGAGGTCCTGGCATTGCTGCTGCTTTAAGGTTAGTACTGCCATCTAGTGGCCATGGGGAAAGTGTGCCGCTGACTCACCGAGTTAGAATTTTCATATTCACTATACTTCTTGACTAGAAAAACCATCAGTGTGAAGGACTGAATTGGTGATCTGGGAGTGGTGGCCACACCTTTAGTCCTAGCATTTGGGAGGAAAGACAAGCAGATTTCTGTGAGTTAGGCCATCCAGAGCATGTTCCAGGCTAACCAGAAGAATTGCTTTTACCAAATCTTATGGGTTATAGACCTTGCTTGTACAGCTTGTAATTTTTCCCCCAACAGACTTAACAGTGAGATATTTTGATGCATCTGGGATAGGAAATAGGAAAAACATGAGGAAGGCAGCTGTGGTAACTAGGAACCATGTCCAGTGTGTGGACTCAGACCTAAGCTTGAGCCTGAGATCTCTATACTGGATTTATGACCAGAGACATACTAATTTTTCTCTACAAGGTTAATATTCCCAACTGGCTATGGGAACAGTGCTGATCAGTGCACATAGCAGGGCCCTTAGAATGAGAAAGAGAATGTGTTTGAAAGTGGGTGTCACTGCCCAGTGTCGGACAGTTTCCACCAGTGTTTGTTAAACAAGTGAACGTTCTAATCATAGTTGAGTTTTCCTTTGTGCTTTTTAAGTGTCTCAGAGTACCTCTTTGAACTTCACTTGTACTACTAGTCAGGACCCTGTGCAAAGCGGAACTAACATGTGCCACACATCTCTAGACAGACCTGGTACGTTGTCTCATGTGCCAGTGCTGAGCATCTTCAGTCCTTCCTGTTCACAGACTTGTGAAGAACACTGTGCATGCCTCCTGGGTGCCTCATGATGAGTCTCAAAAGAGAAGGGAGTGTATTAAAGATAAGCGCTAAGTCAGCATTCCTAGCATGCCACATGGGAGGTGTGCAGAGGTACTTTTAAATGCAGAGCAAAATCAAAACTCTCCTGAGTTAACAGAAAGCCTGTGGAGAAGTGAAAGTTCAGCAGCTCTGTCAGCAAGCGCGCAAAGGCAAGAGTGGGGGTCTGAGTAAGCAGCAGACACAAGACACAAGCAGGCCACTGCTGGCTAGCCATTCTCTTCCCCTCAGAACACTTGTCCCCAAGGACTGTCACCCGAGTTTGACTCTAACTCCCCAATGACATAGGTGTTGTAAGCTTTGGTTTGGTTTCTGGGGATGAGGCTGGAACCAGGGCTTCGAGGATCCTAGATGAGGCTACACCAGCACTCCCACGGTAGGCTTTCTCCTATTAAACTTGAAGACAGCCAGCTCCAAGTACCGGTTTTACAACCCATTGCTTCCTGCTCATCTGTGGGAGCACCCATGAGGAGAGTGGGGATACATGTAGATTTAAATCATTGTCCAAGTTGTCGCTCACTGTGCTGCTCCTAGAAGTTCTGATTATATATAGCCACAGCTTCAGCCTCAGGATCCATCCCTACAATCCCTGAGAGAAGAATCTATTGTCTGTGAGACTAGATACAATATACTTAAAAAGAAAACAAACAAACAAACAAACAAAACTGCCCCACATTGAGCTCATGAGGTGTACTTTCTGGTGCAGTTTGTACTTTCCTTTGGTGCTAGTGTCACAGGTCACCATAGTTAGAGGAAGAAGCAGCGTTGGTAAGAGACCAGAGCCCTTGTGAATTAGCCTGGTAGTGACTGTGAGATCCTAAAATCAAAGTTGTGAGCCAGGTTTGGTGGCTCATACCTGTCATCCTGGCACTCTGAGTATGGAGGGAGAAGGACCACAGGGTCAAGGCAGTCCTGAGCTACACAGCAAGACCTTGTTTTAGACACACCCCTCCCAGCAAAATTAGAAGCAAAGTTTCTGAGTTTGCAGCTTCAGAACCTCCTTGCAGCTGTGCTCTGCTATGTGGGAAAATTGTGTGCTCACTCAGTGTCTGCCTGTCTGTATAAAGTGTTTGGCATCTTTTCAATTGTAGATTTCTCACATTGGGAAGCTGAGAGATTTTCTCCTGGAACACAGGAAGGATTATATTAATGCTTACAGGTAAGTGGGTTCTTATTTCCATGACTTTGCTTATACTGGGGAAGGTCAGTATCCTGGTGTGCTTTCTGTTGCTGTGATAGATAACACCATGACCAAATGAAAATTGGGAAGGAAAGGGTTTATTTCTTCTAATACTTCCATATCAAGGTCTGTGATTGAGGGAAGTCAGGACAGGACTCTCAGCAGGATCCTAGAGGCAGGAACTGATGCATAGGCCACAGAGGAACACAGCCTACTGGATTGCTTTGAATGAATTGTTCATCCTTCTTTCTTACACACCCCAGACCACCTGCTAGAGGTGACACCACATGAATTTTTAATGAAGAGAATGTTCTGCAGCCATGCCTACAGACAGTCTGGTGGAGGCTTCTTCTCAGTTAAGTTTCCCTCCTCCCAGGTGACTCCAGCTTTCATCACATTGATAAATACTCATTAGCACTTCAACTACGTAATGGGCGGGGGTGGGGTGTGGGGTGGGGGGATGGGGGGTATCTGCAGAATGAAGCAGAAAACCATGGCAGCTTTGTGCCAACTCACTGGTCGCCACATGGTAGCAACAGGCTCTTCGGTCTGTGCGTTTCTCTGGACCATTCTCTACTAGCAGGTGTTACTTGCTGCCTGATGTGGGTAATACCAGAGACACATGTGTCTATGCCACCCACACCTGGGGAGGAACGAGGTTTTTAAGGTTCTCCTGAGCTGTTTTTACTCATGTTTGGCCATCCCTGCCTGTGACTCTGGATTTTCCGGTTTGGAGACATTCTTGTGAATCTATTTCCAGCCTTCAGTCTTGAGCCTGTCACTGGGTCATGTTTTTCTTGCCAGTTCTCTTCTGGTGGCAAGCTTCTTTGAAGTTTTTCCAGAAACAAATCCCTCTGGCCTGGCCTTTGCGTCTAATGGCACATCTCACAAGTGCTTTACTCAGCCCCTCGTGTACGTATGGTCACATTCCTCCTGGTGGTGAAGTTCCATTTCTAGTCAGTAGCCATTTGCTTGCGTCACCATCTGAGCAGATCCACTGTGAGGATCTACTGCATTGGTATCGGCTCACCTCCTTTTAAACCAAGCCTCCTAGGCGCCTTTGCCATGGTTATCCTGCCTTCCCAGTTTTCCCCTTTCTAGCTGCAGGGCCTGCTCAGATGAGGTACTCCTATTTCCACACATCCCCCTTTCAGCTTCAGCCCTCAGCTTTTATGCCATAGAGTTTATGGAGGGCAGAGAAGAGTCCATACATGTTGGGGCTTTAATTGAACTATGTCTTCTGAGAGGCTCTCTATACTCCCCCATCAGACAGAGCTCTCCTGTTAGTGTCTATTTCTTTTCTCCATCGTGTGTATTTTCTTTATAACATGAATGACAGTGTATAATTATTTAATCAGTTAATGTTTTTGTCACTAGTTTATAAACTTTATGTCAAGAGACCTTATTACTTATTAGCCTCTCATTCATATTTCCATAATGCTTCAGCTATGTGCTCTACTCAGTCATTATTTCTCAAATAAAACATAAGTGATCCCCTCATATCCCCAAGATCCATGGCTAGCCACTGGTTCTCACCCACAGGTGTTTTGGCAGCATCATAAGAGACTGTGTTACAACAGTGGGAGGAGTGCTACTGGCATTTGGCAGGTGTGGGACAAAGGCATGCAAACACCTTGCAGTGCACAGCACAGCCTTCCAGAGCCACGGGGCGGCTGGCATGGACCCTGAAGGAGCTGCCCCAGCCTGACCTGATCACTGTTGACACACACAAGGATCTGTGAACACCTTCCCAGGGCCTTCTGCAGTTCTAGATGCTTAGAGTGCGTCGGGGAATAAGGCAGAAAACTGTCTCTCCCTTATATAGCCTGCATGCTTGAGACTTGCCAAAGAGTTTCCGGTGACCTGTAAAGACAGAGCGAGCCATGGTAGACTCCTCTGAAGCTTGAACTTCCCAGCAAGCTCTTATCCTTCCTACCTTGCCTCATTCTCCCTCCTTTCCATCAGCTGCAGAGAACTTGACAGTCCCACTTGTGCTCTGTGCCCCATCCCCAGGGCTTCTGAAACCCAGCTCCGTACATGGTTCCCATTGGATCTGACGATCTGACTCTCTTCTTCCCCCCCAACTCTCACACTTATCTTGCTTCCTCCCTAAGCCACACTATTTCATTTCATGGCCAAACATCAGGGTCTGCCAACTCTGGGAGGAGGGTTAGCACCTCAGACTTTGTGTGCCATGCACGCTTTCTGCCACATCGATTGTTTGTTGTTTGGCTTATTGTCTTTGAAAGATCACATAGAACCGGGCCTGAGGGCTGGCTTTGGCTGTAGTTCCCGACCACTGGTACATGCCCATCATCCTCACTATTTGTTGTGCTGGAATCCTGCAAGGAGAGCTCCATCACTCTCTCTCTTCTCCCAGGTTTATTCTCTCAAATTGTGTGTAAATGGAGTAACACAGAGCACACAGCATGCCTACCTTCTAGTACACAACACACTCATTTTTTAACAATTTCTTCTCTTTTGTATTCCATTATGCTGAATTATCATAATTTGATTACTCATTTGCATAGGAAATAGATGTTTCCAGGTGCCACTGTGACTGAACGCTTTCTGAAGTCTTTGTGGACATAAATGTTCATAAATAGCACATAAATGTTCCTAAATAGCGAGGAGAAAGATTGATTGGCCCTTCACATGGCAGATGTGTGTTTAGCCTTAAAACAAACTCCCAAGCGCCGGCCCAGCAGCGCAGTAGATAATGCTTCTGACTGTGGATCGCAACATTCAGAATCAGCTATGAAACAGCTTTGCAAGGTGATTTTACACAGCCCACCACAACAGAAGAGCTACAGGTGCTCCATATCCACGCTGATGTCTGGTGTGAGTGGACTTTCATTATGATCATTCAAAGTAGTGTGAAATAGCATCTCATCACACTTTAAATTAGCTCCTAAAATGTCTTACACCTTGGCTTCATCACAGCAGGGTTGTCCCTGGGTGTCCCCAGGGCATTGGATCCATGTCATAGAGGTGTTCAAGACGCTCATGGAATGGCATGGTGTTTTCATGCTCACGTGTGCTTACCAGAATTGTCCTAAATGCCCGATGGTGTCCAGCACAGGGTCAGTGTGTAAGACACTTTCTGCTGTAGCATATGGGAGGACAAAGAAGAGCCTGTGAGCTCTCAGTGTGGATGCTGTCATCCTGCTCTCAATTTCCAGGATAGTCTGTGGACTCTGCCTGTACGAATGCACTGCAAGTGCAGAGGACAAACTTTGTTAGTTAGATTTTCATCCCTGTGACAGATACCCAACAGAGCAACTTAAACAGAGAGGATTTGTTTCCTGATTCCAAGTTTCAGTTATTGGTCAGTTTGCTTTATTCCTGTAGGCCTGGTAAGGCAGAGAGTCATGACAGAGATTGTGGCAGGGCCAAGTTGCTCACCTCTTAGCAGCCAAAAACTCACAGAAATAGCATAGCTGCCCCCTTCAAAGACAAGTCTACTGACACGCTTCCTCCAGACAGGCACTAGTTGCCAGTAGCTCTTGAAGCTGTTCATGGACTGACGATCCCGTCATGACTCAGTACTAACCAGCTGGGCACCAGGCCTCCAACATAGGCCTTTTGAGGGCCACTTCATAGTCAGATGGAAGTCTTCTTTGGCCCCACACCCTCAACCCTCATTTGTCCATCAGTGAGGTGCACTCCTAAGTACTAATGCATATTTTGTCCCATTTAGTCCTTGAATTCCCTTTACCCATTATTACTGAGTGTCTGCCATGTGAGGCCAAAGACAGACATTTTGCTCTTTGTTGCACAATCAGGCTGCATTGTACACAGGAGGGGCAAAGCGCACACACACACACACACACACACACACACACACACACACACACACAC
>OU015747.1:29433321-29448598 GCA_907169655.1 Acomys percivali | reverse complement strand
CACACACACACACACACACACACACACACACACACACACACACACACACACACTAGAGCTCAGGGTTTGGAAGATCCTGGTCTTGTAGGGGAACAACATGTCCTTGAAGAAGTGACACTTGAGCTGGGGTCTGAAGGAAGAGAAGACACCCTGTGATACAAAGGGGGGAGGGGATTCATGTGTCAAGGGAATATACCGCCTAGCCTGAGAATAGTGGGAGCCTCCTCTCAGAGTGTTGACCCAGCAGCTGAAGAGGTGTGGTGCTATCTGGAAAGCCAAGAAAGTATTTGGCCAGAATGGCCTCTGGCTTTGATTCTAGTTGTTAGCGCACAGCAGCACTGTGGCACAGGCATTTGGTCCTGCCCTGGCTACAGTATGGCTTCACTGTGAAACTCACCAGATCATCAGAATCTGGCCATATTTGCCATAGAAGCGACATCACCACGAGCCTCTTTCTCAGACTCTTTATGAAACAACTGTTTGCATGTCAGGTTCTCTACTTTTTAAAAAGTCCTCTATGCAAACAGAAATATTTCATTTCACATTCCTCAACAGAGAAATTCATATGCCAGGTGAATATGAGCAGTCTCCAACACTGTTCCCAAATGTAACAAGCAATTTTATGCTTTTAAATGTATTTCATTTTAGTGTCTCCAAATACCTTGAAACATCATCCTGATACCTTAAAGTCTGCCGTTAACTGGCAGGTGAACACTAGATGGCAGTGTAAATTTTATTTCTGAAGGTGTGTCCCAGGTACTAATTCAATAGATTGTTACCCAGAAGCTGCAGTGATTTGAGGGAACTACAAGTCACCAGAGCCTCAGCAACTCCCATCTCTTTTCCTTAGTCTCTAACAACTGAGGTTGCAGGTGCAATTTTATAGACCCTTCATGAAATTCTCTTGTCCTGCCAGTAGCACTCATGCAAGCATGTTGACCATTCCCAAGGCCCTCCTGGCTTGCTATATATATGTGGAACTCTGTGATAGTATTGTCACCTGACAAGACCCGGAATCACCTAGGAGATAAGTCTCTGGGTACCTGTGGGGAACTAGCTAGATTAGCTTAACTGATGAGGGAAGACTCACCTTAGCTGCAGGGAGGAGCCCTCCCTGGGTGGGACTGTGAAGTAGGCAGGCTGAGCGCCAGCTTTCCTTGCTCTCTGCTTCCTGACTGGATGCCGTGTGACCATCATTCCAGCTTTGGCTGCCTTCCCCTCCCTTCCACAAGAGTGCCTTGGGCTATAGGCTGGGATAAAGCCTTTCACTCTTGAGTTGCTTTTGTCACAGCGACAGGAAAAAAAAGATGGGGTGGGGTGGGGTGGAGACAGGCTCCACCCATAAAGTATCACAGTACAAGGAGAGCGAGGACTCGTATATGCCCAGACTAAGCCAATTTTCCAGAAAAAGCTAAAACTACAAAGAACATTGTGCTAAGGCTTGAGTGTGTTGAACATAATACTAGCTGTTAAGAGGTGCAAGATTTTGAGTGAGGAGAAGATAAGACAAAGGGCTACAGTGTCCAGTTCCAAGCTACTTCTGTTATAAAGACCTGAGGTTTCATTCACATTAAAACTTAAAAGTTCCTTGTTAACAACCCCATTGCCTTGGAAAAGCATCCAGCCAGGTAGAAGGTGAGTTCTGTGGAAGGTAGTCTGGCTCAGGCCACCTCTGGCTACTGTAAGAGTCTAGGAAAGCCATCTTATCTCCAGGATAGGTCCTGTCCACTGCCTATTTCTATACAGGCTGTTAGCTAAGGTCAGTGTTTAAATGGTTGGAAGATGAGAGAAAAGAAGATAACATTTGCCACAGTTGAAGTGATATGAAATTCCAGTTTCAGTGCTGTTGGGAGAATAGTGCCGTTGTAGCATAGTTTGAACCTGATTGTGATGGAGGAAGGAACATAGCAAGTTTCCAGAGTTCCAAACTGCACAGCTCTGACCGGTATCTCACCCACCACAGCCCCAAGCCTGTCTCTTCCCAGACATGGGCATAATTGCATCACTTACCCACTTTGAGCAGCACATAGAACTATGTCCCTGAGATTTCTTTACTCATCAGCAGCCCAGCAGTTTATAGAAATCCAGCCTTTTAACTAGCCCTTACACCTTAGTTCCAGCCTACTCTGGTCTGCTGACTTTGAAAGAGCATGGGCTTTGGGAACAGGCACACACTGTCCAATTTGGCTAGGTGTCAGTCACCGTGTACAACTCACATCACGTCTCTGTGCTTCTTTTCCTCCTGATGAAATGTGAACTGTGCTCTCCTGAGGATTAAATGAGGTCTGTGTAAATTCCTGGCACACAGAAGTCCCTTGGTGAGTGATGACTGAGTTAACTCCCATGACCCAGGATGCCCTGACCATCAAACAAAGCCTGGGTGGGGGTAAACTAGGCCAACAGGCAGAGCTCAAGACTGTAGGTGAGCTGTTTTGTGGTATTCTGGCCCTAAACTAGACTCAGTCAGGTTAGTGCCACTAAGCAGTCTCAGTCCCTGGCTTCCAGCCAGCAGACCCAGGTGCTTTTGCTAGGAAAGAGTGGAATGGAGGGAACCTCTGCTCTTTGTGGGCAGGCAGTCTAGGATAAGGCTAGGTGCATGCCCAATTCCTTTGGCCGGAGAACCTGTCAGGGAAATTCCTGTTCCTCTCTTGGGAGTCTGAAGAGGGGGAAGCCAGGGTTCACTCTGGGGAAGCTAATACCCACAGGAAAGCCAGAACAAGGGAATAGGCGTCACCACACTGTGCTGTCCCTGAGATGGAGACAAGCATCCCTCATCTGCTCCCACCAAGTTGTAGACTGTTACCAGCCTTTCAGCTTTCCAGCCCTCCCCCTCCCAGTGCAATGTGCTGGCCTTGGCCTGCTCCTAGGAACATTTTATAAGAGTGTAATCACAGAATTGAAAGAGTATGGGTTGAAATATTGCCTTTAGACCATGAGGCTTTGTTAGTTTGACATAATTAGGAAGCTATAATTTTTTCCAGAATGTAGACCTCAGACTTTATTGACCCATTTAATTTTTTTAATAATGACATTTTACTAGAGCAGAACAGCATGCGGCCTAGGCAGCCTCTGGCTGGATCTCACAATGACCTTAATTAAAATAATTTCTCCACTCTATACCTCTTCCATGATACCCTGGCAACAAAACAATGCCACTTGGCAAAACAACTTTGTTGGTTTCTGTCATTGCTCCTAAAAGAATGACAGCGCTGTCAGTTTTCAGTATCCAAGGTTAAGTGGGTGTGTGTCAAGACTCCCCTCCTCCTTGAACAATCAGCATTCTCAGATTGGCCTTTAGACCTTCGCTCTCACTGAGCTGGCCTCCATTAACTGGGAATATGAAGCCTATTAAATATGAAAAATCAGATGCCAGGCAACAAATGTAATATGGAGAAGTTTACTATAGGAGTATGGGAGAGCCAGAAAGGGGGAGGGACGCCCCAGAGAGAGAGACAGTGACAGAGAGAGAGAGGACAAGGAAGAGAGTAGCAAGAGAAAAAGGGGAACAAAAGAGAGGAAAAGAAAGGAAGAGAGCTGAAAAGGAAGAGAAGAAGAGGGCCTGTACAAACTGGGAGAGGCAAAACGGAGCTAGGGGTGCTGTTGGGGTTTAGGGCCCGAGCAACAGGAAGGAATGGATAACTACCAGCACGGCCTAGGGAAGGCTGCTGGGGAGCATGTTTGAAGAGAGAGGTCAGGGCCTTGGCTTTAGACCTCTATGCAATGCAGAGTGAGATCTGAGTGGGGCTGCCGAGTAGGTCCATGTTCCAAGTTTAGCGACTTCCTCCTCCGACTGAGTGGTGGCACTTTAGAGACCCTCCACGGTTCCTTCAGACCTGCTTGTGTTCTTCTGGGTCTTAGCCGCACAGTGGAGAGAGAGCCTTTGCCCTGGCCAGGCCTTCCGAGCACATGCTGGTGCCAGGCAGCCTGTCTTCAGAGCGCTGTGCTCTTCTGCTGAGGTCGCTTGCCTCAGGTCCCAGTGCTTCCTCTGCTCCTTTGTGCTCTCTTTGTTCTTGAGCACGTGGGCCCAGATCTCAGCGTCTGGTAAGCTTTGCCTGCAGCAGCTGTTCTGTTCCGGGCACTTCTGCATCCCTGGTTCTTCCTTTTTGAACCTCCTGCCATCACCCACACCTACCATTCTCCCACCTGTATGTCTCTCTTGTTGAAATAGGAGTTTTTCTATGTAGCCCAGGCTAGCCTTGAGCTCCAGGTCCTCCTACCTCCCCTCCCCAGTCTTGGGTTCCAGCGAGTGATCCACCACACCCAGCAGTTTCTTTCTGAAATTTAAGTTCTACAAAATTTTCCATGCCCCAACCCTTTATAAGTGCTAGGAAACAGACTAGAGAGGCTGCACATATATCTAGATCAGTGGCAAACACTTGTTTGTTATGCATGAGGCCCTGGGCTCAGTCCCAGCATTGAAAGGGAGAAGAGTTGGTAACAAAAAGCAACAAGTGAGGCAAACAAATGAAGGTGGAGATGAATAAGGCAAGATTCTTATCTCAAGGTCAGTAGCCCTGGGCCTGACCTTCCCTCACCTTTTCAAATGACATGTTGTCACCTCATTTCTCCTTTATCGCATCCAGTCTTTCTATTGGCTACAGAGTTCCTGAGCAGCTCTGAGGCCACTAAGGACAGCACGCCCACTGTCCTATGTCCCGCCAGTTTGAAGCCCTCACTCTTCTCTCCTGCATATATTGTTCTGCTTGCCTCTCTCAGCCGTGCCGGCCTTTCAGGAATCAACTCTGAACTCTGCTGCCTCACTGGCCATGGTGGCACACACCTGTAATCCGAGGGCTTAGGGGGTGGGACTGGGAGATTCAGAATTCCAAGGCCATCCTCAGCTACCTAGTGAGATGGAGGCAGGGGTGACCTCCATGAGACCTGATTCCAAAAGACAAAACAAAGAAGCATTCTAGGGCTCGAGAAGTCTGGGGCTCTTGAGCAGGCTGCCATGGTCAAGCTGCAGCCCTGCTAATAGCTGGCTTTGTACCCTCTCTGTGCCTCAGTCGCTTCGCTTGTAAAGTGGGAATATAACAGTGCCTACCTGGACATTTTGAGAATTAAATAGGTAAATATATGTAGCCCGCTAGATTAGAACAGTGGTCAGTGCCAGTGTGTGGAAAGCCTGTGCTGTGTACTGTAACACATCTATATGCACAGTCCTGTCATCACCTATTTGATAGTTTATTGAAAGCAAAGTCTGTATTCAGCTCCTGTGTGTATCCCAGGCATTAACAACTTAATTTCATAATGTGTATTGACAATGCATATTACATGCACAGTATACATTATAAAAGTTACTGGCAATGTGACATACCCTGTAAAAGCAAGGTTATGGTCTTTAACTTACCACACCCTTCAGCACCCGGCATAGTAAAGTGCTTGCTTGCTGTTTTCTGCCTGTTCTTCATCCTCAGCTCATAGCTGCTTCTATATAAAATTATACTCAGGAGAAGGTCAGTGATGTTTTGACCCTGAACTTGTCATTTCTTAATGTCCCAATCAACCGAATCAGAAGGAGAAACATATTCCTTTAAATTTCTGAGCCAGTAAATAAACTTGTATTTTCACTTTCCCCCACCTTTTTCCTGGAGTAAATTGACAATTCAAACTCATACCTCACATAGTCTGCTCTAACTGAATCTTCTACTTAGATATAGTGAGACCTGTAACACAATTATTTTTCTACATAATCAAGGAAATAAAACTCAAAGATGTTTCTTTATGCACATCCCATGAGAATAGTTTGGAATTATTTTCAAGATATGTAACCTTTTCAGAACAGTAATGATCTTGTTACTGTAGCTTCACTTGTGGCCTTGGTGGCTTTAGCCTGCTCTGCTTCAGGTGCACACTGTGTATGTATCTCATGCTCTTAAAACATGGTGGAGCGGCAGCGTGGGGAGCTGTTTTGTGAGTGTTTCCACTCGCCACATGTAAGGCCCTAACTTTGGCCTGGCATCTTTGGCTCCGTACCATCAGCTCCTTCCCTCCAGCCTTTTGTCTTGCATGTGATATCTGTCCATGCACCAGACCTGCGTCCTAGGTTCTTCCTATGCCTCCATACCCAGGAGTCTGTATTGCCTGTCAGAGCCTCTCACATCTATCACCTTCCCACCCCCATGGACACTGTCTGTACCTAGCCTTTCTAATTCTCTTGGACAATGGCAGTGGTCCCTCAACTGTGACTAGAACACCTGAGGTAAGGATTCTTCAATCTCAAGGCAGCCGGCTATGGAGAAACCACTCAAAGTACAAATGGCTCTGTTTACACCAACACTGGGAGAGAAGGGTGGAGTGTCTGTGTTTGAATTTTAAATAAGTACTCACTGTAACACTGTCTTAGGAATGGCAGCCATGTGCCAGCCACGTCAGTGCAGAGGTACACTGAGGCCAGGTGCCTGGTTTACATAGGACCAGCCTTCCTGCTCCTTTCCCTGCTTCACTCACATGTGCCCAGGTGTGGAGTAGATGTTATATGTTCACTCAAACCATCACCCACAGGGTGGAGAATTGTATCTGGCCTTTGTCTCCATCCTCTGTCAGGGTATACCTTCTGCTCTGCCTGTCCTGCCCAGCACCCCATCCCATATGAGCTGGCCACATTCCACTTTGAGCCCCACTGTCCACTTCTAGAACAGCACCTCTCAGTGCTGTTCTTTGCACTCTCTGCTTCCTTGTGGTGAGTGCCTTTCGTGGAGATCACAGAAATGAGCCTTACTCAGTTCTGAACCTTAGCCTAGTACTTATCCTAAGAGGGCTCATACACGTGAGAGTGAATGACTTGTGAGCATTAAATAAAGGGATCAGATACATATAAAGCACTGAGGACAGGCCTGGCATGTGCTCAGTGTCTGGCCAGTGTTAGTCAGGCACTCTGTGCTGCATGTTTTTACTGGGGACACAGACACAGGCAGACACTTGTCTCTCCCACAGACTCTTTGGTATTTCTGGGAACAATAAATGCAATGGAAAAAAGCAAAGCATGGTCAAAAGCAGATAACAGCACAGCAGAGGTGAGGGTCAGAGGTGGTCCCAGCTCTGTCCCAAAGAAGAGAAGCGGAGAGCAGCTTCAGAGTGCAGACACACTCATCTCCTGATCAGCACAGCATGACAGAGTAATGTTGGGGAGTGCCATGGGAGACCTGAGTAGGTGATGCAGCGTGCAGTCAAAGCCTCTGTTCCTAGCAAAGCTGTGCACCACAGCCTATTAGATTGGCCTGCTTCTGTGGAAGCTATGTAGAAGACTACCTCACAGCCTT
Organism: Acomys percivali; assembly: GCA_907169655.1. Lineage (NCBI taxonomy): Eukaryota > Metazoa > Chordata > Mammalia > Rodentia > Muridae > Acomys > Acomys percivali. Next base: position 29,441,336 of record OU015747.1, on the reverse strand, counting down.
CTGCTTCACTCTCTAAATCATTCTCTCATTGGTTGGTCTGCCCCTACCCCAAGTCTTAGCTTCAGTGTCACTTGGTCAGAGAAACCTTTCTTCTAGACACTCTACCCAGACTGCATTATGTTCTCACTGATGCCACCCTCACATTTTCTTCTTCTTTTTCAGCCATAATATGTCTGAATATGGGAGGATGACGGACACAGAGCGAGACCAGATAGACCAGGATGCTCAGATATTCATGAGGACCTGTTCAGAGGCAATTCAGCAACTCAGAACAGAAGGTGAAGTGCTCTTGAAGATGCCAACCAGTCAGACAACTCAGGGTGCAGCCACTTAGCATTCCCTCTTACTTTCTGAAAGACATTTAGGATGTAAAACTTTGAAATCCTCCTTCCTGGTCAGTCTTCTGAGCTGTTCGAAGCCCTGAAAAGACTGTCACTCGGGTTAGATAAATGGAAAGCAGGAAGGGGAAAGACCTCTCTAAACAGAATCCATAACCTACCAGAGGCCAGCGTCAGAGGGGACAAATTGTGTGTGTGCAAACGTTCACACATTTGTGAAGACATGCCTGTGTGGCTATGTCCTGAGTGGCAGGATGGATGCATGTGGCTAAGGAGAGAATAGTATTCTCTAAGATCTACCTGTCCTATCAAAGTTAGCTCCCATGTGAGACATCATGGTAGGGAGGAGGCTCTGCAGCCATGACTACAAAGCTTTGTGCCTCAGCTCAGCCACATGCTAGCTCCGCAGACTTGGACAAGTAATTTCATCTCCCTGGGCTCAACTTCTTCATTCAGACAGCACAGACAATAATTAGGCATATCTGTTAGGTTCACTTAAATTCTTACAGCATGCTCAGAACTGTGTCTGGCACTAGGGGCCTAATGTTATCTCCCCTTTGTCAGGTTTCATCCCTGTTGAGGAGCTAGGATAACTTCCCAGTTGTGTCTTCTTGGTTCTTAAGCACATACATTAATACTACAGAGATCAAAGCTGCCAGGTGCTCTTGGGCTCATGGCAGACTTCTGGTGGAGAAGCTTCTGAGAAAACATTGATTGGCCACTGGGAAAGCCAGAAAGCTTGCCAGAAAAATATGCTGCATACAACATTTAAAACCTCTGTGTGCAGCATTGCAGAGTATCCAAGTCATGATGTGAGTTCCAGGTTCTATAGCCCTCTAGTAAAAACACAATCTGTGCCCCAAACCCTTAAAGACATTAGGCATTTATGTGATCTTGGGCTACTCGTTGCCTCTGAACCTCAGTTGACTCATCTGGGGTAGCGCTGTCAAGCCCAGCACACTGGGCACGCAGCCTCTCCACCAACAGCAGCATCTTACCATAGGAGCTGGCCCAGGCTTCTGTGTGGCATCTCGTCCTTGTGGCTCATTAATGTGAAAGGCTCTTGGAGAGCAGCATAGTATGGATAGTGCCACTCAGTCTGTAAGGGGAGACGGCAGCTGCTGTAAGCTGAAAAGAACTCTGGTGGAGGGTGTCTGTGGCCCAGCATGTGATTTAAGCATGTCATTTGAAGGTGAGCCTGGGTACTGGATGCTGCTAATACAGCCAGGTCAGCATTCCGGAAGGAGCTGATCAACTCAGCTTCCCCAGTGCTGTAATAAGCTATAAATTATCCCACTGCAGTTTCTATGGGTTTAATCTCTCACCTGGTGAACTCTAATAAATCTTGCTCTTAAAAATGTAGTCTCACTTGACACAAGGCTGTTTTATAGCTGTGCTTTTGAACATGCTCTCAATGTGCTCCGAGGAAGCTGTTTTGTAGGGTCCTTGAGCATAGACCTGAGTGCTGTCCTTTTCTCTTACAGCCCACAAGGAGACACATTCCCAGCAAGTGAAGGAGCACAGGACTGCGGTTTTGGATTTCGTTGAAGATTACTTAAAAAGTATTTCATTTTTTTCTAAAGGTCGAATTTGGTATTTCATAAGAGATGCAATTTAGAGTAGAGCTTTGCTAGTTGAAGACCATAGTGTCGCATTAGTTTTAATGGTACCCTTGCATTAGAAGCCACTTTAAATGGTCTCTGTTCTGGTATTTTCTGCTTCAACAGGGGTGTGTAAGCTTTACTCTGAACAGAGAGCCATCCGAGTTAAGCGCGTGGTGGATAAGAAGAGACTGTGAGTATTGCTGCCTTTGCTCTTCCTGCCTCGGGTAGAACAGGGGCAACAGGGATGGCAGCTGGAGCTGCTGAAGCTCAGACTCTGGGCTGCTGGGCCAAATGCTGTCATAGGAGCTGAGGACACACTGTGTGTCAGGTGGTACTGCTCACTCTCTTAGCCCACGGCAGCCCAGGAGGCAGAATTTCTCTTTCATTTCCTGATGACACCGAGGATCAGCAGGTTTTAAACTCACATGACCCTCACAGCCTCCTATTGATATTGAGCACTTACCTAATTTCTTTTTCTTTTTTGTTGGGAACAGTAGGGAGACAATCTGGCTGTGAAGTCCATGCTGACTTCAAACTGGCCTTGAACCTGTTATTTTTGTGCTTCAGCATTCAGAGTGCTGGAGTTAGAGGTGTGTGCCACCTACCCAGATTCCCACCGTTTCTTAATAATCCTGTAAGGTAGGACACTTGGAGCTATTTGACCTTGGTCTCTGCCCCCATACCTCCATCTCTAAAAGAGTTTTCTGGAAAAGGATTTTCACAGTGACTAGTGCTCCCTGTGTTGCTCACAGCATGACAGAACATATTCAAGATGCTATGTGCACTGAGCGCATCTTTCCCTCCACTCCAGCACCCATTTTGGCATGGTGGCTGCCAGTTTGCCCAGGGATGAGCCAGGGGAACAGGTCTGGTTCTGGTGATGTATGATTAGCTGTCAGTATGGGGACAGTTCTCACAGCCCCTAGGAAGGAGAGGCAGATGTGTCTGCTGTGCTGTTGCAGGTGGAGACAAGAAGAGGCCGCAGCAAATGTGTCCTCAGTCCTGCTACTAGGCAGAAGTTGCCTTTATAGTCCACACTGATGTCGGTCAGATGGAAAATGTACAGCATCATCCCTGTCAAATAGCTGTCCTGTGATTACTAGAGCAGAAGAACTTGGGAGACTGTGACCCTTCATAGTGTAGCCTAGGCCTCTGCTCTTAGGCTTCTTGAGACAGTCTCTGTTCTTCTCAGGCAGGCCTTGAACTCTGGTCTTACCACCTCAGCCTCCCAGATGGTGGTATTATGGAGAGTTGCAGGCATTTGTCACCACCATGACTTCTTTCTAGTTCTTTCCTCATCTTTAGACACAAGACAGCTGCTTAAAACATACATGTAATTTTATATGTAATTTTATGCCTCCCTTATGCTTAGGTCTCACAAAGGCCAAATATGGTCTATAGTGCCTATATCATAGCTTTTGTTTCTGAATCAGTCCCCAGTACATCCCCTCTGTCAGGCCTATGTGTGACTTTGTTCTAAAGGAGCTTTGCTTTTCTCATGCCCAATCCTGACCGAACCTTTTAGGTAGCCTGCTCTGTCATTCTGGTGAACAAAATCATATTCATCCTTCCAGATCAACTCAAGTGTCATCTGTCCTATGAAGTATTCCAGCTGCCACCACCAGCATTGTTTTGTCTCCCTCCTTAGGAGGTTTCCCGTGTGTTGTTTACAGTCAGATGCATCTCTCCCTCCCTCCCTCCCTCCCTCCCTCTCTCTCTCTCTCTTACACACACACACACACACACACACACACACACACACACACACACACACACACACACACACACACACACCACAGCCATGATTATCATGGAAGGTTGGTAGGTTATTTCTATCTACTGTTCCGTTTGGGTTACTGGTGGCTGTCATTAAGTTAACTTGAGGAGCCCAGCTGCTTGTGTTCTGTGGCATTATTGTCACTATCTCGTTTGTCTGGTGAAGGAAAACGTACCTGTTGAGGTGCAGCTTGATGGCTCACTGTTTATCTTAAGAGTGAAGATGGTATTATGTGGTAGCTTTTGTTCTTGTAGAGGTGTCACATCTATCTACCGTACCAAAGAGCACGGTAGTACTGAAAATACTTTGCTCATTAAGCCAGAAGTATTCCCAGCTGACCACTCTGCACTTTCCTACAACGGCTATATTGCCTGTAAATGATAGTGTTGTCACTAAAGGTACCTGCTTTCATCTACCCTGATGGCATTTTGCTTTTTGAGCTGATGGTGGTGCCTGCTGCCTCGATCTAGAGTGGGATGCCTACCCTGGGTATTCTATCTGTCTGCTCTTTTTTCTGTAAAACTCTTAAGTTCTTTGGAGGTAGAGATCAGTGTCTTCTGTCTTTCTGGCCAGTACATTGAGCAGAGTGTGCTACAAAATAGATAGATGCTCAGCCATTGGTTTCTCACTGAAGGAGATGTCAGATGGGGCATGGCTGCTCACTCCTGGCTAATTGAGTCTACAGAGTGAAAGTTTGAAAACCAGAAATATGTGCAACAATATTTGATGTAACATTGACATAAATGGCCCTGTCATCCATTCCCCATGGATTTTAAATTCACCTCTTTCCTCTTGGTCTCCTTAAAATCTCCGGTATCTTGGATGATTGAAGCTAAAATGGCCATCACATAACCTGGTAGCGTGTACTCTTATAAAACATCTGAGCTAATCAGACCATGCTCTCTCCAGAAAAACAGCTTGTGTACCATGAGAATCAAGACTAGCCTGAGACTCTTGTGTGCTGGTGCAACGTGCCTTCCTAGTGTACAGTGAGTGTCAGATGTTCTTTGTGCTTTCCAGCTGACCTGGCTCTGAGGTTTGCAGGCTTCAGGCCATTATTTGAACCCTTCACTTTTCCAGGACCATGTTCTTATGAGTACAGACCTTTGGGTCATTCCCTGTCTCAAGGGAGATCTTAGAGGAATGAAAACAATTGGCTAAAGATTATAGCTTCTTCAAATACTGAACAGATTATAAAACAAGGTCAAGAGATGGATAACTCCACAGAACCTGCTGAGTCCATCAGTGCAGCTTGAGGTTGTGTTTGTCCCACTACCACAGATCCTTAAGATGGGGGGCTTTCCTAAGATATTCAGAAGTCTTGGTGGCCCAAGCACAGGTTACTCTGACAGTTGAGTCTACTGTTGGACTGGAAGGACCCTTTGTGTCCAGAGATCTGTTTACATGGGCTCTGTGCCATGATGGCACCTTTCTAAATAGAGCAGCAGGCGCTTCCCCAGCTCAGGCCAAAACACACCAGGAAGCATTGCCTGACCTGCAGCCACACAGGCCCGTTACATCCTCTGTTCTGTGTTCCCTGCTGTCAGTACAGAGGAGGGAGTCGTGCTCCCTTTCTTGTCCTTTATAGAAGATTGCAGTTCTCATGTGAATCGTGGCATCACATACTGAACTATTAACCCAGCCCTCTCACCTCAGCAGGACTGTTGCCTGCCGCCAGCCCCAGACTTGATCCTGCACATAGTGAGAGTTCAGGGGATGCTGCCAGTGATTGTGACGGAGATGGAGATGAGGAAAGGCAGAGGGCCACAGTGATGGTTTTCTTTTTTGCTTTCTATGATGGAGGCCTTCTTTGTTCCCTAGAAGGGGAAGTTGCAGACTGGCCTGTGGGCCAAGTCTAGACTTTGGACTATTTTTGTATGGCCTTCCAGCCAAGTGTGATTTATTGTACTTCAAAAGGTCTGTAAACCAAGAGGGAAGAGTGTGAGCTAGGGCCTGAAATGCTCGCCTTCTGTCTTTCACTGTGTTGACTCTGGCTTAGAGCAGCCCCCATCGTGAAGGGCCACATCTTGTAGCTTTTATAGTCTGCCAGGGACTGGTATGTAGTCTCTGGTACACGACAGCGTCCCAACTGTGCAGCAGGTGGCCTGCCGCAATGACACCAAGCTGTTCTATACCATGTTCAGTGAGCCACAGGCACTGTCAGAGTGCTGTGTATTCTTGCTCCTCATTTTGTACTTACCTCATGGCAAAACAAATAAGCAGTATAGATCTGGTAGTAATCTGTAGCCCATGCTTTAAGGAACACTTAATTTAAAAAGTGGTAGATGCCTAATAAATATCTTTGAGGTGAGTGACTGGTGGAGGTGGCTTTAGAGAGAGTGAGCTGACTCCTACTCTCCCTGTGACTCCAAGACCTCTGTAACCCAAATGCCACTTTTGCATAGGGAATTATAATGTGTGTAGGTAGTGTCCCTGCCCTCTGTGTTGGCGCATAAAAGACAAAACAGTCCTTCTGGAACGACTGCAGCTTCTCTCTGTTTGCAAAATGTGCTTTCACACTTTTTTTCCCCTTCAAAACCAAGAAAATATGTCTCTTTCTCTCTTCTTGTTTTGGTTTTTTTTTTTTTTTTTTTACAATTTCAAATACAATTCCTAGGCTTTTTAAAGTCAGGGACCTAGAAATAGATGCCAGGACTTCTGTTGATCACAGACAATGCATGGCCTTCAGTTTGAAAAGCACACTGAAGTAAATCGGGGCATAAACTGATCTTTGTGGTGACTTTTTTAAAAATTGCTTTTTCCCTCAGGTTGCCTTTAGCCAGCTAATTTGTAATTTCCCTGAGGATTTCAGTAGACATTCTGTGTATAATTAGAATCTGTTTTTATCACCTTAAAAAAAAGTGTTCAACTTTGTCTTTGTCTGCTTCTCTGCAGCCCTTTATTTATTCTACATTGAAAACTGGCACTGCCATACTCCAGACATGAGGGTGATGGGCATTAAATGAAATGGTCAGTCAAGAGGCAGTGCAGCCTGTCCCCTCCCTGAACCAAGCAGTCCTGAAACCAGGAAATGGGTAGGGGTGAAGGTGAGTGTCGGTGCTGGTGAGGAGCCCTGCTGCCAAGGGTAGGATGTCAGGGAGAGCTCTTAGTCAGGGAGGCAGCGAGAGGTGTGCTATGGCCTTTCCAGGAGGAGGAGGAGTGACGCTGAGGGTGTCAGCCTACACAGGTGCGCCAAGCCACTTGTCTGACTATGAAAAAGAGGACGGGCCAGGATGCTTTGACCTTGTGGTAAGGGTTAAAATAGTTTTCAGTTTCCATAGCTCAGTCTGGAAGTCTGTGTGCTCATGCACAATGTGTGTTTTCTAGATCTGCCCACTGGGAAGGCCTGTAAGCAGTGATACCACAGCAGCAACACACATCCCCCTCTTCCCAGGGGTCTTGTTTTCTAAGTGCTACTTCCAGGTTTGAAGGACCAAGCTTCCTGGAGAAATGGCCTGTTTTAGGCTAGATTAAAGAAACTGTGAAGCCAAGAACATGTCACTGTATCAGAACACAAGGGAGGGATTGCAGAATGACAGGGATATGGCTGAAGACCGCAGCAGCCGGTCTTAAGGCAGCTACAATGAAAAGGCAAGTGCAGGTTACAGTCCAGTGAGTGAAAGGGAGCATCAGACATCCATCTGGGCAGGAGTAAAATCAAGAGTGAACTAAAAGTTCAAAAGAGTTAAAATGTCAAGTGTTTCCCTTTGCTTCTTGTTGGCAAAGAGGAAGAAAGCCTTACAGCAAGGAGCCGGACAGCTGCCATGTCAGGTGGGCACGATGAGTCACACCCAGGCTGGCAGATACCCCCCCAAAAGCAGGATTGCCTCTGTGCTTCAGCCATGAGGAAGCACCAGAGGCATGGTTGGAGTGACTGGTGGGTGTTAGGTGTCAAGCACATGGAACTCAGGAGAGCCTGAAGGAAGCACTCCAAACACATTAAAGAGCATTAGCGGGTAGCACAATGCAGGATTCTGACATGGACCCTTTGGCCATACAGGATATTGTTGGTCAAAATGGAATATTCTGAAGGAGAGAAGATGGGAGTAAGAGACAGCTGTGCCTTTTCTGATTGTGGTGGTTGTATCAAAGCGAACTGTACCTTTAGGGGATATGGTCAACATTCAGAGGTGGAGGGCACTGGGCTGGAGCTTACTCACTGAGAGAATCTTTATACTTCAAACTTCTCTCTGTGTGGTTTTTATACAGTAAAATTTAAAACACAGAAGACCAGCTCACACTTGACAAGCCACCTAGACTAAAAATGACAAGTGAGGGAAACTGGAACCTCCTCCA
>OU015747.1:29399656-29433311 GCA_907169655.1 Acomys percivali | reverse complement strand
TCTATCTATCTATCTATCTATCTATCTATCTATCTATCTATCTATCTTCTATTTATTCACTTTACATCCCAATATAGCCCTCCATCCTTTCCTCCCCACCCCTCCCTCCCACCCTTCCCCCTTCCTCTTGTCCTTAGAAAAGGGAAGCCCCCCCCCCCCTCCGACCAACCCACCCCAGCACATCAAGTCACATCAGGACTGAGCTCCTCCTCGTCCACTGAAGCCTGGCAAAGCAGCTATGTTAGAGTGAAGTGATTGAAAGCAAGCAACAGAGTCCATGTCATAGACAGCATCCTTTCAGCTTTCTAGGGGACCCACATGAAGTTCAAACTGTCCATGAGTTACATATGTGTAGGGGCCTAGGTCCAATCCAGGCCTGCTCTTTGGCTGGTGCGTCCATCTCTATAAGCCCCCATAGGTCTACGTTAGTTCACTCTGTTGGTCTCCTTGCAGCGTTCTTGTCCCCTCCAGGTCCTTCTATCCTCCCTCTCCCCAACTCTTCCACGGGACTCCCTGAGCTCTGCCTAATGCTTGGCTGTGAGTCTCAGCATCTAATTCTATCAGCTGCTGTGTGAAGACCCAGACCTTTTTTTAAATATATAATTTATTCATATTACATCCTGATGTTATCCCCTCGCTTGTATCTTCGTGTTCCCACTGTCCTTCCCTCTTCTGCCTTATTCTCCTCCCCTAGACTTCTGACAAGGGGAAGGAGGCTCCCTCTCCCACTAGGACCCAGACTCTTAAACTAGGATTTATGGTATTGTGGTGTGGACTGCTGCCTCCTGTGGTCCATGAAGTCAGTGTCTGCTTAGCAACCTGACCCGAAGGAAGGCTGCCTGAGCTCAGGGAGCTGCAGGACTGCACACTAGACCTGTCTCTGGCTGATTATCAGGATGCTTCACACTTGCCCCTTCCGTAGCTCCAGCCTAGAGAGCAGCAGCTTATGGGGCGGCAGTTGATGTCTATAAAGTGTGCCCTTCTCTGCATCCTTCAGGTCATTCTGGACTGTTACAGTACCTCTTTTCCCCCATTGGTCTGTGATGTGGTTTGAATGTGAGATGGTCCCTACAGGTGTTTGAACATGTGGTACCCAGCTAGTGACCCTGTTTGGGGAGCCTGTGAAACCCTTAGGAGATGAGGCCTGCCTGGTGGGCCAACCTGAGGAGTTACATAGGCCAGCCTTGGCTTCCACAGGGACAGGGGTGTAATCTACAGCCTCATGTCCTCGCTTCCTCAGCCATGAGCTGCTTGCCCTGTGGAGGCCTCCCTATCATGCTAGGCTGTATCCACTGAACCCTGAGCCAGAGTCAGTCCTTCCCCACAGAGGTGCTTCTGGGAGGATTGTGTCACTACAAGGAGAAAAGCACCGGAGACAGTAGGGGGCACTGCCTTAGGACCTCCTCTGTCAGGCTGTGCTGCCTCACCCATGGCATTGGCAGCAGTAAAGCTGCGACTCTGGTGTGCTGTTGACTTTGCTACTCAAGCAGCTCAGGGGAACTGGTGACCATAAGAGGACACTTTTGCAGATGAGAAATCAGACCAAGAGATGTCAAGACACTTGTCACTTACTAACCAGAGGAAAACATTGAAATTTCTGATTCATGGCTGTCTTTTTCCTGGCTAGTTTGAAAACTGGCTAATGTGTCAAGCTACTCAATTACTAAATTCCAAGACTAATTTGACACAAAATGTTAAGCAGTGTTTCATTTTATAATTATACTAATATACTTTATGTTAAATACAGACTGAACCCTGTCTGTTTCTTCAAAGGTTTCTTTTGAGTTTGTTTTGCAGTACTGGGATCAAGCCTGGGACCTTAGGCATGTCAGTGAGCACTGTGCCCTGAGCCCTGCTTCCTACCCTTAGTTGTTTTTATTTGGCCTTTTTTCTTAACATGTCTTAAAAAGATTAGCCATGCTTCAGTGTTTGTGATTTGCTCTCTGTGTGGACACATCGTTGCCTTCCCTACTCTGTGTTGGTCAGCATAGGGTTGTTCCTGTAGAGTAAGGCTGTTGTGGCCGCTTGACAGTTTTATGTGGACATACCTCTTCCTTTTTCTCTGGGAATCATATCAAATGGGTTTGCTCTGTCACAGTGGAGACACTCCAGCAGTGTGAGGTGGTTTCCTTCTCTTTCTCCCCAGCGTTTGGTTTAGATCAAATGCATTTCCTATGGCTATTCAGGATTATCTCTCACCATGGCGTGGGTTTGCATTAATCACCTGTTCATGAGTGTTTATAAATGGTTTCTATATTTCCTTCAGAATGTCTATTCAAGTCTTTCACGCACTTTGTTATTCAGTCATTTGTCATTTGTTACTTTGTGTAGGAATTCCTTCTATGCCCCTACATAAGTCCTTTTTAAGGTCTCTGCTGTTGACAATTGTCTTCCTCCTTGTTCTTTGTCTAGTGGGATCTGAATGGCATTCATAGCACCTATTCTATATAAGTGTCTACTCGTTCTGTCAGTGTTGGTTAAAGAGACTTTCTTCATGGAATTGACACAACTTGGACTCTGGAGCTGGGACCCTGAGGTCTTGTCTCAGCCAAGCTACTATGTGGCCTCAGTTTTCTTCTTTATAAAAAAGGTCATTTAATACCAGTGCCTTCTTAGAGAGATGTTTTGGTTGAATAAACTTGTCTATGTTTACCCTCAATAAAGTGTTTAGAGAAGAACTTAGTATATCATAGGTGCTCGGCAAATACCAAGTGGTTTGTGTAAACCAGATCCAGTCAGCATGCATTGACTTTATTCTTTTGTTCACAGTCAGGCTGTCCTGCAGCATGGAAAATGTATCATAGATCTTTTAGCACCCTGCCTGTAATTTTTATATTTTCTTTTTTTGTTTGTTTGGGTTTTTTTGTTTTGTTTTGTTTTTTTGAGACAGGGTTTCTCTGTGTAGCCTTGGCTGTCCTGGACTCACTTTGTAGACCAGGCTGTCCTCAAACTCACAGCGATCCGCCCACCTCTGCCTCCCAAGTGCTGGGATTAAAGGCGTGCACCACCACGCCCGGCAATTTTTATATTTTCATAAAGGATTTGGTAAAGCTATTATTATGATGTCTATTATTTTATTTTGGTGATTGATTGATTCTTTTGACAGGGGCTATACACTGTAACCCAGGTTGTCATAAAACTCCTAACAGTGATCCTCCTATCTCTGTTTCCTGAGTGTTGGGATTATAGTCAGGTACCACCACTTTGGTGGGCTCTAAAGCATACTATTTTATAACCAGTTTTTCTCCACTGTCAGCCATTTATTCATATTTATAAAACATTCATTCATTTAATGTGTGTTTATTGAACTGTGTCAGATTCCCAACACCCTAACAAAATTCTGTGATAGTCATCTTAAAAGGAGGCCAGCCACAGTGGTGCCTGCCATTAGTCCAGCACTCAGGCGGCAGGAGCAGACAAGTGTCTGTAAATTCAAGGCTACCGTAGTCCCATAGCAAGTTCTAGGCCAGCCAGGACTACATAGTGAAACCCTGGCTCCAGAAATTAAAACACAAAGAGAGGTCAGAAGAGGAAAATCTGCTGGGCTCATTGTTTAAGAGGTTTCTGCTTATGGTTGCTTGGCCCTGGTGGTGTAGTACACAGCAGATGAAGCCTGTTTGCCTCCTGGAGACACAGCTGGAGAACAAAGAGAAGGGAAGGGCCAAGGTCCCAATGGCCACTTCAGGGGCAAGGTCCCAATGGCCACTTTAGGGGCACACCCCAATGACCATTCTTACCTAAAGGTACCTCCTAATGGTTCACACAATAAAGCCACACACCGGGTGTCAACACTGGCCATTAGGCGACCTATTTGCAGATCACAACAAACACTGAGTGCAGGCACCAATGTAGCTAAGCAGCACACACAACTCATAAAGGAGAGCAAGTGAGTGTAGAGAACAGGAAAGAACTTGTAATGTAAGCTGGGCCCTGGACAGATGGCTTGGGGGTAAAGTGCTTGCTGTGCAAGTGTAAGGTCCCTAGTTCAGTTCCCTAACACTCATGTACAATCCAGGCTTGGTGATGTTCACCTGTAACCTCAGCAGAGACAGGTGGTTCCCGGGGTTCACTGCCAGCCACAGTGAACTCAGCTGGGGAGATGGCTTAGCGGTTATGAACATGGCTTGTTTTAGCAGAGAACCGAGTTCGATTCCCAGTGTCCGCATGGCTCCTCACAAGGACCTGTAACCCCACTTTCATTGGATGCAATCTCTCAGAAATCCAGGGGGAAAAAAAAAACCAAACCAATGTACAGAAAAGGAACAACAAAAACAGTGAACTCTGGTGTAGTGTCTCAAGTAATAAGTGAAAGCCAGGTATAATGGCATGTACCTTTAATCCCAGTACTCAGGAGGCAGAGGCAAGCAGATCTGGTCTACATAGTGAGTTCTAGGCCAACCAGAGCTATATAATGAGAACAAAAAAAATCAACAATAAAAATAAGGTGGAGAATTCTAAAGGAAAACTCCTGACATTGATTTCTGGCTTCTATATATGCACATATGGATGAATGTACCTGTGTTCAACACACACACACACACACACACACACACACACACACACACACACAGGCATGAGGCAATGGATGGCTTAGCAGGTGAAGCACTTCCTGCACAAGCCCAATAACCCGAGTTTGATCCTCAGAATCCATGTTTAAAAAATAAAAATAAAAAGGATGCTCTAGCACACGTATGTAGTCTCAGTACTCCTGCAGTGAGATGGGAAGCGGAGACAGGAAAATCACCTGGAAGCTCCCAGAGAAATGAGAAGGGCCCTGCATCTCACCTCCACACATGCACTATGTGCCTGCAGACACACATGCACACACACCAATGGCAAATAATAAAGTTTAAAGACATTTAAATATAATTTAAAAGTTTAAGAAAGCCTGAGAAGATCTCTAGATAGCAGAGATGGATATGCACCCTATGCGTAGAAAAGGAGACCACATCATGGGCCAGAGAATTGTGAGAAAAGGTGAGAAGAAAGCTAAACTCAGAGGCTTCCTGGCTCGACTAGCTGGTAAACACTTGTACTCTCATAGTTAAACTGTTTCAAGATACTCCATGTGCTCGAGCATGTGTGTATCTTTGGCGTACTTTGGCGTTAGTGTAAAATTCCTGGATTACTGTACACCCACTTCCTGGCATGACAACTTTCTCCAGGGCAACCTCAGTGCGTGCAGATGCTAGGCCCTGTGCTGTGGCTGGAATGCAGAAGGCAGCCTATGGCTACATGGTGCCTCGCACTAAGGTGTGAAGTACCCATGTGACTCCTGGGCCCCAGTAGAGGAGCCAGAGCAAAAAACGCACAAGTCACACATGAAAACAGAAGGGGATTCTGTTTGGGAGGTAAAAATAAATAACTGCTAAGTATTTGTTTTTAGATCTAAGCTGGAACCTGAGCCAAACACAAAAAGGAAAGAATCCACATCCGAGAAAGCTTTACAGAATGCCTCCCAGGACTCTGAAGAAAAGCCTGCTGCTGAGGAGTTGCCAGGTATGAATCAGGATAAAGTCTGGCTTTGTGCTTCTTCCTTCTGACCTGTTGGCAAGGATACAAAGCAGGGAGCGGCAGCAGTTCCTGACCCGTGGCGGAGAGCATAGATGCCCAAAGTGAAAGGAGCTTAGAGGTGGCAATGTTTAGCTTGAGGAGTGGCAAGTTCTCATGGACTCTGAAGAAGGGCTGCTTTTCTGTGCACCAGCTGGGTGGAAACTGAGGAGGCACCATTGGAGCTGTCTGCTAAAGAATGGTGTGAGCCTCCTCAGGAAGTCTGCGTGGGCAGCGGCCAGCCACACTGCCCCAGGGTGCAGCATGCTTCTTAGGGGTTTCCATAGCCAGGCAAACCCTTGGGACATGGTGTAAGTATGAGTTTGTGTTTCTTGTCATCACAGATACAATAATGTTCCCGATGGCGTATGCCAAAGAAATGCAGACTCCATCAAGTCTGGATGTCACAGAATGCTTCATTATGTGTGCAGTCCACATGCCCTGGGTAGGGATGCCTGCTCAAAGCACTGTATCCTCAGTGTAGCAGGCAAGCAGGTTTCACATGGTACCACTCACTGCCTAGCAGCTCACTAAAGCTCTGAAGCCTGAACATCTTCTCTGCCATGTCTATGGCTCTGCCAGCATTGGAGAGTCATAGCCTCTTTTATCAAGAAAACTGTGAAAGGCTCAGCCTGGGCTACTAGTCCAAAGTGGACACTCATAGATGGTAGGTCCATGAATCCCTGGTATGTAGGTTTGGCTCTGCAGCCCACCTCTATCTTGATTCTCTGCATTTCATAAGTGTCCCATATGCACCATGGCTCATCAGCCTGGAGGATGCTGGAGGCCCTTTGTGCAGTAAGAGCAGCACTTTTGGAGCGCTTCCTTGTTCCACACTTGCTGACTGGCTTGTGCTGGATCTTTGGAGGTGTGCGCAATTCAAAGAGGTTATACAACAGCTCAAGTCCAGCACTGCAGAAGCACAGCCACCTTCCATGTGGGTGGATCTATTTGCACAGCCTCAGCCTATTCCTAGCTCATAGCTGCTGAGGTTTAGTATGCAGGGGCGCTGTATAGCTCCTGTACCTGCCTGGGGCTTCCCCACAATCCCATGGGCACAGCTTCTCGGAAGACAAGACAAGGGCATTATAACTAAATTTACTGAAGCTGGATGCAGCATCCATAGTCAGCCATTCACCTACTCAATAACTTCTGTGCAGGCTGGTGACATCAGGGAACGCCAGTGATGACTGAGGGCTAGAGGAATGTATCTCCTTGGAAGATACTCAATTGCACTGCTGACCTCAAGCCTACATTGCATGTTGTACCAGGCCTTGGGCTGGGAATTAGGCACTTCATAGTGAGTAGAAATGGCTCTTCTTTGGGCTCATAGGGAAACAAGGGAGGTCCATGTATCTTGTCCTTCCAGTGTGCTGTCTGGGTGTGAGCAGAGCAATATTGTTCCTATGCTCTGCCTTACAGTCCTTATGCTTAAAAGTTGTCTTCTGACTGGTGAGCTGTGAGCAGTTCTGAGCAGGATGCACCTGTGGAAGGAAGCACCTGGCCCTACACTCACACCCGTGCTCACTTAAACATGGGGGCAGGGAGATCAGCACTAGTCACTGGGGCATACTTTCCAAGAAAAGTGTAAAGAGCGCACGGAATGGAACACTTATTTATTTACACTGTACCAAATATCTCATGAGGCACTTCCATCCACATGGATGGACAACCAGAGACTTCTCAACTCAAAGCTAAGAACACACCCAGATAGAAAATGGCAAAGGATCTGAATGGCAGGTACTTTTTTAATTGAAAAGAATTCTCATACAGTACCTTCTGATCATAGCTCCCTCCCCCAACTTCTTCCAGCCCCTGCTCACCCACCCAATGCCATACCATTTCTCTCTGTGTGTTTTCGGAAAACAAACAAACAAACCAAAACAGGAATCCACTGGGCCTTCCAAAGCTGGAGTGTACCATGGTATGGCTTAGATCTGAAAAGCCCTGAAACTACTGAGAGGTGGTGCGTCGCGACCTCCCCGCCAGCAGGAAAGACGCCGACACCAGGATCCTTCTCGATCACACTTTATTGGGAGCGCCCTTTGAAGCTGAAGCGAAAGGACCCCAGCCCTCGGAGCGCGCTGCTTATATGCAGGCCCTAGCGTGGTGTGTGATTGGCGCACCGGCCAATGCCTCATTAGCATATCCCCGTGCGGGAGGGGAAAGAGAAACATTGTTGTCGAGCCCTTAACCGCGCATGCGCAGGAGCTGAAGTAGGATCGGCACCACCTCTGGGTGTGATCCGCCCCTAACATCTCCCCCTCCTTTATTTGAGCCAAGGGTAACCATCCGATCTAGGAGAGATCCTTATGGAGATCTTACCGATTGAGGACGGTGACCAGGGGTAGGGGTAGCGCCGATTCGCGTGCAATGGGAGGATCCCCGCGAAGTGCTACGGCCGCTAACAGGGTGTGTGCGCGCGCCTTCCGGTGTGCAATGGCAACAAGGCTCAACCGGTGTGCAAAGGCCGCACAAAGGGAAAGGGATGGCTGTGTATGCCTTCCGGTGTGCAATGGCAACAAGGCTCGACCGGTGTGCAAAGGCCACACAAAGGGAAAGGGATGGCTCATCTTTAGAGACTGGCAAGCCAGACTTGGGGAGAGGCGCCTTGCTCAACTGCCAGCAATGCTTGGATCATCAGGGTCTTATCGCGTTGATTTCTTTTCTTTAGTCGGCCCAGTAGCCAAAGGCAGAGTACAACACCACAAATTAATATAGCTCCAAAAATTCCCACCCCCACCCATTCCTTAAAGAAGGAAAATGCAGAATGCAGCCAAGAAGTAAGATCTCCAAGGGTAATGATCTCCACTCGAGTGCCATTCAATTGTGCGATCTGGTAGAAAAGCTGTCGGGATAGCTTTTCGGCCTCCAATGTCCAGTTTCCTGAAAGGTAATCTGAAATGATCTTACTTTGATTAATGGAAGTAGTAAAATCATAACTTAGGGGGGGTAACACACACATGTTGATAATGAGAAATACAACTTGTTTGAATGAGTTTAAACAATTCTTCCATTTGTTCCTGTAACAGATCTATTCTCTGACTAGCCAGACGAATGCCAGACAGGAAATGTGCATTTAAAACATGTATTATTGGGTCGCCCCTGACGGTTAGTGGCAGCCAGGACAGCAGCAGCTAGTCCCGTATTAGTCAAAGGGCCGCCAATCTCCCGACATGCTTTCATCCATGCTTGCAATATATTGACTTCCAGTCTAAATATTGCCCCATAGTTAGACAAGCCTTAGTCACACTCATCCAGTCAGAAGGTGTCATTGCGTGATAGGCAAATCTTTCTAACAAGGCTTGAGTGAACGCTGCGCTCACTCCATAAGTACGTACTGCCTCTGCCAGGTCTTTTATTTGCTTATACCCTATTGGTTCGTGATATCTCGCTTGTGTATTGGGATCCTCAAATACTGGGAAAGCGGCAGCTACTTTCTTCCAGGTTTTAGGCTCGACAAAACTTACTTGAGCCTGTTTCTTTGGACCCGCAAACTGAGGATTATAAGGAAGGGGTGGTGCCGAAGCAGTCACCCCACGAGGCCCGTATCTCTCTCGTTCATATTGTGCAGCGGCCTCCTCTAAATCCTGTTCTTCCTCAGAACTTAGTTCTTCTCTCTGACTTGCCTTCTCAGACTCTGAGTCACTAGAGCTCTTAGCGAACTCATCGAGTACCGGGTACAATTTCTTTTTTTCTTCCTCCTCCTCTTTTGTTCCTTTTTGTTTCCTTTTCTCTTTAGGCCTTTTCCCTTTTTCTTTTCCCTTTTCCTTCCTTTTTATGTTTTCCTCCCTTTTCTTTTGAATACCTTCTGATTCTGACAGGCTGTCCTGATGATTAGCTAGCATTCTTTTGCCATTGTTACCTGGTCGACTTTCTGCAAGAATCCTAAGATGGTCTGTTCTGAGACTTTCAGTTTACGCTGCCTGAGGAGCTCTTGCAAAGGCTTGAGAAGGTGGGTGGAGTGCTGGTTCCCCATTTGCGCTTTTTATTTACAAGCGGCTGACAAAAGGGAAACAACCAGCCAAGTTATCTACCTTGGACTTATGGTTTTACTCTAACAAGTACATTCCTCTCCCCTACGGTGGCACCTCAAGCAAAAGCAACACAGAACTACTAACACAGCCTACAGTAAAAACAGCCCTGCAGCCAGAAGGGGGTCAATGCCAAATGGGCTTGCCCTTGAAGAGAGACTTACCGGTACCGCCGCTCCGTGTTTTTATCTACAAGCGGCTGACAAAAGGGAAACGACCAGGCTGGCCAAGAGTCTCTTGCAGCAACCCAGACACAAGACATCTGCCACTGAGGACCACCCCCGCATACAGACCCAAACACACAGAGCAGAGTTAGGAGTGTTCAGGTCCCATTTTGGACTCTGAGGTCACTTCCTGGGTAGTGACCATGAGTGGGTGGGATGGGAGCACTTGGTAACTTACAGCCTTGAGACTGAAGTGCTGGTGGGAGGGGCATTGCTACCTGAGGTGAGTGCAGCTCCATGTACAATCTGGCAACAAGGCCAGGGAAGGGAGTCCACATGCTGGACCACATGTGTTAGGCCTGCAGTGCCTGCTAGGTGTGCAGGTAGAAACGGTGTTGGGGTGAGCAGGGAAGGCTTAGGGCTAGGAACTTGGGGGAACTTGTGGAGTCATAGCCCAAGTGTACCTCTGAAGAGAGGGAGAGGAGAAGCTGGCCAGGCTGGCCAGGGAGAGGCCTATACCCAACTTCCATGTGCTGTCTGTTTCTGGCTGGGCTCTTTCCATCCCAGGCTTGGTGTTAACAGGTAAGGTCTTCCCCTGTGGCCAGCTGCTCTCCTTCACATGGCTGTGTCTGCCCTTTTTTCTAAGGCAGTGGAAAGTGTTTCTTCCTGTGTGTGGACATCTGCTAGGTTTTCTGTGAGTGACCATTTTCAAACCTGGCCTGGGTAAATGTGTCCTTTACTTAACTTTGTCTTTCAGTATTTATTTTCTTTTAAACCTGAGATGTCACCCAGACAAGCATGTTCTGGCACAGAACAAGGTGGTATGGTCCTAGGTAAAGGATGGTTCTTGTATGTCATACTCCCTCTGCCATTTGGCACTTGCTCATTTAGTTGGCAAGTTTGCCAGGAAGCTCCTGGTTGGCCTGCCACCCCCAGCATTAAGGTTTGCTCTTTAAATATTCTTTCTGGCATGTCTGTGGTAACTTGTTTTCCCATCTTGGTTCTGGGTGTTCAGATATGTTTCTCAAGTGAGTCATGGTTCCTGCCCCAGCAAAGCTCACTTGCCAGGGAGGATACAATTCTAGCTCCTGGAAGAATGAATAGTCTCCTAGGAAGAACAGAAGTGGGGACAGAGTTCAAACAGAGGGTCCCAGGGGCCTCAGGAAGAAGTAGCCTGAGCAAATGAATCAGCACCTAAAAAGAAAAAGAGAATCTTAGAAAGTTCTAGGTGGAAGGAATAGTTAAACAAGAAAAACCCGCAGGCCAGAAATGATGGAGGCCTGTGGAGTGTAGTCACTAAGCCCCTGGGCTCATGGAGGAGCACACATTGTAGGAAGCAGGGTTGCAGAGGCTGCCTGGGCCAGACCGCAGAAGGCCTGGGATGCAGGTGGCCTTCTGGATCTGAGCAGTTGGCTCAGTTTGCTGTGAGTGCTGGGTTGAGTCCTGAGGCCCAGGTCAGGAGGGCTTCGGGTGGCATACAGTTGAATCACCTGTAGAGCAGAGAACTTCTCCGTCCTGATGCAGCTAATTCATGCTTGGACCTATTATGATGGGGTTTATGTTTCTGAGTTTGTCTTTTGTATCCAAAGAGGAAATGGAAGAAGCATCTGAAATAAGGACCATCCTAAAGCCAAATAGGAGACAGAGGTCACAGGGATGTGAGTGTGATGGGTGAAAGCATCCAGAATGTTCCTCAGAACAGTGCCACTCTGCCTGAGCATGCTTTGTGCTATGGCTGTCTTTTCATGTCTGTAGCTCTGTTTCACCTGCACTGAGGTGCAGATGACTGTTTGGGAAGATATGTTTCTAGTAGTAGCCATACCTTTCATGCAGAGTGGACCTGATCTGCCTTCTCTAGACTCTGCTGTTGTAATATGATTTCCCAATCAAACCCCTGAACTCTCACCACCCCACAGGGCTGAGCTAAAAAGAAAATTGATTTGGGCTGAAGAGAAAGGAGAAAGATGCAGTATTTGCCTTTGAGTCCCTGGCAAAA
Organism: Acomys percivali; assembly: GCA_907169655.1. Lineage (NCBI taxonomy): Eukaryota > Metazoa > Chordata > Mammalia > Rodentia > Muridae > Acomys > Acomys percivali. The sequence continues at coordinate 29,421,567 of OU015747.1, read as the reverse complement.
CAGTGATGGGGCCCAGGGACACTAAGACACACAGAACTAGAATCACCTTTGGAGACAGACTTGTCCCAGTCTCCACTGAACAGTCCTTCCCTCCCACCAGCCAGCTCTACTTCCCTGTACAGCCTACACCATCATGCTGGGCAACAGTTCGTTGTAGGCACCTGTGCTATTGAGGGGCCATTATGTGCTTGCCTTGCATAAACAAAAGGTTTTCTAGATTAAAATGTTCATGTTCTAGGATACCTGGTTGTGTGGGCTGGACATGTTGCTGCTGCTGCACATTAGCTAACTGTTCAATATGGACCACGCTACAGAACTCTACTCCTTTTGGTGTCCTCATGTGCCTGTTTCCTCAGCTGCCTATTCTGAATAAATAGCTGGCTTCCAACCCTTGTCCACTTTACTGTTTTGTTTCTTAACAGAGAAGCCTTTGGCTGAATCACAGCCTGAACTGGGAAGCTGGGCCGATGGCAAGAGTGAAGATGAGCTGTCTCCAGAAGAGATGCAGATGGTAATGCTAACTGCTTCCTTTCAGCTGCCTGCCTTGAGACTCTGAGTGAGTGGGAGGCTGTGCAAATGTCCTTTCCCTAATTTGATACTGAGCTTTAAAAGTATAAACACATTTTATATATACTTACCCACTTACTATCCTACTTCTCTTAGGCTATTCATGATTTCAGTGAATAATAGCATAGTTAAAACAGAAGTTAGCAGCCGGGCGTGGTGGTGCACGCCTTTAATCCCAGCACTCAGGAGGCAGAGGCAGGTAAATTGCTGTGAGTTCGAGGCCAACCTGGTCTACAAAGCAAGTCCAGGACAACCAAAGCTGTTACACAGACAAACTCTGTCTTGAAAAAAAAACAAAACAAAAAACAAAAAAACAGAAGTTAGCTTGGATGGTCTTGCTAAGTGTCTTCACCAGCAGGCATCCAGATTAAACGAGTCTTTTATATTTTCCAATGGTACTTATACTCTGTGGACGCTCTGGTGTCATGGAAATGAGAGAAAAGGTCAGTGATGACTAAAGGATGGCAGGTGATGACCTCCTCCTAGTGACCTGCCCCCTGTGTTAAGTGCTATCATTTGTCATCTCTGGTTTCAGGGGACAAAGTTTTGGTGCTAGCTTCTGAAGTGGCAGTCTCCTGGCTATGCAGCCATTGACAGCGAGCATTTCAGGACTCATCTCCCTGGATCTTCTTCAGGCCTGCAGTATTCACCACCTCCTCTTGTCTTTAGCAAAGGGCAGGAAAGTAAGGCCTTGCCAGCAATCCTCTGCTGATAAGAGTGGATCTGGGTTCCCAGCCTCTGAAAATAGGAGTGTTTTCAACAGTTGCAAACAGAAGCCCTCCTATCTAGTAATAATGGGATCTGGCTCTGGCTTAGCCCTTGGCCTTTCAGGAAGCTGTTTGAGATGCTGGCTATTCCCCCGGAAGGGCCTTTTCAGGCCACTCATGTCTGACTCCTGTCATGTCTCCACAGTAGCTTCTTGGAGTCCTGTCTGACCAGCAGCTGCTCCGGTGCCCCACTTTATTCTGTCCCCTTCTACTATGCTAGCACCATGTGAGCAGACTCTTGGCTCACTGTCTTTGCCTTAGTCCCAGGCCAGTGATTGGGAGTAGCTGCTAAGTGGGTAAGCGACTGCTGAGTGTAGCATAAATGCTACAGGGTCTTGTGAATGGTACAGAAAGCCTGTCCACATGCCTGCTTCCTCTACATCAGCTGCCTGGCCCGGATGACAAGCTCAGAGCCTCTGATTCTCCAGATTCCCTGCTCCTCCTTACTTGAAAAGGCTGAACTAGAAAGTAGCATAAACAGGTGAAAACCAACATGTGGGAAGCCCAAGGAGCCACTGCCTAAGGCTACAGAAAGGGCTGTGGCCTCACAGTCAACTTTAGTCCACACCTGTCTTCATCTGGAACCTCTGTGCCTTCCCACTGCTCTTAAGGGGCAGTAAGGCTGCCTCCTAGGGCAGGCATGATGGAGAGCTAGCCCTTGAAGGACAGGTGTGAGAAGACCAGACACTTAGGACGTTGCTGACTTCCGCAGTAAGGGGAAGGGCAAACATGGAGCTGCGCATTAGGAAGCAGGGAGCAGGAGGTAACGAATTCCATGTCAGATCTTGGAAATGCCATGGACATGGCAGAAGGTGTGGATTGTCATAGGGCTTAAAGCTTAGGCTAGGGGTATCTTAGGGCTGGAACATGACACATGGGCTTAGAGGAGGTCCTCTAGAAACACTGAGTAGGTAAGGGACAGGGGACAGGCCATGAGTGTTCCGTGGGAATGCTGCATTACAGGCAAGCTGAGATGCAGAACACAACAAATGAGTTTCAACACAGTTGGGCTGCATTCCCTTCTGACAATAATGACAGGAGTGTCTTAAAATCATGCTATTTGTCACCAGTTTATAAATGTGTTGGTGGAAATGATGAGTTACATTGCCCTACATGTTGCAGATTCCTTAGAGATAATACCATGTACTGCCCAATGTTTTCATTGAGAAAGGAGATATTTGTCAAGTGTGAGCAGAATGTAAATTTGTATTAGGCCACACTGCTTTATGGCCTATCATTCTTCATAAAGGAAATAGCCAGAATACTCACAGGGGGTTGCCAGAGGACTCTGCCTTTCTCCTGGAGCAGTCATGAGCCCTAAAGATATGTAAATCTTTGCAGGCACATGGCTTAAAAGCCACTGGAGGTGTGGAAGGTAGGCCTGAGGAAGCAGGCAGCAGGGTGTCTGCCATCCCATGGCATAGTCCTTCTGAGATGATGGAGACCAAGGGCTCAGGGACCAGGAAGTCAGTGAGTCCTCCTCCTCTCACTAGCTGTCTGTGTAATTTGAGAAGCAAATGAGCCTCAATGAGCATCAAGCTGCTCAGAATAGATGCCCTGTAAAACTGTGAGGAGTCATGATTGAGAGCCACTCAGCACAGCCAGGGAGGCCTGTGCATGATTCACAAGACCCACATCTGCCACACAGCTGAAGCCTGTGTCAGGATGAGTCTCTTTCCCAAGACTGTTGGTGCTATCTCTCATGTCCTGCTGTCCCAACCATACCATTCCCCAAAAGGCTGGCACTTTCGCCTGTAGTGTTGGTGACATATAATCAGTGTCTGCAGTGCTTTCTAGTTTCCGTTGTGTTGCTGCAGGTGGGTGGGACAGAAGGACGTTGTGAACTTTATATAACAGGCTACTTAATGTTCAGCTAATAACATTCTTATTTGGGAGCAATTGCTGAGTGTCTGACTAGCTCAAATTCAAATTCAAAGAAAACGATGGGGAAGGAATACTGTTATTGGATTTATGTTGAAAAGTAGCTTAGCAAATTGTGGTCATAAATCATAATCAGTTTTGGAACTTTTCCTCAGGGTGAAATAATGAATTAAATCCTATAGTGGCAATTTAATTCATTCCTTTAGACAAAGAAATGGTTGTGAGGTATTGCAGATGGCTACAGGGTGGTGTTTGGTATGCACAATCACTCTCCAGGTGTAAGTTATGGTACAGGTGGATGGGACCTTGAATTAGGAGAGGCTTTATGGCAGTAGTGAAACTTAGTTGTTTTCTAATATCAAACATCAGGAAGATTGCTCTCTTTTAGGGACCACATTACTTTTATGTGGCCCATTCATTGTACTCAAGTAAAGTCATCTTTATTTATTGAGGTAACTTTGAAAGACATGAATGTGACCTCTTAAGTCTGTATGAATGTGTCTATAGCAGGTGTCCTGAGGCAGCTCATGGAACCCAGGTAGCCAGGTGGCACGGCTTTCTAGTATAGCCCAGCACAGTGCACACATCAAGAACGTAGGTGCTGGAGAGTCTGAGTCTTGAGTCCTTACCTTCTCTGGACTACTTGAGATGGGGGTGTTTCATCTTGCCTTATTTTCTACTCAGGGGCATTGGCAGGAGGGGCTTTGTAAAACTGAGCAAAGAGGTGTGAATTGAAAACAGGATTTCTATGGAAAGATATTACTAATGGAATGTGTCCTTTAAGCCCTGTCACAAAGCCTAATGGGAAAGTCTACCTGACAAGTAACAGAATAAAATGGTCAAGGGAGCTATTGCTTAGCACACTGTGCTTGCACAATGGCTACCCTGAGTGCTTCCACCTGTTTTGTGTTGCTTAGTCTCATCCAGGAGGGGGTATCACAGGCCTCACTGTGTGGACAGCCATGTATCCATGGTCACTTGGATCTTAAGCTCTAGATCTTAGGTAATGCTGATAAACCAGCAGTAGGGGAGCAGCTGTAATCTGAACACTTGTGTAATCTGAACTAATACATAGAGGTGTGAGCCAGCCTGGGATCCATATGAGCCTGTCTAAAAGAGAGGGCCAGCCTGGGATACGAATGAGCCCGCCTAAAAGAGAAAGGATGTTGCTGCTTGTTAGCCATTCCTCACTGTGACAAATGCCTGAGATAAGCTACCCAAGGTTTACCTGAGTGCGTGGTTGTGGTCAGTGTCTCCGATTGCCTGGAGCCTATGGTGAGGCAGCATCATGGCAGAAGAGCATGTTGGGGAAGAGCTGCCCATCTCATACCTACCCCAAGGACATGCCCCTAATGACCTACTTGTGCCCTCAGCTACTTCGTTCAGCGTTCTGAATCATCTCTGAATTACTCAGTGACTGGGCCTGAGCCTTAATATCCAGTAACCTGGCTGGATGTTCCCATAGAAACCAATGCTTCCTTCAGCTGTGTGCATTTTCAGGAGCGAATCCATATCTAAACATAGCACACTAAGTGATAAGTACCTCTAAGCATATAAACATTCTGCTGTCGTGTTGACCACAGAGACCAAGGCTTTGGTTCATCCCTTTGCCTGACCAAGTCCCTACTTATGTGGGAAGGCAACATGGCCACACAGTCAGACTGGCCCTAGAAGAAACTATCTGAATTTTCCAGAGCCTAACAGAGTGAAACAGCAAAGGGCACAGCTGCCCCATTGAATTGAGGTGAAAGGGGTCTTCAGGCCTCTCTCCACTCACTTTACCTGTCTGGAGTCTGTCTCCCAGCGAGTATTCAAGTAGACAGCCTACATGTGTTAAGGACCTCACTGCCTCATCCTTCTGTTCCCACTTTGGTAACAAAGGCCAAAGGAGAGCAACTGGATTACTCACCTGCCCAAAGACATACAGCTTCCAAGGCGAAGGAGCTGGGACTCCAGCTGGGACTTCATACCGAAGGGTCAAGGAAGGATAAGGCTCACAGCTGTCCACAAAGAAACCGATGGCCTTCAAGAAGCTGCTCAGTAGCTAGGACTACCCAACCATTTTCATAAACTCTCACCAGCCTTCCATATCAGTGAGGTACATGACCAACTACTCTGCCACCCAACCTTTGGGGCAGGCTTGCCATTCAGAAAACTGCTCTGAAGCCAGTGCCAGCAAATGACCATGCCTAGGCCCTGTTAATACTTCAGTGAGCAGTGACCTTGCTTAGGGCAGTGGTTCTCAACCTGTGGGTCTTGATTCCTTTAGGGGTGGAACAGCCCTGTCACAGAGTGGCCTAAGACCATCAGAAAACAAGACATTTATGTTTCATAACAGTAGCAAAAACTAGCAACAAAATAATTTAATGGTTTGGAATCACCACACCTTGATATAGGGGAACTGGGTTTAGGAAGTTATGTCTGTCTGTCTGTCTGTTTTTATTAGCTGTTTCATTTTAACATGCCCTATAGTGGAAGCTGCTCTCCACGGAGGCTCCTAAGCACTGTGTCCACCCCTTGTCACGTGGGATGGCTTGAGGCATCTGCTTCCTTTCCTTGAGTGGCCAGCTATTCCTGAGATGGCATACCGAACCCCCAGGGTCAGGGAAACCAGAACCAGAAAATGTGCCTTTGCCTGACTGCCGGAGCTGGTGTGATGCCTTCAGGAGGATACAAGGGATGGGATAACCATTGAGATGTAACAAGAATAAATTAATAAAAAAAATTTAAAAAATAAAAAATAAAAATAAAAAAATACACCATTTTCCTAATTACAAATCAATACACATTTACTTTTATTTTGAAAACAAAACCACTAGAAATACTGTTAAGCCCAGAGTTAAGTCCTACTGACATTTTTATGTTTCCTTCAATGTTTCTTGGTTTATCTCTGAATGTACCCATATATTTATAAAATTTGAATCAAACATAATAAACTGAAAACGAAGTGACAGTCGCTAAGGCTTAGAAAGGCAGCGCAGACCTGAACCTCATGCCTGAGCCAGAGGAAACCAGAAAGCTTTGTTCCTAGGCAACACTCCAGTAATAAGTCACCTAGACTGATGGTTAATTGTGTCTAGGAACAGTTTCAAAGTATCTGAGGACAAGATTTAAAAGGGCAGGATCATATTTTATCATTAGAGACAAAAAGAAAGAAAGTGCCTCCCTGGAAAACAAAGCTGAGCATACCTGAGGGAATTGGTGCATGTAAATTAGCACCTACAACTGTAGTAATTACACTTGCTCAGGAAATACTGGCCTCCTAACTCACAGCCCAGCAGACAATTGACAGCTGATGCTTTCAGACTCAAAGTGAAAGTTTTCTTCTCTTACAAGGTCTCGTGATGCCTAATGAAAAGAGCCCTTAGCAATGCTGTATCCAGTCTGCAAGGCAGTCTGCTGTGCCTAAAGTGGTCCTGCTGGGAACTGCCCTGCCCTTCCACCCTCCCAAGCACTCCCAGTTTCTGATCTGATGAGTCTAGGGTAGAGTGAGGCCTCTTTGTGTTCCGATGAACAGCAGGGTTTGTTCAGGACTCAGGGACTAAGGAAGGATGGTTCTGTGCCTTGAGAGAAGCTGGTCCCTGAGCAAGTTAAGAAGTGACACAGTAAAGCTGCATGCAGAGGAGTGCCAGAGAAAGTGTTCCCATCTGCTCTGTCATTCAGCCTTAACGTGGTGCCTGTGCTCGAGTCCCCAGCCAGTCAGGAGAGTTATGACACACATCTGTGCCCTCTGGAAATGGCAGAGGTCATTACAGAGGTGGCCAGTGCTGGATCACAGAAAGCATGTGCCTTAGGCTTCTTCTTCTGGGCCAGGTAGTGCCAATAGTGAAGCAATCCAGTGATATTATATACAGTGGGGTACCAAGCTCAACACTGGCAGTCATGCAGGCTGAATTCTTTTCAGAGCTGTCTTCTGTTCAGGTGCATCCAGGATCTGGAGGTTATACCACAGAAAGAATTTTAGGACAGGTCAGTATGATGTAGACTTATCCTAAGAAGTATAATGGTGCATCCCTCTATGCACTAGGGCAGCCCTAGTGCTGTCTCACAAGGTTCTCAGGTTCACATGTCTATCCCTGTCACAGGCCAAGTAGCCTGCCAGCCTCTGCCCACAGTCTTCCTCACCCCAAGTTCTCTATGTAAAAATGCTGTCCCTGGAGACAGGTGGCAGCAGTAGACTCCTCACAGAGTGTGGACACTGCTGTGCCAGCTCCCTCTGCCCAACAGCTAGCCTGTGTGTCAGCTGCTCAGACACAGGAGGGACCCTGAAGCCAGAGACAACAATTGCTCTTTGGGCTACCTAGCATTTTCTTCCTAGAGTACGATATTTTTTCAGACAGTCTTCTGGTAATGTCCTGTGCTGGCCAATGGGACTAGACAGTGACCCTTAGAAGGGTAGAAGGTCAAAAGTTCCTTGTTGTGCCCCTTTCTTGAGTGTCATCTGATGTCATTCTGAGTATGTGTGCTTCTTTGCAGTTTGAGCAAGAAAATCAGCGACTCATTGGTGAAATGAACAGCTTGTTTGATGAAGTGAGGTGTGTATATAGCTAATGGCTGGATGACAGCTGACCCAGACACTGGGGCTTTTTCCGTTTGCTTTGGCATCTAAGCACCCATATGTAACAGGACAGGGCTGTCTGGCCCTGTGGGAGACTGGCTGCTACAGCAGGCTTGTGGGTGCTGCAGCATGCAGAAAGAGCAGTTGCTAAAGACAGCTCACCCCAAATGTGGGAGCATACCCACCAGCAAGGGCTGCTTGGGTGGAGAGGCTGTGAAACGCAGTAGGGGCCTTGTGAAGGGTGCTTTCTCCAGTAGTGCCTGCTTCCAGGTGACCAAGCTCACACCAACTTGCCTGAAGCTTCCAGTGAACGTCAAGGGCCTGTGTTCCACAGGAGTTTTGTAGTGCGGTGGAAGCAATAGCTGAGTCTTTGCACAGCCCTATTCTATTCAGGATGTGGCCTCTCCCAGCCTGGGGACTTAATTAGCACAGGGGTACTCTCTGGAACTATTCCAGGGGTATTTTGTCTCAGAGGTGTCGCTCAAAGGCCCCTTCTGGTCAGCCAGCTTTGCATATCCCCACCCACCTTGCTGTTCCTTCCCCAAGCCTTGCTCCTTCCATGTCTCCTGCCTGCCTTTCTCAGGAATTCTACAGGGACTCCCAGCTCCCCACACGACTCCCACCTTTCTCCTCCTGCCACTGACTCATCACCAGCTGTGTTGGAGTCGTTCATTTCCAGCTTCCACTTCTAGACCCTCACAGCCCCAGCCCACCCCAGGGTGCCCAAGCTGCAGGAAGCAGGAAAAGGGCTCACCCAGTGTTTCATGTTGGGCAAGCACTTAGTAGCTAAACCGGGTAGGGTGGACACAGACTGGAGCGTTTTCTTGCCATAAGGAGCTGGCTTGAGGGAACATGTAGTGTTTTGAAGATGGTCTTTCCATGGGACCATGCCTTTTTGCTCTCCACCATGTATGCATCACGGGGTAACTGGGCTATGCAGAAGACTTACCATGTCTGCCCAGCTCCTTCCCCATCTGACATGGCTGCTTAGCCTCTTTTGCCATCACCTTAATGATTCCTTTAGGAATGTGTGCCATTCATCTTAGATCACCAGGGGCTAACGTGTCACCTGTTGATTCTTTTTTTAAGGCAAATCGAAGGGAAAGTCGTTGAAATTTCCAGACTCCAAGAGATATTCACCGAAAAGGTTTTACAACAGGTAAAAAGACCTGGAGGCCCAGCAGTTTTGATTTGGCTTAGAACTGACTGGAGCGCGGAGCCTTCTTCCAGAAGCATCTGAGTGGTGCAGGTTAGACGGCACCATGTTTTGTTAGCCAGTCACACCATTCAGAGGTCTCAGGCATAGCTTCCTGTAACCCCACAGCAACCCTCTGAGGTACATCTGAGGGCTGTGGCGGGGGTGGGGGTGGGGTGCTTGGAACAGAATGGCCCCTGTGAGCTAGAGCATCTGGTGGCAGTTGGAGGGTGCAGTCTAGGATTGCGAGTCAGCCCCTCTACACCATCACTCCTCACCTATAGAAAGGAATGAGACTGCAGGACTGGGACTTCACAGAAGAGTGTTGCACAGTGCATCTGGAGAGCTGCTTTCCAGGCCATAGTGCCCCAGAAATTATATACAGTCTCAGCCAGCCCATGCTGCCTTTGAGAGCGGGAGCAGAATCTGATGGGGGTAGAATTTCTCCCAGAGAGCATAGGCTTAAATCCCCCTCTCCAATCCAATTGGCTCACTCACAAAACAACTGTCTGAACCTTACAAGAGTTGAGTGAGCATGGATAAAAAGAAGAGAAACAGATGAGAGTACAAAGTCATAAAAGTAAGATACTCTTCTCTTCAGAGAAAAGATCTACCCAAGCCAGAAGCTTGAAGGCAGGAAGCCTAGAGCCAGGCCTTGGCCAGACCCTGGGCCTAGTGGCCATGTCAGCTGCATGACAAAGGAATCCATCAAAGCAAGCTCCGGGCACAGCAGCTTGCTCTGTGGAGAGTGGTCTTGGCTGAAACACCCAGCTTTCAGGGTGATGAGGCTGCAGTCTGGATGCTCCACCCTGTGTGCTACATCCAGTACTTCTCCTAAGCCCTATTCCTAAGGACAGCTGCTGTACCCTATCTGGCTCATGACAGGCCTTTCAGTGACTCTGACCAAGCCAGGTAGTGCCCTGTTTTAGTAACACCACACATGCCACTGTAACTACATCCTCTACATGGTACCCCCCTGACACACCCTGGCTGGCCACATACAGGAAAGGGAATCAGTCTCTCAGGCTCCAGTACTCAGCCTTCAACCACAGGAGGTCAGCTGTCACAGCAGTGGCTGCCCCAGGGAAGTGGAGGGCTGTATGAGGTTGGTGTCCCTCCAGAGTCCAGCCAAGGGCCTCTTGGACTGCTGAGGCCTCTAAAAGCTTATGTATGTCAGTGCAAGGGGCTGTTTATGGCAAACCCCTCAGCTCCTGCTCTGATACTCTCCACCAACATGGCACTACCTATGTGCCCTGGTCCAGTGATGTCACTGCTGGAAACTGGGTGGTTACAGCTTGCATTCCATTCTGCAGCATTTTACCAGACAGGGCTCCCTGAAAGCCCACACTAGGGCATGCCTCCCTTCCCCTCAGCAGGGAGACCACCAACAGTACCATATGGCTGGTGTGGTAAGGGGTCCTATAGCATGATCTCGTGAGCCAAGACCAGTACACCCCATTTCCATGTCCTTTCGGCATCTACACAGGGCATTTGCGGCCAGCAATTCATATCTTGTTCTAACTCTTACCCTTTTAGCAGTGTGCTAAAACATGCTGTTTGGGTGGCTAGTGTGGTTCAAAGCCTGTAATATTCTAGACATGATAAAGAATAACTGGAATGCTGGAGGAGAGCCCTTGGTGGGAGTGGCCAGTCCACAATCAGCAGTTCATGTTTGTCCTTGTCACTTGATAAGTGACACATGAGGGGTAATAGGTAGCATTGTGGCCTGTACAGCCTGACAAGAGCCTTACCTTACATACAGGAAAGGGAATCACAGCCTCTTAGGCTCCAGTACTCAGCCTTCTACCACAGGAGGTCAGCTGCCACAGCTGTGACTGCCCCAGAGGCCTGGGCAACAGTCCTGCCACTCAGACTCTGTGTGACCTTCCATAAGCTAGTAAGCATCTCTGAGCCATAAATTCCCCTTTGTGTTGGGTGATGCCCGCCTCTCAGGTGAGGCTTCCCAGGCTGTGTAGGTACAGCCTCTAGACCTTGGAACATGGTAACACCTACTTGCAGGAGGATGTCTTCTTGTGGAGGGAGGAGTGGCTGAGTTTACAGGATACTCTTTCTTTTTGCAGGAGACCGAGATTGATAACATTCACCAGTTAGTCGTGGGGGCAACTGAAAACATTAAGGAAGGCAATGAAGACATACGAGAGGTGGGTATCCAGGCCTCTCGGCTCTGCTTTGGCACAGCACTGCACCCCAGCAGCTGATTCTCAGCGGTGACGCTGTCCTGGAGCTCTGCAGAGTGCTCAGGGCCCATGAGGGCCCAGCCTGAGAGCCTCAGAAGCTCCCGCTTACTCTCAAGAGGGAGTAGTTTCCATCCCTGCAAAGATATGTGCGTGGAGAACATCCAGGAAGGGCCAGGGAGGAGCCCACAGAGCACAGACCTCCTGGCTGTCCCTGTGTCACCACAGACAGGCATCACAGGGACACCTGAGCCCTCTTTCAGATGTGGGTAGACCCTGGGGAATTGAGTCCTGGGAAGTTAGGCTCTGCCTACCAGGCAAGCAGGATGGCTCAGTGGATAAAAGTGCTTGCTGCCAAGCAGAGCAACCTGAGTTTACTTCCGGAAATCCACATGGTACAAACAGAGAATTAGCTCTAAACGTTCCTCTGACCCTACCCCCACATACACCATAGCATGCATTCCCACCATCCACCATAGGAATAGATGTAATTTTTTAAATGAAATATAAGGCATTTGTTCTCTGTCAGGTCTCCATGCATGGTGGCTTTTGTTCCCGCTTAAGCCAGTATCTAAGGAGAGCATGGCATTCACAGAGGTATATAGGTGGGGCACCTAGGACTTCTGAAACCATCCGGGGTGATGCTAACACGTGTGCTCCTCCTGCCAGGCCATCAAAAACAATGCTGGCTTCCGAGTGTGGATCCTCTTCTTTCTTGTGATGTGTTCCTTCTCCTTGCTCTTCCTCGATTGGTACGACAGCTAGCCCATGGGGCTGCACCTACCCTGCACTGCTTCCTTGGACGTACCATGTGCCAGCATCTGTCTCTTCTGATGTGGAGCTGTGTAAGATCCAAGGGCTGGGGAAACACAGCCCCCAAGCCAACATTTGGAACCCATCAGGACCTGAAAATGCATGAATTGCAAGTGCCATAGGTGGTCTTTGGGGTGGAAGATAAAGGAGTCAGGAGCTGTGCTCCAGGAGAGGCTGCAAGCCTGGCAGAGGCTGAGCAGGGCAGGGATGTGGCACACCTCCTATCCCCACTACGATGCCAGGCCTCGGTCTCCTGCCTTTCCCACACCAGCTGCTTCAGGGGTGAACATGCCTAATGTTTCTAGTCATTGGTTCTTATTTCCTTGTGGCATCTAATATGTGTTGATATATGGCCATTTTGTCATAGAAAATAATTCACATCTGCTTTGTCAAGCTAATAAATATAATTACAGCCACTTATTGCTGTCAGCGAGTCTCCAGTGAGCGCCTCTGGCTGCCACCTTGCTGGCCAGGCCAACTCTGGTGTCTTCTACTACCCCTCTCTCCTGCCTGGCTCCCCAGCATGTGAACAGCAAAGCCAGAGCCCAGGCGCATGTGAGGCCTGGTTTCTGCCACTGGGTCTCAAAGTCTCTGTCCCAAGAAGGGTGTGGATCTGAGAAGAGCGGGCCTTCTGCCTTTGTTCCTACACACCCACTCCTCTCAAAGAGGCCATGGGGTGCCTGCTGAGAACTAGAAGTGTGCAGCACATGGCCTGGGGCCGCACAATCCCTGCTGAAGCATATGAGTGTAGACGGTCCAGTGTGTGGCTTCACTCCCACAAGCTCTTTATTTGCAGAGTGACCTTGAGAAATTACATTGGGAGAATGCACAATGGGTAAGTGGCTACTACTAGGAAACACAACAAGGCTTGCCTGCTGCACACACATGGTCCATGAGTCACATCCCTAGCAAGACAAGCATTGGCACATGATTATTGCTCTTTATGCATTCCTCACCCCCTCCCAGCCCCCTTCAAGCGCATGACTGTGTGACACCCCCCCTCACACGTGCTCAGTTGTCTTTGTTTCTGAATACCCTGACAATAAAATGTTTTGTCTCAGTAGCCCGCCTCAGGAAACAACCGTGAAGATGCTGGTGGTCACCATGCTTGTTCACAAAGGATCTCAGACTATTCGCCATTTATTTCTGACCTACTAAAGAACACTGAGACTTCTGACATGCCCACCGGAAACAACACATTCTGTGAACATAAAAGAAAACAATCATGAATAGCTTTTTCTATTTAATTGTTTTACACATTTAGCTTACCTACTGGCAATTTTGTAAACATATACTTTAATGTCAAGATTCAGATTGAAACATAAACATACTTTTCTTACAAAGATTGTGGACTTAGATAAGATTGTGGACTTCGATATTCTATTTGCAAGGTGCCACATCAGCCCCCCCCCCACCAGCTGTCCTTCCCTTTCCCACAGCACAGGAGTCACATCTCTTCACAGAATAAAAGCTAAAGTAGCCCTGACTTACCCAAAATTACATTGTCACTTTGCCCACCCAGCTAATAAAACAAAAAACCTCAAACTGCACCTGCATACAGGGCTGTACGTGCAAACACATCCGTAACAGGAAAGAAAAGGGCCGGTGGGCTTCCTTCCTATCTAGCACGTCCCCCGCAGACAGCCCACCCACAGGAACACAGCTCAGTGACCCCCAGGCCAGAGCCAGCTCCTTCCCACCCCGTCATTGTGCTCTGCTCAGTGTACACACCAAAGAGAACCTCCCAGAATTGCCCAGGCAGGGGCTGGCAGGGCTGCATCGTGGCATATACCTTCCCTTCTCTGTGCCACTCAACAGGGCATGTTGGCAGCAAGCATGGGATCACTCTAGATATGGCTATGGAGTAAGGTCTGCAGATAGCAAAGGGGCATAAAAGAAAAAAAAAAAAAAGGAAGCCACCAAATGCACTGCTCTGATGGCCAGACCCCTGGCATATCCAGTGTAAATTATCTTTTGACAGTATCCAGTGAATCCCAGTGAAGGAGCTAAAATGAAGGCTCCTTGGCATGGAGGGTGGCATCTAGCTCTCTAAGCAATGCTGAGATGCGCTTGTTCTTACGCCTGTGGGTGGTCCGCAGCAAGTTTTATTTGCAAAGCAGCATTAGCAAACAGAAGCAATTGCACCGTAAATGGGTAATCTCTAAATTATCGGTAATTATATTTAATGAAATGTCCCTCAAAGTCCCTTTGTTGCCTTCAAGTGACACGTTGTAAGGAACCTGCCCAGCTCGCTAAGCTGACTTCTCAGCAGCTTCGGTCTCCTGTTCTGACAGCTTCTCTTCTGACAGAACTGACATCCATGGCGACACGGAGCGGGTGATGCTCTGCTTGGCCAGGTTGTAGTGGTTTATGACAGTGTAAAATTTCTCCCGGGCACTGGAGTCTTGCTCAGTGTAGTAGCTCTCCAAGCCTTCTGGGATGCACTGGGTGTTCTGGAAGACAGGAGGCCATGGAGATGGTAGTAGACACAAGGGCATACCAGCTCATGTCTGCAGTTACTATCCCCACCCCCCAAATAGCTCCTAAGCATCTTCCCTGAGCTTGCAGGAATATACACTAACATGGACAAAGGGATGGGCTTGCCCTCAGAGGGCACAGCTGTGCAGATTGGATGTGCTGCAATGGGCACCTGGGCTCCCAGGTTAGTGTCACAGGTGTTGTGCCTCCCTTCTCACGTCTAACTGGCTGACTGTCCTTGATTCAAGGATACTTGACATGTCTACGAACAATCCAACTGAACTAAGAGGATGAGCACTGAGGAGGGCTCAGTGGGTAAAGGTATTTGCTGTCAAGTCTCGCAACCCTAGTTTAATTCCCAGGACCTGCATGGTAGGAGGGGGAGAACCAGCTCCTGCAAATTATCCTCTGAACTGAGCCATGCAACTGGCGTGGCAACCAAGGACTGCATTTCTTACCTGCCTTATAGCCCTATAAGGTCATGTGACTAACATCAAGCCAAGAGAATCTTGGAGCTGGCTCCCAAAGAGCAGCTGTCCCCACGTGTCCACATCGTCCCTCCTCAGCCAGCTCTGACTGCCCAGAGGACAAAACCTCAAGAGCCACAGGGCAGAGAAAGATGAAACCAGACTCCAGCCGACTCCGTAGACTGCCTTCCACTTGGGCTCCTGAGACCAGCAATACGCTTTCCACCCTGTTGAAGCCATCTGAAGCATGTAGCACCAATCCAACTCAGATAGGAATATGAGACCCCACAGTTGAGTCAGAGGTGGAGACCTCTGCCACCACCTGTCATCTGGGATACTCATCTCCTTGAGCCTAGGGCAGCTTAGCAGAGCTGTGCCGAGGCCATCTGCCTTCCAAGTGTCTCCCAGTTAAAAGAAAGAAAACCTGGTTTTCACCCCATGGCACACAAGGCTGAGTTGCTCTCTCTTCTCAGGTAAGATAGTGCCTCCATCCCAAACCCAGGGTAGTTCACCAGTGTAGTGAGCAGGTGGCCCAAAATACCTGGGGGTAGCTCCTGGGAACTTCCTCTTGAGTCTGAAGGCCAAGGTTCATGGGGCCAGTTGGATGGCCTGCCCTAGAGAATGTCCTATGGATCTCAAGCCTTCTTTCCTTCCTCTTGCAGCAAAGGAAGGGGGCTGCAGTATGCTCCCACATGCAGGGTTCCTCTTGCCTACACCCAGGTCTGTAGAGTACTTTCAGGCCAACTCTCTCACTCTGAGGTTCATGCCACTCAGAGGCTCCATGAAGCAGATGTCACACCCAACTCAAGGACATGGAATGTGAAACAGGCCTTTCCATCATCACCCTAAGGACAATGGGTCCAACCTGTTCTTTTCCAGATTCTTCCACTGGCATCTTCAGTCCACCAGCACTTGACATGCATGGCCTCAGGGGTGCAGACCAACTCGGCCTGACCACCTATGCTTTCTGCTGCTCCAGCCCCCATATTGCTAACCCCTCACAGCCCTCACAGATGAAGATACAGCACACAGGGTGGCTCAGACATGCACAGTGGAAACAAGATGGCACACTTCTAATCCCTAGCTGCTGGGTTCAGTGAGAGACCCTGTCCCAAAGAGGATGGGGGATATAATTGAGGACACAAGACATTGACCTGGCATGTGTGTGTGTGTGTGTGTGTGTGTGTGTGTGTGTGTGTGTGTGTGTGTGTGTGTGTGTCGTGCGCATGTGCACATGAGTGTAAATGGAACCAGGATACAGGGCTCTATCAATAGTGTGGTCCTTATTCAGCCAGAGGCCATCAGAGCTGGGATGTCATACCACCCTCTGAATCCAGATTGACTTGACAGTGCTCCGCTGCTGCTTGGTGCCACAGGGCTAAGCATGAAGGATGATGGAGAAAGGAGCCTGTGATCATGGAGAGCAGCCATCTGGGCAGATCTGGAAGCTACTTGAGGGGGGTGCTGTTCTTTCAGAGTGAGCTCTCCTTCCTAAGGACCTCTTACACACAGAGCCTGTTATGGGTGTAGGGCCTGGACTGTGGTCAGCAGGTGGCACAGCCTAATCCACAGGCACTGATTAACTTAGCCCTGCTGGTCACTCAACAATGTCCGACTGGCCTCTTCGGGATGATCAGAAGGTGGTGTGTAAAGAATCCTGGTAGAGCTGCCAGCATGCCTGGCTTGCGGGTCATCACTGTGAGGCCTGGGAAAGTGATGAGGTCAGATGAGAATGGTAACAGTGATGGGCGCAGTGAGCACTCAGGATCCTCTGAAAATGCAAGCAGAGGCTTGCAGCCTCAAGGTTACACCCCTAACAGCTGAGACTGCCCTGGATGTCCTTTCTGGGCTGCCATCCCTCCCTTGTTCCTCTCCTAAAAAGTGTCTCCACCCCTGGTGAGGTATATAATGATATAAAGGGTCAGCCCTTGCTGGGAAGACCGAGGTCTCAGCAGCTCACTAGACCCTAAAGTATAAAGCTTCAAAATGCCTGCAGGCTCCTGGGAGTGCTGAGCACTAGTTCAAAAGCAGCCACAAAGCAATAGAGGGTCCTTATTGCTGTGCCTGCCCTTGGTGTAGCACCCTAGGGGCTAGCACTGTCTGAAGCTGAATGCTACAGACGAAGCCTAGCTTTGGGGTCAGGCCCTAGCCCCAGCCCCAGCCCCAGCCGAGATCTCAAGCAGTCTTTCAGAGCCTCAGTCCTCTCATCTTTAAAATGGGGCTAGTGTGCCACACAGCCTGGCTGCTTTTGCTCTAAGGATGAAACTCAGTGTGGGACAGCTCAGAAAGAAGTCAGACTGTGGCCAAAGATGCTATACAGAAGAGGTGAAATGCTCCAAGCACCCTCCAGAGTACAGCCTTGAGTGTCCTGACCCCAGCTCAGCACAAGGAACCCCCCTATACTGCAGAAGAAGATTGCTGTGCCGGCCAGCTAGGACTCTACAGCTGATCAAGCTCCTCTTGACTGCACTGCCACCCTCACTCTGGCTTTGACACATACCCCTCCTCTCCAGTCCTTAGAGAAATGAGAGGAAGGCTACAGCTACCACCTTCACTCCTGTCCAGTCTGGCAGACACACAGCACAGGACCCTGCTAGAACTTTGCATGCAACCAAGACCTGAAGAGCAAAGGCTACTTAAGGCAGGCATAGGCATCCGGGGGCAGCTGAGCAATGGCCCCATCCTCCAGGCACCTGGCTGAGAGAGGATAGCTGGTGATGTCTGACACCTCTCACACCAGAAGATGTAAGAGACCCTCTGAGGGGCTGATGGTGTCAAGATCTTCAGAAGAAACTGGGGTTATAGGTGTTCAGTCTGTACCCATCTGGAGAAAGGCTTTCACATACCCTTTTGGTAAAAGAAATCAAAGCCTCAGTGACCTACATGGGTGTCCTGGAGGGAGCGACTGTCACATGGCCTGAGCAGGGGTCACTGTGGAGTTTGAACTGGGTTTCACTGTGGCCCAGGCTTCTTCCATTTGAGTGCTAGGACTGCGGGCACACATCGCGACCCTGGCTCCATCTGCCTTTTAGCTGTCTGCACACACTCCTCACCTTGGGCCATTTGGCTGTGGCAAGAAGGCTGCTTGATAGGACTCAAGCTTCTGGGGTCCCCTCTCCCCAGGCATCCTGTCCATCCACACTCCCAAGGCTCAGCTGATACACTTAAAGAGGCCCCTAGATAGTATATGCTGAAGAGCTGAAGGCACTGAAGGTCGTGACAACGGCCCTCTAAACCCTGTTTCCTACTGGTAAAGGGGAAGAGGCACCCCCTTAGGGTCTCTGAGCAGCCATCCAGGGTGAGGGGCGCTCACAGCCCTCTTAGCCAATCCTCCTCTCCAGGTAGTTTTGTGGAGTATGCACATGTCTGAACACAGGGATGGAGGAAAGCCTCCCCAGCCCACCCAGCAAGCCACTTACACCCCCTAACCATATCATCCAGACCACCATCTGTTCCCATTGAGACAGTGATGGGAAAGTGTACATGCCCACAGTGGTGCACGTCCAGAGCTGCCTATGGGGTTCTGGATTCCCCAAGGGACTGCAGATCACAATCTCCACAGGGCCTTTTATACAGGCAAGTACCCCAGGCCCCTCCCACACTGCTAGGACTCTGATCTCAAGTCAGCCTAGGACCAGGCCTCCATCTTCATCATCATCACCCTTCTGCACCAACTTCTCCCACAGTACTTGGGTTTGCTGAGTGGAGCCAGCAGTTTTACCCTCTCGCTGCACAGGCAGCCTGCCCTAGACCAGAGACAATGGGCCAGGCAGAAAGCCCAGGACAGCTCTGTGGTTGGTGGAACACTAGCCTGTCATCTGTGAGCAGACTGCAGGAGGGAGCTGTCCCCTACCATCCTGTTTCCTACAGAGGCGCCACTGTTCCCGATGAGGTCAGCCTGAGTCACCTAGCTTCAGGCCAGGTCCTGCCTGCCTGCCTGTCCCTCCTTGCCTTCCTAAACTCAATCTTCCTGTTCATCCACTATCACCCTGGTCTGCCTCTCCATCCCCATTGTGTCAGCCATCTAGACCCTCTCTTCTCTGCCCCACTCTAGTAGCCTCCTCCCTCAGCTCACTGCCTGCCTCACTCCTCCATCAGCTCACCGCCTGCCTCACAACATCCAGGTGACCCCTGGGATCATCTCATCATACCCCCTTTTGCTCAGAACTCAGGGTGCCGTGCAGTATGCAATCTGGCTATACACTGGGCACTCTCTCACTGCCACTGAACACACCCCAATTCACCTGCTATCACTCCATCTCCTACAGTATGGACCACAGTATGGAAAGGGCAGATCTCCATACTCCATGCCAAGTCCTCCTCACTCAGCATACACACGCCTGCCTGCCTGCCTGCCTGCCTGCCTGCCTCACATTTCTTGAACCAGAAGGGCTCCAGGAAAGAGAGTCTTTGCATCAATGACTCCTGGCTGTGGCTGAGCACCCTGAGCCGCCAGAATTGTCTCATGTGGCAGGCAGGTATCCTACAATCGCTGCAGGAAGAAATAAGGGCTGAAAGTCAGAAACCCTGAAGGAGCATGTGGTGTAAAATGGTGGAGGAGGTCCTGGCTGGGGTACATGAACTTTCAGCTCTTCTAACTTGCACTGCCAAGGCATTGCAGTTTCACCTCAGCAAAACCCAGACAGACGTATCTATCCTGCGAAGATTCACAAGCCACGTGGGACTGCAGGCACATAACACCCACTGCCTGCACTGTGCACACTTCAGCAGTGCCAAAGCCTGCACCGCGCCATTTGCTGTCGGCTCTGGAAAGTTCAGGACCAGAGTGAGTGGGACATGGAAACCGGTAGCAACTGAACTACACCTCTGCTCTGCTCCATCTCCTACCTCCGCAGAGAGAACATTTCCATGTGTGCAGACGCTGACTTGGCTCCTGCGTGGAACCCACAGGAGAGCCCTGCAGGCAGGAGGACCCCTTTGTGTGGCTTGAGGCAGGGCTCTCCTCTTGGGCACTGCTGCCTACCCTACCCCCCACTTGGTACTGGAGGAAGTGTCAGCCAGGCACTTTCTGCCCTGGGGGGGGGGGACTCTTCCCCAGTGACCACACGGTGCCTTCTACCTGCCTGGCTGCCCAGGCATGGCCTTCGGTGAGGACCCTCCCACTGTAGGCACACAGCCAAGGCTCTCCTGCTATAGGGCAGGAAGGGGTTACAAAGGCATTCTCACGGGGCCAAGACCTTACCTTCAAGACAAACCCATCAGGGCAGGCACGGTCATACTTGTACACTTTGTAGACGACCAGGAAGACAACACAGGTGAGGAATGCCAGAGCAAAAAGGACCAGCACAGACACCTGCAGGAAGAAGCAGAGAAAACAGATGACAGGTAAAGGCAGTCAAACACACAGAGGCATGTGCACCTGCACAAAGAGCCTGGGGAATCACCTTGTATTGGGCATTTTTTGTATGGCTTTAACTTTTCACCACATTCACGTGTCACCTTCATGTGTTCCTAGTATTCCAGGATACAAAGGAAACTCTGTGGACAGACACAAGAAAGCCTCATCATAGGCCGAATGCCTCCCTGGCAACTTGGGCCCTTGACAGAGAAGTGAGGCTGGGATGCACTCAGAGCCCCCCATTTACAGAGCTGAACACCTGTCACCTAGGAAACAGCTGCTCCACAGATGTGTCTGGGCTCTGAGCTCAGAGTGAAGACATTGTCACTCAGACCCCAGGCCACCCTCATGTTGGAGCCACTTAAGCAGAAACAGGAGCTCCACCCTCACCTCTGCCCTCTACAGTATCTTGAGGACAGCTAGAACTTGGGTTTGGGTTCTTTGGGGCTGTAAGCTGAACACTAGAATGCCAGACACTGAGTAGACACAAAGCTACAACAGTGCAGATGAGACACGGCTCACAGATGTGCAAGCAACAGTCAAACACCATAAGATGCCTCAAGGTGCCCGCCTGGCTATTGAGGAGCCTGGTGGGACAAAGGTATGTCATGAGGTGAGGCATGAGATGGAAAAGCATGGGAGATGGTGCAGGATCCCTGGACAGACCCTAGGAGCCAGCATGGGGTCCAGGTACCACAAACAGCAGTCTGGACAGATACTTCTGGCTTCCGACTTTCCACCCCAGCAGCCAGGAACTGTCCCTCTCTCTACCCCACTCAGCCTAGGTGACCCATCGCTGGAGCTGTCATCAATGTCTGAAGAGCCTGTGTTGTGTATAGAGCTCATGCCTGCTACAGGGGCAGTCGTGGTAAAGCATGATGTCTCAGGCCTCAGGGCACCCATGGGGAAAGGCATGGACAAGGGTCTGAGGGAAGCTACAGCCTATAGCAAGCACAGGAGCAACTGACCCTGGGAGTTGAGTGTGGACCTTGAGGAAGAAGTGGATCCTAACACGTGTAGGAAAAAGAAGGGGTAACATCCAACAGCTACCCGCCCTGACAGTGCTAGGTCCATCCAGAGAGGTCACTGCCAGGAGTGGTGGGAGGGTCCAGGAGTGATGACCCTGTCTAAACACTGAACACCAAGGGAGTGAGACTACTGGCTGCTGCTCCTGTAGCCACTGTCCATTCCTTGCCTCTCCCAGGGTCCCACAGATGGCAGAGTAGAATCTCAAGCCAGGTACCTCAGCCAGAAACACACCTGGTGTGGAATCTGCCCTGTCAGGGACCCAGGCACAGGCCTCTCCTCTCACAGCCCCTGCTCACAGAGCTGAGTCCTGGGCATGCTGCACACCTGTAACCCAGGCAGGCACTTCAGGAGGATCAGAAGTTCAAGATCATTCCCAGCTACATAGCAAATTCAAGGCTGGTCTCAGTCACTTGAGATCCTGCCTCAAAATAAAGTAAACATATATTAAGGCTAGCAAGATGGCTACATGGGCGAAGACACTTGCCACCAAACCTGATGACCTGACTCCTGAAAGCTGTCCTCTGACCTCCATACAAGTGCTGTGGTGCGCGTGCGCACACACACACACACACACACACACACACACACACACACACACACAC
>OU015747.1:29373349-29399646 GCA_907169655.1 Acomys percivali | reverse complement strand
ACACACACACACACACACACACACACACACACACACACACACACACATATACATACACATACACACACACGAATAAAGGTAATTAATACTTTGTTTATTAATAGTTTTGTTTTTATTTATTTAATATTTGTTAATTTTTTTAATTTAAAAAATCATAAAGCCGGGGGACAATGACTATCAGCCTTACAGGTATCAGGAAAATGACAAGACAGGGTGCTAGGGAACCTGCTGCCAGCCCCACAGGTAAATACACAGTGTCCAGCACAAGTGCCGCGGGCTGGGGCCTCACTTAGAAATGAGCCTTCGCACATGCATTGTGTTCAGATGAGGTCATTAGTAGGGGCGCTTGTCAAGTGTGACTAGTGTCCTTGTAAGAAAAGGCGATGAGGCGGAGACACGCACTAGAAGGAACGGGGCTGGAATAATGCATCTCTAGGTGCACATCCCCCAGCGATGGCAGTAACTGCACACACACAGCAGGACTCTGAGGCAGAATGCCCCACAGACATTTTAACTTCAGGCCTCTCTTGCCTCCAGAAACCTGAAAGCATGCATCTATGAGTCCCCCACTTTGTAGTGCTTTGTTCAGGCAGCCACAGGACTTGTACTAAGGAGCATGAGCCTGGCTCACCTTTCTTCCCCCTCCTCCCTCCCTCCCCCTCCCCCTTCCCCAGTTAAGGACAGTTCCCACACATACCTCCTCTGTACTCAGGCTGTGTCTTACCCATTTTCTTACCCTTCAAAGCCCTGGCTAGTCTCCAGATCCCAGGGAGGGTCTGGACCACCTAAGCCTTGTTCAGTTGTATGGGCAGGCGCCAAATATTGAGATACAAGCTCCTTCCTGACTCAAGGGGAACAAAGCATGTCCCAGTTTGGAGACTTGCATGACCTTCTCCCCTCCCCCACATGTGCGTACTCATGAGACAATTGGTAACATTCTAGAACACAGAACAAGTTAGACATCTGCAGTACCTCCAGGTTTGGGGAGTCTCCCTGACGTCTGCTCTACAAGGACAAACAGATACCCTGCCTCCAGGAGAGTTAGACCACCAATCGTTCATCCTTCAGTCATCTGCGGGACAGAGGAACCAAAACGCACGAGTGGGCTAGCCCTTCACAGCCAGGACTGGAAGGGAGATGGCCAGAGCAGGGCACTCCTTGTGACCCTCAGAGTCTCACCTGTGAAATAGGGGTTCCGGCCCCATGGTGATGCTTGTGGTGAGGTCTGTAAAAGCCCATAGGCAGGCACACAGTAGCCACACCATGCCCTTTTAGCTAGTGCTGTGGCCTCCATGCAGAAGCTGGAAACCCATGATCTCACACTTGGACCAATGCAAAGGCCTAGATATCAAAGAGGGGCCATTTGGACACCAGGGGAGCTAGGAACCCAGGAGGAACCATGAAGGAAGAGAAATGAGAGCTTCTCACAATGACCCAGACCGAGCACAAAACAGGCTCAGTCACGGCTGTGTGTTCACATCATAGGAGCTCCTCCCACAGCAGCGACTGTCAGGGGTGGGAAGTGGACATTAGGATTGCTGACTACTACCCAGGTATCCCCTGTGCTCGGCCTGAGTGTAAGCCTTGGGCACAAACAGAGGGTCCCATTTATGGGCAGAATTCCTATAACCCAAGGATACTGAACTACCATTTAGGTTTAAATATTAAAGTGTTCCCCTAAAAAGCTTATTGCTCAAGACTTGGCCACCAGTTGGTAGGGGCTACTGAGATGAATGGATGACTGTAGGATTGCCAACTTTATCAGTGAGGTACTCCATGGGCACGTTCGCAGCTGAATAGACTATTTAGAGGTGGGGCCTGGTCAGAACAAGTGAGCACCTAGGGGTGGGGGCTGGGGGGAGGTGCCTTTGAAGTGGCATCTAGTCCCTGTTCCTTTACCCCCACTGGCTGCCATGAGTGAACAGCTAGGACTCACCAGAGCTTCTCCATTACAAAGCTCTGCCTCAGCACAGCAATGAAGGTGTTCCACATTAAAACAAACAAACTAAAAGCCAAACCCACCATGATGTCATGCACTTGTAATGCCAGAACTAGGGAGATAGAGACAGGAGGATATGGCCACCAAACCCAGCATAACCAGAGCTTTTTCACATCCGAGAGAGACCTGCTTTCAAGATAAAGGTGACTGGGGCCTGAGGAGTGACACTCAAGTTTGTCCTCTTGCCTCCACATATACCCAATAAACAAACAACAACCAGGTCTACGGTGTTGCTTCAGTAACACAAATTGGACTGAGACCTTGGAACTTACCAAGGATCTTGGGATGGGAAGACAACCTGGGTTATCCAGGTGAACCGTCAGCGCCTCGTTGGCATCCTCCTGAGAGAGTAGGGGAGATTCCAGGACAGAGTGCAGACTAGGATGGGGGAGAGGCGCTTTGAGCTGGCCAGTGAAGTTCCAGAAACAGAAAGGCAAGGACCAGATCCCTGGAGCCCCACCGCAGTGCAGGCCGGCACACAGCCCACCTCCATATGAGTACTTACTAAGCAGGTCTGTGACACCCAAAGCCAACCCAGGAACTTCCCACTCAGTGGACAGAGCATGAACATGGCTTGCAGGGGTCCAGGCACGTTGGTCTTATTAAGCAAATATTCTCACACAGGATGGAGCTATGCCCAGTATAACTTTTTCCTTCGTGGCCTGGGGTGGCTTAAAGAGCCATGGCCTTCCTGACAGGGCCGACTCCCACCGACTTCTCAGCCAGAGACAAAACCTACAGGGCCTGGGTTCACTTTTTATTTTGAGATAAGGCCTCATTAAGTTGTCCTGGCTGCCTGTGAACTGGCAATCCTCCTGTCTCGGCCTCACACTTGACTGGAATTGCAGGCTCTGCCGTGAGGCCCGCCTACTGTCATAATTTTCAAACCAGACAAATGTATGTCAAATCAGAAGGAAAAAAAAGTAATATAACAAAACAGACTAGACTAGTCTTGAGACCAAGCCTGTCACCATTTTCTTTTCTCTTCTATATAAAGGGGCCTGTGAGACCACAAGGTTTTACTCCCCGAAGGTCCTACCTTCTCCCATCTTAGGGATCCCCATGCAGCCAGGGAGCCTCCTCAGGGGATCTGAGATTAGCTACCCAAAGTGTCCACCTCAGGAGGTGGCTGAGCAGCCTGCAGGGCCATGCTGTTCCACTGCATCACCCTGGTGTTGACTCGGCACAGGTAAATAAGTGTCACTAGAGAGGCAGGACACGGAGGCAGCTGTGGAGCTCTGATTACTCTGGAGACCTCCTGGAGAAGCATCAGTCTCAAGGGACAGGTAGTTCATTGGGAGGTGAGAGAGAAAGTGGAGGTGAAGAGAAGAGAAGCCTGCAGTATCAAAAACATGCTGACTGTAGCATCATGACCCAGCAGGAGTAGGGACACAAGACAGCTGACTGAGCTGCCCAGTGGCATACCAAGCAGTGGGAGTCTGGATAAGTCCTTGATGTGGCAAGACCCCAGGAAGCAGGTCAATGATGCTAAGCATCAGGGAAATGGAAATCACACTGCAAGGAGATGCCACGTACACCCACTGTAATGGCTGGACCAAGTGCTAGCAATGCACAGAGAAGATGCTGGAACCCTGTGAATTGCTGATGAAAAATGGTGGCCCTAATATAACAACCAGTGGGTGTTCCACAACACATAAATTATAAAAACTATCATGGCAACCAGCAGTCCCACCCTTGGGTATTTACCTACAAGAATGAAAACAGGCCTTCAAACAAAAGTTTATACAAAGAAAAACTGCTTAGTTGCCAAATGATAGAGTCCAAAAGTGGCTGAGTGGATAAAGAAAATGTAGTAGATCCATACAACAGAATATTATTTGGCCTTCAAAAGAAATGAAGTGCTGGCACATGCTAACAACAGATGCTAAGTAAAGTCAGACAGGAAAGGCTGCAGAGTGTCCAAATGATGGACACTACGGAAGCAGGAAAACTGATCAGTGGCTGCCAGGGGGTATGGGGATGTGGGGCTCACTGCTTAGTGTATCTGGGTTGACTCCTGAGATAATGCAATGTTGTGGAACTAGACAGTATGACAGTTGGCAACTTGGTGACCGTTAAATGTCACTAAACTGTACTTTGGAGTGGTGAGTTTTGTATCTTTATTTTTTTTTAATTTTTTAAAATTTATTTATTGTATATGAGTGCTTTATCTGCAGAAGAGGGTATCAGATCACATTATAGATGGTTGTGAGCCACCATGTGGTTGCTGGGAATTGAACTCAGGACCTCTGGAAGAACAGGAAGCGTTCTTAACCACTGAGCCATCTCTCCAGCCCTGTATCTTTATTTTTACCACTTTTTTTTTTTAATGGAACAAGGTAGGAAGGCAAAAATCTGAGAGTATCCATAGATGCTGGTATCCCCTAGCAAGAACAGCCATGAGCAGGAGGTCAGCAGGATCTGAGGAGTTTTCTGGAAAGGAACAACCTGGAATAGACTATGTCCCTGGGTGAGCCTGAGGAGGACAGGGGCCTCAGGGTATGACCCCAGTGAGGATGATGAAGAGAGGAGATTCAGGGTGTGACCCCAGTGAGGATGATGAGAGGGGATTCAGGGTGTGACCCCAGTGAGGATGATGATAAGAGGGGGTTCAGGATGTGACCCTAGTGAAAATGATAAGAGGGGGTTCAGGGTGTGACCCTAGTGAAGATGATGAGAGGGGGCTCAGGTGAGACCCCAGGTGAAGATGATGAAAGGGGATTCAGGGTGTGACCCCAGTGAGGATGATGAGAAGAGGGGGTTCAGGGTGTGACCCTAGTGAAGCAGGGAAGAGGCATCCTTGGTGCTTAGACCCAGCTTCATTACCAATTACTGCCCAGCATCTGTGCCCACTTAGCCGGCTGTCTTTCACCAAAGTGCCACAGTTTATGTGCATGGGTTATAATCATTCAAACGGCCAAGACACTGGGTGCTGACCAGTTCTCACAGCACTTCCCACCAGGCAGAAACCAGCAGCATCCCTGCCAGGAACAGCAGGAGAGCCGCGCCTAACCATACCGGCATGGGGTTGGTGTCCTGGGTGTGGGGGTCTGAGTCCTGCCATGTTCACCCCTGTTATGGCTGATCTTGGAGCTACTCCTTACTGAGAAGAGCGAGCTTGATGTTCTGATGCTGCTGCCAAGGGCAAGAAAAACAAGGCTCACAAAGGCCTGAGCAGGTCGATGGCGTTAGGTCACTTACTGTCTCTGTGCCCCATGCCTGGAGGAGAAACCTTTTGCTGACTAATGCAGTACAGGGAAAAGGAAAAAAAAAGATCTCTCAGAGAATGAATCTTGAAACCTTCAAGTATTTACAGAGCTAAATATTTTTAGGAACCACGCAGAAGAGAATACAGACACATACCCCCAAGGTGATTCAACCTATGCCTTATGCAAGTTGGGAAGAAGCCCCTACTCCATAGCTGGACCCAGAGTTTGTGGCATTTAAGTACTACACTCATGGTATTTAAGAATGTTTCTAAGGTCTCTGTTGCCACCATGAATGAAGACCCCCCCCACCCCAATACTCTACTGGATGTAGGAAAACTGCATCGTCGTTTATAAACAGTTAACAAGTGTGACTTAGAACCTGCCATGGGGATTATTAGAGAGTGTGGAAAGCAGGCACACAGGAAGCTCAAGGTCATTAAGGACGATCAAGAAAGAAACAAACCACCCACAGCATCATTTGCAATAGCATGCCAAGGGACGTCTCCACTGCAGCACTGACTGCCAGCGTTGAGGACCATCCTAAAGTGGCCTCTCTTAAGATATCCTCCTGGCTCTTCACTGACCTTGAAAGGTAGTCCTGTGCAAGGCTGGCCTTAGAATTTCTCAAGGCTAGAATGGTGGTACCAGAATGGGGTGTGGCTCCATCCTAAAACCCTGAACTGGATGGAAGAGGGAAGGTGTGCAGACCTTGGAAGACGCAGCACTCTTCGCTCTTGACAGCCACAAAGCACAAAGAGCAGAAGAGAACCTGGCAGAACCTTCCCTGAGCCTGACTCACTGTGGAGCATCCATCTTCCAGGACATTAAGATACGTTCCCGACAGCCCATTACACACTGCCTGCATGAGTGGGAAAGCACAGATTTTTTTTTTTTTAATGTTTAAGTTTAGTTTATTTGAGCAACATCTTAGCCTGCATTTACTCTCAGTGTAAAAACACCTCTGATTAATTAAATGGCTGCTCTCCCCGTTGACTCAAGCCTCATTGGAAGCCCAGGCTTTTGGCTGCCACAGGGTGATTCATCCTGCTATCCCTGTATAGCAATCTTACAAAGCCTCCCTGCCCCCAGCTGTTACCTAGCAACAACCTAGCAACCTTGCAGCCAAGAGATTAACCCTCCAGTGATAACCACAATGTAATATCCAAAAAGACAACTTGGTTTCAAGGGTGCCCTCCAAAGTGAGGAGTGATGGGCACACGTTAACAACACAAAGGAGAAAGAGGCTCAAATGTGCACATAACTTCTCTGTTGCTTCAAGGTCTAAAAGGCAGGTTCTCCTTCCCCGAGTTTACATACATAGAAAGGAAAAGACCCAAACTATCATCATCAAAATGGTGTGCTGCTCCTACCAGCACTGTGAATAATCCCTGGTGGGAGGGTCAGAGGGTGGGTTCCTGAGTCCAGACATCCTGCTCCTTCCCCAAACCCCCATGTTCAGAATAGATGCCCCTCACCTTTAAGCAGTTGATGCTATATGCATAACAGCCACATGGCCTATTGTATGTACCCACTCATGGATATGGAAAATATCACTAAGTCTTAAAGGCCAAGAGAACTTTCCAGAAAGGTAAACACATTTACAAAGGCCTCCAGCCCTCCAAATGTCTCTGCTGCTGTGCCAGACCATGCCCCCATCAAGAAAAGCACAGAACCTCAGGAGACACTAAATCCAACTGTAGAGCTGACTAAACTGTGCATTGCCTGGGTGAAACTCCCAGGTACATGTGAGGAACTAACTTTCTGGTTCCGAAGCATCTTAGAGCTGACAAAAGCAAGGGGCACCCATGGGCCATCCATCTGAGTCAGCCCTCAGTGTGCCAGGAGGCTGATCACCTCAGCATGCTGGGAGGAACCAGCTCTTGGACCTGGGACACAGGGATCCATGACTGAGGCCTGGTCATCTGCTGACCCTGTGGTAACCATCAAGTGTCCCCTATAGAGCGCATATACCCATCCATGGCCCAGTAAGAAGGCTAGATCAGGAGAGCTGCCGGCTGTTAAGGAGCCCACAGGGACACCCAGGAACTCATGCCAAGCCTCCTCCATAGGAGTCCATCAGGATGATGGATGGGCCACTCATTTACTTAGCTAGCTCTTACTGAGAGCGCGGTAAGCGCCAGAGAGATGGTATCGGAGACTCTGGCAGTGCTGGCCCAGGCTATGCCTAAGTGCTGTCTGAGCACACAAGCCCTACACCTTCATTTTTGGGCCAATATCCATGTCTCAGGGGGCTGCTAGGGCCTGGTTTCCTCTTCAAGGTCATGAAGCAGGTCAAAGAGCTTCTGCTCCGTGAGACCACTCATCAGTGCCTGCTTGGGATATCAGATCTCAGGGCCATTGCCCAGAGGGAGGTATAGATTAGCCCAGCTTCTTAAAGGAGGACAGCTGGGAGGTAGGGCTGGGAATTGCAACACAGAAACAAGATATATGAGGGAAAAAGATGCTCTCAGGGGTGTCATCCGGCTTGGCTGCTAGAGCAGGAGGGAGACCTGGGTTCTGTTGGGTGCGAAGCAGCAGTCAGTGGTAGTTGTGGGACGGGGTTTGAGTCAACAGAGGAAACGGGTGTGGTGAGACACCCCTTGCAAGCCTGTGGCCTCTACTGCTTCACCAAGAGCAGGCTCCTAGCGCTCCAGCTCTGCTTGCATCTCCCCTTGACTATCATGAAGAGAAGGGCGGCACCCCACTTCCTAAAGCGTTTGTGGAGTCAACAGGATGAAACGCTTGCTTCTGGAAGCACTGCCTCCTTCCTGGCAGAGGGCAACAGGAACTTGGGGTGAGCTTATTTCTGGGAGCCTTGGTGTGAAAGGAGAGAGGGGGATGGGTTTCTGCCTGGGGCTGGAGCTTGGGTCATGGGAGTTCATAAATGGCTTTAGAGCCTGAGATGAGGGGAGTCCCCACCATCTTAGGGGTGAGTCATGAAGAAGGCACAGAAGCTAGGCTTAGGAAACACTGACAGCGGGAGACTAGGCAGTACTGCAGTGTAGAGCAATCCTCTAGTGGGTCCCCACTGTATCCAATATCTTCCCAGACGCCTGGGAGATAGGAAAGAGGTGAGGTAGGTCTCCTGAGACCAGAAGTCTCCACACCAGGATGGTAGACACTGTCTAAGGTCTTCCTGGGTCTTCTGAGCCCTAAGGTTCTGGGCAACAGAAGCCAGGTAACCATGCAGAGGCCCAGCCATGACTGCCTAGAGCCCTGGGGCCGAATGTGCGTCACCTGTGCCTTAGGTAAGGGACCTAGGGACCTGCCTCAGGTGAGCATGTGAGAAAAACACAAACCAAGAACAGCAGAGGGGACAGAGCCCGGCACACACAGGCGCAGAAGGAGAGGATATGTGGGCACCATACTACTCACGGACTTAAAGTGTAATGGGGACCAAAAAATCCAATCAGACATGAGAAACCAGGACATGCTCAGGCAAGACGACATTCAGACAGTGTGGCTTTGACATTCAGGTTTGATCCTGTACCTGATACTGGTGGGCATACTGACACCATAGAAGAACAAAGATGCTGACTTTAAGCCAATCTGTCTTAATACTGTCCATGAACCACCCATTGAGCCGGAAAGAGCAGCTCATTGTATGTGATGCCCTTCCATACCCACAGGGATGCAGACACAGACCTCTGTGCCTCAGGCCCCTATCTGGGAAGCATACTAGCTGTTACTAGCCGGGACAAGGAAGGAGGCTGGGAAAGTGAGATGTGTCACCTGTGCCTTAGGCAAGGGACCTATAGAGCTGCCTCAGGTGAGTGTGTGAGAAAAACACAAACCAAGAAACCTGAGGGGAGCCTGGCACAAAGAGACACTCAACAGATGGAGAGGATGTGGGGTACCACGCTACTCACTGACCAGCATCACCAAGGACACAGGATAAATGACATTCATGGAACCCGCTGCACTAGCAAGATGCAGACAGCAGTGAGAAGCAACTGGGAGCAGAAGGAGACTTGTTTTCCAAATTCCATGAAGACACTCTGCTCTTCTGGATTCCCTTGCAGCTAGGAATGTCGTTGGTCTCCGAGCTTGCCTTCTGTGGTTCTCACAATCACCCAAGAATTAAGTACAGATGCACTATAATTCACCAAGAGTAGGTATGCACCTGCACACCCATGAATAGACTGCTCACACATCCTAATGGGGATGACCATCCATCCATCCAAGACTACTTATTAAGGTCTGAGAATGTCTCCCAACTAACCCCTTTGAATCTGGGCCACAGCCACCATTTTACTTTCTCTTAAATCTCTCCCAAACAGCGAGGTTTCCAGAATATCAACAGTCTAGCTTGTTCCTCAGCAGACACCACTTTAGGGAACACACACCCTTGCTGTGAGGAAGGCTCCTCCTACCAGGGCTCACTGGAACTTCGCCCTCTCAGCAGCCGGCACCAGAGGTATCAGGAGGTACAGAAGGATTGGAGGTTGAACACATGGGCTCTGCAGCCAGGCTGACTCTGGTCATGGCTCTGCCCTAGAGAGTTGGGACCAATGAGCCCACAGTCCTCTCCCCACCCCCATGAGGTGGGGCACAGGAGAATAGCCTGCTCATGTGGCAGCTCCTTGGAGGAGCTTGCATAGGCACAGAGCCCTGCCTAGATGGGTATAAGTGTCTTGGGCTGTGTGCTTTCCTCCTGCAACTGCCAGGGAAATACCTCAATATTTGGCAAATGTTTGTTCATGTTTATTGCCTTCACCAAAGAGAAGTTCATGGGTGTCTTTTCCCAGTTACAAAAATGAATAATACCTGATTATTTTGGAGGACAAGGCAAAGAAAAGAGTAAATCTTAAAAACAAAACAAAACAAAAATCCTACATGCAGAGCCTCCCGGTTGGGAGCTAGAAGCTGCTGGGTTTGCACACCATGGATAAGTAGAATCATATTCTGTTCTTGCCCCCTCTAAAAGACCTCATCACAGCCTGGCAGCTGCCTCCTAGCCTATAGGCAGCAGCTCAACCTGCAACCACTCACCTTAAACCTCTCGGTGACTCCTTCCGTGATGCTGACAGTGAACTCGGCTATCTTGGGAGGACGCGCTTTGCCTTTCTTGCGGTCAGGTTCATATTCAGTCTTAGTTTTCACAACGACCTTAGCCAGGAAACAGAGAGGCGTATGGTCAGTGGTAAAGCCAGATATGTTGAGACACATCTGCCCTGAGCAGGTGGATCTGAGCCTGTCAAGTTCAAAGATACCCACCATTCCTCCAGGCCATGAGAACAGCTTCTGGTTTGCAGGCGCTTTCAGAGACAGTGCCTATTCATGGTCCTAGAGCAGTCCCGGGACAACACAGAACTGGGGGACAGAGAAGTGATGCTCACTGGCCAAGGCCACATGGCTAATGGCTGGCAGACAGAGCATCCACTATAGAAAAGCCCTGGTCCAGGGAATGGAGAGGGCACCTCTACTGTCCTACTGGCTTTTCTATGCCACCCACCTGCTGGACATGGGTGTCACTGAAGAAGACCTAAACACAACTGTCTAGGCAGCCAAGAACTGGCACCTGGAAAGAAGCTGCTCTGGGGTCTCTCTTGATTTTTCTTCCCCTCTCCCCGCTTCTGTGAACCTGGAAACCTATTCATCCTCCCTGTACAGACTGCCCTGTAGCCCTGCCAATTTGACACCAACCTGGTGACACACACTACATCCTCCAGGGACATTCCTATCTCGGCCTCCCCAGTTCTGCCTCTGCCAGGGCTCCATTGCCTTTCTGTTTCCCTTGGACAGGGAGAGTGAGGTCAAGGAATTACCCACTTCGATTCACCAAGCTCACTCCCCAGAGCAGGTGCCCAGCACTGGCTCTGGGCCAGCAGAGAACCAACCACCCCCACTCCACCCCACCCCCCGCCCGCCCCACTCTACTTCTCCTGGAGGGAGTATGTCCTTTGTTGTTTCCAGGGCTTGGGAGATACCCACTTGCCCTGACAGTGAGACAAAGGGAACTGAGTGACTCAGGACAGGTCCCAGGCAAGTAACTAGAGAACTCTCCACTCCATCCATGACCTGTGGCGCCAAACTCAAGAGCGGTCTTAGGGGTGAAAGTGGGCTAAGCCTGTCATTGAGCCTGAGAGCCCTGAGTTTCTGTGTATACTGTTAGTTTCCTTCCTAGCATGCCAGTCTTCTGCAGTAGACAGAGGGGTAGCCTCCCCTTCAAGGCATCATATTCCCAAGGCAGCACCGAGCAATGCTCTAGCATCCTCACATCCCAGCTGTCCCCACGTAGCCTTGTGACCTTGAGCACATGTTTGCACTCACTTCACTTGACTGTGAATACAGAAGGCTTCTTTGTGTCTCATTTATAACCTGGAGGGTAATAAGGCCTGTGCCATCCAGAGCTGCACCAGAGAGGACATCTGTGGCCCACCTAGAATTTAGCCCACCTAAAATTCAAACTGCGTCTACCACTAACTGGCAGGCGACCTTGGGCAGGTCCATTAAAACTCTCTAATCTAGACCTCCATTGCTAGCATCTGTCCAATGGCAGTGGCTGCCATGCAGCAATGTGGGCACGTTGAAGTTCAACCTACGAAGTGCACAGGACAGTGCCTGGTGTGTACCAAACTGATGTCAGACAAGGCTGTCCCTGATGTTACTGGCAGCCATCAGCACTGGTGCATATTCTCAGGTGGATGCAGCCTGCACTCGGAAGTCACATCCCCCACCTCCCTGAATCTTGTCGCGTGTGTGAGAGGTGTCCAGTTATAAAGCAGAGTGGAAATAGCAGCAAGGCTAGAAACTTCTATATCCCGGAGGCCAGTGACCTTCAGCACGATGACCTTGGGTGCATTTGGCGAACCCTGAGTGTCTCTCTCTTCTGCTTGTTGACTTTGGAAGCCTTCTAGCTCAAGGACCTGTTCCTACAGGAATACCCTTCTCTGGAGCATCTCCATCAGCTACCCCAGAGAGGAGAGACTCCGACCCTTACAGAGCCACCTAGCCTACCCCTGAGCAACAGGGATGATGGGCAGAATGTGGGAGCTGCCAGAAGCCCTCTTCCTGGTGGCCGACCGTGCCAGGCAGTTCTGGAAGGGAATACACTGAAGGCAAAAAGAAGAGGCTTGGGCCAAGCAGAGGGAATCGCCGGATAGAGATGCTGCTCCAGGAGTTTCTGATGCTCCTTGGCTGTGGGATAGGGGTTCTCAGGACCAACCCCTGACACTTCACCCTAGGGTAGAGGCCAAAGACTCAACAGCCCCGGCTCCTCCTTGTATGAAGGCTAGCCTGGGCCAACAGCTGTGGTGTGGGTACCGGTATGACCAGCTGATCTCCCTTTCCCAAAACGGAGACACCTGCAACCAGCCCCTTCCCTGCTCCCTCACCCTAACCACCACACCCCCAAGAGCAGACAATAGAATTAGGGGAACAAAACCACTTTAGGAAGCTAAGCTTAGGAGCGAAGGCAGCCTCTACCAGCGAAGACCCACTGTAAGTCCCTTCTGCACTCCATTCTACTGCCCAGCGAACACACAGCCTCTCTATAGGGAAAGAAACAAGAGAAGAATGTGGAACTAGAGAGCAAGCTCCCTTTATGTGTGGGGACTGTAGATGCAGCAGGGCGTGTAGCTTTACATTAGAGTGTTGTGATGCTATCGTCTACTTTAAGGATGGAATTTGCCTTTAAATGTTAAGGCTTGAAAAATATCTTTGTGGAGCAGTGATACCCCCACTGGATGTATTCAAGAGGGGAAGTCTTTAAGTCAGAAGGAAAAAAAAAAAAAAAAGCATCAGGGTAAAGATCGTCCTGGTTACACTAGCACTATTGGGCTGGAGCTCAGATCTGGGGATTTCACAAAAGGAACAAAGAGGAAAGAGCACACACCCAGTGAGGCAAGTGGAGCTGGAAACCTTACTACCCAGGAAGGCACAAGGCCAGCTCGCTGAGCTCAGTCCTGACCCCCAAGACTACTGTACCAACAAGCAACGCTCCTCGCTCCTCATAAGATTCCCCGCCGTCCCACCCCCCGCGCCCCAAATCAAGAGGGGTATTTCCACTGAGGAGTCTTGCTAAGACGAAGGTGTCACCTAAGGCAGGGGGGCCTCCAGCATCACCAAACCCAGTATCACGAGGGTACATTGTGCTAGCCCTGCCTTCCTCCTCCTGGCTGAGCCCGCCCCCACCTCTCAACGCTCACAAGGCGTTTCTTTTGTTTCACTTGCAGCCTAAGATTTAGGGGTGCAGACTCAGCAGCGCGACAGTGTAGGGGACCATACCTTATCCGGGGGTGGGAACTGCAGCTGGTTGACATCGAGGGGCGTCATCAGGGGAATAGTGTCGAAGCCATCCTCTAGCAGTGGCTGCTTGGTGCCCTTCTCTGCAAAATTGTTCCCCAACTTCACCATGGTTGCGAAAGACTCGAGGCTGGGGCCTGCGGAGGGAGGGCCGTGAAGGGGTCAGGGCAAGCGGCAGCCAGGCGGGGCGGGGCACAGAACAGCCAGGAGGACTCCACACACCCACCCGCTGTCCCCATGTCCGCCGTCCCCGCCTGGTCTCCCCAGAGAGGTGGCTGAGACGCGTCGATCGCAGCTAGATCAGGGTCTCTGGCCTGTGCATTGACAGGCGTTTCTAAGATTCCCATCCCGCAAGGTACATCACGGCCGGGAGAGGGGACGCCACCCATGCCTAGCCTTTCCGGACGCGTACCCTGCCCTGCCGCGCTGTTCTCCTGCGCGTTTTCCGCAGCCCTCTGCGTGAGAGATGCTCGACCACCCGCCCCGCTCGCCACCCGCACTCACCCCACGCCCGGCTCCGGTAGCTCTAGGTTCCAGGCGCGCACCAAGGCTCCGCGTCGCCTGCTCCCGCGCGCAGCAATGGCGGAGGCGGCGCCGCGGCCGGAGGATCAGCGATTGGGTTCTGCGCCTCCCGCCTCCGCGCGCCGCCTCCTTCTTGCCGCTCCCGGGGGCCGCGCGCGGGAGTGCGCGTGGGGCCGCGCCGATGCACCTCTGCCTTGACGCAGCGCCGCCCGCGCGCGGATCGGTCTCACAAAGGAGCACGCGGCTGCGGTGGGGGTCCCCCGGGGACCTCGCGCGCGCCCTAACCTGGGGAAGGAAAACTAGAGACTTCCAAGGCCAGGCTGAGGGAACACCCCGGCAGGTTGTGCAACCCTAGGGAGGCGGCCGGGCGCCTGGTGGTCCGGAGGGAGGAAGGGGAGGGAGAGGGAGGTGCTGGGAAGCCCTAAAGATGGACAGAGGCAGGGTGCTGGCCCACTGCCAAGCAGATCTGAGAATCCTGAAGGATGATGAAGGTTTTCGGAGGACAGTGTGGGTGACAGACCTCGGTGGCCTTTAGTATGAGGCTTGGTGGGAGAGGGATGGAAAATGAGGGCGGGTTCCTATTTAAAAAAGGGTGTTTTCAGCATGTGAGGTAATGCTGTCCCACGAGGGACACACGCCTAGCTTGTGGGATGTGTGGAGAGGTGGGGTTGGGGAGAGACAAGAGGACAGGTGTGCAAAGCTAAGGGTGCCTAGCAGGAGAGCTAGGCTAGCCAAGCTGTCTGCGGACACCCCGTAAGGGAAGATGGGGATCTTCTCACGCAACCTTAGCAAGCCTAGATAGTACAGAGACCCAGAAGGAAAAACCAGATTCTAGCCTGAACCGGTGCTCCAGACAGCTGTCACCCCGATGAAGGCCAATGCACTTTACAGACCACTAGGCAGCCTGGCCTGCGGGATGCAGGGAAGGAAACACTTCTTTGATGGGGGAAGCTGAAGCGAAGCTGCAAAAGGAGGAGGAGGAGGAGGGCTGCGGGGCGCCTCACCATCCGCGACCACCATCCTGCTCCCCTGAGAGCTTAGATGTTCCTATGGCCGAAACTGGGGCTCTCAACATCCCTCGAGAGAACCCTGAGAAATAACTGAAACCTGACCCTTCAGGGACAGCCTATAGGTCCAGATTCCAAACTCTTCAGGAGGGCCCCTTCTTTAAAAGTTGGGGGTGGGGGGGAAGGCAGTGCTGCCAGGATTTCCCTGCTCATCAGGCTTCTGGCAGTGTCCAAGCTGCCTTTGAGTCGAGTTAGGTCAGCTTGGCCAGGGACCAGAGTCCCCTTTAGGGTGCTTTTTCATGCCTCTTCAGGCAGAGGGAAGGGGGTCTGTAGGCTCTGACCTTTTCTAAACCTACTTTATTTGAGGTTCTTTAATGTTTATCCCTCCCTTTTAACCCACCTACCCTACATAGGAGAGAAAAGAGGTTAATGGGAACAGGAGAAGTAGACCTTTTTGGACTCAGTTTCTGGGAGCGATTCCCCTTAGTCAGCAGGATTTCAGCAGACCAGCAATTCCACCAAAGTTGCTGCTGGAACCCAGAGCACCCAAAGCGGTGAGTCTCCAAGTGGAGTAATGAACAGCCAAACAATATCAAGACCCAAAAAGCCCCGTCTCAGAGCCTATACTAAAATGTGTTTCAGCTGGCAAAAACCAAGCATCCACAGGAGGTGATTCGTCTTCTGGTGGATAAACGTCACCTGTTCTCTCACAAGTCTGCTCCCCATCCACACTTGGGACCAAACCAAACCTGTTTACATCCACTACAGGGGTTGAAGACACCTGTCTGACATCAGGTGGCCCTCTTGGCAGCTGAGAAAGGAGTTAGAAACCACCCAGGCATCAGCCTCCAGGTATCAGGAGGCACGCCAGTCAGGCTGTCTGGTTTGTCCAAGAGAAGGGCTTTATCTCCATCCCAGACTCAAGCTATTTTCAGTTCCCAGCACTAGCCTACTCACAGCACTAGCCTTCGTGAATCCATTCATGAAGCAAAAGGGTTCCCTCTCCCTCCAAGACTGCCAAGGAGCAGGCTATCCCAGAGGCAGCTAGGGTTATGCTGTGGCTTGCTGGCTTGGGCACTGCTCTTTCGTTCCGTGTGGTTTTCTTTGCTTGTATCTGGGCCCCATGAAGGGCACCAGAAATGCAGAGTGCATAAGACACACTGTCACCCTCTGAGGACAAAGCATCAGCTCTCACCAAGAGATGTGACAGAGAGTCAGAACGAGGGCATGCTCAGGGGAGGAAGTATGTGCTGGCAGGTCAGAATGCAGAGGCAGCGTATTACTTCCTGTGGCTCCCGGAACACAAACTAGGAACTCTGCAAGAATGGAAATGTATTCACAGCTTTTGGAGCCAGAAGTCCATAGTCAAGGTGTGGGCAGGGCCCCATGCCCTCTGGAGGCTCCAGGGGAGAACTTCTCCCTCTTCTGGCCTTGGTGACACTCCTTGGCTTGTGGCCACATCACTCTAACCTGTCTCCATGCTACTCCCAGCATAGCCCTCCCCTCTGCCTTGTGTATGTCACCTCATCATGTATGACACCTGATCTCTCCAGTGTCTTTAATTGAAGCATTGCTATGAGTAGCAACTGAGGCGCAGATCCCCAGCATCAGGACATAAGGCAGACCTTTAGGGACCCATCACTCAACTCACACAGACATCAAGGATGCAGTGGTTTGGGGGCCCAAGTAATTTCCAGAGGAAATGACAATGTCTCTGGGGAAGTCAGGGGCTCAGTGAAGTATTGTGCTGAAGAAGCCAGGGTCAGAAATGCCACATATAAGACCAGCCAACTGAAGTGACCTCAGCCTCATTCTAATACCCACAGTCTAAGTCCCAGGGCCACAGAGGATTGTTGACAGAACATGTGATTTATCCAGATGAGTCTTAGAAGTATACCTCAGCATCCTTGACCCCACCTGTCACTACCGAGACAAAGCCAGCCCCACTGCTAGCAGCCAGATGCTGTTCCTTTGTACCTGGACTCCACCTGCCATTTCCAGTCTGAGGTTTTCAGAGGCTTCCCCTACTTTTCTGGTTGAAGTCCAGACTGTCACAGCTGTGCCTACTTATGAGTTGGTTTTTTGCTACTATAGCAAAACCCCAGAGGCTGAGTACTTTATAGAGAAAAGTCCATTTTGCTCACAGTTCTGAGGTTCAAGGGCACAGTGTAAGTCAGCATTGGCTTACCCCTGGTGAAATGATCCAGGTGAACTGGCAATGTGATGGTTAAAATTGTCAACTTGACAGGACCTAAAGTCACATAGAAGACACACCTCTGGGCATGCCTGGGAGGGAGTTTCTAGCTTGCATTCATTAAGGTGGAAAGATCCACCCTGAATGTGCGATCCACATACCCAGCTGCACCTAGCAAAAGCAATTTAAGGAGGAAGGGTTTTTTTGTTTGTTTTGTTTTGTTTTGTTTTTCTTGGCTCACAGTTTGAGTGTGCAATCCATCAAGGTGGGGAAGGGGAAATATGGCAGTAGGACTGAGGTGTAGCTGGTCACATTGCATCTGCAGTCAGAAAGCAGGGATGCATGCTGCTGCTTAGCTCCCTTCTCCTTTTCTGTCATGTGGGACCCCAACCTTGGGATGGTACTTGCACATTCAGAGTTAGGCCTTTGGGAACAAATCCCATCTAAGCCATAGAACCATGGCCTAGTTTGAATCATGTCTCTCTTTTAGGATGCTGGGCAAGTGGGCTAACCTCTCTGTGCCTCAGTTTCCCCACCTGTAAGTTAGAAGGTGTGATAAAGCCTCTGTAGTGGTATTCTGAGACTCAGAAGTGCCATGGCTATACAGTTCCTGTCGTGGCTGTTATTGATGCTTTTGGCTTCTAAGCCTGCATCCTTGGGATTGCTAATTTCACTTGCTCCTGCCAGACAAGCAAGGAGAGGGATGCTTTTTATGTTTGTCTTGGTAGCCCTCAGGTTAGCTAAGGGAACTCATCCCTTGGAGTCCTGGTGCATCTACAACTAGGAGAAGTGTTGCACAGTGCCTCACGAGACTGGGGTGGGCTTCAGGCTCTAAACAGCACCCACAAGTCTGTGCCCTCTTGCCTGATTCCAGGACAGGAGCCTGGGAGGAAGTTCATGGCAGCTTTAGTGGCTAGCAAAGCCCTGCCCTGCCTTCCACCACATGGCCACATCAAACTGGAGCTCCTTCGTCCTTAAAAAAAAAAAGGATGATATTAAGTTACCTGGTTCTCTCCTCTCCTGACACACCCTTCCCTACTCGGTGCGCACCCTCACTGCTGGTGGGGCTCTGCATTCACCCTAATGATGCTTTCCAGCCCACCTGTCAACTGTCAGGCAGGCAGCACACAGATGTGGTTCAGGGAGACGGATCTTGGCGAGAGTAAGGAATCAGCCGTGCTCCAGCTATATCCCAGCCCCACACCACTTTCCCAGATGCCACCTCCCCAACCCAGAATTTCTCCTCACCCTTATCCAACATT
The DNA here is from genome assembly GCA_907169655.1 of Acomys percivali. NCBI lineage: Eukaryota > Metazoa > Chordata > Mammalia > Rodentia > Muridae > Acomys > Acomys percivali. Next base: position 29,381,206 of record OU015747.1, on the reverse strand, counting down.
GCTGCCTCATTGTTGTAACTGGCCTCATCCTACACTCCATTATGTGGAGGTTCATGTCATTCTAGAACACAAGTAAATACAGGCAAAACGACTTCTTTTTCCCCTAATGTTCCCTGTATCTAGAATGGGGATATTGCGCTCCAGCAACCCCACCCCAGCAGGCAGAAGTGCTTCATAACATCACACTGGGGACCAAGTCCCAATATCTAAATATGCGTGGAGCGGTCCAGTCAGTGGGCAGCCACTTACCGTACACTTGGTCCCTATCCATTCAGAAAGCGTGAAAGCCACTTTCCAAGGCACAGCAAGGAAATTCAAGTCCAGTTCATGCTGGAGGCAGGGTTGCCCATGACACCATTGTGACATTCCGTCTCCTAGGTTTATCCTTAACCACAAAAACACTCATTCATGGAAAACTCCAAGCAATACCAAAGCACATAGTATGTACACACACACAGACAGACACACACACACAAATCAAACACAATTTGCAGTGGTCCCTAGGATTTTATTTGCTTCTATGCTCCCCAGCACTTAGCCACACAAAACAGCCAGAAATCGTCAGGAAACAAAACAAAATTAAAAAGTCTTTGGTTCTTTGTCATGGAAGTTTTGGGTTCTTTGTAAACTCGGTTGTGTTTTGTAAATATGTTTTTGCTCTAATCCCAAGTGTGGGGTTTTAATTTGAGTTTTAGCTTGTCCACACCTGTAGCTTGTCTTGTGAGGGGCGTGGCTTTTGCCAGCTGGTAAGGGCCTTCCTCATGCAGCACAGAGAGAGGCGTGGCCTAGGGCTCTGAGGATATAAATAAGAACACAGCTAGAGTGAGGTGTGGTGTGTAGCAGTGTGAAGGGACCAGATACAGTGTCAGGGTTTGGAGCAGACAGATGGAGAGAAATGCTTCAGGGAGCAGCGGCTTGGAGGAGACTGCTAGCTGGTCTGCTGTTGGCTGAAATGGGTATAGTCGAAAAGAACCCAATTGACCCTAAACAGCTGAGAGAATAAAGGGGCCCCTCTCCCCACTAGCCTTTCTCCTACTTAGGGTTGGGAGGTTGAAAGGGAGGGTGAGGCCTAAATACCCCAAACAAAGAAGAGTTTAAAAGAAAGAGTGTTACAGTTCTTAGCTTATATTAATAGGAATTGAGTAAATATTATTATGGGGCCCAGAGATATACAGACTGGGCTGTATGCCTGCTTTTTGCGTTGGGTTGGGGGAATTTGTTTTACAGACTAACATATCAACAATTGCTAATTTTCCAAAATTACTTTTAAGATCCATTTCACTCTGGGCCGTGAACCCCTTGGCCTTCTGAGAAAGGCTGTGGTGAGGGGCCTCTCTGGACCTTAGCTTCCTCTTCTATTCTCTTTTTCAAGTTCAATATCTGATGCACACCAGGAGGAGTTTTGTAAAGTGCTCCCCACCCAGTGCCTAGTTTGGAACTTCAGATCCAAGCATGCCAGTTTTGTACTGACTCTGACTTGAGTAGATGGAGACTGAGATGGGCTGCTTGCAGGAACTGACTGGGTGGTTAGGGGAGCAGAGTGGTCCCCCCGACCAGCCAGCTGCAGGCTGGAGCTCACAGGATGTCGGTAGCTCTGAACCCAGGCAGATGGTATGACTCTTAGTCAGAGACCAAGGGCCTGAGAACCTGTGGAGGACACCGGTTTGAGTCCAGGGCCACAGCCATGCATCCCTGAGTTCTGATGGCTAAGGTCAATGCGGGGAGAGTGTCTGGTTGCAGCGCAGAGTCCTTTGCTCTGGTTAGACTGCCCACCAGATTAAGGACAGACCCTGCCCGCACAGTTATCACTCCACATGCCAGCCCCCCACCCAGACCACCCAGAAACAGGGCTTCACCAGTCATTGTGTGCTGCTTAAGCACCAGGCTGAACCTAGAGTCACCTGTCGCACACACGTGAACTTTGGGCACTGTACTGTGGTTGGCCTGGCAGTGCTATGCAGACCACATCTCTGAGAAACAGGAGCTCCCTGGGAGGATCATGGCCTTCTTTTTTTTTTAATATTTTATTTATTTATTATTTATACAGCATTCTGGCCCCATGTGTGCCTGCATGCCAGAAGAGGGCACCAGGTCTCATTATAGATGGTTGTGAACCACCATGTGGTTGCTGGGAATTGAACTCAGGACCTTTGGAAGAACAGACAGTGCTCTTAGCCTCTGAACCATCTCTCCAGCCCCCATGGCCTTCTTTAGTAGACTTGAGCAGGCCACCCTCCTCCAAAACAGTCCCCATTCTTCCATGTGCCCACCCCCCTTCGCTCTCCTGCTGGCCCAAGGATAATAATGGTTCATGTCCTTGTGCCTTAGCTGAGGTCCTCCAGAGGCCCCCTGGAGCCCCACAGCCTGCTGCAACTCTGCACACCAACTTCTGAGCTCCACGTAGAACACAGTCCCTTCTTGGAATCCTGGCTGGTACAAATGCCACCTCACCCCTGAAACTTCCTGGAACAGCAGTTTTCAACCTATATGTGGCAGGAGGGGAGGTGTCAAATGACCCTTTCACAGGGTTGCCCAAGGCTATGAGAAAACACAGACATTTCCATTATGATTCATAACAGCAGCAAAATTACAGTTATGGAGTAGCAAGGAAAATAATTTTATGGTTGGGGGTCACCATAACATGAGGAACTGTATTACAACATTAAGAGGGTTAAGAACCACTGTCTTAGAGCCCCATTGTCCATTCCAGATAAAAAGTTCAATAGTAAGGATGGTGACAATGATGAGGAGAGAAAGAAACCCTTTCTCTTTCAGCTTCACCAAAGTTGAGCAATGAAGTGGGCAGATATGCTTGTACCCATTTTGCAGATGGAGGAGAAGCAACAATCGTATGAAATGACTGTGCTGCTAATTCCCACATTGCAGTGAGCACCAAAGCCACCAATGTGTTCTCCGGGTCTTCTTCCAGCCGCACTCCAGGGGCTGCCTCCTAAGGCACTCGATACGCAGCGTGATGATTGACACCGACTGTCAACTTGACAGATGCTAGAGCCACATGGGAGCCACACCCGTGGGCGTGCCTGTGAGGGAGCTTCTAGAGTGGGCCCACTGAGGTGGGATGGCCCAAGCTGAGTATGAGCTCTACCATTCTATGGGCTGGGGCCCTGGACTGAACAGAAAGGAGAGACGGGGCTTGTTAGGATTATTATCTCAGCTTGCTGCCTGTGGATGTGATGTGGCTAGCTGCCCCAAATTTCTGGCGAGCCTCAGACTGTGAGCTGAAATGAAGCTTTCTTTCTGTTGTAGTAAGGCATTGTTTCACAGCTGAAAGAGAAACGACTAAGATGCATTGGCCAAAGAAGGGAGCAAGGCAGACACCTGAAGAACTGTTTGCCTGCCTGAGTCACAGCTCCTCGCTGCCCTCAGCCTCTTCCTACCCTTCCACCCCAGCTCTGGACTCCCAGTTTCCTTTGGGTTCCAGTAGCAGGGGAAGCGAGTCTTCTGTCTGATATTGCCCCTGCCTCACTGTGTCAGTGGCTCCTTCCCCCTCCCCCACACTGGAGTAAGAGAGGCATGAGGCATGAGGCCCCATGCAAAGCAAGGTCTCCCAGGCCTCAGTTTCCCCTTCCATAAAGTAAGGAGGTGGGGCAAGAATGGAATTCACTCCTTCTGGCTTAACCTACTCTCATGTTGCTGGCTGGCACCATGTTGAGAATGGCCAGGCATAAATCAGAACCAAACTGAGGGTAGCTGAGGTCAAGCAAGGCAGAGCATGAGCGTGGAGATAAATTACCAGAACGTATAATCTCATTTGGCCCTTTACTGCTTTTCTTTCATAGCATTCCAGGATCAGCCAGCACCAGCAAGGAGTCTAGCTCATAGAAACAGCTCATATTAAATAATTTAGCCAGCAGATGACTATAAAAGCACTGTGCCAGAGTCAAAGCCACAGAAAAGCCAGATTCGAGTAATGACAGCATTGTCCGCTTCGATTAATTGTTGAATTTTTTTAAGGGCCCACGAATGGATAAACACAATTCATTGCTTGCTCTGGAAAGCCAGGGTCCCTGGGAGCTTTCACAAAGTACACAAGCTCCCTGGAGCGGAGCAGACTGTGCTGGAGAGGGGAGCCAAGAGCTGGGCTGCACTGCAGTCAGCCTGCTGGGGCCCAGTGGGCCTCTCTGTCCCCCTATCCATCCCTGGCCTGCAAGCCCTGAGCTGCCCTTGAGCACCTGACCACCGCTTGCCTTCCCTCTTTTTTTCTTTTTATCAGCCATGACTTTCAATGTCCTCTCTCTTGTGCAGTCTCCCCTTGCTTCTCTGACCCACTGCAGAGGTCAGATGGAAATCTTTGTGTGCAGATTCCCTGGCAATTGAATTTTGATCTGTTTAAGTCAGCCTACTTCCTTCTGGACCGGAGCCCTTCTAACATGCAAGACACGTCATCCGACTCTGAGACAGGACCTTGAAAAGAATATAATGTTTCTCAATGAATGAAGCCGGCTTCCTGCACGTGCAGCGATGATGGCCGAAGCTGCGTCAGTCGCTGTGCACTGGGCTCCGCACCCAGCACCGAATGTCCCTGGGCTGTGTTGGCTTCGGAGTCTTTGAGTTGGCTTCTATTGTCACCTGTGTCCTCCACCCCCACAGGAGCCAGCAGGACAATCTTCCCACACACACCACCGCCCTTTGCCAGTGTGCTCCTTTTACACTGCTGGGTATAATACAAATTCCCAAACTCAAAGGGAGCATTTACTAGGAGCTAAAGGGCTCAGTGGGTAGGACACTGTCTACCCAAAATTAATGTTGCCTGCAACCCTAGAAATATGATCGCTTTTGCAATTAGGGTCTTGGCAGGTAGAAAATGGTGAGACTCTTAAGGTGAGGTCACCCTGGGTTTAGGGGCTCTTGTGGGAAGAAGAAATATGGTACATGGAACATAAAATGAGAGTGGTGGAGTGATACGGCCACAAGCCAGGGCATGCTGAGGGTTTCCAGCAAAGTGCAGAACATCCTGCCCAGAGCCTTGGAGGGAGCGTGGCCCTGTGGACAGCTTGACTGTCACTGTCATTCTGAGGTTGTATGCCATGGTTCATGTTGACACTTGAGGCATTCCGAAGAAACTAATGCAGAGGTTCTGTAGTCCAAGGGGCTGTCACTCTTTGGTGTTTTACGTCCTCTTTTAATTTTTTATTATTTGCCTACTTGAGGGCATGAGGAGATCAGAAGGAGACTTGCAGGAAGGACAGTTTTCCCCTTCCACCTTGAGTCTCAGGGATTGAACTCAGGTCCTCAGGCTTGCTGGCCAGCACCCTTACAGGCTGAGCCATCTCACTAGACCCTTACATTGCTCCCTGTCAGACAAAGTTGTCAAGGGAAACATGAAGAGTGTTGAACTCTTGGTCACAGGGCCTTCATGGCCAGCTTTCCCTGTTATAGGCTGCTTTAACTAATCCTGGGAGGCAAAGAAGCCCTTCCTGTCCATGTGGAAAAAGGCTCAGGAGACAATGAACGCCTCTGACAGGGTCTGTCTGCCTCCTGTCTTCCACACCCATTTTCTCTGAGAGCTCTGGGTGGATGGACAGGGGACTTGCTCACTGCACATTCTAGGGTCTCCTGTGTGTGTGTGTGGGTATGGGTGTGTGTGTGTTGGGGTGTCCTCTGCTCACCTGCATCCATCAGATTGAAGCAATGTGAGATGCGCAGGAGATAAAGGGGATGGACCAGTGCCGGCTGCTTTCTTCCCTGTATCCTCTAGCTTCCAAAGATAGATTTTTTTAAACCTGCAAAAATGAGCCTTGAATATGAGCGGAAAATGTTTTCCCAGCAAAAGACTCATCCCTTCCCTTGAAACCCGGAGGCAGTACCGAAGACTGAGGGCTCCTCGCATTCCCCACTTCACCCTGTGTGGAAGGAGATGAGCTGTAGAAACGAGCCTGCTAATTGTGTTTTTCTAGGAGATTAATTTTACTGTTTCAGTATCTGCTCCTTCAGAGTCCGCTCAGGGGTGGGTTGTGCCTTGGCTTTCATCTCTGCAGCACTCGTTAATAATTAGGTCACCTTTTACCCAGGCACTCTGCCTGCCTCAGGCCAGAAGCTTCCAGCTGCAGCAGCCCTGAGGAAGCCAGCCAGCAGCTCCCTGCTGAAGTCTAATTCCTGAGGTGGTGAGTGCTCCGCCATCGCTGGCATCAGCAGGGGGAGGACGAGCATTTGCCTGGTGTCCCACAAACCCCCAGGACTGCACTGGGAGTACTTCATGAACTCCCTCAACACCCTGTAATATTGGGGTTGCTGCTCCTGTTTCACAAATGTCGAGGCTGGTTTTCACAGAAGCAGAATAATAAGGCACGAGGTCATCTCACCCCAGAGCTGGACCCAGGACAGTTTCCCCCAAAGTCAGTGCTGGCCACCCTATTGGCTAGGCAAGTCCCATGACAGAGGTCATAGGTTTGGAGGCAGAATTGAACCCATCTATTGACTGAACTGATTACAAACTGCATTGAATACATTGACACTGGGACGTTTTTTTCTGTCTGGTGAGAGACAGGACTGGTGGAGGAAGGCTGGAGGCTTGGGTATATTACCAGCCACAACATCCCTAATGGCCAACTGGGACTCTCACCATCTGTGATGTTCACACCCCTCTATAGGGACAGCCATATGGCCCTCTGTTCTCCAGTTGGATGAAGTTGCTGAACTGCTGGGACCAGACATGGAGCAGCATCCTGTAGCTTGGCCCTGGTCCATATGTTGATCATACGAGATGTTTATGCCCTTCACAAGAGTAAGCCACACCATGGTGTGTATCGGGCATGTGTGACAACAGTCACTCAGGGATTTCAAAAGTAAAATGGGAGCAGTGTTCGGAACATCAAATGGTTTTGAGCTAGTGATGAATAGAGAAACTAGAAAGTGAACAATGGGTTTCCCATCTTTCCTTGCAGTGGGGTCCTGGTCAGTGGGCGCTAAATCTATGGGGAAACATTTATTTTCTTCTTCATCCTTCATCCTTCCTTAAATACTGCATTGGCTAATGTTCTATCAACTCTACAGAAGCTGGAGAAATCTTGGAAGGGAGAATTCAGTTGAGAAATTGCCTCCATTAGATTGGCCTATAGGTAAGTCTGTGAGGCATTTTTTTTATAAACAATTGATGGGAGGACCCTGCCCCCCACTCCCCCCCCACTGTAGAAGGTGTCAGCTTTAGGCAGGCTGAGCAAACCACGGGGAGCAGGCCAGTAAGCAGCCCTCCTCCTTAGTCTTTGCTTTGGTTCCTGCCTCCAGGTTCCTACCTTGAGTTCCTGCCCCGCCTTCCCTTGACCATGACTGGGACATATAAGCCAGATACACTCTTCCCACCCCAAGGTGCTTTGGTTCAGAATGCTATAATCACAGCAAGAGAAAGAAAACTAGGACAAATAAAAAGGTATTTGGAAACATAGCAGCCTTCTGTAGTCCATGAAGCTATCAATCCAAGCATAGAAACTACCCATCAAAGCACGCCCATGTTTGAGCTCATTCTACAAAACACACTTGGTCTATGAGAAAAACAAAACCTTGTTTGCTTGCACCACACAGGGGCAGGATTTCACCTCCCATCAGGGTAAGCCCGTTCTAAACTAGCCTTGGTTCATACATGTTACAGGTGGTAGATATGCTGTATCTTCCAACATTCATCCTCCCATTATCCCATGAAATTAAGGTGTTTTTGAAGCCTGAATCTTCCTGGAATAAAAACTCCATTGCTGTAGGCCAGGGGTCAATCCCAGGGACACGTGTGGTAGAAAAGAACCAACTCCAGGTTGTCCTCTGACTTCTACACAAATGCTATGGCATTCATGTCTACATGCATACACACACACACACACACACACACACACACACACACACACACAC
>OU015747.1:29354206-29373339 GCA_907169655.1 Acomys percivali | reverse complement strand
GTGTGTGTGTGTGTGTGTGTGTGTGTGTGTGTGTGTGTGTGTGTGTTTATCAATATGCCACAGATAGAGTGGCAGGGAGCCTGAAGGATCAGAGCATGGAGGGTCCCCATCCTGAGCTCTGAGCCACATGCCTCTACAGACTGTAGTCACTCTCTTGGTGAAAGCGCTGTTATTCTGTATTTACCATCACCAGAGTCAAACTTAATATAAGTAACCTAATAAGTAAATAAGTATTTACTTCCTGTGGCTTCTCTAAGGAGCTCACTGAACAGCCCCCACACAGCTCAGATTCATTGTTTCAAGTTAGTGGTCAGAAGCTAGAAACTAACATCCTTGGCTGGGATCATGGAGGGATTGCTCTCTTGTCTCCTCTTTCACATTCCAAGGGTCATGACCTGTGTTCCTTCCTCCATTTGCCTTGTACATTGACAGAAAGTGTCTCCAAAGCCTATTTACCTCTCCCAGTGTCCCTTCCTCTGCCCTTGTCTCCACTTGTGATGCATTGGGCTGTGTGGATAATAAGAATTCTCCGCATCTGGAATCTTTCTCTTCCTCACAAAGCCCCTTCTCCCATGGCAAGGGTCACCATGGACTCGGCACATGTCCAGCTGGCTGAATATCATCTTATCTATATGGCCTTTGCCTTTGGTTGTCCCCACATAGAAGTGTCCATCTGAAATTCATATTTGGAAACCCTAGCTCCACTTTGAGATAGTACTTCTGAGGAGCCCATAAGAGTGATAGGACCCTAAAGTGGTCCCCCTGCCTTATCTGTGCCATTCTAAGAAGACCTACCACAGGTCATCCACCATGGGAGGACACAGGAAGAAAATGCCATTGGCTTCACTTTGACCCAAGACTTGATCTGTAGCCTCGGGTACCAGGGACAATGTTTTCCTGTTGTATAAGCCTCCTACCTGTGGTCTTGGTCATGGCCATCTTGTCAAACCATATACTAGCCTTTGAAAGTACCATAATTGTAGTTTGGGTAAAAGTAGCACAGACCCTTTGTCCCATGGGTTGGCAGCTGCAATGCTACAAGACCAGACCTCAGATCTGGCTACTGTCATCTATGTCTCTGGGATATTTTGTGGGTGTGAACCTCCCCAGATACAGATTCTCTCATCTGTAAGCTGGGTGTGATTGTTGCAGTGGTAACATTAGGTAGGTAGGCTGGATCAGGTCAGGATTTGGCACTCAATAGGCTCAGAGCAAAGATTTATAAGTGTCAGCATTTGGGAGTCCAGAGTCAGGAGGCTCAACATGCCAGAGTTCCCCTAGACTTTTAGGGACATCAACTCAGGTCAAATGGGGATTTATGGCTTTGGTGCAGAAATGAATTTCAGGACTCGCCAGTTTCTGAAGCAGATGTGGAGTTTAATAAAGATACTATAATACAAGCTCAAGGCAAGAGGTAAGAGAAGAAGGCACGATCGGTAGAAGGATACAGCGTACCTGAGAGCCTGGTGTGGGCTCTCAAGGAGACCGGCTCATCTCATTGCTCTTTTCCATTTGTTTTGTTTTGTTTTAGCGTTAGCCATATACAAGATTTCGGTGGGCTTTGTTACTGTATTTAAAGGGTTGCTAAGAGAAGTAAATGAGACCCCCCAGGTGTTCCCAAGGGGCACCTGACAAGATTACAGTTAACTACATAGAAGTCCAGGCTGAAAAGATGGCTCAGCAGTTAAGAGCACATATTGACTGGAGAGAGGACCTGGGTTCAGTTGTCAGACTCCACAGGGTGGCTCGCAACTGCCCTAAAGGCCAACTCCAGGAGGCCTCTTCTGGCTTCCTCGGGCACTGAACTTATGTGTGCTCCAGCATACACAAAATTAAAACTATAATAAATAAACCTTTGGGGGCTAGAAAGATGGCTCAACAATCAGCACCCACAAAGTGGCTGGCAACCACCTATACCTCCATTTCCACAGCGTCCAGTACTTTCTCTGACCTCTGCAAGTACCAGGCATGCACATGGCTCTACATACATGCAGGCAAATACTCAATTAACTGTTTTTAATTTTAAAATTCTCATCCACAGGGGAATAGGCTATGTCCCCTGTAAATATAATGCTGTTGGGGATGTAGGGAAAGGCATGAGGCCATATAGATTCAAGCCTTAAGCCTTCTGTTGCTTTAAATGGAAGAAGAGACAGGAAAATCCCTGGAATCTCCCAGGCTAGCTACTCTGTGGTACATGACATCAAACAGCAAAGGGACTATGTCTCAAATAAGCTGAAAGACAGGACCAACACCTGAGATTGTCCTCTGACTTTTCTATGTGTGTCCTGGCATCCATGCACGCATGTGCGCGTGCATGCACGTGCACACGCACACATACACACACATATACTCATAAGTACATATCTAAAAATAAATATGTTAAATTTGTCACATTAAAAAGAGAAAAGAAGTTGGTGGTGAACCAGAGAGGCTTGTAGGTATATGCAAAACCTCCCAAGAAGCTTCAACTTGCACTCAGCATCTTGCCTTTCCTAAAATGCATTATGGAATCCCTGTTACTTTAACATAAAACATCTATATATAAAAGGAGTAGCAACTCCACGCATTGGAGTTCTTGCCTCTCAGCCGGCAGGAGGCTTCAGTCTGACTCCAGGGCACAGGCTCCTTTCCCTAGGGCTCCATGTTGCTGTAATTCTGACTTTCTATCTTGCCCCGGTAAGTGCACACCCTCCAGTTGCCACCCATGACTTAGCCGCTTTGCACAGCCCTCACTCATCTTTCCCCCCACACTCACTCAGTTGTGTGGAGGGACTATTTTAGGAGCCAGTCCGGGTACATAGTGTGACGACCTCAAGGAAGTGGACAGGGCTCTGTCCCCCCACAGCCTGACTCAGGACTCTCAAGGACTCTTCCTTGATTGGGGGGGGGGGGAGGAGGAGAGCGGGTAAGGGAGGCAGCCAATCTCTCTTGGAAAAGTGGGGGGGAAATGTCTCGGGCTTCCAAGCCAGATCCTGCCTCAGCACCCTCACTGCTAGAGCCTGGAGCTGTACTCTTCATGCAGGAATGAGAAGCCCTGCTGATCCTTGGCCAATTTTCAGATACTGCGGCCCTTAGATGCTACTCAAGCATCCTGAGACTGGCAATTACGTGGGCCTGGCGCTGTCCATGGTACTTGTTTGTATTCCCGTCTCCTCCTAGCAAGGCTGGTATTAGTAGCGCCAATCTAGAGATGAGGATTCCTTCATTAGTCTCATTTTAGGGGAGAAGAAACTGGCTCAGAGAGGCTCCGTAACTTGGCCGTGGGCACACAGAAAGAAATAGTGACAATGAATTTGAGCAATACATCTTTGTCTTGTCATCCTGAGGGCTGGAAGGAGAGGGGACAGGGACATGCAAGACAGTGGAGGAGGCTCCATCTGACCAGAGGGTCAGGCTGCAGCACTAGGCAAAGCTAAAAGGTGCAGATCAGTCCTAGTTCCAGAAGTGGGCTCTAGGATCTGTAGGCCAAGGCCTGGTTCTTTTCTTGCAGTGAATCCAGTGCCATCCCAGCAGGTCCTCCCTATGTCTGCAGCATCCTGCAGCATTCCTGCACTGCACACAATAAATTAAGATCTCCAAGCTGTAAAAATCGACATTTGGACTCAAGTCACGTGCAAGGGGTTTGTCCTGCCTCTATGAGCTGTGAAACATAGCAACTTTGGGCAGAAATGGCCACTCTCCTTCCTCTGCAGGCAGATGCAGAGACAGGTGCATCCCTCTGTGTGAAGTGACAAGGGTGTCAGTGATGAAATTGTGGGGTACAGGGTTACCTGGGCACAGTGACCTGCCAGCACATTTACTGGGTATGCCCAGGCAAGGCTGCGCTATTCTCGTGGCTTTGCCCTGGCTAACACAGGAGTGGCTGCTGGCGTGCAAGGAGAGGGCACAGTCACCTCCACACCCCTGAAGCACACAAAGCATGGCAAGGGGAACTAGGCAGCCCTGGGCCCCTCCCTCCCTGATGCTCAGCAGTTGTGGCTGCTCGGAGGCAGTGTTCAGTGGCCCTACAAGAGGCCCACAAGAGTCACTGTATGGAGCCGTTGCTTACTTGACCTAGCTCAGGGCACAAGCTCTAAAGCTGTCTCTGTGATAAGGCTTACCTTGGGCGGTGTCCCCAAGGTAAGCAAAGGGATTTAAACAGATAGCCCCTTGAAGCTGAAGAGATTGCTCAGCAGTTAAGACCACTTGTTGCTTTTATAGAGGACCAGGGTTTGGGGACGCAGCACCCACATGGCAACTTTCAACCACCTATACCTCCAGTTCCAAGGGATCTAGTGCCTCTCCTGACCTCTGGCACCAGGCACACACATGGTTCACAGACATACATGCAGGCAAAACACTCATATACATAAAATAAGACAACTCTAAAAACCATACAATAAAGGAAAAAACAGTGGGCATCCCTGTGGCCCTGGCCCAGCCCTACACTTGCTCTTAATGAGTGCCTAGTGTTTCTACTGAATAGGGTCACAGGGAATTGTGACTGAGGGCAAGCCCTCCATTCCAGGACCTCAGAGTGGGGGATCGGAAATATAGGCCAGAAAGTCAAAGTTGAATTGGTGGTATTGAGCAAGAGCTCTTGAGACTGTGTGAAGAAAAGGGCTTATTGAGCCAAGACAGGGTACAGCAGGCAGGTGGAGCTATTCAGGCAAATTAGAACAGACCCTGACTCCACGGGATTCAAGGGACAGGGTAATGGTCATTCTGGTATTGAGATGCTGGGCTCCAGGATTAGGGGTGCAGGAGTAGCATTACCAGAAAGACCAGTGGTCACATGCTAGAGGATCCCCGGAATATCCTCCTGAATTCAGGACTGCTCTTGACATAGACACAGGGGACTCGTTTAGGGGCCCAGGCAAGCATGCAAGCTCCCTGCTATGTTTCAGGAGCCCCTAAGTATGTCTCAGCTGAAGTCAGCCTAATTTGCGACAGGCCTGTCTATTTCTGGGCTGCCTCAGGACAGTGAGCTCTGGGCTGAAAAATGATTAGTACCTTAAATGCCTCTAAGGGCACCTTGCAAGTGCTTAGAAGGTAGACTGCTCAGCGACCAGGCAAATTACAGAACTGACAGAAGTCACCTTGTCGCCTCCCAGCAAGATAGCCCCGACTGCTGGCTCTGGTTGGATGAGCCATCTCTACCAGCCCCAGAGGCTTGGAAAATAGGGAGAAGAGGTTTGTTTTGGTCCACCTTGGCAGGAAAGTATGGCAGCAGGAGTGTGAGGCAGCTGGTCACATGACACTCACAGTCAGGAAGGAGAGGGAGATGAACACTGATGCTCAGCTCACTTTCTTCTTAGTCAGAGACCTCAGACCATGTGCAACCCACATTCAGGGTGACTCTTCCCACCCAGTCTAGAAACCCCCCTCATATGTGTGTCTCCTAGGTGATTCCAGAGCCTGCAAGCTGATGGTCAAGACTTGCCACTACAGAAGCCTCTGCAAATGACCAGGGAACAGCCAGCTGTGCACAGCTATGGCCAACTGCACACAGCTGCACACAGCTACAGCCAGCTGCACCACAAGTATGTGTTGATGCCAGTGCACAGTGTTCACCTTCCTCCAATCCAAGAGTCCATGCCTCCTCAGTGACCACCCTCCTGTCTGCAACCTTTACAGTCTCATATTCTCCTTCCAATGTAGGGAGAGCCTGTCTTTCCTGTATTCTCATAATAAAACCATCCTTAACTCTAAGCCTGGGGCCATTTCCTTAGGTGCTATCTAGATCTGCATCTGGGGGTTGAGAATGTGCCCCCAGTTCTTCTTCTAGGCAATGTCTGTCTTGGCTCAATAAGGCCTTTTCTTCACACAGTCTCAAGAGCTCTTGCACACTACCACCAACTCGACTTTCCCATATGACCCTGTGCACAAGATGAAATGGAGCAGCCACCATGTTGACTTCGCAGATGCTTTAAAATAGTTAAACACAGTTAAACTCAGCAACTAGCCTCTGTGGCATGTGAGGGCACAACTCAAGTGGACATGGGCACTCCGCTGTGTGGGGCAGATTTGACACCGCTGTAGCAAATACACAACATAAACATCTTAGGGGAGGAAAGACTGAATGTGGCTGGTGGTCTCAGAGGGCTCAGCCCATGGTCCTCGGCTCTGTTGGTTTTGAGTCCAGTGTTGATTCTGGGGAGCCAGAGCATCATGGATGTGGGAGTCTGGAGAGGAGAGGACTGTTCACCTCATGTCAGACAGGAAGCAGAAGGATGGAGGGCAATCCAGGAAGGGCCCTGGGCAGATGTAGTCCCCAAGGGTGCACATTCTCCAACTCGACTTCCCATTATCACTTTCCCAGTAATGTCACCATGTCATGGACTCACCAATGGGTCATCAATGAGATCAGAGTCCTCAGTCACAGACATTTCCCCAAAGCCATTTGCTGGCACCAAAACCCTGGGACCATCTCAGTTCAACCCAGAGTGTGTGTGTTATGCTGAAAGGTGACAGTTGTCTCAAGCCCATCAAAGCACTGTGCTTTGACACAGTGCTGAGACAAAGATGAACTCTGAGGATGTAATGCTGGGTGACACAAAGCACTAACAAGGGGATTGCATCCAGATGAGGGCCTGGCAGTCAGATTTGCAGTTATGAATGTAGAGTAGAGGTCACAGGACTGGGCAGACAACAGTACCTGCTGCTTCCTGGACAGACCTCCTGATTTGTAATGGAGAGACTTTGGAATTGGATAGAAATGATGGTTACACAGAAACAGGCTGAACTCTCTGTAAGTTAGACCGCTCAAATTGCTAAATGGCAAATTTTATGAGACATGTAAAATTTATATATATATATATATATATATATATATATATATATATATATATATATATATGACAGCTATAGATACTAGCTTTCTTCAATGTTTAAAACCCGGTGCTTCTGGGGAGATGGCTCAGTGAGTAAAGTAAATGCTTGCTCTGCACACATGAGAAGCTGAGTTGGGGTCCCCAGGACCCCCATAAAACTGCACATGCTGGCCAATGTCTGTGTTCCCACAGTTCCTACAGTGATATGGGAGGTGGAGACAAGAGAATCCTTTGGAGTCTCATGAACCAGCTACCCTGGTGCACACAGCAGTAAATAAGAGACCTCATTTCAAACAAAGTAGAAAGGGAGAGCCAACACCTGAGGGTGGCTGGCACATTCCACAGAGGACACCATCTTTCTTAGAGGGGTTTTGTGACTCATGGGAGAGGGGGAGCACAGGATCCCTGGGTCTGGGAGTGGTGGGACTGAGCAGGGGAAGCTGGGAGAGAGCAGGGCACAGCCAAAGGTTCTAGAATGTATAGGAGACTCAGCTCCACTCCAGCAGTGCCTCATGTGGTCTATAAGCACCAGGCTCCAGCACAAAGTATGGCATGGGGTGGTACTTCCTGGCACAGGCTGACTGGTCTGGACTTTGAGAATGTCTAACAAAGACTGAGACTTCTCTAAAAGGCAGGAAGAGGTTCTAATGCCCTTACCTCAGCTGAGTGCCCTGGCCTTTTCTGATGCTCAAGGGCCCTGGGAGGGAAGGGCACAGTGGGGCAGATGGCTATAATCTTGAAAAGAGCTTTCAAGAAAGCCATGGTCAGCCACATTCCTTTGCTGTGGGGCTAAGGAGGACAGCCACTTTCCTCCGATCTACTTTCCAGCCTTGGCCCAGTGTCACAGCCCAGGGGAGGCTCTCACCAAGTACTCCCTTCACACAGGCAGGCTCCTAGCTGTTCCCCCACTACCTCTCCTGGCACATCTCCTAGCATTCCCTATAGTGCTGTGCTGCTGAGGGGCCAGCTAGTTCCTAACAGCAGCCTGTTCCTCATCCACCGGCTACACTGTGAGAACCTTTCTCAGGAGGCACAAAGGCCCACAGGAAGAGGTAGTCCCCTCCGCCACCACGTACCACCTCACTACAACAAAGTTCTTCGAAGCAGGAACCATGCCCATCACCTCTGGGATCTTATCAGGCCCCAAACAGAGCAAGTGTAGAGTCAATATTGATCGAGTGAATTGGATTAAAAGAAAACAGACTGGAAAATGAAACGAATTGGGAAGAATTAAACAGAGTCCAGGTGTCTGGAACGAGATGAAAGGTGACTCCAAAATGAGATGTCCACGTGGTGCCCACTGAGACCATGAAGGTGACCTTATTTGAAATCTATTCCCCACCTCCCATGTTGGTGTGTGTGTGTGTGTGTGTGTGTGTGTGTGTGGTGTGCACATGTGTGTGGCAGCCAGAGACCAACCTCATATGTCTTCCTCAAGAGTTCTCCCCTTTGCATTTTGAAGCAGGGGTTCTCATTTTTATCAGATCCAGCTAGGCTATCTGGCCAGCAAGTCCAAGGGTGTCCGCCTACTCTGTCTTCCCAGTGTTGGAATTATAAGCTCATGCTACCATGCTTGGCTTTTTTACTGCGCCATCTTCCCAGGTGTGTGTGTGTGTGTGTGTGTGTGTGTGTGTGTGTGTGTGTGTGTGTGTGTGTGTTGTGAGTGTGCCCACACTATGGTGCACATGTCAGAGACAACTTAAGTGAGCCAGGTCTCTCCTTCCACCATTTGGCCTCCAGGGATAAAACCCAGGTCATCAGCCTTGGCAGCAGCACCTTCCCCCACTGAGTCAGCTCACCAACCCAAGTTACAACTCCTGAGGTCACAACATGCTGGATTGGGCACTGGGACCCCAGATCCATGACAGGGTCCTTACAAGGATTGTGCATGAGACCCACAGATAGAGAAGGCCTCATGCAATGGAGGTGGAAATGGGGATGTTAGAGACACAGCCCAGGAATGCTGGGCAGCGGAAACTAGACCGTCCCCATGCACATCTTGCTTTCTGACTTCTGGACTCCAACGAGTGAGATGGCTGATTTCTATTACCTTGGCTACAAAGTTTACTGTAACGTTACATAGTTGCAGCAGACATAGCAGAAAGAGCACCGGAGTTTAGATACAATGTTAGCCCTGACTCTTGAAGCCCTAGCTGGACCCCTAAACCTTAAACCTCCTTTCCCCCAAGTTGTGAGAGGATGCTGACACCTACCTCTCACAGTCATTGTGAGGAGATGAGAGAGGAAGTTTGGGGGTGAAGACATGTGATTGCTATTCAGCAGGTGCCTGAGCAGGCCAGTTGCAGGCTGCCTCCCACCCGTTCTCTGGAAATTCACAGTGAAGAAATGGTTGCCCACCCCTGCCCCATGGTCCCTAATCTGGATAAAGAGAGTCATTTCTATGTAAGCAGGTGACAATTGAGATGGGAGGTTGACAAGGTTAGAAGGTGAGCAAAGACCCATTGCAGATAGTCAAAGGTTCACTGGAAGGTAGTGACCCAGCTGGGCTTTAAAGGAAGCATGGGGGTTTATTACTATTAAATGCAAAGGAAGTGGGTCAAGGCAGAGAAAGGACACCTGCAGATGCACAGATCGCAGCAGGATGGTTTGAGGCTAGACAAATGTGAGGCTGGGGAGTCAGGTTGCAACCCAGCCAGGAAGGCCATACACTGGACCAAATAATCTGTCAGGGTGGCTCATTTTCCCCATGCTTACTGGTTTATCATAAAGAAAGTTACAAAAGATGCCTGAATAACAAACAAAATGAGATTCTCCAAAGAAAGTTGTTTATTGGGAATGAGCAGGGATTATGACCTGGGTCAATGTGCTAGGCAGACCATGCATCTGAGGAGCCAAGCTAGGGGACAGTTACAGGCATATGTGTGGGATCTTTGAGACAAAACCATTGGTCATCAGAGCTCAATATGGCGCCTGGTGTTTACTAATCGGAGGTGTCACTGGTTAATGACAGCACGAGTCTGGTCTATTCTGCGTGCTCTGGCTCCCTGTTTCTTGATGTGGAAGCTTACTCACATGTGTCTCCACCTCGAGTGCAACCACAGGGTCCCAAACCAAGCTGAGATGATGCCAGCTCTATGTCCTTGAACCTGCAGAACTGTGAGCTGAGTAAACCTCTTCCACTTAAAATCTAGTCTGTCTCAGGTATTTCATTAGAGTCACTCGAAACAGACACACACAGAAAATCGGTACCAAGGAGTGGACTTGTTACTATGCCTGAAAATATGGAGACATCTTGAAATTGATTAAAGAGAAGAGAACAGCATACTTTGGACCTAAAGGGAGCCTATCATGCTGTAATCCTAGTGAAGGCTCAGACAAGGAGAGTAGGAAGGCACAGGGACACTAAGACACCCGGATGCTGATAGGAGGCTGGACAGTAAAGGGCACACTAAGGAGGCCTTAAGAAATGAGGACTTGGGGCTGGAGAGATGGCTCAGTGGTTAAGAGTGCCTCCAGAGGTCCTGAGTTCAATTCCTAGCAACCACATGGTGGCTCACAACCATCTATAATGTAATCTGATACCCTCTTCTGCAGATAAAGCACTCATATGCAATAAATAAAATAAATAAATCTTAAAAAAAAAAAAAAAAAGAAACGAGGACTCTTGGGATCTGGTATAGAGCTCATCTTCACTACACAACAGCAAAGAGTTAGTCTGTATTTCATCCATGGCTCAATCATCTAGGAAAATCTCACACCGCAGAGCATTCTGGCCACTGCCTGGTTATCGATGGCTGGTTTGGGTCAGACTTAGTGAGACTTAGGAACGTAAAGATTTATAGACCTAGAGAATATATAATATAGAAATACGAGTATAAAGATTTGCAGAATTCTGGCCAGGGAAAGCATGGTTGGGTCAGGAGCTTGTGTGACCTGCTAAAGAGGTGAGCACAGGTGCTAACAGGACAACTGGAAAAGGACCTGAGGACATTGGGATTCTTGGAGGCTCCTTCTCCCTTTATGGGATGAGAGATGTGCATCTTTTTTTCATGATCAAAGAAGGATGTGTCCTCTAAAGGCGCCCTGTTTAGGACCACCTCAGGACTCTAGATTTGGCAGTATTCCTCATGGCCACCATGACCGTGGTTGGAACAGACCAAGCAGAGCTGTGACGGCAAACCTCCACCACATGTGCGAACCTGCCTCTGAAGGTGCGCAGGAAGCCAGAGCTGCAGGATCACAGAAGCTTTCACACAGTGCCAAAGGCAACCTGAGGAGGCCAGGAAAAATGATGCTCAAGGGGTGGAGCCTCAGAGGTAACTGGCATGGTGACATTAAGTGGGACTGTGAAAGTAGAGCTGCAAGGAGCAGTCCAGAGAGGTGTGCGACCAGCATCCTACCACAGCTGCCTGGGAAGCTGCCTGTACCAGCATGTGCCCCGCGGGCAGTTAACATCAGGCTGGAGGTAAGTACCCTGGGCTCATGGGGCAGTGTTTGCGCTGCTTGCCAAGACCCCTGAGATCCAGAGCTGCCCCAAGGCTGAGTCTGCCTTTAGCTTAGTCACTCCCTTGTTGTTGCCTGTTTCTTTAGGAATAGCAATGTGTCCTTGCTCCTGTCTCACCTGCAAATCTTGGGAATATGTAACAAAATTTGTAAATAACTTCCATTTTTTTGAGATTATGATAGATTGCACTATTTCCTTCTTCCCTTTCCTCACCCCAAATCCTCCCATACATCCCGTCCTCTATCAAATTCATGGCCTCTTTTTCATACACATATGTTATTTCTAATGTATAACTGCAATCCACTCATTCTATATAATGTTACTTTTATGTATGTTTTCATGGCTGACTAGTTGATATTGGTCAACCAATTGATGTGCTCTTTCCTAGGGAGGACTATTTCTCCTACTCTTAATTCCTTACTTGCCTGAAGTTCTTTGTGTAGGGTAGAGGCCTCATGGTCTTTCTCCCATCCACTTTGGCATGTCTATTGTACTGTCAGTCAGTCATTTTGGATAGACTCTATGAGTGTGGCTTCTGGCATTACTAGGGGATACAGTCTCAAAGCAAACTCCCTGTTCTTCTGGCTCTCACAATCTTTCTGCCCCCTCTTTGGGAAGATTGCTGAGCCTTAGATGTGAGAGTTACATATTACCTATACACCCATTTGGACCGGGCTCTACAGCTTCACATGCTGATAGGTTGTGGTCTTCTGTAGTGGTCTCTGACTGTTGCAAAGAGAAGTTCATTTGATGAGAAGTGAGGACTGTGTGTCTCTGTGGGTATAAGGTCGAATATTATAATGCAGTTAGGAACTGTGTTGGTTTAGTAAAGTGGTAGTTGTAAGTTCTCCGCCAAGATCCATGGCTTCGCTAGCCCTGGGTATTTGGTTAGGTCTCCGGTACGAAGTATGGCTTTCCTTTTGTTGAATGGGCCTTAAGTTCAAGAGAGCTGTTGTTTACCTCCAAGATATGTATGCCACTACTGCACCCTCAGGGTTATTGTACCTTGCTGTGGTTCATAGGTATCAGAGCTAGGTGATATGGTTGGCTGAATCCTTTCTATGGAAGTTTTCACAGCACCTTCTGATACCATGAAATTTAATCCTCAGAGAGGAAGCCTTTAAGTCATTTTTCCACCCAGACACCTCTGGCCCCTGAAACACTTTTTTTTTTGGCAGAGTTGTTCTGCCTGGTTTTTGCTGTTGATTTTTTGTTTGTTTCGTTTTGTTTTTCAAGACAGGGTTTCTCTCTGTAGCCCTGGCTGTCCTAGAACTCTCTCTGTAGACAGGCTAGCCTCAAACTCTCAGAGATCCACCTGTCTCTGACTTCTGAGTGCTGGGATTAAAGGCGTGTGCAGCCACCACATGGCAAAACACATTTTTTTTACATTAAAATTTTTATTTTGTGTGCATGCTCATGGATGAGTGCATGTAAATGTCGTGGGTGCGCGCGCACGTGCATGTGCATGTGTTAAGTCTGAATACAACTTAAAGGAATCAGTTCTCTCCTTCTACCATGTGCTACTGGGAAACAAGCTCAGGTTTTCAGGTTTGATGGCAAGCAGGCTGATCATAAGCGAGTGAGCCAGCAAACAGCGTTTTCTCCAAGGGTTCTGTTTCAAGTTCCTTCAAGTTTCTGCCCTGACTGCCTTCATGATGGACTGCAACCTGGAAGTGCTTAATACGAAATAAGACCTTCTGTCCCCTAAGCTGCATCTGCTCAGAGTATTTTATCACATCCACAGAAAGCAAACTAGAACAGAGCCTTCCCAGAGAGTGGTGGTTAATGCCCCAGCCTTCCTGGATACCCACTCCATCCTGCGTCCATGGGGCTCTGCCTTGAGCCAACTCATTAGCCCAAACTTAGGCTGACTTTGGGCTCTGTGTGATGATGTCCATAACTCAGGAAATTCCAAGGCTTTTAAGTAGCTCCAGGAGACACCAGTGCCAGAGAGACAGCACAACACATCATTTGAACAGAGCCCACATCTGTCCCAGAGAGTCCTCTGTCATCCCAGGAGATGACACATCCTTTGATGAGGTTCATTCTAACGAGCAGTTCAACTTCTTTCTTCTCCGCATGGTTTTGTGCACATTTGTGGTCCTGCTGGGCACTCAATTCTGTATCGTTTTTCACAGCATAAGCATTCTTTCAAGTTATTATGAACCCTTTGAACATGTTCCTGCCCTGCCAATATGCCATTGCTTATTTAAGTAATCACTTATGGTTAGTCATCTAAGCTATCTCTAATTTGTTTGTAACCACCATTTTTCTGATGCTGCAATAACATCATTATGCAGAAACCTTGGCCATGTCTCTGATTATTTCCTTTGGAGAGATTTTTATAAGTGAATCACAGAATCAAATAGAAGGCGCCTCTTGGAAGCACTTGGGAAATGTGATCAAATTACTTTCCCCAAAGAGACCACAGCAATGGAAAAGAACTGTTATCTATTTATTTATAGTTTTGGTTTCGGAGACAAGGTTCAACTGTGTGGCTCAGGTTTTCCTGGAACTTGTGGTCACCCTGCCTCCACCTCTTGGCTGCTTAGATGGCTCGAGGGAGTGACCCATCAGAGCATATCTAGCAGTGACATGACCGCTGTACTGAAAAATAGTAGTAACTTTCTGAGCTGGAGAGATGGCTCAGTGATTAAGAATGCATTTTTCTCCTCTAGGGGACCACAGCTCTATTCCTAGCACCCATATCAGATGGCTTACAAGTGCCTGTAACTCCAGCTCCAGGAGATGCCACTGTCTGGCTTCCAAAGACACCTGCACTCACATGGACATAACCCTACATACATAATATAATAAAAATAAATCTTTAAAAATAGTAACTTCCACTAATTTGAAGGGTAGGGGATGAGTTTTAGTTTGGGTATATGTGTGCATCTTCATGGTGGTGATGCATGCCTGTGTGGGAACGTAAGGTCAATCTCAAGGGTCATTCTTCAGAGACACCAGCCACCTTATTTTGGGGGAACAAAAATCTCTCACTGGGACCTGAGGATAAATAATGAGCCCAGATGTCCTCCTTCCTCCTCCTCCTCCTCAGCACTGGAATTACTAACACATGTCACCATCACTGGCTTTGTATGCAGATTCTGCAGATGGACCCAGGCCCTTAGAATTACAAAACATGGGCTTTACCTGCTGAGCCATCTCCCAATCCCTGGGAGGTATTGGCTGTATCGGCTGATGTAGGCAGGATGACCAGGGGTTGAAACAGTTGCGGTCTGTTCAAGCAGGAGCATATCTACCATGGGCTATGTCCACACCCCACCCCTGACCCCACGTCCTAAAAGCACTGCACCAGCCTGGGAGCCCCAGACACCAGCAGGTTAACGTGCTCACTGAAAGAGGGAGAATGGCCCAAGCAAGAGCACAAGTCCCTGCTCTGTCAGGAGCACAGCCTGCGCTTCTTGGGACAGAGTGCCAAGCACCATAGGGCCTCCAGGCTTCTCCTGTCTGCTTCTTTTGAATTTATGGTGCCCATGGATCCAAGATAGTGTTATGCTGACAATTAAAAGGTCATGGTTTTAACACACTCCATGGCAAAAAAAAAAAAAAAAAAAGGATAGTTTGGAAAGAATTTGTGCCTCTAAGCATTGCTCCTGAGGGGCTAGCTGGCAATGGAGTCCTGGTTCCCACTAGTAACCCCAGGCAAAAGTGCACACATGTACGATAAAAAGCTAGTTTCCATGAGGTGGCCCCAAGCTCCTAAGTCTCACCTAGAAAAGGGGCTGGGAGGACATAAGCCCAGGTCTGCATCCTCCACCAGGTTCATTGGGTCCCCTGCAGAGCCTGGGAAGCTGCGGTGGACTCTATCAGGGGTGACAGCTGGGAGACACCTGGAATGCAGCTGGGAGACATCTGGAGAACAGCTAGGAGACACCTGGAGAGCAGCTGGGAGACACCTGGAGTGCAACTGGTTCAGCTCACTTGGGAGTAGCACTTCTGCTATACTCTTGTCAGTTGGGTGGGTATGGCAGCCTGGGCTGAGAGGAGCTCTGATGAGGTGACAAATGATGAACTACCAACACAGTAAAAATGAGTGAGTCCCCACGAGTTTGATCTTGTGGTTGAATAAATGAATTCCTTAAGGACAAAACAAGAAAGAAACCCTGGAGAATGCAGGGTGCCCACTTGGGATTCTCTCAAGAACGTCCCAGGCCTTGGGGAACAGCCAAAGCCTGCCTTCATGGTCTGCCCATGACTCCTCCTGGCCTCCAGGTTGCTTGTCCTTTCTCCTGGAAGATCCTAAGCCCCAGATCAGGCCCTGTCAGATAAAGTCTGCCTTTTGTGACAGGCACAATCTGAGGTCACCCTGTTCTCAGCTACCAGCCTGTCTGCTCCTGCCGTAATGAGAACTCCCTGAGACTGGTGTGCTGGTCGGCAGTGCCGGTGTCCTCAAACCTGATTCCATCCTTGCAATTTCTTTGACGTAAACAGAATGTGTCTCCCCAGTGCTCCCACTTGATAGAGGTCATTTTGATCTAAAGGCAATGAAAGATGAGTAAGAGCGACGAGGCCTTCAGCCCTCCCTCCCCAGGTCCACTCTGCCAGAGCAGATGGATGTTGCCCTCTGCCCTGCAGTCTGCAAAGAGGTGGCTGGAATTCCAGTTGGCTCCTGGGTGTGCCCTTCTGGAAGGCTCAGCCTCCAGCCACTGTAGCTTCTCTTTTGCCGCACTGATTCTCGAAAGTGTATATCTTGTTTTCTGCTGAGAAGCCAGACGCCCAGGCTATGCCCCTTGTATAATGTATGTGATTATGTGAAGTGTTCTTCGTGGCTATAAAATCTGCTTGCTTCTCTCGTGTTAATATTATTTTGTCTCTGAACTTTGATGTTTGAGGGGAAATGGCTTTTTCCTCCTCTCTGTATCAAACCTCCCCTTCTGAAGCTTATTTACAATAAGGGCAAACTCATCAATGTCACTTCAAAGTCCCTGCTGCCCTGTAAAGTTGGGACCTGCAAAGCCCTGAGCCAGATGCCCCCAGGAGCTCTCAAAGGCTGTTGGGTGCTAGGGAAGCCTGCTGGGGGAGATGTAAAGGAAGGCCTCCCAGGATTTACACAGTGAGGACCGGGTGGGCTGCTAAGAGCCCATGGAAGGATGGAGAATGGGTGTAGGTTGTGGACAGGAGCATCTCACAGCCAAGAGCAAATGTGAGCCCTGGCAGATATGGAGGACCATTCCTTCCCCTGTACAGCTGACCGCACCCCACCTATACACGAAGGGACAGACAAAGCATAGGACAGGATGCAGAAATGGAAAAGGTAGAAAGAGCCCAGCCTGGATCCCCTGTGGGCTGGGAGGTGAACTCAGGTATGAAAGCAGAGCCTTAAACAGCAGGTTAAACCAGACTTTCACTCCTGGATACCAGTGGCCATGGGGTGAATTGAGCACAAGGGGCAAGCCTACAGGGTCTGCAAAGGTCTTACATAGGCTCTGTTGAAAGAGGCAGAGATGGGAGTTAGGGACGTGGCTCAGTAGGTAATATTGCTTGCTATAAAAATAAGACTACCTGAGTTCAAATCCCTAGCAACCAATAAAAGTCAGACATGGCCACATGCACCTGTAATGCCAGCATTGAAGGGTAGAGACAGGCCGATCCTGGGGTTTAGCTGGCAGGCCAGCCTGTCTAGACCAAACAACAAGATTCCAATGGTGCCTCGGAAATGAGATGGTGGGTGTCTTAAGCAGGGCTTCATTGCTCTGGAAAGACGTTTAGTCCATTATCATCATGGTCGGAATCACGGTGGTGTCCAGGAGGACATAGTTCTAAAGGAGGAGCCGAGAGTTCACCATGTTGATGTCCAGGCAGCAGCAGGAGACTGTGCCATGCTGCACACAATCACTCCTAGCTTGAGCACAGGAGACCTCAAGCCCTGCCCCCATAGTGACACACTTCCTCCAACAAGGCCATACCTACTCTAACAAGGCCACACCTCCTAATAGTCCCCAAGCATTCAAATGCACGAGTCTGTGTGGGCCATTCCTTTTTAAGCCATCACAGTGGGTGATACAGGATGGTACCTGATGTCTTCTTCCAGCTGCATAGCATATGGGCACAGGCACACACACACTTCTTTGTCTGAAATGTCTGGTAGGTTCTACACGTTCCATAGGCCACGAAGGACATGTTTCAACCTCAGAGCTACAGGGAGTAGGCATCCAGCTGACTACAGCCTACCTCTGCTGTGAGGTGCCTCACAGTCCAGCAGTGAGATAAGAGAGGAGGCCAGGGAGCCCAGGTCACTGATAAAGGGACATGCTCAAGAAGGCATTAAGAAGCCTGAGGGTTCACTTGTTGTTTTTAAACAAACCCTGAGTAAACTTGTAAGTGACCATAACGCCTCCTTGTACTGCATCCATCTATGAGAAAGGACAGACAACCTGTTCCTGACCGCCATCCGATGAAGAGGGCAAAGAGGAGAAACAAAGGTAGCTACTGGCCACATGGATAAGCACTGTGCACCTTCTCAGAATTGCTCTTCTGAATGCCCCAGGGCTAGGGTGTGAGGAAACAAGTGATATTCACAATGACACCCAAAGGCCAAGGGCTGGGGTGGGGGTGGGGGGTGGGGCAAATAGAGACCAGCTCACAGATCTGCAGTGGAGTTAGCTCAGTCGGTAAAGTGTTTGCCTTGCAAGCACAAGGACCTGAGTTCAATTCCAAGAACCCACATTAGAAGAAGGAGGAGGAGAAAGAAAAAAGAAGGAAGAGGAACAGGAAGAGGAAGAAGAAGAGGAAGAGGAGGAAAGCAGCAGCAGCAGCAGCTAAACATGGTGGTATGAATGTGTCATCTAGTACTAAGGAGGCAGAGAGAGGTGGATCCTGAGGCTCCCTGGCCAACCTGCCTGGCCTGCTTGGCAAGTTCCAAGCAAGTGAGAGGCCCCGTCTATCTTAGTTTCCTAGCATGGCCAAGGCAACTTATAAAAGGAAGGGTTTATTCAAGGATTACAGTTCCAAAGAGTTATAGGAGCATAGCAACAGGCAGGCAGGCAGGCATGGTGCTGGAGCAGCAGCTGAGAGCTCACATCCTGATTTACAAACAGGAAGCAGAAAGATCATTGGAAGCCTCAAAGCCCAATCCTAGTGACATACCTCTTCCAATGAGGCCACACCCTCTCCATGAGGCCACACCTCCTCCAATGAGACCACACCTCCTCCAATGAGGCCACACCTCCCGATCCTTCCCAAACAGTTCCACCAATGGGGAACCAGTTATTCAATATATGAGCCTATGAAGGCTATTCTCACTCAAAGCGCTATACTGACAAAAAATGGTGGCCAACACCTGAAGAATGATATCTGATGACCTCTGGCCTCGACATGTACACACACACGTGCTCAGCACCTGCACACATAGACACACATGAACACATATGTAGACATGTATACACACACACCACATAATAATAGGTCTGCTTTTTTCCTGAACAAAACCACAAACTGGCATGAGAACCAAAGTCTGAGGCCTGACACACAAGGTGGTATTCTAGCACATTCCCTCAGGGTGGTTGTTGAGATGATTTTAGTATGAGAATGTCTAGGACCTTCTCTGGTACCATCAGTCAGTCTGAGAATAGCTACCAAATAGAGTGGGAGGGGGGTGGTTCAGAAGGGCCCTGAAACCCGCCATAGCTCAGTGAGGAAACACTGCAGCTGCAGCCACAGATCTGCCTGGAGCACCAGTCACCTGAGCCCAGAGGGCCTTTCCAGAGGAAGCCAGCAGGAGAGGGCAGGCACTTTCCCTAAACTCTCATTACAAAATGGAGGGGGAAAACACTGGTGTGTGTATGTGTGTGTGTGTGTGTGTGTGTGTGTGTGTGTGTGTGTGTGTGTGT
>OU015747.1:29327445-29354196 GCA_907169655.1 Acomys percivali | reverse complement strand
TGTGTGTGTGTGTGTGTGTGTGTGTGTGTGTGTGTGTGTGTGTGTGTTGGGGGTGGAGGACTTTGTCTTAGCCAAGGGCGAAGGTCAACCCATAGCACAAAAATAAAAAATAAAATAAATAGCAGCTTCCTGGTCTGCAGTTGCATATGCCTGGGAAATGGGACTGCCTGGCCTGTGGCTTGGCTGGAGCCCACAGCCCATGCATTCTCCTATCAGTGAGTTCTCTACCATGAAAGCAGACACCAGCTCCTGGAAGAAGGTAATAAGAGCAAAACCACAGGCTGGAGAGGCAGGCACCTCTAGCCTATTCGTCTCCAAAGTGATGATTTTATGGGGGAAAACATGAGTGGTGAAAGTTTAAAACAAGGAAAAGTGCCAAGTGACATTATTTTAAGCACCACCTGAGTCTCCATCACTGTGCTAAACACATGAATCTGTCAGTCTGGAAATGGCTGGCTTAGCCTGCCTGGAATGTTGACTCTTGTAACAGATTCCCTTGTTGCTGTGGCCACCCTGTCTCTCCAGGCTGAAAGCAGAGCTCCTGTGTGTGAGTGGAGGACCATCTGTGTATTGCTTTGCTAGGGATGCCATAATAATGTTCCACAATCCAAGGACACCGAATAACAGGAATTGGCTGTCCCATAGTGCTAGAGGCTGGGAGCTAGATCCAGGTGAGAGCAGGGCTGTGGTCCCTCCCTAGGGAAAGCCTAAGGAGAGATCTGCTCCACATCTTTCTCCTCACTTCAGACAGCAGAACTCCAGGCTTTACATAGTCATATACTATCTCTGTTTCCTCTCCCTCCCCCCTTTCTCCCTCCCTCCTTCCCCTCCTTCCCCTCCTTCCTCTTTCCCTCTCTCCCTTCCTCCACCCCCAACCCCCATACATTGTATATTTCCATGTGGGAATTGTGCCTTCTGCCTCACCTCACTGAGTACCTCAGTTTTCTCTGTCTCAGCCCAGTAGATATTTTACAAATAAACAGATACATTTGAATGCCCATCTTCTCACTCTTTTACATAACGGAAGATGGCTCAGTTCGCTAAGTGCTGCAGTACAACAAGCATGAGGACCCAAGTTCAGATCCTCAGCCCTTAAGGAAAACGCTAGGTACAGCTGCATACATATGCCATCCTTGCGTTGAAGAGACTGACACAGAAGGGTCATGGATGCTTGCTGGCCAGCTAGTCTGGCTAGATTGATGAGCTCTAGGTTCAGTGAGAGACCCTGTCTCTAATAGTAAGGTGAAGAGCAATTGAAGAAGGCACCTGAAGTTGGCCTCTGCACACCCCCATGGGTCTGCACAGTTGAATGCATATACACAAACATGCATGTGCACATGCACACACACACACACACACACACACACACACACACACACACAGATGAAGGATGGCTGTGGGTACAACTATGGAGGCCATGTGACAGACATGACTAACCAGTCATTCCTAGCATTCTCTTCTCCCACAGCTCAGTGCTCTTCACTGGAGCTATTAGGAGTCTTTGGGGGTAGTGGGGCTGGAGAGAAGGCTAAGAGGTTAAGAGCACTGCCTGCTCTTCCAGAGGTCCTGTGTTCAATTCCCGGCAACCACATCGTCTTCTGGCATGCAGATGTACATGTAGATAGAGCATAAATAAATCTGCATAAATAAATAAATAAGTAAATAAAAATAAATAAATAAATCTTTTAAAAATAGAGTTGTAGGGGTGCCTCATGGAGGCCCTTGGTGTGCAAGGCTGGGGCCACATAGAGCAACAAGGGATCATACACCCTAGGCTCACTGCCACTGGTTTCCTCTCAACAAGGGCATCCTTACATATTTGGCTCAGTGACTGATCAGATTTCCATGCTTTGAGCCTGTGGCATCCCTACAAGAAAGAAACCAAGGCAGCCCATCCGCATACTCAGCTCTCTCCAGTGCTGGTCAGAGTCCACACACAGCAGGGTCCCTTGGTAAGAAAACCTGCTGCACTGGGAGTCCCAGGGGCAAAGCAAGACCACTGTTTCTTCTGCCCTTGACCTCGCCTGCCATAACACTGGAGTTGGAAATTATTGGCAGATTCACGCATGTCATCCCTGCTTCACACTACTTATACATGCTCAGGGCACCCCACAAGGGTCTGACACCCCTCCACCTAGCTAGGGTACATCAGGTCTCTCCACACCATAGACTCTGGCACTTCCTGCTTCTTGTTCTATCTTGGGGACCAACTTATGTCCCTCACCAAAGTTACTGGATGGTAAGGTCTTCATTTCTAGTACCTGAATATGCAGCTGTGTGTGGAAACTGAGGCCCCCAAGGAGATCATTGAAGTGAAACAAGGCCATACCCAGTCAATCTTATCAGCCTTCTGAGAAAGAGGGGATGGGAACACGGATGCACGGAGGAAGAACTCAGGAAGCAGACACCTTCTGCAAGCCAAGGAGAAAAGCCCTAGGAGGAACTGAGCCTGTCTCTCCTTCATCTGGGCCATCGGCTTTCAATGCTCAGAGATAATAAACTGCTGTTCATACAGCCAGCCCAAGGGTCTTGCTGCATAGGACATATAGACACTCTGTGTTTCAGAAGCCACCAAATTCAGGTATACATGAATTAAATAGAAACAAGAGGGAAAAAAAATATGGGCAGAACTTCTCTTTCAGAAGTCAGCTAAGAATTCTTTTTTTTTTAAATTTATATATTTATTTTACATGCCTATCAGAGCCCCCTCCCTCCTCTCCTTCTAGTCCCTTCCTCCCACCCTCTTCCCCCATCCCTCCTCCCTTTGTCCTCACAAAATGGAAGCCCCCACTTCACTCCCCCACTCCCTCACCCCCGCCCCCAACCCACTCCAGCATACCAAGTCACATCAGGACTGAGCAGGCAAGGCAGCCCGGTTAGGGCAAAGTGATCTAAAGCAGAACAGAGTTCATGCCACAGTACCTAATCAACTTAGTAGGGGATTCACATGAAGACCAAACTGCCCATCGGTTACACATGTGTAGGTGCCTAGGTTCATGCATGGTCCTTGACTTGTAAGGACTTAACACAGGGCAAACAGGAACTTATCTTTAACTACAAACAGAAACCTTAACCTGCACAAGGCATTTCCTAATAGGTGAAACTGTGTTTCTCATGTGTAGAAAAGGAATATGTGATGCAGGTTTTTCCTTCTACTCGTTTGTCGGGGAGGAGGAGGAGGAGAACACAGAGTCCATGACTAGAATGCACAAGGAAGCAGAAAGGTGGGGGCAAGCCTAACTCCTGACCACCGAGGGCCTTGGTGGGACCTCCGCTGGACAGCTGCACTGGCAGGGGCTATAGCGATAGGTTTGCAGTGCTGTAGGTTGCCCACTACAGCAATAGCTTGAAGACACTGACTGACAGGTGTCAGCCTGGGAGGAGCTTGGTACTGTGTGTGGACACATGGCAGCGGTTATCTCCCTGGAAGTTTCATGTGGATAAGGTGTGTGTGTGTGTGTGTGTGTGGAGGCACCTGGAATGAAGCTGATGGGAGAGTACTCTGCCACCAACTCCCTTCTTCTGGCATCCCATGGGTTCCTCTGTCTGTGGTCACCAGAAGGGAGAGTTCTCTCTTCCAGGCTCCCTCTCCCTCTCCCAGCTCCCATGGGATGATCTCAACTATGCATCTAAGGCTCTTTTGCATCATTTCTGCTCCCCTGTAGGTTTTTTCTTCCTCCTTCCCACCCCCTTTCCTTCCTCCCTCCCCCCGCCCCCACAGTCTCACTGTGTAGCCCAAGCTGGCCTCTTCAGCCTCTCTGCTTTTTAATTTTTGTTTTGTTTTGTTTTGTTTTGTTTTGTTTTTTGCCAACTTGACACAAGCTAGAGTCATCTGGGAGGTATAAACATCAGTTGTGGAATTGCCTCCGTCAGGCTAGTCTATAGGCAAGGCTTTGGGGTCATTTTCTTGATCGATGATTGATGGGCTAATGGTCCTGAGTTGTATAGGAAGGCACACTGAGCACACCATGGGGAGCAAGGCAGTAACCAATGCTCCTCATAACCTCTGCATCAGCTCCTGCCTCCACGTTCCTGCTTGAGCTCTCACTCTGACTTCCCCAGTGGGCCTGTGACAGAGACACTTGTAAGCTGAGTAATCCTTTTCCTCCCCAAGATGCTTTCCGTCACAGTATTTAGCATGGCAGTAGAAACCAACCAGGGATAGCCTGTAAGGCTAAGGTTGTAGGTGTGTACCACAGTGCCCATCCAAGCAGCTTCTTACTAGAAGTAAGCGTAGTGATATTCTCTAATATTCATACATGGCTGTCATAAGCCAGACACAGGCCAGGCAGTTCCAGGCCTCTGGGTTGTCCATGCATACAGCTCAGTGTCAATTTGTATCTCGATGCAGCTTTATTCACATGCATAAACAACGAGATGAATGTGGCATGAGGATGCACAGTGCACATCTTGGAATGTTTCCGGTCCCTCTCCTGCCATGTACATGAGAGAAAATAAAATTGAGGTAATTGAATGAGGAAGAGAAGAGGAAATGACAATAGCAATAGCTGGGTTACACTTATTACCTAAACCAGCCAGGTGGGAAATGGCGTTGTGGCCTTCTTACAGAAGAGGAGCTGAGGCAGGCTCATGGTACAAGGTCAGAGTCAAGGTCTTAGCACGGAGGAGGCTCCTGCCCCCCTGGCTGGGGCAGGCTCATCTAAACTTACAGGTGTTGAGGGTGTTCCTTTGTAACCTATCAGTTTTGTTTCTCTGTGGCTGTTGAGGTCACAGTCTTCTCACGGGCCACCCAAAGCATCTATCTGCCTAAGACAGGTGCAGGTGAGGTCAAACTCAGTGGTGTCCAGATAGGGAGCAACGCCCCAGGCCGGTTCTGACCTGTGAGGTGCATCTTCCAGAAGTCAGGATGGTCAGGAAAGTTTGGTCGAGGAAATGGATTTTCAAAACTTCCTTTATTTTGTGCTTTTGTTCCTCAGAGGTGAGGCTCTGGTAGTGGGTATAGGCTCAGCACACGAGGCAGCAAAGCAAGACTTGGGGCAGCAAAGGAAGGGCTGAACCTCTGAAGGTGCTGTGGCTCACAAACACTCCTGTCCTTCTCCACCTCCTGTCTTGCTGCTGTGACAAAATGCCCAGCAAATGCTACTGCAAGATGGAAGAACTGTTGCTTTGACTGTGGTTCCAGGGCTTGTTGTCCGTCACGGCAGAAGAGGCATGGGAGCGGCAGCAGAAGGCAGCTGGTCACCCTGCATCCGGTCAGGAAGCAGAGATGAACGCTGGTACTCTGCTGCCTTTCTCCTTATTCACCCTGGGACTCCAGCCACAGAACTGTTTGTATTTCACGGGTTTCTACCACCTCAATTAACCCACGTTAGATAATCCCCTATGCCGGAGGTTTGTTTCCATGGTGACTCTAAATCCCATCAAACTGACAATCAAGATGAACTGCTATACTCCCTGACTTTCATGGGACTGGAGAGGTAGGCTCCAGTGGCCTCTCCCCAGGGGGACAGGCCAGGAAGCACTGAGGACACAGCAAGGTCAGGCCCACAGAGGATATTCTGGCCTCCCTGCCTTTTAGGCCAAGGCTCCAGAGGTGCCCAGATGACAGTAGATTTTTCATAGTGCATTTGCATTCAGGGTCACCACAGGCAGGGGCTAGCCAATATGGTAGCTCTAAGGGCTACAGGTAGTGGGGTTGAGGGGCAAGCACTGTAGCATCCTCAGGCACCAAGTGGGTCCTCGGTTGCAGATGAGAGAGGAGGTCATATGATGGCAGCCTCCTGAGATCCAGGCATGTTCCAGGTACCTGAGTCCTTCCCCGAGGGTCCTCAGACCTCCAAGCCATATTAAGGGCAACAGCCAAGGGCAGGGAGTCCTGAGAGAACAAGCAATTCCTGAAGACTATAAAAATCTCCTGAGCTTAAAACTGGGCCAGACACTGTTTTTTTTTTTTTTTCCTTCTGTACTTCCCTGATTCAGAAAGAATTAAGAAATGATCTACATACCCGTGTGTGGTGTGAACTGGTTTGAGACCTCCACACTTGGCATTTGAGTCTCTCAAACACCAGGAACTTAGTTTGCTACAAGAAAAGAGGCTCAGACCTGGTGGTTTAAACAACAGAAAAGCCCATGTGATCACCAACCTGGGGCTGGAGGCTGGAGACCTGGCCAAGGCCAGGCCTGGTTGGTTCCTCTGATGGCCGTGATGGCCATGTGGGCTCATAGGCTTAGGAAGCATCGTTCTCATCCCTGTTCCCATCCTCAGACCAAGTTCCTTCTGTGTGCATGTCCCTATGTCCAAATGTCCTTCTAAGACATCAGTCACAGGAGCATGGGCCTTCCTCCAGCATGGCCTCGTTTTTACTTATGACATCTGCAGTGACCCAGTTTCCAAACAAGGTCACATCCTTAAGTGCTGGGGGTTAGGACTCAGTGCAAGAATGGCAGTGTGTGTGTGTGTGTGTATATGTATGCTTGTGTGCATGTATGTATGTGTGTGTGTGTGTGTGTGTGTCCAAGCGATGGTAGTAACTAATTTTGGATTCCATGTGAGAACGTCACTGGCCATTTGGACAATTGTCTTGGAGGAAATGTTGTTTGGCGCAGTCATCTCCACTCCCCACTTCCAATGACTAGTCCCTAGCTGTGTGCGCTGGGTGCCACTGCAGGGCTGGGGAGAACATCAGTGAGCAAGAGGTGAGAGTGCCACTCTCCTGTCACCCCCACAGAAGAGCAATGGCAAGGAACACCCTAGCCTTCCATTTGCCCTGCAGGCTCTAGTGTGGCCTCCTGGCTCATCACCTGTAAGATCAAAGCAAAACCTGTGAGGTGGGCACAGTCACATTTGCATCTTGCAGAGGAGGAAACCGAGGGAGCCAAGGTGGTGGCACTTGCACCAGGTTGGACAACAGTATCTGACTTCAACTAAGTCAGTTCCTTATAATACCCATACTGTATAATCCAAACCCAGGGTATCAGAAGAGAAAGGCAGGGAGCGGAAAGGTGGGTGGGGGGATGGATACTACAGATCTATCTTACTAAGACACCCACATTGGTCCCACCCCTATGACTTGTTCAAACCTACTTTCCTCCTTAAAAGTCTTGTCTCCTAACAGTTTGCAGGGGGGGGGGGAGGGAAGGGAGCATAAATTGGGGCATCAGCACAACTCAGTCCTGGATAAACACTAGGTTTTTCTAGAATGTTTTAACTGCCCTAAACAGAACCATAAGCCTGTGAAGCATTCATCTTTCCATTCTCCTCCCCTGTGCCTGTCAATCAGAAATCTGCTGTCTTTCTGGATTTATCTGATCTAGATGCCTCACACAGCATCATATAATCATGTAGTGCATGCAGTATGTGCCCTTCTCTGTCTGGCATTGTTCACATAGCTCAAGGTTCACACAGCCAAATTGGTTTCTTCCATGCTAGGGATTGAACCCAGGACTCTAGGCATGCTAGGCCCAACGAGCTACATCTTCAGTCCTCATGCCCATTGTACTGACACCTCCCCTCTCCTACCCTCTCCCTTTCTCTTCCCCTCTCCCCCCCCAAAATTGGGGTTGCAAAGAACCAGGACCCCTGGGACTTTGAGCAAGGTCAGACTTCTGCTATTGTGTGGAGTGCTCTCCTGCAAGTGTCCATTGGCCAAGTAAGTATGGAGCATCCAAAGTGCCAGGAACATTCCCAGTCTCAGTTGTCTATGAGGGAATCCCCAGTGTGGATTTTAGACCCAATAAGCTTGAAAAATAACTGAGCAAGTGATTTCCCTTTTGGGGTGAGAGCAGGAGTGGTATCTCCCCACAAGCTTGAAAGAGGGCTTGAGGAGGCTAAGGTATGAATGTGCTTGTTTTTTTTGGAGAGAACCACCAAGGATGCCACAGCGCCCTGGCAGTACAGTCACCCATAAGCCTTAGCACTTGCTACCAGGCCAGGCCATGTTTCTGAGGTTGAGTGGTCATGCTGCCATCTGCTGGCTAAATGGAAACCTGCAGAAAGTAGCAAGGGCAGAGGATAGGACCATCAAGCTGAAAGGACATTGGATCAAGGTGTTACACAGGCATTCAGGACACTGGTGCCAAGAGATTTTGGTTCATTTTTCATAGTTCTTTTTTTTTCTAGATTAATTTACACATCATAAAACTTACACATGGCAGGTATACAATTAGTGATTTTTAAAATAAATGTATACTTTTGTAGTGATGGCAAAGAGAGTATGGTACACCCCCAAGTCTAACCTCTGGCACACATGTCCTTTCACAGATGTTTTTGATAAGGGACAATGTCAGTGAAAATTTATGACAGAATAAGGTCATTGTGTACCACTTGGAAAAACATGTCTAAATGCATTTGTATCTGAGGAAAGTATCTGGAAAGAGCTAAACCCATGAACGGAAACAGTGCTGCCCTGCTGGGTATGCTGGAGGAGTTGATGAGATGATACAGGGCATGGCAGAGGGTCTTGCCAGGTCTTACCTACTGTTCTGTCTTGTTTTGTTTCGTTGTTTATTGAGACAGGGTTTCTCTATGAAGCCCTGGAACTCGCAGAGATCTGCCTGCCTCTGTCTCCCAAGTGCTGGGATTAAAGGTGTGCGCCATTGGCAACCTGCTACTCCTCTTTTATGGAACTTAGTTTTCTCTATCATCTGTATGTATGCAAGTGAGTGCAGTGCCTCTGGAGGCCAGAAGAGGGTGATAGACACCACTTGGAGCTAGAGTTAACAGGTGTTTTTTAGCATCCCAATACAGAACTGAGCTGAACTGGGGTTCTCTGCAAGAGCAGCAAACATTCATATAACTCTAGAGGTCTGAGAGGTTCAGGTAAGGGTCTTGGGCTTACTGAGTTGTGGTCCGAAGTCTTGAGATCTAGAGAGTGGGCAGGGAAAAGGGGGGCAGAGATCCAGGGCCTGGGCTCTGGGACACTTGATGTTCAGATGTGGACTGGAGTGAGCAAGGATAGATTCTGAGACTGAGCTGGTCACGGGAGAAAGGAGTATCCCTAGAAATAAAGGTAGATGTACTGCTCAGGTCTACCTGAGAGCCACCTGAGCTGGGGGGTTGAGAATCCATTTGTGAATTGCAATGGAGAGGCCACTGGTCACCTGTGGGAAAGCATCTCAGTAGAGTAATGACTAGGGCTCAAGGGAAAGTCAGATGGTCAATCTAGGGGCCATATTCCAATGAAAAAGTCTTCTAAAGTATGCACTGGCCATGTTAAGTACTGGGTGTCCAAAGTACTAGGCACTTCTTGGAACATTCTCCAGGCTTATGAACCCTGCAGGGAAACCAAAGGCCTGCATAGGGGCTTACTGCATTCTACAGTGATGAAGTGGGCTGGGGACAGTGGGCAGGGGAGGGGGCTGCTGACCACCTGGGTATAGTCAATAGGTGTAGACACAGGGTAGTAGGAGTTGGAAGAAAGTTCCTGTTTGCTTCTGCATTCTCAGAACCATAGCAAGGCCACAGGTGGGATGCGCGAATAGGTGTCAGAGCCCAAGGAGCCGGAGGAGACTGCAAATGATGGCTGTGAAATGGGTTAATGGCTCAGTGGAAGTACGTCTAGAAAGCAAAGGGTCCCTTTTTACCAGTTGGGTACACAGAAGGCAGAGATGGATTGTCCCATCAGTGTGATGGATGACCTGGTTGGAGAGCTGTGAGGACTATGGCATGTAGCCTGGCTAAGAGGGATATGTAAGGATGAGGTGAGGGACCAAGGGAAGATATGACCCATGGAGGTGAGAGCTACTGGAGTGAGAAGCAGTGGGAGACGGGAGAAGAGGGAAGGGCGTAAGGGGTGAATATTCGCCAACAACCATCACATTCCAAGTTCAACCCAGACACCTGCTATTCAAGGTACCCACACTCAGGCATGCCCTTGGGCAGGATGCTCAACCCCCACAAAGCTCTGGTTCTGCCTGCTGTGCCAGACTTAGGGGACCATGGTGTAGTAAGTGGCTAGGAAATTTGGAGGGATGTCACTCAGAGCTGACAATTCTCTGGGCCTAGCTGTTCTCTGTGGAATCCTCCTGTCCTTGGCAGGCTATCAGGTACATCGCTTTTCTGAGCTGGAGTTGCCAGAGGTTGCTCTCAAAGATTCTAGTAGGCAATCCACAGTGATACAAGGAAGCCATTCCCATGTCTGCTTACACATCCCTGAGACAGTACTGTGGACATGTCAATCACAGAGGCCCTAGGGCCTGAGGGATGGAGAAAACTCAGGGCCAGGGAGTTTCATTAGGACAGAAGCTGATGGGAACTTCCAAGTGGGTGCTAGACTACTTCAGGCCTGTCAAAAGCTCATCTCATCCTGAAGCCAGCCAGTTTAGAGAAGACCCTGCTCAGTCCTACCCAGAAGTGGCTGCTGGGTCGGGCTGTTCAGAGGACTCTGAGGCCCCTGTGCCATGCTGGTAACACCATTCAACTCAGGGCTTACAGCCAAGTAAGTCAGTGACACTTACTTCATTTTTGGGTGATGCTGAGGTTCAAAGCCAGGATCTTCAGCATTGATATGTATTTTTATAGTACTAAGGTCTTCAGGTTAACACAAAGGCTTGAGAACTGGGCATGGTGGCAAATCCCTTTAATTCTAGCACTTGAGAGGCACACAGAGAGGTGGATTTCTGTGAGTTCAAGGTCAGACTAGTCAGGTAGACAGTTCAAAGTTAGCTAGAGATACATAGTGAGACTCTGAATTTAAAAATAAATAAATAAAATACTGGAAAAATTGGAAAATATAAAACATTATGTAGAAAAGCAAGTTCATTTATTCAAATTAAATTACAAGTTCCATATACAAATAGAATCTGTATAAATATTTAAAAAGATATTAAAATCTTCTATCATATAAAAATGTAAAAATATCTGTACTTTTATGTATACACATGTCATTTAACAGGACAAAAATGTACAGTTGCTGACGAGAGGTACACTGTCACTGTGCTATGCCCTAGGCTGCCCTGGAAACAGGTCTAGGTGGTCAGTCTGCCTCCCTGGAACCAGAGAGGTTGAGCAGGCCTTTTCCCCAATTCCTGGACTCAAGGTGCTAGAACTCCCAGCAATCACTGCAAGGGAAATTATCTGTTTTCCAGAGCTGAAAGGGAGCAAGCCTGGCCAGGAAGGATGCTTCCCTCCAATGTTGGGACGGCACATCACTGCTCCAGCTCATGCTCATTCTGCAGCGTCTTCATTGCCAACCCCCACAGAGTCATGCTGGAGAAAAACTGTCCCTCCGAGCTCCTGTAAGTCACTGAAGGCGTCCTGTTGCCCAGTGGCTCGCTGCAGTGGTTGTCCAAAGTGGCCAGGGAAGAGCGGGACACAG
The DNA here is from genome assembly GCA_907169655.1 of Acomys percivali. Taxonomy (NCBI): domain Eukaryota; kingdom Metazoa; phylum Chordata; class Mammalia; order Rodentia; family Muridae; genus Acomys; species Acomys percivali. Next base: position 29,342,920 of record OU015747.1, on the reverse strand, counting down.
CCATGCTATCAGCCTGTGGCTGCTCAGTACCTACTGAGGTGTCCACGTCTGAGTAAGCATAGGCCTGCGGCTGGCTCTGCAGCACCTGAGGCTTGGCCAGCTTAGCAGGATCCAGGTCCAGTTTGTCCTGGTCACTCATTCTGGGAGGATGGAGCATGGAGCGCACCTTACCGTAGGAGCCAGTACAGTGACCATCAAATCCTGCCACAGAACTTTCCACCGGGTGCACAGGGAGCTTGACAGACACAGGCATCATCGTGACAGACACATCCTGGGAGAAGGAGTCAGAGCTCTGGGACCTGTCCAGGTCAGAGGTCTCCATGGCCTGGCTCAGCTCATCCAGCCCGGCTGGGCTCCTGGCATCAGCTCTGCCATGCATCTTCTTGTGCCGCCGCAGCACTGCGGACCGTGTGAAACACTTGCTGCAGATCTCACAGCTATATGGCTTCTCCCCAGTGTGAGTACGAACATGCCTGCGCAGGTCTCCTGAGCCCCCAAAGCACTTGCCTGCAGAGAAGGGGTACTTTAGAATGGGAAGGATCCCCTCCTTTTGAACAAATGATATACAGGAAGCTGGTGGGCCATGGCACCCTCACTTTGGATGAGGTCCCTCTCCAATGGGCCCTTGCAGTTTGAGGCTCAGCACAAGTCCTCTAGGCCTCGGGACTAGGTCCTGCCCAGGCAGCCATGGCCGCTCCCACACTGGGCTGAAAAAAGCCCTCCTCAGAAGTATTCCTCCTGTGCAGCAGTGCTGTCATCTGAGCCTGCAGTGTCCTTGATGCTTCCCAAGTGAGGATGATACTTAGGGAGGATGAGGAAGCTTTATGAGAGGGGCCCAGCTAGTTAAAGTGAGTCACTCGAGCTAGACCTCTGAAGGGAACCTTGAGCCATAGTGGCAGGCAGGCAGGAGCAGCTGCTACTACAGCGATGCAGCAAGGCCAGCCTGGGACCTAGGAACAGCCCTTTCCTGACAACTGTGCAGGCGGTTTGTCATTCGGCCTGCTTCCTTGTGAGAAGTGGGACCTCAGTAGGTGACTGCAAAGGCCCTGATGTGTACAGAGCTCCTTAAACTGGACAGATTGAGACCTTCTCCCTTAGTGAATGCGAATGCCACTGTCTTTGATTCCTCACTGTGCAGGTCTTGTAAAGCAACAGCAGCATGTGAGGTGGGGTACAAAGCAGAATGCCCTTGAAAAATCAAACTAGATAGGACTCTTCAGGCAAGAAAACTCTCAATACCTCCATAAAAACCTGAACCAGCACACACCAATAGCTCACCATGTTTTGCCTAGTGCCAGGTTCACAGTTTTCACATAACATCAGGCATCTTCGCAGCTTTACATGTGTTGTCCTGGTAATATGTTTGTGGTAGTCTACAGCTTGGCAGTTTCCTGGCTCTTCCTTTACTACTGTGTGTCCTAGCTGCTTTCTGCTCCCTGCCATCTCTGGCCATAAAGCAGATGCTTTGCCTTTTATTGAACCATTACCTTAACTAGGAAGTTGCTGCCACCACCTGTAGGGTACCTAGTATGTGAGTTAGCATGAAGAGTGGAGTAAACCTGACCTCACACTTATTAGGGCACAATATAGAGTTGGCTACATCTGTCAAAACAAAGACAGGAATGAAATCCTGGCTGCATTCCCAAAGCTCTGTGCTGTCAGATGCCAACTGCAGCCCCAGCCCTCTAGAACCTAATCCAGGTGCACTCTGAGCAAACTCCAACTGCTCTGAACAGACTATTATAAAGATCGGTCACTTAGTCACCACAGCTCCATCAGCATTGTCAATCTGACACATACAACGCTACATGGGCACATGGCCTCCTCGGGTGCTTGGGGGTGTATGAGTCCAGATTCCATGCAGTGGTCACAAGCTACAGGGGCAGCTGTTGTCTTAATCTGTGCAGCAAGGCAGCTGAGGTGGAGAGCTACCTGATCTCCATCTACTATCAATACCCACAATACCCAAAGGGCCTAGACAGGCCCTTTGCTTTCTAATTTGGGACTCCAAGAAGCAAGCTCTTTGCTCCCAGACTCCACTCCTTCCCATCAGGGCTGCCAGCTCTTGGAGCTGCTTTGTATCTGGAGCATCAGGGTCAGTTCCTGATGCCTTAAAGATGCAGAGTCTAGTATGTGGCATCATTCCTGTGAGGAGGCAAAGGAACTACCACTTTCACACTCTATGAGAATAGTGACTTGTGGCAGCCACCTTACTATGCAGGGTGGGCAACTCCACCTCACATAGGATGAGGCTAGCTTTCCGGATGGCCAGTATCACTCACCACAGGCAGGGCAGCTGTAGGGCCGCTCTCCCGTGTGCCGCACACGGTGCTTAACCAGCTTCCTCTGCATGTTGAAGGACTTCCCACACTCATCACATGTGAACACCTTGTCAGCCGTGTGTGTCTTTTTGTGTTCCTTCAAATTGCTGAAATTGCTGAACCCTAGGCAGACCACAGCAAGGGTTAGGCTGACAGACAGGAACCTGCAGCAGTGACCCTGAGCACCAAAGGACTCGCTCACTCAGCAATACCTCGGCCACATGTGTCACACAAGTGTGGCTTCTCTCCAGAGTGAATGATGATGTGGCGCTGGACATCACCAGAGGCCGCAAACCTGCAAGGAAGTGCAAAGTCCTATGAGAAGCCTGCTGACACCAGTGACGAGCCGCTGACAACTGGGGCCATTCAGAGGAGACAGGCTGCTCCACCAGCTTTGAATAGCGTGGGATATGGGCTGCTTTGTGTGTAAAACATTTCCATTTCTCTGCTTCAGGGGAAGCAGAAAATGATGCTAGCATTTTGGTTTTAGGATACTTCCTCTTTGCTTCATCACACTTTGCAGTTTCCAACAGCACAAGACCAAAAAGCCAACAGTTAAATGAAACAGAGTCTCACAGTTCATTTTCTTACTTAAAAAAAAAAATTTGCATTTATTTACTTAGTGTATTTACACTGCAGCATGCAAGTGGAAGTTAGAGGACAGCTGGGGGTAATTAGTGCTCTCCTTCCACTGATGGATCCTTGGAACTAATTCAGGTCACCAGGCTAGGCTGCAAGAGCCTTCACTCTCCGAGCCATCTTGCTGGCAAGTCTCACGGTTCAAATACATGAAACCCTGTGGTGCTGACATCCTGGTGGGATTATTGGGCTTGTGGGAAAACACCCCTTGTGGTGTGCCAGCTCAAAGCACACATTGAGGAGCACAGGGTGAGTTCTGCATGGTCTTGGCCATGAAACCATCTCTGCTCATTCTAGAGTGAAACAAGACTTCAGGTTTCAGGCCAGGGACAGTCTGGCCCCCCAGCACACATCCTAGAAAATGAACTTGCTCACGTTGAGCCCAAACTGGAGACTCATACACACTCATCCTAAGACAGGGGGCAGAGATGGGATGAAGAAGGAAGCAGTGTTCACTGGTCAGCTACCCCCAGCCCAGGACATGCTGAGTGCCTGAGGGCCCTTTATTGTCTCCACACACAGCAAGCCCTTTCACCCTACCATAACCTGTGTTTCGGGATGGGAAACAGGGAGCACAGTTGCTCACTCTCTTAGGCAGGCAGCAAGTACCTCCTCACCCATGAGGTTAAGTCTACTCTTTCCTGGTTGGCCCCCATCCCCACTCTATGATAGCTGGTGGGTTGTTCCAAGGCAGGTGAGGCACAGAAAAGATTTTACATAGAATTCCCAAGATCCTAATTTTCAACACTTCAAAATACACTCAGGAGCCCGTAGGAAGCAACAGTACATGAGGCAGTTCTGTCTGTGCTGCTGGCTACCTGCCTTGACCAGATGATTGCCACCCAGAGCTTGGCTTTATGTTCAGGTGGCGGCAACAGAAGGGAGCTGTGGTCAGCCAGGCAGCCTTTGCTCTGCTCCATTTTCCTCCAGTGCAGAGGCAGGCCATGTTCCCAAAACCCATGTGAGGCTGACTTCTCTGTCTGCTGTGCTCAGTGTGTGCTGTGGGGTATGTTGGAGGGCTCTGACTTCTCTAAGCTCCAGACATTGCAAGGGAGACTTGTGAAGGGCACAGACATGAGCTCCTGACATCTATGCTACCCTACAGCACAGAGCAGATGGTGGGAGTGATAGACGCTGGGTGAATGAGTAACCCAGACATGGAGCAAAGGGGATGCCTTGGCTTGTGAGGCTTCTGGTTAAGGCCTGATGTTCTAGCACAGTGGCAGGATGGAGGAGTAAAAAGCCCCTGGCCTACTATCAAGCAAAGGGATGGAGGGCTGAGGCTGTGATCTCCATACAGGAGGGATGGACAAGCTCCTCATTTACCCTATGCCTTGTGAAAGAGTCACTGCAAAGGTGTCAACCCACTCAAAGAGGCTGATTCTTTGTTGCTATGCCAACACTCAGTTTTCAGGTCAAAACTCACCTGCTAAGGCTGAGTGTTATTGATTCTGTCCTAAAGCCAACAGCCTAGTTTGATAACACAGCTTAGGTGCCGTCTTTTGTCTTCTCTCTGGAGGTCTAGTCTCAGGCTGCAGACACCGTTTCCCCTGACTAGACAGTCTCCTCTTTCGGGATGTTTTTAGAATGATCATTTCAGCATAAGCTAGTTCGTTTCCTGTAGAGCTGCATCCTTCCTGAGGCCCTGGCCTAGATTTTCATGCTTTCTTCTTATTCTCCCGTGTTGAAGAGTGAATGCACTTGTGCTCTGCCATGGCTGTGTGAGCTGTGTGTGAGCCCTAGTGACCAATGACATGCACTGGACAAAGACACTTGGACCACCCACAGTCCCTTACATGTGGCACCTTGAGCCCAGCACTGACCTCTTTCCACAGATTTCACAGATGTATGGCTTCTCCCCAGAGTGCCGGCGTAAGTGAGTCTGAAGATTGCCTGCCTATAAGAGGACAAGAAACACACCAATAATGAAGGACCAAAAAAGTTACAGAAGCTCAAAAGGGAATTGACAGATTTAGCAGATCCTACCACACTTCTAATAAAGGGCAGCCAGGAAGCTGTGTGCAAGGTCAAGGGCAGCTACCTGCTGTGCAAGGAGCCCCAGCTGTGGCCTCACACTGGTGTCTACTTTGTGATGCTTCCTGTGTAAAAGGGGAGGAACTTGGGCTCTCAGGACTAATTTTAGGCAGACCTTGATATACTTAATTAGGACCACCCATGTGCAGGGTCATCTGGAGATTTAGCAATTAGGGGACTTATCTCAATGCTCATGACTTCTTTCTAAAACACAGGCATTTGTTTGAAAGAAGCAAATGACCTTTCCAGAAAGTGTGTCTTCTCGCAGTAAGACTGGCTCTGCCTGGCCGGCTTTGCATTTTTCACCTCTATGTGAGAGTGCATCTCAGGAGAATGTAGCAACACTGGGGCTCTTTGCATCCCTAGTGAAGCTGGCAGGGTTTTGCACATAGATTTCCATACACTCATCAGAGTGAAATCAGAAAATTACCTAATAAGAGAGAGCAAAACTGCAAATGCTTCCCGTGTTACAAATGACCCCTGGAAATGTTCCAAATTAGGGTTGAGAGGCAAAGCCTTCCCTTTCTTTACCTGAACAGCTTAAGCTGTGCCCTGCTGACAAACAAGCCCACAATGACAAAGATGCCTGTGGGCCATACTGCAGTGCACAACACAGCCAGAAGGGAGAGTGAGCAAAAGCCAGCTGATAAGGTCTCTCTTTACCTCTGCAAGCAGCCTCCAGCAAAATGTAAAGACAGTTCTGGTTACAGTCCATCTGTGAGTCAAAGCTCACAGATACAAAAGATGCTGCCTGTACAATGTCATGGGGAAGCCCCAGTTAGACACGACACTCAAGACCGATAAACACAGCTGAGAGAAAACTGGGACCTTCAATAACCAGAGGGGTTTTGGCAGAACATTGGTAAACAGACTGTTTTTAATATAGGGACTATTAATAACAAGACCATGGCAAACGTCAACAGCAAAACCCTCATGCTGAAATCCTAACTATGCTTTTATACCCACTGGCAATTGGTATTCTATTTTCCAGCTGAGAAGCTGAGATTAGGCAAACAGAACAGCTGCTCAGAGCCATGGCTGGGCTGGTTAGTACTGGTCTTAAGAGTGCAAGTCTTCTCTGCTTTTGCAAATCACAAGAAACTGACATGTCCTGAACAGTCAACAAGACACCCACTTTGCACCTGGGACACTGCTTGTTGGAGAGCGGGATTTCAAATACTAATTGCTTTAGCCAGCAGCATGCAAACTTCAGAAAAACCAATGTCATGCACTAACACAACAACCAACACAGCATCTGCTCCACTGCCAGGTGGAACCCTCTGTCTCTCTCAAGTTCTTCAGTAAGTATGTATTGTGATGAAACACAGTTTGAGCCATTTATAGCAAGGACACTACACACACACAACACTGCACAAACTCAGGGGATTACTTTTTTCAAAGCAGCTATACCCAACACTCTTCTTATGTACAGTGTGACAAGCAGTAGTAGATTAATGTAGTAATACAGGCCTGCAGTCCCAGCACTCAGAAGGCTGAGGCAGGAAGACTACCAGGAGTTTGAGGTGAGCCAGTGATACCATCAAGTACCAGGACAGCCAGGACTACAGAAAGAGACTGTCTCAAAAAAACAAAAACAAAACAAAACCCCCCAAAAAAACAAAAACCAAACCAAACAAAACCCACAAAAAACCCAAGCAAATTAAAAAAAACAACAAAAGAAAGCATCAGCAACAAAAACCTTAACATATCACATGGAAATACATACCAAAATCAGCATCTTTCCTTAGATACAGTAGCACATAACTAGGGTGACAAACTATACAAACACATATTAAATAAAACTGATATAATGACTTGGGAAAATAAAAACCCAAAAAACAAAACAAAAAACAACCCAACAATCAATCTATAGTGCACTTAGGTAATTTGTACAGATGACCCAGGAGACCTGGCCCTGTTATTTTAGGCATTAATCCATCCTTTTTCTTTTTAGTAGACTGTAGCCATGCTATTGGTATTCAAAGTGCACAGACTACATCTCTTAAAAAAAACAAACAAACAAAAAACAACTCATCTGCAGTTGTGTTTACAGAAACTGTGCCGCAGTGATAATTATGTTATGAACAGAGAGCTCTGCTCAGTAGCTGCACGCATTGCTAGACTCAAGGCTCATAAAGCTGTACTGTACTTTACAGACAGGTCAGCCAAAGCTCTTGAGAGGCCTTGGGTCACAACACTGGAGCTGGGAGAGCTAATTCCCCTGGTCTTCATGCTGTTGTTTGTCTCCTGAGACTGGGTCTCACTATGTTACCCTGGCTGGACTGGAACTCATTATGTAGACCAGCTGGCCTCAAACTCACAGAGATCTGCCTGCTTTGAGAGCTGGGATTAAAGATGTGCATTACCACGCTTGGCTAATTTTGATTTATCTGCTGATTTCAAAGCTGAAGATATTAGCAAAAAAGAATTTTCTTTCTAATAACGTGTAAGTTAAGACAGAGTAAATAACAGAAAAATCCCACCAGAAAAAAAAGAAGTAACGTCCAAGCCCATGAGATGGCTCAGCAGGTAAAGGTACTTGCCTCTAAGCCTGATGTACTCAATTCAATCCCCAAGACCCACATTCATGCTGGATGTATTCAACCATAAAGAAACCTGGCCTCCCTTTCCTATAGATGGTAGCTGAGTAAGAGTGAGGGGCTCACAAACTCAGATGGAAAACATCTCAGAGATTAGCCATCTAGCTGAGTTCCAAGTCTTTAGGATTTCAGAAAATACTAACATTAAAAAGACACTAAGGACAAACATACACTCCCCTGTTAATGTTATGAAATGATGTGATTAGACCCACAGAAGCCCCAGATGAGCGCTGCATGACATGGTCATTAAGGTGTCCCTGTTTCTTGCACTTTCACCAAGGATGGGGTGAATGGTTGCTCTGAAGTCAGCCCAGCACTCAGGACCCTGCCTCTGAACTGTCCCAGAAGGCTTCCTTGACATACTATGTTTGACAAGGGAAGGCACCCCCATCTAGATAGCACTACAAGAAAACATGGACTCTCACCCAAGACTGCCCCCTGCCTCTTGGAATGTGGTACCAGCTGATCAAAGCTTTTCTTCCTGCCTCCCTGGGGAGAAAGAACGGCTTTGATTTTCTCCAAAGATAGGCTTTTCCTCTCCCGAACTGTCTTGGAAGTACTGGTCTCCTTGTGTACCACACAGGAAGCAAAGTACACAAGACAGCCATTCTCTAAGAGCATGGGATGCTATAAACAGCTGAGTGCATCATCACCACAATCCAAGATGATGCTGGCTAATATGCCACAGTGTCTGCTGGCTCATAAGCAAAGCTGTGGTTAAGGGCAGACAGGCTAACTCTTCTAGACAGCCAATCATTAGGATCAGAGATTCTTGCTAGTAAATGCTTTCAAACTTTCCAACTCTCCAAAGAAAAAGCTCTTAGGACCTCAGTACTCCAGCACATCCTGGCGGACTAGAAGGAGGATCCCAAGGAACGGTGACCGCCACTGTTCACTCCAGTCATTTCCAGAAGAATGTATAGTGGAAATGGGAGGGCAGGGTATTATCTTCTGGGTATCTTAGGCAACAGCACCCTGTCCCCCACCCCGAGTCCTAGCTGTCTCCAAGGCTCATCCAAAGACAGCCAAGTACTGCCCTTTGCCTTCCACGCATGCCACGCCTGTCAGGCAGCCATGACTGCTCTCTTCTCTCTGGCTGCACTGCTTCTACATGTATTCTGGCATCGCTGTCCCAAGTCTCCTTGTCCTTGACAGTCTGAACACTTATTTCCTTCTTTGGAGAGCAAGCTCTGTAGTCTTACTCGTGTCTGTAGCATCCTAGCATGTGGCAGAGCTAGGGACAGCTTAGTGACAAATAACTCTTACTGAACCAGGCTTTTAAAACAGCCCTTTTTCAAAAGTTTCATCCCTGTGCTATGAAAATAAGGCAGCAAGACTCATCTGAAAACTACAGCCAGAGACACTCATAAAAACCTGACAGAGCAGACACAACCCAGAAGAAAGGGGCTTTCCAGACAGCCGCCCTGGGTAGCATGCAGGAGTTGGACCCAGATCAATGTCTAAAGCATGGTTCTTACACTTGGCTGTACATCAAAATCACTCTTTGAAAAGATGACAGAGACCCACTCAAAGCAAGAACAGGGTGTTTCTGAGGGACAGTACAGCAGCAGTGCTGGGGGAGGGGAAGCATGCAAAAACTACATTTGAAGACCAAAGGACAACTTGCAGTAGCTGCCTCTTTTCTTCCACTGTGTGGAAGAAAAGCTGTCAGGCTTGGCAGCAACACTCCCACCTGCTAAGCTATCTCACTGGCACTAGTCCTCAGCAGCTATGATGAAAATGGTGGTGCGGAGGACCACAGAAGAACCGGAGTGCAGAGCCATGAGGGAGGGCACATGTTGTTTTAGGAACCTCATCTCATCAACGTCTTACTCCTGCACATGCTCTAGGGCAGGTGTTCCTTCATCCTTGTCTAACAGATCAAGACAGTGTCTCACCGAAGGTCACAAGCGAGTAACTCTGACAGAGGAAGGTTCAACTCCAGACCCTTAAGCTTCAGAGGCCAAGCTCTGCACTCCAGTGCCCAGGCAAAAGTCAGCGAAGGCCTCGGGGGATGGTGATAGAGGGATGATGATAGAGGGACGACTCAACACCTGTCCAAAGCTGGGGAACTCATGATGACACTGCGATATGATGTTATCCTCAAGTCATCACGCTGGGAAGGCAGGGCCAACCACAAGAAGATGCAGGGAATCATGGAGAGGTAAGAGTGAACTGTGCAGACTAGCCAGGTGCATGGGAATATGGAAGCAACCCCTCAAAGGATGCTGGAAGAGCCAGGAAGGGTGCGTAACAAAATCGCACAGCATCCATGCTCCATGGGGCTTCCTTCCCAACCTCTGCCACATCACAGTCTGCCGCTCTATGGTAGAACCAGCCGAAAGCTATTTTGTGGCTGAGCAGAATTTCACACAGCAGCACTATGGAGCTACTACACTGAGTGGGACAGCAGCGCTGGCTACTCCCCCTACAGAGTCCCACTCTGGATGCCTGGAACCCTAAATGTGACCACAAACAGAAGGACACTCTATTTCAGAGAGAACAGTAGCTGCCCTGAGCCAGACTATGACACTGGACACTTTCTGTGGAGGGGACATCTCTGAATGCCTTTGAGTCCAGCCCCAACCCACTACTTGTCATAGCAAGGCACAATAAGTTTGTAGAAAATTTCACCATGCCCAAATGACCTTCCTAGAGGTCAGCTGAGTCTCATAATTGGGAGGCAGTCAAAGTAGGGAATAAAATGGCTTGGTCTATTCTTGCCCAATATTCTGCCTATAGTTCCAGTGAGACCTAGCCCAGCACATAGTACAGCTCCAGGGAAGTTTAATGTGGACCACTGGAAACTTCAAGACACCCCAGAGCAGGACCCATCATCAGTGGAGAAAAAGAAAAGGTGCGGTGAGGGCTCTCACAACTGTGGCGCCTTCCAATGCACGGGAAATGTGTGTTCTGACCCAGCCCCAAGTCTCTAAGCTACAGCTACCACCACAGGTTTCTCTTCCAAGGACAAAAGTGAGTCTTATTGGTAATAAAATAAGCAATGGGGTTTAGGCTTCCAATTATCAACAGTAAATTAAGAGTATTCCCACCTGAGAGAAGTGTTTCCCACAAATGTTACATTCAAAAGGTTTCTCACCTGAAACAAAGCAAAACACAACAATTTGTTGTCAGTACAAGAATTTGTACAATAAGTTTTGTTCAAAATATTTGATCTCCTGCGCAGCCCCTTTCCAAGCAAGCATTACATTCTTCTGTGTTTTATTTTAGAACAAAACCTCCCTCTGTAGCTCAGGCTAACCTGGAACTCTCAGTAGTTCCTGCCCCCTCCTCCTGAGTGCTAGGATTACAGGTGAGAGCCACAACTGGCCCATGACATTCTTTATTCCCGAAGTGCAGCACAGGGCATCTCTACTTCCAAATACTTAACTCTCACTCTGAGATACTCCAGAAAGACGATAAAATCAAATCTATATACCTTCATCTAAAAGGCAAAATAAACTAACAGGCAAACCTATGGTGAAACAAAAAGACTGCCCAGTTTCCTATCAGCACAAAACCAAATAAGAGCTTTGTTATTGCATGCCTTTACTTGACCTCTGACTCCTAACAGAGTGGACAATCCCTTTATACCAGGGCGGGCTATGGACATAGGAGCCCAAAGAGTTGGGCACAGGTGACCTGAGGCCCTCTGCACTACCTCCCTCCCTTTGCTGAGACACAGAGGTGGTCCTCCAGAGCAGAGAGGGGTGTGGCCTGCTGCATTCTCCACTCAATTACTGCTCTCTGGGACACAATAGCCTGGAGGACACAGCACTGCTACAAGAAGCTGCAGCTGTTCTGGATGAAGGTCTGCTGGGAGGTGTACTTTAAGGTGATGTCTTTAGTATGCGTGAGTATAATAAATGGACCTTGAACCCCCAAGAGCTGTCATTTCCCCCCTCTCCCCAATTCAAGTGGCTACATTAAGATCCTCTTAAAAGTAACAACACTGTTTCCGGCATACAGGGCATGTGACCATGGCAGTGCCAACTTGCAGCTTTCTGGGCTTGTACTAAGCTTGTCTTCAGCACTGGGTGATCATGACCATGTAAGCCTGTGTTCTGCACTCTTTCTGTAATTACTAGTGTAATAGATAACAGCAAGGTCAGCCCCCCCAAAAGAGATAAATCTGAAAAAAGAGAAGTCATCAGTCACAAGAATTTTAGCAACTGTATTCCAGTGGGTCTTGGGAGTCCTTTCTACTGTTAAAATTGAGGATCTATAGAGCTTTTGTCCTATTGGCGGTGACTATTAACACATACACATTGGAAATGAAACAGGAGGCATTCTGAAGAGAGAGAAACACACATCTCATTGGCCACGAGTGGGACACCATCACACACCATGTGGCCACAGGCAGCTTCCATGGCACACCGTGAGGAAGGAAGTGGCATCTGCACCATTCTGAAACAGCTCTGGCCTCACAGATCCCTGGCGTCCAGGCCACGCTCTGCTGCCTTCTCAATGCAGCACTTATGTCCAAGGAAGTGTCTCTGCCCTATGGACTGTATCACAGGTGCTCTCTGGCATTAGTAATTTAATTTTGCTCCTTTAAAGCTACAACAGGTAAGTTTCTAAAAGAAAAATGAAATAAAACTGATAGTATTCCTCAAGCTGTAGGAAATTAACCACACAGAATGACTTTAATCAAGTTGTTTTCACAGCAAGACTGAGTGAGGGTTGCCTTTACCTGGTCTCATTTTGAACTACTAGTAATGAAATAATGACAGCCTTTACATTCAAGACACTGACATTTAGAAAGGAATTCTATAAATAGTGAAGATGTCTCCATTGATGCATGTGGTGGAAATCACCTGAGCAAACCAGAAGCCCAAAGTGCCAAGAGAACAGCCTGTCAGGGAAGGCAGCCAGCAGCTTACAAGCAGGGCAATCTGGAAGCGTGCTGCTGTGTGTCGCTGCTGTTCATGACTATGCTTTTGGAGAGGAGAGGCATATTCTTAGGACAAGGTCTCACTCTATAGCTCTGGCTGTCCTGGAATTCACTATGTAGACCAGGCTGTCCTCAGACTCCCAAAAGGTCTGCCTTCCTGCCTGCCAAGCGCTGGGATTAAAGGTGTGCACCACTACCCCTGGCTCACGGTTATGACTTAGCTGTTACTAATTCATGATGACTAATAATTCTTCTCAGTTATCCAGAAGGGAGTGAGGCGTAGCTATTACACAGTGTGGTGTTTATTATATAATACCTTTAAAAACTTGTGGGGAAGATAATGGGATGAATTAAGATAATACACATTTGGAAGTTCAATATCTCAGGTGGAAAGATTTTCATTTGAAAGCATTAGGTGGGGAGTGGGGCTGGGGGCCAGACACAGCTCAGTGGCAGAGCAGCTGCCCAGCATCCTTGTACCACTAAAACAACAAACAAACAAACAAAAATCAAGGAGTTAATGTTTCTTATTTAGTTTATTTCTTGCCTCCAAAATCCTAAGTTTTCAAAATTAAAATTACTTCTGAGAGAAGTTTAAGAACGGTTCAAATCTAATCACTACAGTTCACTATCCTAAGAACCCTAAAGAAACAACTAACTACCAGTGTGTCTGTTTTAGAGTTAGAAATCAGTGCATCAAGGCAGCTGACTGCAGCAGGCCGAGGGAACAGATCGTGAAAGGCCGCCATCTTTTTACAGCAGCTTCATGATGCTCTGCACAGAACATATGCACATGTCATCAAGAAGTGCAGCAGATGGTAACCAGCAACCTGGAGCCTCACTGCAGACATCAGTGGCTCCACCAAGGAGTCAGGTGTCTTACAGACAAGGCCTGGCAGGGGGATGCACGCTGCTTCCTTCTCCGTGCCTGGGGCTTGGGGCAGTATACCTGTATGAGACCGTTTGTGCAGCTCCAGATTGCTTGGGTGTTTAAAAGGCTTCCCACACAATTCACATGCATATTGTCTCTGGGACTGCAGGGCCTGGGATGGGTCTTCCCATGTGGCTGGGGCTTCCGGGATCTCCACCTCATGGCTGCTCTCTGGACCCAGCTCTTCCTTCCCTTTTTCTACAGTGGTTTGACTTCTGTCTCTCTCGCCTGCATCTTCCTTAGCAGCAGATTCCTCCCTCCTGACCAACCCATTATCTGACTCGGGATGCGAAGTTTGCTCAGCTGACTGCTGTGACTTGAGGAAGTTTAGTTTCTTCAGGTGCATGGCCTTCTTCAGTCTCATCTGTTTGGCAGGTGGTTGGCAAAGGGGGTCTGCCTCAGAGTCAGTGCCCGAGTTCCTGATGGGTGGACCCAGGAAGGTGGAAGGCAAGTGCTCTGGAGACTCTAGAACAGCTGGACGGCTCTCCACAGAAGGCTGGGAGTCTGCTGCAGCGAGGTCTGAGGAGGAACTGGGAGTGAGCAGCTGCTCTGAAGCAGGCTCCCGGCTGGGGCAGGCAGTTTGCTTGTAGTACTGCTTGCTGTACAACGTTCTGAATTTGTAGTAGTAGTTCGGCTGTTTGCAGGGCAGCTCTGGGCAGCTGCCACCTGCAGCATCTGGTTTCGACCCTTCTGTGGGCCGACTAAAACCTGCTGATGGAGCATGAGGATTCAGTTCAGCCAGGACTTTAGCATGCGGGCCTTCCGCAGAGCACTCCTGCAAGGAGGGCGGGTAGTGCTCACTTACCGCACAGGGGCCACTGAGGGGCACGCTCTGCAGGGAGAAGGCACCTGTACAGGGCACGCCTGGCAGCTGCGCTGCAGAGGCCGACTTCAGAAATGTGTGACACAGATTCAGAACATTCTGCACTTGCAAACACTGCGCTGTGTCCAGCATCACCTGAATGTTGTCCTGGTTAAGGTCGAGGTGTGACGTGTACATGAAGTCCAGGATCTGCCCTATGCCGCTGACGTTTTTAACGTCCAGGTGAAAAACGTCGTTCTTCTGGCTCGAAGAGTTCTGAAAGAGGCTTCTAACAAAAGAAAGTGTTAGCTACTTTCACATTCTGCTAGCTTGTTCTCTTAAAGTTTTTACATAAATATGAAAAATATTATGTCTATGAATACTAATGCTTTTGTCACAACTATTTTTAATGTTCTATTTCTAAAGTATTTCATGTTTATTGATTTTGTTTTAGGGTTTTTGTGTTTAAGTGTGCTGTGTGTGCACACATACATGTGCGCATAAGTGAAGGCCAGAGAAGCTTTAGGTGCTGTTCCTCAAGCACCACCACCCTGTTTTAGAGGAACAGAGTCTCTAAGTTTCCTAGAGCTTGCAAAGAAGCCTCGGCTGGCTGGCCACTGAGCCCCAGGGATTCACCATGTACCACCATGCCTGGATTTTCTCATGTGGGTCTTGGAGATCAAATTCAGGTCTTCATGCAGTAACTCTATGGAACATGATCCAGTCTGCTCAAAATACAATTAACTACATGCAGCAATTACACACTGACATAGAACTGGGAAAAAAATTACATACTTCAGTATTTGAAGTTTAGTTTAACATGAAACACTTCACACAATATAACATACATGCATGTGTGTGTGTGTGTATGTGTGTGTGTGTGTGTGTGTGTATGTGTGTGCACGCCTTAAAACTTCTAAAGATAAAGACAGACACCATAACCAAGCCTCAGTATATACTCACTATGTAACCTGAAATTTGTCTGTTGGTTTAGTTTTGTTTTTATTTCTTTGAAACAGGTCTTACTAGGTAGACTTAGGTGGCCTGGGACTTGCTGTATAGACCAGACTGGCCTAGAACCCACAGAGACTCCTGCCTCTGCTTCCCCAGTGTTGGTGTGCCTGCCACCAGGCCTTTCTGGCTGCTTTGCAGAGACTCAAAGGTCCATAAGTCAACAGGATGAACTGCACCTTGACTTAATGGGGGCAAAGAAAGAAAGAAAGAAAGAAAGAAAGAAAGAAAGAAAGAAAGAAA